>BSAI01000101.1:18584973-18692920 GCA_036245035.1 Adrianichthys oophorus | reverse complement strand
TCCTCACATCTGCACTGGTAACCATCACTGACTGGAGAACAAACTGTAGGAAAATATTAAAGACACCAATTACAAGGTTTGTTATTGCAGTTTTTCTGTACAAGAATTTGTTGATGAAGATTTTATCTCTAAAATGAATGATCATTTCAGATTAACATGCATTCTATGTCAAAAGTCATGAGTTGGGTCTGTCTTTTGACATTACACTTTTTTATTCAAAAATAGTACACACACTCTGTTAGTCTGAAAGATCACTCATGTTTTCAACTGCTTTACCTGTAGAAATATTGGACTGATTGATCTGTATGCTCCTGTTGATGCTAAGTGGGTAAGAGACGTTTCTCAGAATGCTCCTCAACCAATTGACTGATGTCAAATCTGTGATGTTCAGCTCCACAGAAATGACATATTTCAAAGCAGGTGGAGGATTTGCTGGAAGATATTCAAAGAAACAAGTTAGAAACATGCAGCGGTTTAGAACTTTGTTACAATTCATGCTTTCATGTAGAAGTCGTCTTTTCTTTAACTAAGCCGTTAAAGTTGCAACGCATCTGTCTTTCCTGCCATTTTTTTTCCATGGACACAATCTTAAGATCTAAACAGTTATGAAAGATGAACATGAATATACTTTCTTTTGCGTCCTATATTTTTTATTGTATCTATATTCTATTTATAGATGTTTTTATACACATAAAATATTTTCTTCTTTTTGTTGTTTGTCCAAGGCATCTTTAAATCTATTCATAATTTATTAAATTATATTTAATCTATTATATGATATTTATAATTAAATTATAATTAATAACTTATAATCTCTTTTATAATCCTATTATCATGGCTAATCCTTGTTCGTAGACATGTTCATAAACAGACATCTCTTTCTGATTTCTTTTTTTTCACTCGAATTAACATAGTTTAACATAGTTTTCTACATTTAGTCTTTTAGTTGAAAGAAGTTTTAGACACTGTCTTAGACACCATTTTAGGCACCATCCAGACAGACTGCTCCCCGACCTCGTAGGCAACCCTGGAGTCAGAGGTCCTTCGGAGGCTGTGCTCCTGGTGCTCTGTAAGGCTTCAAACGTCCAGCTCCACCTCCAACCACCAGAGGAAGCCCTCGACTGAATATTGTTCGTCTCTGCTTCCTTTCTCATTTCAACTCCCATCAAGCAATGCTCTCTGACTTCTACCCTCACCAGCTGCCTCAAATCATCATCATTCTGTATTTATACCAGCTGTAAATCTGCTCTTTGCAAAGTCTTGTTTTACAGTGCAGTCATTTCTGAGCGTCATTTCTTTGTTTGCCTCTCCATACCTTGACCCTTTCCTGTCTTTCAACTCCTTGTCTCGCTGTGTATTTTTGGCTCTTGCCTAGTTCTCAACATTGTCCTGCCTTGCCTTTTATGTCTGTTTACTCTCACCAAGAAAACCTGTTGCACATGGACCAAACGCCTCAGCCTCTCCATTCCAGACACTATGTTCTATAGTTTTATTAAATGACAACCGCATATGAGGTCATCTGTCTGCATACACTCACAGCAGCAGGTCTGACTTCACCTCCACGGGAATCGAAAGTCACAGACATGCAGCTGTGAGGACAGGCTGAACTCTTGTATATGTGTGTGTGTGTGTGTGTGTGTGTATCAAAAACAGTATAACTGAGTGTGATTTTTGAATGCACATCATTGTTTAGATTGAATGCAACCATTGTCTGTATGCTCCTTGCTTGCAAGTAAAACTCTAGTCTGATTGAATCTTTTTTTATGTTTAAAAAAAACGGGCTACAAACTAACAGCACTTCTTTAGAGTCCGTTTTCAGACAGTTTCCTGATAAGTAGAATTTTTTTGTTTATTTTTGTCAATCATTTATCTGTTATAGTTGTGTAGTTGTTTGCATCTATAATATTGTATAAGTAACTTTACATCTCAAGGAGAGGAGACAAACCATGCTAAGTCAGCAATTATACGTAAACCAATAACAAAATAAACCTTATGTTTGTGAAAACAACACTAAAAAAAGTAAATGGCTTTAAAAAACATATGACATACAAAATATAACCACACTTACTCATTTACACTCATTTACTTACATGTCAGTGTTTCAGCAGTAGTAGAGATTATAAAAACATTTGTATCAATGACATTTATATCCAAGATAATATTTTATTCTAATATGGATATTTTTTACTTGCAACAGCAATACATTTTTTTTTACACCAAACCAGAATTAGTGATCATCTCCAGTTAAATGTTAGAAGTCACTTTTATATATGAATGTGAAAAGAACGCTGTTTTTTTTTTTTTTTCTTCAATCAGAGCCAAACTTACGTGTTGTAGATGGAAAAGCTATTGTAGGAGAACAGACAGTGATGTCTAAAAAAGCAAAACAAAAAAAAAGATCTTTTTTTTTTTTTGCCCACAAATCGAGAAAATGTTTTTTTTTTAAGTTGATGCTGTTCAGTTCTGTTAGTTGTTTTAAGTTTCAGACTTTAAGAAATTAAAATATTTCCTCTTACTTCTGGTAATGTCAGCAGCTAAGATTTTCTCTTCAGAGAGTAATTGAAGAGGGAAAGTGTTGTTTGCAAAAATGCTTCTCAGCTCATTTAAGTCATTTAGGTTTAGCTCAATGTCCAAATGATATTCATAAACAGGAACTGTGGAAACAGTTCAGACAACATTAAAAAGTCAAATAAACACAAGGTTAGGTTCAGGCTTAACTTCTCGATAAGTTGATACACAACACGCAAAAAGATACAAAGAAAAATAGAAAGTCCTACTAAATTTGTATTAAAAAATACACCGGTTTTTTGTCAAACAATTAACAGAATCTTTCAATCGAAACCCGTTTTAAGTTTAAATGACATCTTCACCTATTTGTTACATTTTTATATTTCCTAAATATGCCAAAGTCTTTCATTTTATTGCATTTGAAATTCCTGTTTTACCTGTTTGGCCCAAAACAAACGTAAAAGAGCCTCAAATCTACCGTAAATAATCTCAAACCAAGAAGTGTTTCCAGCAGGATAGGTTCAAACATAGAAACATATCTCTTTTTGACAGTGATGAATCACTTCTCAATCACATCATCTTCATCTTGTCATCTTCACCTGAGAGTTTTCAAAAAGGACTACAGGCAATGTCAAGCTTCCTCAGCTCAGTTACACTCCATACGTGCAGTTCCCATCAGTTTTTCTCACGGCTCTGTACTGCTAAAACGATACTGACTCCAACACCAATCAAAAAGATCTGATTTTTTCCACAACCATGAAATCCGTGGTTTCTAAAAGACCCACTCCAATAAAAACTTTGCTTTTAACATGTTCTTGTGGCATTTTCTCATGATGGAGTACATATATGAAGAAAAGTAAGATTAAAACTGCATTTCTGAGTATTTATTTTTTCAATTTGTTGTGAATCAGGAGCTGTTGAAAAAAATACAGTTTGAATAAGATCATAATTGGGCCACAAGCTTCATTACATTCTGATTTATCAACATGGAGACAAACATCCATGTTTGTCCTTGTTTTCCTTGTCTGAACTGGAATCTTGCTTTACTGGATAGCTCCAATATTGCTTGCCATTTTTGTTTTATCGCTAATTTCACACTCTGCAGAAATTCTTTTTTTTAAATTGTTTTTAATGTTAAAGTATTTTTTCATTTCTTTGAAGTCTTTGACTCTGTTAATCTTAAATCCTATTATCATACAAAATCAAACTGCTTTGGATGTTTTCTTTTAATTGTATGATCATAGTTTTTGGTTGATAGACCTGTTAGACACTCCATAGTCTTTCTTTTTCTTAATGAGGAAAATATGATGCTCCAAATATGCAGACATTTGTTTGCACCTAGACTCCAGCTCTGACTTTATCTCCTGTGAACGTAACACCACAGACATGCAGAAAATCCTGTGTGTGTGTGTGTCAGGACAGTATAACTGACTGATTTTCAAATGCACCCTCAGTGTGAATGTAACCATCTTCTGTTCGCTCCTTGTAGCAAGTTAAACTCTAAACGGATATGTTTTTGGCTCTTGAGTCTTATTGAATCCTTTTATATGTCTGGAAAACTGGGTACAAACTAACAGCATTTCTGTATAGTCCATTTTCAGAAAAAGTTTTCTGACAAACTAGTAAAGATGAATTTTGTTTCTTAGTTCATATTTTCATTGTTTTTGTTTACAAGAAGCAAAATGTCCAACTTACTGTCACTCCTCTTCTGCCTGTGAGGAGGTATTTGTTCTTGGTGGGCTTCCTGAAACAAAATACATATGTAGACATATGTATGACAAGATGATGCATTCACTAAGTAGTTACACATTTTCTGTGCAACAAAGTGAACTTATAATTTACCTGTGAAACCAGAACTGACACGTCACTGAAGTTCTTTGTTTCCAAAATAAGCTGCATTAGCAGAAGAACAGATAGGGTCCAGTTTTTCCGTAAATTTGACATTCCTTTAAAAGAAAATTAAACCAATTAACAAATAGTTTAACCAGTTAAAGCCTTAGTCACAAACTGCAGGTTTTTGGGCTGTCATCCCCCTTAGAGAGTCGTAGAGAGGAGTAGCTGTATCTTAAAGGGAAGGTGTCTTGTTCCTGACACCAGTTCATGAAAATGGAGTCTGCTATTGTCATTCATGTAGTGATTGTATTGTGAAGCATTCAAAAGACTGTAAATGTAAATTACACGCACTTAAGACATTAGTGATGTTCGAATACTGGCTCATAACATAAGGAGCTCGCCTACAGGCAATACATGTACAAGAACTGAGGCATGCAGCTTGATTATCCAGCATACCGTAAATCAACGTGAAAAAAAAAAGCACATTGCTGAAAGAGGTAAAACAGGTTCAGCGACTTGCATTTAATTCTTTGACAAAGTTTCCCTTTTCCGAATGTTTTAATGCTTGTTGATCCAATAAATGCTAAATAATGTAACAATTTAAAAAAATAAAACAATTTGCAACCTGGCATTACAGTGCTTTTTAGCTGTACTCTATGAAGAAAGTTTTACAACAAAAACTTTTCATTAATTTGATCATTTAGTTCCTAACAATGCAGGTCAAAATAGGACAAAACAGGACATGATAATAAAAAAAATAAAAATAAAGCCGTGAGTGGAGTTTTATTGACCACAGGCGCTACCTGCCCCTTGCCACCCTTCTTTGACCTGACCTCACTTGCTGAGCAGCCGCTACACACCACTTACTCTCCCTTTCTGCCCTTTTTGGATTTCCTTGGAAACTGAGTTTGTTTGTCAGCCATGCTCACAATTCTAATTCTTTCCTATTATATGTCAAGTTGTTTTGCTCAACTTGAGCCAACGTCTTCTAATATATAATATTTTAATAAAAATGTGCAGGCAACTGGGGAACTCCACTTTTGAAGCTCGCCACATGAACACAGTTCAAAATCTACAACTTCTAATTGTCCATTTTTTTCCGAGTAGCTTCCCAAAAATGCTCGAGGAGTTAGGAGGCGACAGATTAAAATCTCTTGGAAGAGTTTAAATTTGTAGAAGGTACTAAAGATGATTTTTTTATAAAAATTCAAGATAGTGGCCTCTTCCCGAGGTTAAAGGTCAACAATATTTTGGTTGCAGTTGTAGATTTAAGCTAGTGGTATGTGTATGAAGTTTTGTGAAAATCACTCGAACAAAAACTTTTTTTCCCGTATTGTGGGAAAATGCAAAAATTACCAACTCTCACACTTTACCACCCCGTGACCATCCCATAATCATTTCAAAACTTCCATTGGATATTCCTGACATCTGCGTTTTGGTTTGATCAGTGAAATTTGAAATATATTGTAATTATTAATATATTGTAATGATTTTGTTTTATGTTATTTTGAAAGGGTAAATGATGGAAATAAAGCCTAATTTTTTTACATATTAAAATTATGTCTCATCTGTAACCTGATGCCTTTAGGGAAAATTTTCAATCTTTCCTTGGGTTCTTTTTGCACAACAATAGAACATTTTACCTGGGGTGCCCAAACGATCCCCACTGTATTTGAATCTTTTTTACAGGCTTTCATCTGTTTTACTGCACAATCGAACACAGGATCGCTAAAGGAAGTATCTGTTTTTTAAACTCCTGGAGACACAAGTGTGCTTAAGGCATCAAGAAGAAGCTCAATTTTTACATTGACTGTGCTTTGCCTGAAGCAAACAGTACAGTGTGCCAAAAAACAACTAAAAGCCCCAGTAAGCAGCTGAGACGTGTAGAACAATTTTCCTCAAAAAAGCCCGTCTTTTCATTAACCCTATCTCCACAGTCAACCACACTATTATAACACCTCTGCTGTGCTTCACTGCTTGATTTACCATGATCTCTCCTTCTCACGTATCTTGACTTCATGTTAGACAAAATGCATAGTCGATGCATAGAACGATGAGCCATTTTAGTTTAAACCCTGCAGAAGCTGACTTTGGATTCAGTCCAACCATGATTTTCGTGCCTCGAAAGCAATACCCTTGTATTGGAGTTTTTTTCCGCTTTCTTTTTTTTCAACTGCTCCTCCTTGTAGTGTGTTTATATTATTTGATATAATACTTTTCTTTCATAAAAGAGACTATCACCACAAAAAATAATACAAACTAAATGATCTGGAACATCTGTGTGAGGATGAGAACTTTACTGATCTAAATAAAATAGCAAATGGGGCATATTTTATGGTTGTTTTGTGACTTCAAGTACAGTTCCATTCAGAGTCATCCATGCATACCCACTGCCAGTTACTGAATGGCTCTAACCTGTAACCACAAGGAGCAATGTGAGGTTTGGTGTCTTGCCACGATCGAACCCACGATCCTCCGATCAGAGGTTGTACCTCTCTACAATGCCTCACTGTGTTCTAGAAAACATAAGATCATTTTATGGCATTCCTTTGTCTTTGTAAGACATATGATTTCAATTGATCTGATAAAAATTTAAATATTGATATTTTTAAATTGCCTATTTTTATGTTATTTTTTTGTTTATTTTGTCATGTATTCATACTTTTTAGTGCTTTAAGACAATGGCTAGATACAATTTAGAGTTTTCATGGCTTGTGGTTCATTATTTTGCTTTTCTTTTTTCTTCTCATCTACTACATTTTTGCTTATGTTTTTGTTTATTTTTTTATAGAATTACCTGTTGTTTATCAACTTAGTCGCTGAGCTCTAACCTCTGTACCTTATTTACTAAATGCACATTAGAAACAAAAATGAGAAATTACTATTTTTTAAAGCAATTTGAAAACAGAATGTTCACTTACCTCTATAATTGATGGAGCTGCAATGTGACCTTCATCCAAAAGCCCTGTGCAATTTAAAAAGGTTTTAGTGCTTACTATTTCAGTAAATGTCCTAAAAGAAGGTTTAAGCTTCCTGTGTGACGGGATGTTCGTGTCAAAGCAAACTTCCACCTGAACGCCTTTAGTGTTTAATGAATCTTAGCAGGAAACTCAGCCACCTCACCTGAACTGCCACACCGCCTCCTTAAAACCACAAGCATCCCAGGAAGTCTGTGTTCAAGTTTAAGGACCTGCTCTGCTGGTTCTCTGCCATTTGATCCTTGAGAACCAAGTGATAAATGTAAATAATTTTGTATTGCTGGGAAGATTTGGTAACACTTTTGCCTCGATTTTAGCCAAGAAAAACAGGAAACAGGATACATTTTTATTTACAAAACCAAGAGATTTCATATTTCTTTTTTTTTAGTTAATTTTTTTAACCAAATAGGTTTTACATGTAGTGCAGATTTGTTGTTATGTTTTGATCAATTACATGCCGAACTTCTAAATATTATGTCATCAAACAGGGATCCCAGAACCAGATAGATCATCTTTCTTTTTAAAGACCTTTTCTGATTTTAGATGTCAAAAATGACAACAAACTGTCAGCAAATATTTTTTGTGAAATTGTTTCAAAACAAAAAAAGTCAATAGCCTTGTTTCCCTTTTCAAAAGTTGAAAATGATTTTTAAATTAACCACCAGAAAAAAAGCTGAGTTTTCAAAAAAAGACCCAACATTAGATACAAAGCTGTTTTGCTCATTGAGCTCGTTGAGCCCAGAGCTCATGACCATAGTTGAGTACTGGAACGTAGACCGACCACTAAATTCAGAGCTTTGCTTTCTGGCTCAGCTCTGTCTTCACCACATCTGAGAGGTACAGTGACCGCATAACGGTGGACGCTGTACCAATCCACCTGTCAATCTCATGCTCTGATCTTCCATCACTCGTGAACATGATCCCAAGATACTTAAACTCCTTCACTTGGGAAGGAGCACTCCACCCACCCAGAGAGGGGGAACCACATTTCTCTGGTCAGGAACCATGGCCTCAGATTTAGCTGTGACGACCCTCATCCCAGCCGCTTCACACTCGACTGCAGACCGTTCCAATACATGCTGGAGGTCCTGGTTCGATGAAGCCAACAGGCGACATCATCTGCAAAGAGCAGAGAGGAAATCCTGCAGTCACCAAACCAGACTGGCTGTGCCTAGAAATTCTGTCCATAAAGACTATGAATAGAAAAGGGGCAGCCCTGCTGGAGTCCAACATGCACTGGGAACAGGTCTGACTTACTGCCGGCTATGCGGACCAAGCTTCTGCTCCGGTCATACAGAGACCAGACAGCCCTGAGTAAGGCTCCCTGGACCCCATACTCCCAAAGCACCCTCCACAGGACACCACAGGGGATGCGGTCAAACACATATGGACTGAATGAGCAAACTCCCACGAACCCTCCAGCACCCTAAAGAGGGTGTAGAGATGGTCCAAAGTTCCACAACCAGGACAGAAACCGCACTGTTGTTCCTGGATCTGAGGTTTAACTATCAGCCAGACTCTCCTCTTCAGTATCCTGGCATACACTTTCCCAGGGAGGCTGAGGAGTGTGATTCCCCGGTAGTTGGAACACACCCTCAGGTCCCCCTTCTTGAAAAGGGGAACCACAACCCTTGTCTGCCAGTCCAGTGTTACAGTTCTAGACTACCATGCAATGCAGCAGGAAAAGGCCTTGTGATAGTCTCTCTCTATGGACTCTCTCTCTCTCTCTGGGCTTTTTATACTTTTATAGAGGTATGAACTCATTGATTAATCCATTTTGCTTGCATTAACACACCTATTGAAACCTGGAAAGCTGCAAGTCAGTTGAAACCAGTTATGGGGTGCTTCAAGGGTCTAATCAGTACTTTTACACTGAAATAAAAAGCTGTAAATTATCTTGCTGGCAAGAGCAGAGGTCATTGACACTGACCACTTAAAACATTGATTTGGTGAAGACGACCATATAAGATATCAACCCTCAAGCTTCTTTCGTCCTGCCAGACATTGGCCTGAAACCACATAGGGCCCACCCCGAGGGATGTATCTGTGGGGTCCATTCTACTGGGCGTTGTCTGTCATGGTGATGATCCAGAGTACTCTCTGATTAAATTCCAATTGAGTTTTTTGGTAATTTTCTTCATCATAAATGAACACGCAGAGGTTAGCCGGTGCTACCTCACATCAGCCAGTTAATAACTAGGATAACTTGCACTGCAGAAAATAGGAATATCAAGAACATGTTAAAAAAAGGTATCAGAACAAGAATGGTTATTCTAAAAATATAATGACTGAGTCATAACTGCTTAATTTGCAATAGAAATCTGTGGGATTTTAGCAAGTACTTCCTATTTGGAATGTGACAGGGTAGATGCCACTCAATCCAGTTCTCTAATTCTGTCAATGTGTTTTACACTTTGTAAACTTTACAAAGTGTAAAATGCTATTTGTAAACTTTAGAACAGTTTCATTGTTAGAAATGACATAAAGTTAAAAAAGCAAATTCCAAACAAACTTTTGAGAATGTGTTGAACTTTAATTTGTTGATCTGAAGAGGTTACATAGTCAACATACTGGCTACATGTGAGAAACTCCATAAAATCATCCACTCCTTCATCTCCAACATTTCACATCCCACCGTTATCCTTTTACAAAACTTAAGACCTTGCAGCAAAGGCGTTCTCATTGTCAACAGCGTCACTAAGCAGTCCACAGGTTTTTGCTTTTATTCCCTGAAATCATTGATCGGTTCTGGATGACGACGTCCTCCAGTCGGTGGGAGTTCACACATAGCACCAGAGTAGCTGGTGTTTTGCTGGCCAAAATCTGGCAAAGTTTCCTCCAGCATTGTAAGTTTTCATTCGATGTAGCTTTCCATGTCATTAGCTTTTGGAGGATGCTGTGTGTGAAAAAAAAATCATTTAAAATCAAGTACACAGCTGGAAACATGTTAAGTTAAATATGGAATATGAATGTTTATTTTGACTAATTGTTAGACCAAAAATCATGAATGCTAAAAGATAGATGCTAAAAGTTAGCTAGAAGTGAGCGAATGCTGTAACAGGACAGAAGAATAGAGGAATGGTGCATCATGGTTACATTTTAATTTTTATTGTAGCACTGAAATAATCAGACAGCATTATCTGATAGGAGACTCAACGAATGTTAAGCTCCAAAATATGTGAACACTTTTTCAACGCTACAATTGTTTAGGCAAACGTATGCTAAGTGTGCAGATTAGTTTCTGTACTATTCCATTCAAGTTAGGAAAGCAGACCCTCCTCTGACTTGGTTAAAAAAAAAAACATGAAAAATTTTTCAAAACACGACTGTATATTGTAATTTCTCGTGATTGTTTTTACACCAGGATTATTCTGATTCAGAGATTTGGTTTCGGAGCCAGCTATCGCTACTACTCGCTGGTGGTTATGAATTGCCTCACATTCAGGCAAGCAAGGAAATAAACTAAAGAAGATACATGGATAGGATCAAGTTGAGGCACATTGACCTACAGGTCAGTCCACGCTGGGACAAAACTATCTGAGAATGTGGTTTACGAGAACCCTAAAATCAAAGAATAATACCAGTGTCATTGTGAGTTATAGCTTATTTACCATTGTGTTTCTTTAGCTTACTTTCATGCAGTCAAGAATCACTGAATGTTGATTTGTTTTTTTTTGTTTTTTTTTAACTATTATTGTCATGTTAGAGGCAAGAAGCCTGGATGATTGGCACAAATAACAAACAAAAAAGAAAACACCGGTATTACCCTTTAAAAACAAAGGCATTGGCCCTACAAGATAAATAAAGTGCTATTCGTGTGGAGTCAATACATTTTCTTATGAAACAAATGTTCTTAATTGTCAGAGTCTTAAGATCACAGTTCATATTTTTTATATAGACCTTGTTACATGTGTAGAGGACAGGATGCTGTGAAGTAGCAGACAAGAGACCATCGGGTGCAATGTAGTTAAGATTTTACAGACTCATCATTGAGAGTTGAGATCTAAGCTGACATCCTGTTGGAAAATGACATGATGACTCAAAGCGTATCAAATCATACATCTGAGCTAAACTTTCATAAAACCACTTCAGATTAATCTCCCCCTGCTTTTGCATGCTTTGAGTCCTTTCTGGATGCTCTCCTCCTTGTTCCTCTACTATAATAGGTCAGGAAAGTGGCTGTAGACAGAGTCCAGCAGCGTCTGGCTGGCCTCTTGACTCTTGGTCCCAGCAATCTCAAAAAGCTGATCTAGCTTGTCCTCAGCCGCTGGGATCTTCTCAAGGATGTGCAGCTCTTCTGGGTGCAAGATGTGCAGCATGTCGTCAAAGATGGGCTGCAGGTCACATGGGTCCAGGCGCACCTGTCGCAGCACCGTGTCTTTTTTCTCTGTTGGGAGTCAAAGACCAAAAGTGTTGGCATTTAACAGAAAGTTTTTATTTTTTTTATAAGCATTACAGTACTCAAACAATTTTGAAATTTATATACTTTGTTTGGCAAATTTAGCATCAATCTTTTATATTAGTATTTATTAAACATTATTGGAATATTAAGTGGCCCATTGATATATTGCTCTCATTGTTTTGCATATTTTTCTAGTGTAATTTTGGATGTTCCCAAAAAAGTTTTTCAAATCGTCATTTAACAGCAATTCATTTTGGGCATACTAATAGCTGTTAAGCTTCTAATGTTTGCTAAACTCCTTGCAAGATGGCTGATAAGACGACTAAGTCAGAGAATTGGGACTGTGGTCCATGGTTTGTTAGATGTGTCAGTAACTGCTCTTGCCTTTCTGGAGATAAACCATTACAGAAAATAAAATCTGTTTTAAATCAAAAATATCCTCTACTTAAACTTCAGTTATGCCGAAGTAAATATTCTGAATTATCTACTACAATGTGAAAATAAAATAAATGAGGGCAAAATGGGATGATGGAGCAGCTTCCTCCTGTTTTTTGATCTATATTGGAAAACAGAAATGTTAGAATCCAATATTTGCTTTTTTTATTAAATGTTATCTTTTTACACTAATTGTACATTGTAATTTAGATATGATGCAATTCTTTTTTTCTTTCTTTTTATCAGTTTGACTTAAACAACGTTTTTCATTCTGAGCTCAGGGATCCAACTTTTCACTTTTTTTCCCTAATGTAAACTTTACCAAAAAAAAAACACATTTAAGAAATTATATATTAATAGGGTCTTAAAAAGAGCTTTAACTTAAAAAAAAAAAAAAAGAAAAGAAAAGGAAAAAGAAGGATTTCAAGATTGACCACTTGAGGGCAGTAAAACCCATAGACATGTTTCATTGTTTTCCAAATGTTGAGACATGGTATGCGATGTAAAACACAGACCTCCTTTTAGGATAATGAGCTGTTTTTAGACTAAAAATTATATATGAATAAAATAATTTTGAAGATCAACAACATTATTATTAAGGAAACATTAGTTTTGTAGTTAAAGAGACATGTATAAAGTGAATGCAACAGAAACTGAGAGGTTTGGCTTTTGTATACATTTTTCTGCTTCTTAGAGACAAAAGCACCTCAGCTAAAAATAACTGTAATTGCAGCAATGCCCTGTATTTCAAAAGCCAGGAGTTTGTGGTTTATTGAATTCTTTCAACAACCATTCAAATTGTTCCTCTATTGTTGAATGCAAATATTTAATTCAACAGCTTTCAACTTTTAAAAAATACATTGAGTATATTCACAAGTAAGTAACTTATCTATAAGCAGAACAGAAACCTTTTTATTTCCCTAAACCTAAAAAACAAAACTCTGACCTTAAAACTTTGCATTATTTAATAGTTACCAACATCATTTTAAAATGGTACAAGCCAAAGCCTAAGCAGTTATATGACCTAAGATGACAAAATGAATCCTAAAAATACAAATGACAATTAAAAAGTAAACACAAAAATAACGTATTCAAACTTTGCCGAATTAATTTTCTTTAAATTACCAAACAGAATTTTCCAGTTCAAGTTCCATTTGAAAAAATGGCAAATCCCACCATTTACGTCCTTTTTGTTACATTTCCTCATTTGAGGAGTGTTTTGGCTGCTGTGTAACATCCTTAACAGTGCTCCCTCTGCATTTTTACCCCTTAATTATATAGATTTTTTTGGTCTTTTTTCCATTGAAGTCTAAAGGAAATTGTGTTTGTCATATTGAGGGTCCATTGCGTTTTGTTTGAATAGCACACTCTCAACAAACCTTACCTAAATAAAAATTAAATTACTTTTTTTTCTTTCAAAAAAACTCTTTTAAACCAGAAAATAAATCTCAAAAGCATCAAAGGTAACACATACTCATCTGTGACTGAGCCGCTTTCATGTTTTTTATCGTCTTTCTATAATAATGATTGTGGTGTTGCTTGTGTTTCATTGCTTTGGACTGAGTTTTGATGAGTTGCTTTATATTATTTTGGTGCGCTACATATCAGTACTGGTGTTTGATCACACAGCCTTCTGCAGAGGGTGCTCTTGGAATCCAACATTTATTCAAAGTAGTTAAGACATGGCAATAGGATGTACAAGATGAAAAAAGGAACAAAAATGGTTGCTTTACCCTTCTGTTGACATTCTTTGGACTACAGTAACTCTTTAACCTTTAACACAGTTAATGTAATTCAAGTGAATTCTGAAGCAGAGAAAAGCAGCCTTGTGCTGATATGCAACACTTTACAGTAGTGAAGTGCTTACGTAATTGAAAAGTGGCTTTGCACCAGCACTTTACATTCGTAGAGTTGCGTTTTCTCCGCGTCAGAATCAGCTGATTTAAGGTGATTGCTTAAAAAGTCAAAGATTTACTGTGTGTCAAAGAGTTTATGTTATTTAGGTGTTAAAGGGTTAAATCTACTGCTGTTCACGTATACAAAAAAGTGACAAAAATCCCAAACATGTTTCTGCTCTTGCCTTTGGTAATGAAGGAGCCGTTCCTGCTGAGGGCAGAGTCTTTGCTGGAGGTGGAGTCGCAGCGAAGGAGGGGCTCCGATTCGTCGGGAAAGAAGCCTTTGGTGCGATCTACTGGTGACTGCTCCATTCCTATGCCGCTGACTCTGCCCACGCTGCCGCTGCTGCCAGCGCTGGTCGGAGACTCCAGCGGCTTGTGGATGGGACTGAGGCTATGGCTTACATTCACTGAGGTCATCAACTGGTTTGTATCAAACTGAAGAGAAGGTGGCAGATAAAGGACAAAAGATGTAAATTAGATGTAAACACAACCACTTTAACCACATAACCACTTTCTTGTTTTTCAGTTATGAATCCTCACACAAGAACATATTTACCTTGTTTAAAAGAGTATGAAATACATCAATCGTATATCTTGTAGTAGTGTCTCATATTAGCTGCATTTCCATGACTCTTTGCCTAACGGAAAACCCGAAAATTTTGAAAAAAAAAAGGCATTTATCGAAAAAACTGTTTTTTTGCGCTTGGAGGAGGAGGTTATTGAGGCGTATCAAAATTGTCATATTTCACAAACAGCAATATAAACCCTTTTTTTTTTTATTTCTGGTTAGGAACTGGCAGCCTCGGGTAAAGCACAGCAGGCACCACAAGAGGTTTCACAGCATCACACAGCTCATCAAAAGTTGAGCCTGTCATGCAGAATTGTTGGAGACACAGCTCCTTTGTAAAATCACCTGCTGTACAGAATGCATTCAGCTTGATAAATCTATGTATTCAATCGCTATCAGATCTTTGTTTTCATTCAAAAATACTTCCTTTTTTCTACAAAAGTTTGAACTTTGAGAGTTTAAATAAGAGAGAAAAGTGTGAAAACATTAATGTCTGTGAGAAAATGATGTCATGAAAATATTGCTAGAAGAACATGTTAAAAAACCAAAAACACATTTATTTGGAGTGGGTTTTTAAAGTGACTCATCACCTTAAAATGGAAAAAACAAGCCTGGGTGCTCCAGTAATTATAAAAGCTAAACTGGCAATTCACTTATTTTAGTCAATCTAGTGTTTTATGTTTGCAGTCATTTGATTCTGTAAGGTTCTCCCAGCCTTTGTCCCTTTTTTGCTTGAAATTTGCTGCTTTAGTTTCTTCCCGTCTCTTCCCTCTGTCATCCCCCTCCCTCTCTCCCTGTCCGTTTTCGTGGTAATGAACCTGTGGTTTGAACCAGTAGCAACTGGTTTGGGGATGAGCTCATGAGAGGACGTCTTGTTTTTCACTGCATGGGTCCAGGCGTGCTGAAAGGTCGCAGTGCGGGTCGTGGCTTTATTAAAAAGCCACAATGTAAAACTGAACATGATCAAAAAAAGTAAGCACATTTAATCTCTAAAAAACTGTCTTAGTTCATGGAAAAAGAGCTTGTTTCTGTCTCTTCTTCCTAACGCCTGGTGTCCTGAATTGAACAAGGCTGATCCTGAAAGAACAATCCCACTCTGTGTCACAAACAAAGACCTTATATATGGGCATTGTGACTAACACTCTGCGCTTTCCACAATAGATGATGTGACTGGAACAAATGGTAATGTGGCATTTTTTTCTTCAGGAAAAAAACAGAGGCACCAGGAACACTGCGCACTCAAATCGCCTCTGTGGCTCAGACACGACCACCCCGAGCCACTCTGTTATGAACTTTTTTATCAAATTACTGTCTCACTGATGAGACAAAAACATGGTTAGCAAATACCATTGAGCAAAACTACCACAAATTGTTAAGAGTTTTTCACAAGCTTCGTTGTACATGTTTAAATATCAAACATATCAAAGCTTAACTGAAGATTTACCTTTAAAAAGCCTAATTTTTATGTTTTTTTGCTAAAATTCTAAACATTTTGGTAGAAATTTACAGTAAATATGGGAGTACAACACGCAGCAGGGTTGAATGTCTCAGCATTTATCTAGTGAAATTCATGGTGTGGCTGCTGTGCTGCGTAAGAGTAAACAGGAAGTGTTTCTCATTTGTTCCTTATTCCTAAAGAGTGTTTATACCAGTCAGACAGGTGACTTTGGACCATTTTGTGCTAGAAATTGCCATTTTCTAGGACATAATTTCTACAGAACGGCAGGAGTTCATTTGAAATTCACCTCTGAGTGGTGGGTGGTTTACGAGGATCAACCCCACCCCCGTTCCTGTCACCCATAACTGGGTTCTTTGTTAACTCACTCTCCCGCTAGCTTAGCACCTCTCACTCCCTCAATCTAACATTACCGGTGCAACAAAAATGAACAATATTGGAGCTATCCAGCTGTACAGCTTTGAGCCAGATTCCAGCTCAGACAAGGAAAAAGAAGACTTACATGGATCTAGACGTCTACAAGTGGATGCATTAGAATATAGCAGAGCAGGGAACTTGTGGTCCGCCCAGCGTATTTTCTACAGTTTTTTTCAAACTGTTTTTTTTTTTTAAATAAAAAAAAAAAAGAAATAACCAGAAATGAAAATTTAAGTTTAATTTTCTCAACAATTTTCTCTACAAGAACACATTAAAAACACTATTTGAATCAGGGTGGGTCTTTAAAAATAAGATTTTATGGTCTACAACATTTTTTTAAAGAGCAAAAACTGAAATATATCTGGTGAAAAATCCTAAACAATTACTGTTGTTTATGATTTATTCTATGCTTGAAAACATCTCACAGTGACACACTTTGGTTTTTTGGTATAGATAAACTGGCAGCTGCATTTCCATAGAACAGAGAGCAGCACACACTTCCAGGCAATCATGGACCTCTGCTGTGGTTCCGCATGAGGTGAACCATGAAAGTGAAGCGTGGCCTCCCTTGCTGAGCCCTTTTTTTTATTGCAATCCCTTTGAAGCCTTCTTATGCCACAAAGCTCCCACAGCGCTGCTGAGGACAGAGCTACAGTGAAGGGGTCACCGAGAGGAAGAGCTGATTGTTCCAGAAAGTCCCACTGCTTACGCGTGGGGGAAAAGCGCAAGTTGCTGACAACTCCTGTCAGCAAAACACAAGGTGCCTAGAGCCCATTTATTGGCACGCCCACATTTAAACTGAGCCGGCCAGCCAGCCTTCCTTTGGCACAGCTGGTAGATTGCAGCAGTATGAAGGACATAGCGGACAGGCACTTTGGGAATATTTCCAGTAATTAGATTAAAGGAAAGAAACTGCTGTAGTTACTGGGAAGAAAAAGAGGCGCTGTAGACCCCGGTCAGAGCTAAAAATATTGCAGCAAAATTTAAACCTGAAGGGAAATACATAATTTAAACAACTTAGAGACCCACTCTAATTAGAATGGTGTTTTAACTTGTTGTGGCATTTTCTGAGAATGGATGAGTACAGAAAAACAAGCTCAAAATTCCATTTCTGAGTATTTCAGTATTAAAATAATTGTGAATCAGGAGCAGATGAAAAATAGCTGAAAAAGAAAACATTTGTGATGTAGAAAACACATTGAAGAGCAACAAGTTCCTTGTTCTGCTCCATGGATCCACTTGCAGACAAACATATCCATGTACATATTCATTTTCCTCGTCTGAACTGGCATATGTGTACGCCTGGATAGCTCCAAAATTCTTGGCAGTTTGGTTGAACCGGTAATGTTAGGTTGTGGCTTGAAGGGCTGTAAGCTAGCGGGAAAGCATGTAAACAGAGAGCTCTCAGCAACTGGGGGGTGCTCAACGCCAACAGTCACACCCACAACTCAGAGGTGAACTTCCTATAAACTACTGCCGCTCTACAGAAACTACATCCTAGAAAATGACAGGTTTTTGATTTTGGCTAAAAATTGCATAATGATAATTAAAAGACTCCTGGAAACACTTTTGCAACAGATCAAAAGATGATCGAGTGGGACTATATTATCACAAAAATGCCCAAACTATTTTCTTTTCCAGAGAAGCTGGTTTATCTTGTATTATCTACAGGAGAACAGCCTGAAAGCCTCTTTAGCTTTTGTTAGACGTAAACAGGAGGGATCATCTAAATGAGGAACGTCTTCAGGGCTCTGATTTGCTGACTGTTGCACAGCCCTCCCCTGTGGACAGGAAGTCTATCTGCTGCAGTCTTCAACATCACTCATCTAAGAACAACACCCTTTTATTGGAACGAAACAGTGTGGTTGGGTCAACTTTTAACGAACAAAAATAAGATGCACCCGAGCATTTCCATTTAGTATTAAATGAATGAATGAACCAGTTGGTCTCTTTTTAAATGCATTTGCTCATTTGCAGGCATTAAACACCAAACTAGAACAATTTCTTTGTTGTTGCACGATTTTTTTTGGGGTAATTTTATGACTTTGAAAAGTTGTCATTTAGCTAAACATAACGAAAAACAAAAAGGAGAAATGCTCTTTCCTTTTTCAGCTCTCACAAGGCAGCAGAGCCAAAAATAAACCCATCTATCAAACAGCTGATGCTTACCAAGTAGGAACACCGCTGATACTTGACGATGCAACATGCAGTCTCAGATTTCGTTATGAAACAGATGAATTGAAAGGCTTCCCTTTAGTGAGTTCACACGAGCTGAGACTTATGACGAGAAATCTCCTTCTTCCCCAGTGGAGCGATTTGAATTTGTTGGCTGTTTTTTAAGACTTTTGGTTCTACCATAAGATGTTTCACAATATAGGCATCACCACTGAAACCTTGGATCACTTTCACACTGAGCTGTTTAGTCTGCACCAGAAAATTTGAAAGGTGAAACAGTTTTTGTCTGTAAACTTTCTTTACCATTGAACATCTTAACTAAATTTCCAAATCCTAGCGGATTGTGAAGTGGAGAAAAGCAGCTTTGCACTGATATACAACAGTTTACGTCAGTGATGTGTTGCATATTGGTGCAAAGCTGATTTGAAAAGACGTTTTTCTCAGCGTCAGTATCAGCTGAGGCCCCTGCGACAGACTGGCGACCAGTCCAGGGGTGTCCCCTGCCTTCGCCCATGAGTAGCCGGGTTAGGCTCCGGCAACCCCGTGACCCCGAAAGGGATAAAAAGAAACGAAAATGAATGAATGAATTAAGTATCAGCTGATTCACAATGATTGAGTAAATGGCCCAATAGTTACGGTATGTAAAATAGCGTGTTTTTTAGGTGTCGCTTGTCATATCTCTGGTGTTATATGGTTAAAAGATTCATACTTTTCTGTTTGGTTTGAGTCAGTGCTCATTTTAGGCATTTATTGGCCCCAAAATGTAACTCTGGAAATATCACAAGGATTGGTTGAGCTGAACATTTCTCCATTTGGACCTCTCTTTGTAAACAACATAGAAAGATTTCAGGTTAAAGCGAACTGGTTCATTTTACGTAGCTAACTTGCTCTCACTGAAGAATTTTAATCTTTGCAGTCCTGTTCTCTGTCCCCCAGAACTGATCTATTTCTTTAGAGGTTAATATTAAGTGGTGATGAAAATAAATTTTGTACTGCACTAATGTCTTCCTGCAGCTCAATGGAGTTCTGCTGCACAGTAGTGACCTTGACAGAGTTTTCAAAAACACTATCTTACTAAAAATGTAACGGGAGAAGCAGCAGGAAAGCAAAGAGGGCTGGAAAGTAAATGGTGATGAAGGATCTAGTTTGTCCTCCTGTGATGACACTGTAAGGTTAATACCATGGGGCTCTCCAAAGGTCCATGAGTGAAGGTGAACATGTAGCCTGTTGGTGAAAAACAGTCTGTGGTATAAATGCTACAGACTACATTGTTCCACGGCATATGTAGAAAATTCAAATTTGTATCCACGGAAACTAACTGTTTCATAAGAACAGCATGTTCTTGTGATTGCCATTTACAGAAAAGGATAAGTGCATTAGAGCAGAAGTCAATATGCTGTTTCCTTTTAGAATATATGCAAGCAGAACTAAAGCCGAAGGAGGTGGTTTGTGGTTTTACCGCTATTACAGATCCACCCAGTCATAAAGCCATGCTACCAGTGTGGAGCTAAGTTCAGTTTAAAAATGAATATATTTAAATTCATATGAGAAATATATTTAATGTAATTTAGAAATTTAAAAAAGTATTTTAACCTTTTAAAATATGGACTTCAGCTCCAGTGTTGGCATTCTTTCCACTACTGTAAAACTCTTCAACCGTTTTCTCAATTAACAAAATTAAAAAATATTATGTAGAAAAAGCGGCTTTGTGCTAATAAGCAGCACGTAGCAGTAATGACGTAATTACGCAATCAACATAAACCAACAGATTTTTGTGAAAGAAAGAAGTGACTTTGCATCGCTATGCAACACGTTACGTTAGTAAAGGGTTGGATACAGGTGCAACATCGATATGCAAATCCCCTTTTTTACATCAGAATCAGTTGAGTCACGCCAATGTGTAAACGGGTAAGGTGTTACAGTACATCAAAGAGTGTGTGTTATTTAGGTGTTGCCAGCAACATCTCCGGTGTTAAAGGCTTAAGTGTGAAAACTAAGAGTTGGAGCATCTTTGAGTTGGATGAATGGATGGATGGACAGATAAATACTAAAAAAAAGCTCAGATGATGTGTGCATATGATACACGGACGGATAAACAGACGGATGAATGGATAATACGGAGAATTGATGATGAATGGATAGATAAAAAGAAACAGATGATTCGTGTATGTGATACATGGAAAGAGGAATAGACGGAAAAATGAATAATAAGGAGCAACGATGATGCACTGGTGTGACAAATGGATGAATGGATGGATGGACAGATAAATACTAAAAAAAAGCTCAGATGATGTGTGCATATGATACACGGACGGATAAACAGACGGATGAATGGATAATACGGAGAATTGATGATGAATGGATGATTCGTGAATGTGATACATGGAAAGAGGAATAGACGGAAAAATGAATAATAAGGAGCAACGATGATGCACTGGTGTGACAAATGGATGAATGGATGGATAGACAGAAGGATGTGATAAATGGATGGATGGACAGATGGACAAAGGGATAGATAAACAGATAACAAGAAAACTAGAGGATGAATTGATGGATGGATGGCTCAATGGAAAAAACTAAAGTAGGGAACAAAGACTGCCCAGCTTTTGTTCAAAATTTTTCTCAATCTCTTCTTCTTTAATTCAAATACATTGTATTGGTTTTGGTGATATGTGGTTCCTCGTTCTAAAATTGAGATCCTACAATCAAACTAACTAAAAACACATCGTTTTGAACTTTTTTCTGTGGACGTTTCATTAAACCGGACAAGTGGACTGCCACAGCAAATCCGGGTGAACCTGACATCTCCAATGAGCCCCTGTCGTATATCTCAATCACATAAATCTGATTTGATAAGATAGCAGCACACTTCTGTCCCACTGATTTACTTATCCCAAAAGCAATTTTCTAAAACTTGGAGGCATGAAAGGAAAAGAAAAAGCCTATAAGTCTCAAAATGAATTGGTGTTTCATGGAATGAATGATGCAAAAAGAGTTTATCTCAGATTAGATCTCTGTGGAGTCACAGGCAACAGAGTGTTCTACAACACGTCCCTGTGATGCTGACAGATCTGTTAACCAGAGAAAGTTCACAACAGCAAAGGTTGCACGCTTCTGCTACTTTTTCTAAATAACAACCTAACGCCTTCATTCACTGAAAGAAACAAGAGAAGGTTTCCCTCCACACGTGAACCAGATCTACCTGTGGGTTGTCCTCCATGACGCAGCGGATCTTCTCCACCACATCGATGCGACGCTGTCGGTGGAGGGCGTTGATCAGCTTGGCCAGGTTGGCGTCGCTGTCCCGAATGGTCCAGTGCTGCAGGGCAGCATAGGCTCGCTCGTGATCTGATGAGTAGCCATTAGAGAAGGCGGTCACCTCGCGCTCTGTGGCGTTGGCCAATGACTGATAGATGTCGATCCACTGGGCACCCACTTGGGCTGCCACCAGCTTCAGGATGTCCAAACCTGAGCATAGACAGAGATAAAAACAGAAAAGTATCCATTTAGACAAGTATTTTGAAAAAATTTAGTACGACAGAATATTTATGTCATTATTATTTATTTTGTTCTTTTAAGTACATAAAAAATCATATCAGTTTGAATGATTTTATGCATCGACCTCAACAAATATCTGCTGATGTTTCCTTTTTTTTTCTT
The DNA here is from genome assembly GCA_036245035.1 of Adrianichthys oophorus. Classification (NCBI taxonomy): domain Eukaryota; kingdom Metazoa; phylum Chordata; class Actinopteri; order Beloniformes; family Adrianichthyidae; genus Adrianichthys; species Adrianichthys oophorus. The sequence continues at coordinate 18,670,590 of BSAI01000101.1, read as the reverse complement.
TTTAATTTCTGAGCCGCCTGATGTGGGATTACAGCCGATTTCACCACTGACCTTGTTATTTCTACTGATGCATAAATGTTCCACTTACAAGCCCTCTCTAGTGAACACGCACCTCATGGCATCTTTCATCTGTAATACATCCGTAGGTTTTCATTGCTATTTTTTTAAGGAAAACTATGTCAACCATCCTCCAGTCTTTTCAAAAGCACCATTTCCTCACAGACTGTTGAGCAGCTTTACTGACAGTCAAGTGGGAAACATGCTGAGTCATCTTTGTGAGAAAGAAAGACGAAAATCATAGAAGCTCCCTTGTCATGCTGGATGTTGATGAGTTTGTTTTTGTTTCACAGTTTCAATTGCATCACAAGTAAAAAAGAAAAGATTTTCAATTGAACAATTTGGTCAGAAAGCCTCTACCAAAACAACAGTGCATGTTTACTGGCACAACGTTTGCAACCGAACGGTATTTTTTATATTATATATATATATTATATTATATTTTAACGTTTGTTTCAATTGATATTCAGGATTTGAAGCAATAACAATAGTGGTCTGTTTTTTATTTACACAGAAAATACGGTAACTTCAATTTCACTTTCACTTTAAAAATGAAAAGTGGCAGAAAACGGTCTGTTGTGTTGTTCAAATAAACAGTCCTTTGGTCCAGTTTTATCTTGTTTTATTTGACACACGTGCTTCAATCTTTCTGCTAGCTCGTATTCTGTTCTTCTCCCGCTTCTCTGTCTCTGTCTCGCGATAACTCAGGAATATTGACTATACTACATTTTCCTCCCTTGTTTAGAACAAACCTTTCTAACTCATAACATTTCCTATACTTAACAAATCACAAAATCACATTGTTCTCAAACTAAATCAAAATACTTTTCTTTTGTTTTTCTTTTTTCAAATACCATCGTAACAACTTGTCAAGAAATGAGAACATACAAATTACATGCTGTTTTTTTTTTTTTGTTTTTTTTTTCCAAGTCTCTCTTTATCTGATGGGCTTTCTGATAACCCGGCCCTTCCTGGTAGTGATGACATCAGATGTAGAGGGGTCACATTCTGGTGGGGTCTCAACTGATGGAGCAGTCTCGGCATTTGAAACATCCCCCGTCTCATGATGGTTTGGTTCACTGCAGGCTGATGAAGGCTCAGGGATGTCAAAGTCAACCTCCAGTGGTGTTTTACGAAGATGCTTGACATCCCTGATCACTTTTGATCCATCCTCTGTGTTGACCAGTTCAAAGGAGTTGTCGGCGGTGTTTTTCAGCAGCACATAGCGAGTATCTCTGAATGTTGGATCCAGCTTTCCATTTTCCATACTCGCAATGTAAACTACATCACCAACTTCAAAATTGTGCTCCTTTGCTCTGCTGGTCTGGTCAGCATAGTGCTTCATTTTGGTTTTGTATTCCTCGTGATGCTTTGTGAGATCTGTTGCTTTCTCCCTTTCTGTTAGAGGTTGATCTTCTTTTTCAACATTTGGACATTTAGTGCGGATGTCTCTTCCAAACATTAACATGGCTGGCGTTTCTCCTGACGCTCTGTGTGGTGTCGAACGATATGCCATTAATATTTTTGGAAGTTCCTCTGTCCATGTCTTTCCCTCACATTTGCTTGCCCTGAATGCTTTCTTGAGGTACCTGTGAAACCTCTCCACTTTACCATTGCTCTGTGGAAAATAAGGTGATGCTCTGATGTGCTTAATTCCACATGACTTTAGAAATGACTCAAAAACCTGTCCTACAAACTGCCTGCCATTATCAGTAACAGCCTCTAGGGGATAGCCAAATCTAGCAAATATGTTTGTCAGTTCTGTAACTACAGTAGCTGAGGATATGTCTGCAATAACTACAGCCTCTGGAAATGAAGTATAGTAGTCTATCACAGTCAGTATGTACTGGTTTTGGATAGGACCTACCAGATCCATACCAATCTTAGTCCATGGTCTCGGTGGTAGTTCTAGTGGTTGGAGGGGTTGATCTTCGTGCAGTGGCTGGTTAAGAACACAGGCGGAGCAGTTTCTGATCAGTCTTTCTACATCCAAGTCCATGTTGGGCCAGTAGAATTTACTCCTTAGATATTGTTTGGTACGAACCACCCCTTGGTGAGTCTCGTGTCCAATCCTCAGTGCTTGCTTTACCATTTGTCTGGGTAACACTATCCTGTGTCCTCTCAGTATGAGTCCATCATACGTACACAACTCTCTTGCACATCTGTTATATGGCTGCAGTTCTTCTGGAACTGGATTTGGCCATATTCCTGTCTCAACTATCTTATTTAATTGTTTCAGTGTTTCATCCTCTGCTGTTTTCTGTTTTATGTCCTTTAGGTTCATAGCTTGTACTCCATGCATTGTCAACGACAACACTCTGTCTACATATGTTTCCACATACTCGTTGTACTCAGTCTCAGGTAAAGGAAGTCGTGAGAGTAAGTCGGCTACATTGGACTTACCAACTATGTGTTCTATCTTGTAGTCATGTGGTCGTAGTCTCAAGCCAAGTCTCTGTATTCGTGGAGGTGTCAGCGTTGCTTTGTCTGGGTTGAACATGTAAATGAGGGGTTTGTGGTCTGTTTGCAAAGTAAACTTGCCTCCCCACAAGTAAGTTCTAAAGTGTTCTACAGACCATACACAACCTAAAGCCTCACGTTCTATCTGAGAATAGTGACGTTCAGTTGGAGTCAACGAACGACTTGCATACACTACTGGCTTGTTCTGTCCATCTATCTGGGTCTGTAGCAAAACTGCACCTAGTCCTACTGGGCTTGCATCACTAATGACTATTGTAGGTGCACCTAGTTTAAAGTATGCCAGGCATGGCTCACTCACCAACGCATCTTTCATTGCTTGGAATGAGCTCTCTGCTTCACTTGTCCATTCCCACACTTGTCCTTTTCTAGTCAGCTTCCGTAGTGGTTCTGATAAATTTGCATAGTTCGGTATGAATTTCATCAGAAATCCACAGGTCCCTAGGAACGAGCGGAGTAGCTGAACGTTTTCAGGTCTGGGTGCTTTGCAAATGGCTTCAACCTTTCTTGGGTCTGGTTTGATTCCTTCTGCAGTGATCACGTGTCCAAGTATTTCAATTTGCTGTAATCCAAAAATGCACTTGTTACTGTTGAGGGTTAGGCCTCTGTCCTGAAATCTCTGAAAGACTTGCCTCAGTCTCTGTTCAAGCTGCTCTTCACTCTCTGCAAAGACCACTACATCATCCATGTAGCAAACTGTGCCAGGCATTCCACATAACATGATGTCCATAGCTTTCTGGTAGGCTTCTGGTGCACTTGATAATCCAAAGGGAACTTTTCGGAAACGGTAGCAACCTCTGTGTGTAATGAACGTTGTCAGGGGTCTGGATTCTGGTGCCAAGTCACACTGCCAAAACCCTTTCCTTGCATCTAGTTTAGCAAATACTTTAGCTCCTTGAACAGCCTGTAAGATACTATCGACTGTTGGTACCGGGTGTCTTTCTCTGATCACGGCTCTGTTCACTTCTCTGAGGTCTACACATAGCCTCACTTCTTTTGTGTCCTTCTTTGGTACAATCAGGATGTTCGAAACCCATTCTGATCCTTCATTCACCTCTTCTATTATGCCTTGATCGAGCATCTTATCTAGTTCCTGGTTTACAGCTTCTAACATTGGGTAAGGGACTCTCCTCAAACCTTGTGCTACAGGAGGGACTTTTTCAACTGTAACCTTGTGACTGTAACCCTTAATCTGACCAAGTCCTTTAAAGACTAGTGGGTACTCTTTAACGAGCTCGCTGAATCGTTCTGTCTGCTCTACTGTGTTCACTGTTTCTCCTGTGTTAAAAATCTTTAACTCAAAGATTGTTTTTCTACCTAGCAGTGCTTCTACATTACCTTCAATCACATATATGTTGTCTGTAACTATGTTGTTCTTCCATCTCAGTTCTGCCTCAAAGTAACCAACACATTTAAGTGGAGTAGTCTGAGCATAAGCATAGAATCTCTTTTTTGTAGGTTTCAGTTTTGTTTCAGTGGACATTATTCTTCTATAAAGATCCTCTCCTATGAAGTTTCTGCCACTTCCTGTCTATGACCATTTTCAGCCATTGTCCATTCACCTTAATTGTCTCTGTGCCCTCAGAGTCTACAGCATGACTAAACTCATCTGAATCAGAGTCAGAAGCATTCTGTACTACTGCTCTCACTGGTTTACTTGACTTTATCTTTTCTTTCTCTCTATTCCTATCTTTAGTTTTGGTATGAGATTGTCCTGCCTGTGCCTGATTTTTCTTTTTAAAACACATACGTGCGTAATGTCCCGTTTTCCGACAGAAAAGACATGTCGCTGTCTTTGCACCGCATTCATCCGCTGTGTGAGTGTTCATTCCACATCGGTAACACTGGGCGTCGCTGTCGGCTCGCTCTTGGTTGCCTTTTGAGTCATGCGCTGCGCTGGCTGCTCGTCCGCCATTTGCGCGTGCACTTTTCTTGGTGAAATGAACTTGATTGTTCCTGCTTGAGTGACCAGAACTCTCCGTGAAAAGTTTAGATTCTGCCCGTGCGGCTTCAAAAGCTCGTGCTATTGACAGTGCTTTGTTTAAACACAGCCCATCTTCCTGTAATAACTTGTCACGCAGACGTTTCATAGCGCATTTCTCCACGATCTGATCCCGAAGCATGTCACTCTCTAGTGCGCCAAAGTCACATGATTTTGCCAGCTCTCTCAGTGCGTTTACAAACGCATCTACTGTCTCATCTGGGTACTGAGCTCTGAGCCTAAACTTGTGTCGCTCTAGAACTATATTTCTCCTCGGAGTAAAATACGCGTCTAGCGCAGCAACAGTCTGTGCATGTGTACCTTTGTCTCCTGAGAGATTGGCGAAAATCCTCTGAGTCGGCGCTCCGATACAATGCAACAGTGTGGCTCTTCGTATCGAATCTTGTGCATTAATTGTACCGCTGGCAACTTCGAAAAATCCGTAAGAGTCCATACATAGGTTATATTACGTCAATAAATCAGAAGCGTTAAGGTTCAGCGGAACCGGCGGGGCTAATTGAGCATAGTTGGGTCCTGGTGCAGCTCGTGCAGATCCTTGGCGTTGGTCGTCAGACGACATCGCTGAAATTTTTATTTTTTTTTCTTTGGCCGGAACGTAAAATCCTAGTCGGCCTTCATTGTCTTGGGGTCCTTGGTAAACATCATCCTCGTCGCCAAAATGTTGTGTTGTTCAAATAAACAGTCATTTGGTTCAGTTTTATCTTGTTTTATTTGACACACGTGCTTCCATCTTTCTGCTAGCTCGTTTTCTGTTCTTCTCCCGCTTCTCTGTCTCTGTCTCGCGATAACTCAGGAATATTGACTATACTACACGGTCACTAACAGGCAATGTAGCTCTAGAATGAACATCATTTGTGTTGACTGTCCACTGATTTTGGTAAAATAAAATGAATGGAACACAATGGCTTTAATGTTAATCAATGATCTGTTTATGGTCCATTAGGGGGTCACCTGTACTTTATTCCTCTTTCAGAAAACAATAACCCAACCAGGTATGAAAAGCTTGAATTTGTATGTCTAAATTTAACTTGGGAAGCTCTCCAGCACTTCAATAGATTATCATGGATATAGACTTACCATTTCTTTAAAGAAATATTGAACAATGTTTAAGTCAGCATTGTTTTTGCTATCTTGCCAATACTATTTAGGTGTTCCAGCCTCATTTGCTTTTTTGTTGCTGTTTGTTTGTTTTAATAGTTTAGATTAAATATCTTTCCTTTGTTGAGTTTAAGCACATTTTATCCAGTGAAGTAAAAAATATTCAATCATGTTTACACCTCTAAGACTCATCCCACATCATGGTCGACACGAAGGAAACGTGCTTTGCGCTCAAATCCAGGATGACCGGGGCCAGTCTGAGATACAAAACAGATGCAAACCAGTTCATTGTGTGTTTATAAAGTCACTCGTGTTATAACTGTGTCAACAGATTCCCCTATGGCATGGTAAAGTCTACACGTGAAGTTTGAACATGCTTGCATGATGACATGCCTTCCTTTCCAAAGGGAAATCTGTAACACTCCTCTTACTAAAATCCTAACCTAAAACTTAGCAATCTCACTGAAGTCAAAAGCTCTAATACCAAAGAGCCTCATCTGACCTCCTTTTACCAAGCATCAATGTTCTATATGGCTTCAGGATCAATCATAAAAGAGGCCACATGTACAGAAAATCCCCTTCGTCTGGCTAGCCTTACTAAAGTCGTGGGATTCTGCAGGAAGCCAGAGGTGCTCGCGTGCCAGCCTTCTGGGCTGAGAGCCTGTCTAGTATCATCCACCTCACTGGCCATAACACATAGCGACAATGGAGAAATCCCTCAGCCCTGCATGCCTCTGCCAGCTGGGCACATTAATGTGACCTATATAAGTCTCGTGATTACTCAGTGTGGTGGTTCATGTTTAAATACTTGTCTAGTGTAGTAGCATGACGAGTATATTTCTGGATATCATTTAATATGATTTCCATTGAAGGCAGTATGGATGCAGCAATTTTAAATATTTGCTTCATTCTGACAACTAATGCGTTCGTGCCAAGTTTAGTAAAATGTCACTTAGTTGTCGTGTTGCGTCCTTGACTCACTGTGTGCTAAAATGATTCATGCCTCTAAGAAAGAGACAATGAGTTGTGCTATGGTGATATTTGTTAATTACATTAATTTACATCTGCCATCCATACTAGTTTTCAATTTATCCTCAATGTGTCGGCTTCAAAAGTTTAAATAAAAATGCTAAAATGAAGCTACTGACTCTAAATGACTCTCTGTCTTCCAACATTCCAATAAAAAAAAATCAACCATTTCAGTTTGACTTTGATATCTGAGAAAACCCCGGTTATAACTGAGATATTGTGTTTCACTTTCATCTACTGCTGCTTGTCCCTGTCACCATGGAGACCCAATGTGCAAAGCATCTCAAATTTGTGGAATGAATTCCCCTTGGTGTATTCTGACTAAATGATTGCTTTTGGTTAAGAGTATATAGTTGAAGAAAGACTTGAAAGAGATGCGTCACAAAGTGTTTGTGTTTGTTGTAAAGACTTTCTGGGCAACCATTGTTGAACAACAGGTCAAAAAGGCAGTTTCAAAAAATATCTTAATAAATAAGGTCAGGTTGAACAACTTAGATAAATCAAATTATATATGGAGATAGTTTAAATCCAAACTCTGCACACACAAAAATAAAAGTTCTACAAAAGATTGTTGGATTAAAATCTTTACAGTACATTAGTAACCCTATGGAAGAACACTAGAACCTACCTTGACCAGATATGAGCTACAAGTGCTTATAAAACTGAAGTACTTTTATTTATTTGATTCTATCAGTTCCCTGGAAACACAAATATTGTGGATCAATTATCAATATGATTTTCAGAGATGAGATTTCCTGCCTTCTTCATGCACAGAGACAAACATGGGTGGGGTTGTGAACAGATGGAGACCCTGGTACAACTAATGTCTTTTCCTACAGTGTTCAGCAGACCTTTTCGGCAGACCCCTGGAATACACCATTGGCTAATCCAGCTTCATATTAGCTGTAACTAAGTAGGTCAAGCAGTCATCTGTCAATAGGTTGGTCAGTGTGTCAAATCTAAAGCTTAGGAGACAATGTACCTTTGGGCAAGACACTTAACTTCACATTACTATTAATTGTAAGACATGTGTGATTCCCTTTTGGACTAAAATGGCCTGCTAAATGTAAATCTTGAGCATTCATTGCAAAGGTGTCAAGCTTGAAGTAGAACAAAAACAAACCTCTGAAACAAAAAAAAAACAAAAAAATTGCATCCACTGCATGCTGGCATAAATACCCCTTTGGAAACAGTATATGACACTGCTGTCTTTCACGACCAAAAACATACTTTTTAAATATCTTTTTAAAAATGTAGAACTTGTGGTTTGTTTCCTCAGAAGCAACACGGTCGAGATACTTATGACTTTCACCAAGTAAATACGGAAACAAATAGCACTGCTGTGTGTTGTATGACACATTTATTAGCTGCTTGTCTTGTCAAAATTCTAGATTGTCCCCTGGAAAAGATAAACCAAAATGAAACAAGAGAGTGAAGGTAACATTTTTTTTTTTTTACTAAAAAACACTGCAACCTTAAATGCTGACTTTTCGACTACACTATTTGCCAGTGGTAAACCCCTTAAATTAAAGTTTTTCAGGTGAAACAAAAAATTCAGACTCCAACAAGCTGTCTTCTCCAAGTGCCTTATTATTGTGTGTACCAGGATGTGAAGCAATTGTATACATCAGCATCTTTACAAATATTCTTCAGTTAAATGGCATGACATCGTCCTCCCAACATTCCTTTCAATTAAGGAACATACAAAGTTAAATTAATGAAAAGTGTGTGTGGATCTGTGTAAGCGCAGCAGGCGCCTTGTACCTCCAACCAAGCAACAAACTTCTTTCACATTCTGCGCTTTGCAATCAGTCCCAGGCTGTAGTGAGAGCAGGCTACCCCAGCCCACCCTGATCCTGCAAAGAGCCGTATATTCAAACACATGGCTTCCTGCTGGGCTTGGATGTGGAACTTGGCCTTATTAAAGGTGTAGATGTTTAATGAGGAAGGATGGTGGGCAGGTACATTGTTGTTTTCCCCAATGTTTTCCTCAACAGGCAGCATCTCACTTTGGAAATATATGTTGTAAATAATATGACTCTTAATTACATTTAATGCAATCTGCTTATACGTCCAAGTCTGCTTCCATTCCCTTAAAGCTACACAGTGGGATTTTTCTATGCTTATGGTTAAAGTCAACAATTATGTCTATATGTTAGAACCAAATGAGTGGAATCATTTTTCTCTTTTTCGTTTTGGTTGATATGTACGTGGCAATAAAAATACACATTTTGTCATTGAGAATAAACACATTCCTATTGTTTAATGTATCTGTTTAAGTCTCTAGTTTGGACTGGGTTAACTATTAACAATTAACTCAAGAGGACTTATGCAGTCAAACAATAAAGACAGGGTGGAAATCTGTTTTGGGAGTTCTGTGAACCTGCTGTAAGCCATAATATGCTCTACAAGATAGACCATAGAGGGAAATGTAACAAATGTTTTTCGCGTTATGAGAGCGACCGATTATTTTCTAAAAACCATTGCACTTCCGTAAGGTAAACACTTGCAAAGCCCTGCTTTGTTTATTTATCATACGATGGAAAAAACAACGAAAATAATGTATGCTGTTATCTTCTATATTGGGGTTAGTGGAAAAGTGATAACTTAAGCTAGATTTTTTTTTAACGATGCGAGCGCAAACCGATAAAAAAATTTGGTCAGAAAAACCCCATCCCTGCACAGTTCAAGGCCATATTTCTAGTTTATTTATGGTTCTCACCAGAAAATATGGCGCAAACTATACATGGGGGGCAACTGTGGCACAGAAATAGAGTGCCTCTGATTTGGGTTTGATGCCACCCATGCGTTTCTGTGTGACCTTGGATAGGACACTAAAACCCAAATTGCTTCTGGTGGCCAGGCTAGTGCCTTGGTAGTTCTGGTACCATTGGTTAATAAATGTGCGCATGAGCAGGTGAAAGATTTTTTAATTCTAAACCGCCATGGTCTTGACGGAGGTGGAAGGCGCTATGTAAGTACAACCCATATACCATCCTTATGACTGGCCAACAAGACTACAGGTTAGGTCCAATGCTGAATAGATTGGTGCAGAAAAGAGACCTTGGACCATTGACAATACCATCACAAAGTGACCGTTTAACATGCCCTGCTTAACCAAAATGGCTGTATGTCCTATGATGGCTGCCTTTGCGAAGTACATTTCAAAACAAAAAGAAAGTTTATTGTTATTTATTTATGTGTAAGGTAACAGATTCCCAGAAGAGCCAACAGTTTGTTTAGCAACCATATATATACAATATATATCTAGAAATGTCAAATTGAAGTCAAACTGAACAAGAAATGGTTGAATTTGGCAGTACTGAAGATACCTGCAACAGAGGGTAGCTATAATACTTTCAGGAAGTGTAGAATGGCATTGAAGGGTGAATTTAAAATAAAACTAGGAAATTATGGAACAAAAATGGATAGCTAGATCCTTGGTTAGAATGTTTTTAAAGGTAATTTATGGTATTTGCCCCCACCATGTTTTGCCCTCGCGCACATTGTAAAAGGAAGATTAATTATCTTTTTCCCCAATAACCTGCTTTCACAGTTGTGCTATTCTTTAAAAGAAAGACATGCATTTTGGAATCAGGTGGAAAAATCCAGGTCATTTTACTCTCAGCAACAATCCCAAATGTTGTTTTGAGTCTTTTAACCCGACAGCTGCATGCCTGTTTAAAAAGAACTTGCTTAGGTCCAATAAAGGCTTGCTGTGTCACCCTGGAAAGCCCCACTCAGTTCTGATGCAGCAGAGTAGCAGTTTTCACCATTTCCTGAACGGCTCTGTGCAATTGCCAAACTCTGCATGTGTGTGATCTCCGCTTTGACGTTTCCCTTTCTTTTCTCATTTATTACCCAGGGGCTTTAACAGCTATAGTAAAGGGGTATTACAACCTTTCAAGGGGAGCCAGGCATGCACCTTGGAAGGATTAAGATGAGGCCTTTTTTATGTTCCTCAGAGTAAATAGCAGTGTAAACTAGCTATTTGAGTTGCATTCACATACATACATCCACACATAAATGCATACACATGGGCACCTCACCCCAACCAGTCAGAAAGACACACATAAATACAACAAACACACCTACGTGTTTTAGAAATTCATCAGAAATAAATATTTTAGGATTAGTGCATCCAGGGTTTGTAACAAGAACCAGCCATTTGTCAACGCATATGTATTTCAACACAGCAAAACATTCTATAAAAATTCCATTTTAGTATCTATCAAACTTTATCTTTTGTTTCAAGCTAAAGTGCATCCTATCAGGTAACTTAGGAGTTTAAGCTTTAAAAAGATGCATAGTAACAGGGATGCTACACAAGCTTTGTCAACAAGACCTTTAAGTTCAACGAGACAACCCTTCCACGCACACACGTCACCCTAACAGTTTTTCATTCCATCTATGTATCGTTTTTTCATCCTGTAAAGGATCCGAATGACCCGCTAATGCACCTTGCCAACCGAACAACAACCGGGATGCAGCTGAGACCAGATTGTTCCAGTTCTCTGCGGCCGGTCACATAGGGAGCAGGGGGAGAATGTCGTAGCTTTATCACACATGCATATTCTCAATTTCAAAGTGAAGACTTGTGCGTGTTCAACAGATGAGACTAAGTTTGTTACTCTATTAAGACTACAAGGAAGAGTATATTATTACTTGTCAGTGGGAGGGTCAAAGTAACATTACAAAGAGTTAGGAAATAAACTTAAATTAAACTTTAAAAATTGATAACAATTAACAATTTAATACTTTAAACAGGTTTTAAATTCAAAGAAACCAGAGAGAGAAAGTGGAAGAGTTATGAAGTGGACAAATATTTTAGTAATGGTTTATAACAAAGATGGGTGAGAAAATGAGAAGAAATAAAAGTGTAAAGAAACAACAGAAGGAAAAGTAGCAGAAATAAAAGACGAAAGAAAGATTAGATGGAGACGAAACTGGAGATCTGTGAGGGAACGTCTGCATGTTGGTGGGGGGGTTGGACAGTGACAGCCGGGTGGGGCTAAAGAACGGTCATGTTTAGCTTTGTTTCACCGTTGCTCTCCACACCATGTGTCCTGGGATAGAATTGGTTGGATGAGAGACCAACAGCAGTTCGATCCCATCAACAGATGGCTCTCTGGTGCTCATGTCAATACAGCACCGGAAAAGTACAACAAATTGTCACCTTTACGTAAACTGCAGATGTAGAGCACATCCACCCTGAAGCACAAAAATTTTTTGACTGTTTCCAACATTTCTGTGAAATTCAAAAGACCAATGACAAAAATATGAAAACCCTGCTCACATGCACTCATGGTGAGTCGTTTACAGGCATCTTCTGTGTTCAAACGGACTTTAACATGACATTTGCCACTATACTGAACATTTGCAAAATTAAACCAGCAAAAACAAAAAAAAAAAAATCATCACTTCAAGAACTGCTAAGACAGGCTTCTGCAAAGGCCTTTTGTAGTTTGCTCTTTGGTTTACATTGATGGGATCTGATGGCTAAACTACTGTTGGTTACATTGAAAGACCCACCAAATATTGCACTGGTGGTTTTAATGTTCTGCTGATCAGTGCAAATGAGAAATGGATACACCATGTTCCAAAATCAAAGGCTTACCCTGTCCATTGCAGCAGTAGATCCACTTTTCTCTGACTTGTGTTGGAGGCGCAGAGGATTTCTTCTGGATTGACTTTTCCATTATGCTGCTGGGATCCTGCATCGGGCCTTTCTTCAACACTCGGGAACTCCGCTTCACGCTGCATACCACAATTACCACCAGCACCAGCAAGAGCAGCAGGACTATCATCCAGGGCAGGTGCTCGTTGATGTCAAAGTGATCATGGATTGATGGCCTTGGGGAGCCTCTGTGAGTAGGTCTGTAGTAGTTGGAGACCCCACCTCCACTCCCCTGGCCTGCTGTTTTACTCATACCAGCCCTACCTCTTTCTGAACTTTCTAGACCTTCCATAGCCTGCTTTCCAGGCCTTGGAATAGAGTCAGAGTTTTCTTGTTCAAATTCTGGCTCCCGATCTTTGAGTTGCTTGTGAGCTGAAGCTAGCAGAGTCCATGGAGGATCCTGATTTGGTGGGGTAGGGGTGTTAGGTTGGTTAAATAGTACTCCCTCTGATTTTTGGTCCTCCCCACTCCAAGTTTTTTGCTGAAGGGATGCCAACTGGCTGTGGGTCCCTACGAAAACCAAAGCAATTATTTCAAAACGTTTAAAAGACAAAAAAACAACTAAAGTTGCTTCAAGAGCAAGCATTGAGAAGGAACAGAGACACATTTCAATTCACTCAGGAAAGTACTTAACCTTGGAAACTAAAACAGAAGGCAACACAGGAGGGAACACTAACACTTTAATCCATGCAAGCAATCTGCTACTCAAATTGTAGTAACACCAGCCGCTATATACGTGAGATAGGTTATGTCTTTTTTATTGTTCTTTATTATTATTTCATAGATAAAGAAAAAATTATTTCTGAGAAAAATAAAATTAAGAAAAAAAACTATTGTGAGGCCAAAACCCCAATGATCCTCATAATTCAACCAATATGTGAAAATCTGATTTACCCCGACATGAGCAAGACATACCTTGTCCAGTGCACTTTAAATGCAATTGAGTTTAAGACTGGGGCCGTCAACATGAACAACTTAAAGTAGTGTTAAGTGTTTAGTGTGTAGTTGGCAGTAGCTCAGGTGGTTGAGCAGGTCAGCCAATGATCGAAGGATTGGCAGTTTGATCCCGGCTCCCTCCACCCAACCGTTGTTGTGTCCTTGGGCAAGGCACTTAACCCTCCTTCCCTCCAATGTGTGAATGTGTATGAATGTACTGGTGATGATGAGAGGGGCCGTTTGGCGTGTACTGGCAGCCACGCCTCTGTCAGTCTGTCCAGGGCAGCTGTGGCTACATCAGAAGCTTACCATCACCAAGTAAGCATAAAATGAGGTGTGAATGAATAATGGTAACATTGAAAGTGCTTTGAGCATCTGGAAAAGCGCAGGTGAATCCAAGCCATTATTATCTTAGTTTGTTATTTGGAATTTCAAATGTTAAGTAGTAACTTTTATGTTAGACCACTTAAAGAGCGTGCTGGATTATAAGGTGCACTGTCAATAAACGGTCTATTTTAATAATTCTGTCATACGGATAGACTATAAGGCACACCAAACTATAAAGTGCATTAAGCAAAACAAGAGTCAGAGATAAGACCGTCAGTCAGTCAAACTTTATTAACTGCGTGTACAAAAACTAGAAACTACTTTGTAACACGCTTTGTAACACGTTAGCCACGTTAGCATATTTACAATACCTATGACTCTCGACCTTATTTGCAACACGTAAAAAATAGACTGATACTGATCAAATAAGTATTACTGTGAGTAGATTAATTCTCAACCTTGCTAGTAGCATAAAAACACGGTCTGACACTGCTGCATGTTAGCCGCGTTAGCATTTTTGGAAAAACACCCAACCAAGTTTGCAAAATGAAAAAGACTGCCATTCTGACAGAGTGGTGTATATCTATCAAAATCACTTTGACATCAGTAAGAACAACCAGAATTTATCCAAATATAAGGTGCAAGGTATGAGGTGGAATAAAAGGTACAGTGTCATTTTTTGAAAAAAATTAAGGCTTTTAAGTGCACCATATAGTGTATAAAAATGGTACTACCAACTTTAAAGGTAGCTTCACAACAATTCTTAATCTCCGTCCCCAGAAAGCTTTGCTCCCAGACCCAGCTGTGCACTTCTTAATCTTATAGCAGATCTCTAAATTGCTCATCTCTCTGTCTCCTCCTTGATTATTATGTTTGAGCTCAAATTAAATATCTAAAGACGTGAATAAAAGAGCAAATTTCACAGCTGAACAAGTTTTCATCTGGCGTGCTGAGAATGAGCTTTTCAAACTAAGATACATCCAATTGGACGATGGCAGAGATGGTATTTCTCAGCTGCATTGTAGATTTGAACAATTTAGGAATGCTTGCTCTGTGCTTTTGTCCTTGTAGTTTAAAATCTATAAACATAAATGGGCCACAGAATGTTTCTCTGATAGTTATTTGGATGAGTAAAAAAAAAGCCAAACAAGTTGTTGTCTAATCCTTCAGCTAGAGGTCATGTTTGAGGTGGTGCGAAAACTTCATAACTGAGAAAACAAGTGGATAGAAGTGGCTTTTATGATACTATGAACCATCCTGACAATGCCACCGGTTCAGAAGTCTTTGCTTGATTCAGTTTCTAAGCACAGACGAGAACCACTTCAATTGATCACTTATATGAAACTTTAACTGATCTAGTGTAATGACACAGGAGAAGCAGATAGGGCTTGAAACCCCAAGCAATGTTAAATCACAGCACTGATAGAAGGTAACCAGTTTACTTCCACTTTTTGCTCCTCGGAAAGTTTGTTTTTGTTCACACTGAAGGGAAGTGCATCAGGGTATGGTTGAAAGTGATCCAACCCCCCTGTTTATGAGAGGACCAGAGTTCTCTTGTTTGAGTTCAAGTGCGCCCTCACACTTCCCACATTAAACAAACTATCCCAGTAAAAAATAACCCTGATGCACATGCAACCTGCCAGTCTAAAAACATCCCAAAGTGCATTTAATAACACAGATAGCAGCCTAATGCTACAAGGTTATTAGCATAGCCACTCCAACTGAAAAATACAGCATGATAATTTATTTTGGTTTTAATCAATTCCTATTGGTGGGTAAACAAACATTTAAAAATAATGAAATAGCTAGCCTTTTTCAGAAGTTTTGTCATAAAATAGATGACTGGAAAATCTTTCCCTGCAGCCCCATGACTTGATAGTGTATTACAATCACTCTTTAACCCTCCAACACAGTAGCTTTAGCTTCAGTGTCAACGTCCTTTGGACTACTGTAACTCTCCAGCCAGTTATCCAGTTCATGTAATTTCATCAGATAATGAAGTGGAGAAAAGCAGCTTTGCACCAATAGGCAACACTTCAAAATCTTTGAAGCTCTTTTTTTCAGCTTCAGAATCCGTTGGACTTCCATTAATCCCTCCAAGAGTTACGGTCGTTCAAATAGTGTTTTGTTTTGTGTCGCCAGTGAAAGCTCCTGTATTGATGGGTTACTACCCAGTCTACCAGACTCAAAATCAACATTCAGTAGTTATTTTACTACTAAATACAACAGATTCATTCATTTGTTTTAGCTGTTTCTGAAATTAGCCTGCTGCTGATGAAGCAAGACAGGTTTTTTGATTTTCATTTTTTTCCTCAATACTTTAAACTTGATAGAAAACAAGGTAAAGAACACTAGGTAACTGCAAGAAATACTTAATGACATTTTTTTAAATAATGTCTTGCATTGTCTAACTGTGACAAATGTCTATAATGAGAAAGGAAATACAAAATAAGCATGTTTTTCATATGAAATGAAAACTTCTGTGACAGAATTACCTTTGTGGAAGTTACTGTACATGGACGGTATTGAAAGACCTGCTTTTGTCCTTCCAAGATTTACTTTATAAAAGCCTAAAAACATTCACTTTCTGTGCTAATACATGTTTGTATTCATGCTTCACAATCCACCCTGTTTTATGCCTGTCCAGAATCCAGCTCACAATCTCTCTTGACAGTAAATGAAAGTATGCAAACCCCCCTCCTCAAATACACCATACCCTCTCACAACTCACATGGGGTCAAATTAACTGTCTGTGTGGCTGTAAATCCCACAGCACAAACAGCTCTGACAGAACAGTGTGTGGAGGTGTCTTTGTGGGAAGAGAGAACATGTTGGCCATGACTGGGCGATTCTAAGAAGTGACCCGGAGACTGAATGACACAGTGCTGACGTGAAAGCAGTTCCAGAGGTAAAAAGCAGAGCGAAGGCAGACAAAAACAAAGACAGAAGGGAATTTTTCTCATTTTGTGGCTTGAAGAGGGAAATAATTGTGTGATCTCATAACAGAAAGTCTTCCTAAACTTGCGTTAAAAAACACAAGCAGGTACTAGAGCTTCTCTACACCTTCATTTGAGACGTTCCCGAAAGAAAAGCATTGAGGTCATAAATCAAGAACGAAGGGAGTGATTAACATCAACATTAGGGCATCAGCATTATTCTATACAAAATGTATATACAGTATATATTGGATTGATTACAAAGACCAATACTACACTTTCCTTGGGATGCAGTTGCTACGAAGATGCTAAGTAGATCTTCTGATATTTTCACCCACATTTTACAAGTTTCAAACTTGAGTACGAACAGCTCATTTGTCATTCCTGTTCTCACCTTTATGTGCAGGTCCATAGAGTAATGATGTCAAAGTTGAGGAAATAGGTTCCTGTTTAAGTGCAGCATGTTCAGGGCCAAATGAAGATGATGGGGAGAGCAAAGGTGGGGTAGTGGAGGGAGGTCCACAGACAGTATCAGTTTCTTTGGTCCCTGGTGTAAGAAGCACTAACCCCAGAGCTTGGCAGTCTGTATGATTCCTACACTTTGTTGCTCTGGACTCCACGTTGGAAAATGTCCCCTTGGTGCAAGGCCTGCAGAGAACATCCTCCGTCTGACTGCCCCGCTTTTTCACCCGAGTACCCGGAGGACAAAGGGAGTGGGGTTTACACCCTCCGTCAACACCCCCTGAAGAGAAGCTGTTGGGTGGACATGCGCAGACCCGGTCCTGGGTCTTCGTGCATGGCACTTTCTCAGTGAAGCCCACAGGGCACTGAGCCCGACAGCGATGGCATTGCTGGACTCCATTCTCACCCCGTGTGAAAGTACCCTCAGGGCAAGGGGTGCACTCCCTCACAGACGACGGGGAACAGTGGGTTGACACGTAGGTGCCGGCTGGGCACTTGAGACATGCCAACTTGGTGCCCGAGTAAGGGTCAGTGTGTTGATATTGGCGTGCAGAAAGGGTGGGCTGGTCAACCGTGCTGGTTGCAGTCAATGCCCAAGCTGAAATATCAGCTATCATTGAACATAAGAGCTAAAGGGAAAGAGAAGAAAAAGTTATTAAAGGTATTGCTAAAAAGAATGATACTCTTCAAAATAAACTCTGGTTCGTATTTAGTTTGATCAGAACATTTTTTTTTTTTAATGGCTTTGAGTCAACATCGGTGTCCTCCTGGATCTCCTATAGGTGCAGATCACCTTGAATTTGTTTGGAAGTTTGTCATGGTTCCTCAACCACTATGTTGTAATTTTTCAAACATTTTACTCTTCTATCCATGTCTAAGGTAAACTGAATTTCCATGGGCTGGAAACCACTTGATAATGCAGTGATGGGAAGTGGACACAATAACATCAAGACCTCTAGAGATGAACTTGTGCTCTTGAGATTGTACATGTTTTCCACATTCTTTCTCCCAAATCCCCAGGCACTTCTTTATACTCCTGTATTTTCTACTTGCTCAGTGGGACACTCAACACAAAGATAAGTCTCTATTTATCCATTTTTAGTGGTTGCAAGTGTGATTATTAAATTGGTCACACCTGTTACCTGCCACAGCTGAGTCCCAACACAAATCACAGAAGGAATTCAAAATTCAGGAATATCTTTTATTTGATGCTTGACCCTACCCATTTAAAATGCAGGTTTTTTGTTGTACTGAAGCAAACAAAATTCTGATTCTTTTTGTTTTTTCAAAACCCAATCTCTGGTTTTACACGATTCACGTCAATGTTTTCAGGTTTTGGTGACAGTGTGTTTACTTTCTACTTACTTTTTACTCTATAGCTACCAGGAAAAGTAAATAACACAATTTGGATTTTTCTGATCAGTTTTTCCAATTCAATAGAAATTTGTAAAATAGACATGTGCTTGTTTACAACCTTCAATATTTGTTTCGTATCAACAGACAGCAAAATGTTTATCTAGCACGTCAAGCATTATCTTTGTAAAGTATACAGTATACAAAAGTATGCAGTCGAAGAATATAAAGTTTGTTCAACTTTATCACTAAATCAATCAGACTCTAACAACCTAAGACGACTTGAAAGTTTAATTCTGGAATTACAATTACAGTTACAATTAATTTTCTGTAATAAAACTGTAATTCCAAGTATCATGTTCACAACAAAAGTAAATATTTAAATGGTATGAAATCTGTTTATAGTTCAAATTAATGAAATCAAACCTGAAATTTTAAATGTCTGGTAAACATCTGTACTTATTGTCTTCTAAAAAGTAAAATTTTAAATAAATTGTCGCAACATACATACATCTAATTCTCGCAGTGGGAGACAAGGTTTCTGGAAACTCCAAACTTTCCCTTGTTCTGCTCTGGACTTACCATTTCTGCAACCTTTTCCACCTGTTTGGCGTCTATGTGTGGAACGAATGAAGGCTTTTGTGTAAAACAGCGTTGGCTCTAATTGGCTGCCATGAAACATGACACTGCCCTTAGCCAATCAGAAAAACGTATCCTTTAGTTTCCCCTTGTGACAGGACACCAGTCAGTTAGTGCACTTGGTTTGCACAGTTTTTTAACTCAAGTCATAGTAACGCACCACATTTAACATTCAGCACTGGTGTTAAAACAACCATTGTCAAAATATTAGTAGTTACTGAAAGATGTAACAGCGTTAGCTTATGTCCTCAAAGTTAACGGCATAACTGCAGACAGCAGTGTTAACTTACAGCTGCATTGATTTTGTAGCAGAACTTCTTTATTTATAGTGTTTTCTTTGACTGCTACATTTTAGTCTCTCAGTATTGATGCTAACTCCAAGAGTTTAGGCAGAGTCAGTAGGGATGTAGAACAGATACAACACAAAGACAATTTGATTTTGCTGCATGCTGGTAGTTTCATCTGTTATTGGAAGCTTGGGAGAGGAGGATAATTGACACTGGCCTGATGCCTCAGAGACTCTGACAGGACAGAAGGGGCAGATCTGAGGGCGGAGGCGTCAGTCTGGCAGATCTTGTTTACATCCTAAAGACAAAAGTATGGCACCACTGCACCAACACTGCAGAGCTGCTGTCTGTTAAGCACACTCATCCATACACACACAGAGACGCACACAAAGCCAGCTCTCTACTCCTTTGACATTAAATCTGTGAGCAGAATGTAATTCTACCTTCCTCTGCAGCAACAGTGTGGGCTGTCTGCTGACACGCCCAGAGACCCATCTGTACGACCTGGTAAAGGATTTCTTTAGGAGACAGATGGCTGAACATGCAACATCTCTTCCCTGGTTGTTAGTTCAGTTTGTGTTAGCATTTAAAACATGTAACAAGCTGCTGTGGCATATTTTTGTTGCATGTTTGATGACGGTTTTCATTTGTAAAACAACCCAGACAGACAGGCAGACAGTTCTACAGATAGATGGATGCCTCTGGTACTCATAGAAACACACAGGTTGACTTAAACTACAGAGCATTGAGATCTTATAAATACAAGACAATATATAAGACAAATGCATATATATATTATATAAAGCTTAAACAATAAACATTTTTCCAAACAATGTCCTAGAGCAAGTGACTAATAAACAAAATGGAGGAGGCATCCCAAAAGGGATACATTAGTTTGTATTGGTCTGGTGTGGGGCCAGTTTTTTTAGCTCTGCAGTTGTTGCTAGGGTTAGATCTCAAGCTACGTTCACACCAGATATGATTTGTGCTTTAATTTTGCGTCCACCGCCTCTGTTCTGATGCGTGTCAAATTTGTTGCTGTAGGCTTGTCAGTGTGTTCAAAAACCTGACAGTCCTGTCACATGTGGGAGTAGCTACTGTCACTGCTACTTTTTAAAAGACATGGATGATGTTGAGTTTTTGATTGCTTGACATACTTCAACAAAGTGTAGATATTTGCAGAAAGCACTGTCACACCACCTGGAACACACTACCTATGGACTAGAGAATCATGCCGCGCCTGACGTTAAAAAGGCACTGCAGGACCTCCTTTTGTTTGTACGTTAGCATTGAAACTGGACACCCCTGACGCGCTAATTACATTCAGTGTAAACATAGACAAGTCCAATGTCCTGTTTGAGACACAAAGATTATTGAAGCCCTATTAGTTCACAGAGTAACCACTAGGTGGCTTGTTATACAATCAAGTAGTTCCCTATTCAATCCAATATTAATTAATCAGATTTTTTTTTTTTTTTAATTCTTTGGCTAGATTTATTTTTAAATTGCACTTTAAACTTAACTTAACATCATGTTTAATCATTGAAACATGAGCATCTCCATTAACATGATCATTTCTAGGCAGATATTACCAACTGTGAAGCCTGTTTTTCTTGCTTATTTGATCATTTTCATAAAAGCCTAGGGATATCCAATTGTCTGAATACTATGATTGAATACTATTATAAAGATTTTGAAAAAGCAGGTGGAAACCTATTGGATTCTTTTTGGGGCTGAATGGAAGTGAAATACGTCTAAGCTTTGTGGGGGTTTTATCAGCTTGGCAGGACGTGATGTTCAAAACCCTGGACTTCCCTTCATTCATTAAAATGATGGAAATACTCAACAGTTGGAATAATAAATTATGTCAAAAAAAGCAAAAACCTACATGGAATCAAACTGTGAGGTTGTTTCTCTTGTAAATGTAAATGTAAATCTCTTTGCTTGTGTAACAACCCCCCTAGCGTTTGGTTCGTGAACCATTCATTAAACTTACACATGGATGTACAACCTGTGAGTCAACACCTTACATCATAAAAGTTTACTAAAGCTGTTCATCTACCATTCTTGAAATTCACTAATGTTGTGAAGCCACAACACAAACAACACAACACACGGCTGACAAACCTTAAGCATGTTGCGTCTTGCATTTCTACACAGCAGGATTAATTACCTACAAATTGTCAATGCTCTACAAAATGTGAAGATTTGCTTGAACCTTTATCTCATAAGCCGTGATGGGCACGGTTCAGTAGACTGCAGTGTAACTACAGCTCCATGACTGGCGTGTATGCGTGCATGGGTCAAAAAGTTTGGGCATAATAAATCAATCTTTAATTACTTTCCAGTTATGCAAAAACGCACACACAAATAACATCAGACACGGACAGGCAAACAGTAAAAACACACTCACATGGCCTGTAAACTTGCATCAGCACACACTAATGCTCATTCAGCACCTGTTGCTGTGTGGCCCCACCTCACGCTGCACAAAACCTCAGAGAAAGAGTGTCTGTTTGGACTCAGTCGCGCTGAATTTATTACAGACAATAGCCTGAAATGATTGCTGCTAATGACTCAAGGCGGAAGGGCTGTGGGTGGGTCTGAGGTCATCTTGAAAGCGTGCCTTTGGTTTTGAAAGGCTTTGAAAGAAAATGCTTTGAAAGAAAGCCTTTGGTGGATTGGGTGGTCTTTGAAGCAACGTTGTAATCACAGTGAGTTTTGTTTAGGATGACTTACAGGGAACCCACAGTTAGTTGACACACTGGTGATAAAAAGTGAAAATTGAAGATATTCATAGCTGGCAAACATTTTTACAATACTGAAGCTGTCAACATCAACAGGAAATGACACGTGCTTCAAACCACTCTAATTCTTCGACTGCTTGTGGACATCAGAATCAGCTGGTTCTACAATGTTGATTGCGTAAACACTTTTTACTACTGTAAAGTGCTTTGTATCAAGTAGGCCTATCAACATTAACGCGCTAACGCACGCGATTTATTTTTAAAAATGAATGCAATAATATTCATTAACGCAGATGAAAAACACGTCAGAAGCGACCGTCTTCCGTTTGCACTGGACAGTTCATGGTGTGCGTCAATTTCTGAAAATACACACTTCGCAACGGGCATTGTTGCACTTATATCATGGTCACTTACAAAATAAATAAATATTCAATCGAGTTTTAGTACCTTATTTTTGTTTTCTTTTTTGGTTAAGATCGCCTTTTCATAAAAATCTGACTATTTGATTGGCGGTTCGGCCCGTTGTCATGGTAACACGAGAATGCACCACTTGGCCAGCAGATCTCGACCTCGAAAAGAAAGTGATATATATGCTGATCGTCACGATAAGGTCAATAAAGCATCAGTACAGAGGGGAAGTTCACCTCTTACAGCTTGTTTTTGTCCAGAAGATGAAGCAAAAGTTTGTTTTAAAAAAGCCTGCGCAGTGATAAAGAACATTTGGGCTATGTGACCGGAACTTCTTTTTTAGATGCAGTCAAAACCCAGCAGCCAATCAGATTTGAGTATTCATTTAAATATACCATTTAAAGTACAGAAGCACAATGTTTGTTTCATCTCTGTTTTCTTAATGCGGCAGACATTAAAGTCCTTACAGTTCTTTAGAGTTCTGCTTATCTTACTGTTGGTTTGTTTTGTGTACAGAAATTACATTTCTGGGATATATGAGTTAACACTTTACAAATTAAGACATTTCAGACAGTAAAAGTAAGTCCTAGTAAAACATTGGGATTATTCATGATTATTCACAATCCAAAAGTGTGATTAATCTGATTTTTTTAAATCATTTGACAGCACTATTGTCAACACAAGGCTGTGTTGGACAAACATAACTGTGAGTAAGAATTTTTTTAGGATAAACCATATTTTTGAGCTTAACTGTAAATATAAGAAAACATTTAAAATGCATCTTTAATGGATCCTGCCTACTTTTCTATTTGTTTTAGAACATCACATTTTAGTTTGTACTGCATGTGGTATAAATCTTAACTTCCTGTATGGAACCACAAATCTGCGCTAGATTTTCCTAGGTATATCTGTATTTCCAGACCAAAACGTCTCTTGAAGGGTGACATAAAAATAATCAAGAATGCATGGTGTGTTCTGCATTACCTTGGGATCTTATGTGATAGGCTCCAGCAACCCTAACAATGACGAGGCAGGTGTGTGATTGATGGATGGATGGATTGATGGATGAATGGATGGACAGACAGGCCCATTTATATTTCATTTGCAAATGTTCACTGTCTGCTATGTAGGGCTGCATGACAGTGCACACATATATTTTCTCACAGACATAATCAAATTGAAAAAAGGAATTTGATCAATACAAATCCATTCTCAATCTGCAGTTGTGCATTTAGTACTGCAGTGGACTAATGATGGAACTTTGAACCTATTCTGCAGATTTATGATGAACTTGTCATTTGAGTGTCCTGTTCCAGTTAAGTATAATCAGTATGATTTTTGGTTATATAGATTGTTTCACTGTATATTATCAGCTCTACACTTCAAGACAAACTAAAAACACTCCAAAAAACGGAGTCTGGCCCTTTAACGGAAAAACCTGCTGAAGAATCAAGAATAAACAACAGGCAGGGAGTTGAATGGAAATGTCAGAGACTCACCAGTGCAGACACACACATGACAGGCATCATCCTGGTTAGAGAAGATGAAGAATGTTCGAGCAAACGAGGTCCAAGTTGCCTGCTTGAGTGACACTTTTCATCTCTGGGTGTTTGTCATCATCCTCCTCAGTTGGGAGGGAAGCTGAGCTCGACTGTGGAGCAGCGGCAGCCTCAACTGCAGCGTTTTATAGTCTGTGGGTTCGACTGACGCGCTCTCAGACGGAGGAGGGCTCGCGCTACTGAGCACGCGGAGGTAATTCCCATAGCGACGAGTGATGAGGACCGCCGCCGCGCCCTGTGCAGCTTTGCCGGTGTGCAGTGCGGCTCCGCGACCGCTGCAGATCTCCACTGACGGCACTGACGTCAGGCACGTGGGCGCGGCTTCGCACGTTGTCTCGACCAATGGGAGCGCGAAGGTGGCGTGTTTGCTAGAGGTGATCCCAGACTGATAATGTCATCATGTCCTGAATGAGCTGGGAATCTGAAGAACCTGATGTTAATCGCTCTTGTTATTTTTTGTAATTACAAAAAATACGTTAAAATGTGTCATTTTTCATGTATTAAGAAAAATATGTAAAGTATACCTGGTAGCCTTTTAATGAGAGATTGTTTTTCCTCAATGAAAACACACATGAAAAAATATGATTTGCAGTGTTTAAATTCTACTTTTCTTGCTTCATCTCACACATGATTATAAAAAGTTGTTCTGCTTTGGAGATTATTATGTATGCAGTGTATTTTTATGCTACATTATCTACATACAAAGGCAGTGACCTTCTATTGTGCTACACTTTGTTGACAAATATTGCATCAAAAATAATTACTATAAAAGTCATTTTGATCTTAAAAAAAACAAACAAAAAAGTAGCAGAAATAACTACTTTGTTGATTGTAGCCAGTTAATGGTACGGTTTGTTGGTAATTGTCAATTAGCTGACACATAACTTTGTTGTGTATCCATTAGTCAAAAGGTTTTAAATGGTTAAAACTGGCAAACACTTCTGTGTAAAATTAGTCACTGAAAGCTGAATTTGCATTTTTCCTATATTGTGGATGAAAATGGCATTTTTTGGTGGGTTTGCCTCAACCCTGACCACTCTGGTTGTTCTCTGATGCCCTCATGTCTAGGTTTGACCTCTGCCTGCCTGACCCGGATTTAGCTTCATTTTAGCTGGGCCGCAATCCTGTTCTCCTGTTTGTGCCAATAAAACCTTGGATTCTGCCGTCTGCCCGTTTATGACAACTTTTATTTATTTATTTTAATAAAAAGTTAGCATTTTCTAATACCTTTATTTTACCAGCCAATGAGGATTTGTGATGTGGAAATAATATAGATTTTTGAAAATCTGACCCAACTAAATTTGTAAATCAAAGGCCTTAGAGTGAGAAATAACTGTATTTTATGGTAATATTGTTTTACTTTTAAAATAGACCAAAGAAACACAATTTACCTGGATATGATGATTAACAGAAGTCAATTTAGAACGAGAATCCATGGCGAGGCTTCATTCAGATTCGTCTGTGGAACAGCCTGCCTGAGGATGTGGGGCTTCATCAGTTGTCGAGGTTTTTAAGAACCTAAAAACACATTTATTTAACTCAGCTTTTAAGTAGATCCTTTATTTGGAATCTAGTATTTTACTGTCTTATTTTTTATTATTAAACACATATTTGTTTGTTTTATTAATGGTACTCAAGTGGTACTTTTTATGTATTAACTTATTCTGTTTTATAATGTTATGTTGTAACTGCTTTTATTCTTTTTTTTTTTTTTTTACTTTTTTTTTATTTGTAATTTTATATTTTAACTGTTTTATCTTCCTTTTTTACCTCTACTTTTACACATGTATATGAGCGTCTTCTTGTTCAGGAGGACAGGGTGGACAGCACCTTCAGGTTACTCCTCAGGGTATTGCTTGTTTAGTTTTTCTTACAATCATCTCCATTTTAGTTGCTTGTTTCTGTGTTTATTATTGTGAGGGGTTTAACTTATTATATTACTTATTTATTTAGTTTACATGTGTGGGGAATGGTGTTTTAATGTTTTGCTTGTTTTTATGTACAGCACATTGAGCTTATCTTTCGACAAGAAAGGTGCTTTAAAAAAAAAAAATTTGGTTTTGAATGAAACATCCACTCAAGCCTACAGAACGACCTTAGCCCATTTTTTCAGTTGGTTCACACATCCCCCATGTATTTCTTTTATTTATTTTATAAACAAATCTTACTTTACTTTGTTCCATCCAATCATACACTTTCAAAAGCTATGTTGAATTGGGCAGAGTTATCTTAAATCAACATTTCTGATCCATGTTATGATTCTTTTTTGTTGTTTATAATCCTACAAGTAATATCAGAGATTGTCTGTCTAGTATATTAATGTCTATGGTGTGGTCCACTCAATTCAAAATGTTGTCCCAGTCAACAGTCTAGATAGATCATCATTTTAATCATCATTCTATCCTTATAATTAAAAGTGCTTTTATTTCAATGCTCTTTAAGACCAAAACAATGTTTTAATCCAGAGTTTTTATAGTGGAGTTAAAGATTAGGATTTGGGTTCTTCCGGTAAAGCTTGATGCTGGTAATTGAGGTTAAGTAGTTAAATATTGTCATCAGATCAGAGGACTTGGCTTCTCCCGTCTGAGAGTCATCAAGTCCTGACAGGATGCCATGTGAGTAATAGCATCTGTCTGACCACACTTGAGGTCTGGTTGTGGGACAGCTGTGCTAATGAGTGTCACGAAGTGAGCCTCCATCCCCAACCTCTGAGGACATGTGGACCTCATTGTTTTTTATTGTACTTGTGGTTTTCTGTCTGGTTTAAGCCTGTGTTTGGGTATTTTGAATGTAAACAGCTGGGATTCAATAGCAATCTGTTTGCAGTTTTTGCTCAGGCAAGCTTCCTGAAATCTTTACAGGGTTACTTTGATTTCCTCACTATAAGCCAAAGAGGTGTATCTTACATTACCAACATGTTAACAAGTTTTTAGAGGAGACTTGACATTATTTTTGTGTTTTGGTTTGCAAAAATTTTTTAACAACAAATGCAATCTAAAGGGCAAAGTCAGAGTTTGTTTTGACTCAGCAGCATTTGCCCCCCCTTCCCAAAAGTTACCGGTACTTTGATTTGATCAAGCATGTCTCTGTTTGGGCATTAGGAAAAAAAAAGGTATTTGTGGCTGTAAAGGACATCAGAGTTCTCTTTTGTTCTCGAAAGACAATTACAATCAACAGCAGTGGATGCAGTTTATTTTTCTCAGACAGAATAGGAACTTTGGAGATTTTGTGTGTTTGGTTTACATCACAGAGGACATTGTTGTGCATAAAAAATGATTTGAAGCTATATTAGAGAAAATGTTCCTTTTTTTATTTCTATGAGTTGTAAATCAAAGATAGAAGTGACAATATGTCTTGCACCCTTAAAAATTCGGTGGCACCATGACACCGCATTTACATTTTTGAACAACACAATCTGATCCAAAGAACTGAATGTATTAATAAATCCATTGTAAATGTAGGTTTTATTATTTTTCAACTGTTTGTCTAGTTTCTATGTCACACGACTGTAAATTAGTTTTATTATTTCCCATTACTCTTTTGTGAGTCGAGGCTGAATGACCCTTAGATAGTCCAAAAGGCCTTAGTCATCAGATTGGTTTTCATTCGTGAGTCACTTTCACTGAAGTCAGCTTAGACATTTTTTTCCCCCTTTTTTTCTGAGGAAATGCTTACTAATGGAGTAGGGAGAATGAATAATTGAATAGGCTCTCTTGGTCACAGATAAATCCCAGGTTTTGATGGCGTCCAAGCTTGTGTTTGCTAAAGAAAACACTTGTACCACATGAGTAACACATGTGGGGGGCGTCTTTCTGACATGTTTTAATGCCATTTCTGCATGCATGAGGAAAAGCAATGAAAATAAATGATAAAGGAAAAAACTACCATGAAAGGATACTCCAATTAAGGTGGGTATGATTCTACAAAGCCTGTCGAATGGCATTGAACACAAAATAAATAGATTTTAGTCTTGAAATAGTTCATTAGTACTAACAAAATATGATTTTGTTACCACAAACTAGTTAATTTGTCCAAACAAAATATTAATCAGTGGCCACAAACACAATTTGTACAAACTAATTATTTTTTGGGGGCCACTAAATAGTTTTTTATGCAAACAGATTATTAATTCAAGAAATGGACAAGAAATAGTTAATTTGTATAAATGAAATATTATTTATGATCATTAAGTAGTTCATTCGTACAAACAAAATATTAAATCCTGGCAAAGAAATAATTAATTTACACAAACAAAATATTACTTAGTGGCTAAGAAATAGTTAACTTGTACAAATAAAATATTAATTTGTGACCATAAAATAGTTAATTAGTACAAACAGGATATTAATTTATGGCTAAGAAATAGTTCATCAGTATGTACAAAATATTAATTTTATGGCTAAGAAATAAAAGTGTAACATGTCATCAGAGACAGTCTGTATAATTGCAAATAGATAAATAACACAAATAAATCCTTAAAAGATCAAAATCATAGTTAAGGTTCAGCAACAAAATTGCTCTAAACAGAACATAATAAGGTCAGTGTATAATTTCCAACTCTCCTCAGCTTTACCGGAAATACGAGAAAACATTAATTACAAAAAAAAGATGTAGGTTTTATTCTGCGTTTTGTTTTGATATAAATTTAATATAGTATATGTTTGTTTTCTTTTCATTTCATTTTGTACAAAATGTAAAAAAATTTATTTGACTTGAAAATTTGAGAGTTAAAAACAGTAATGTTTTACATATTTTCATGGGAAAAAAACGTTTTTATTTGCGTATTTCCTGTTTTGCAGGGCACATTTAGATTGAACTCCTGTTCATTTATACTCTAATGCCAATGCTTTTCACACTCAGTGAAAACTTTGGGAGGATGCAGTAAAATCAAGGGATTGATGGGAATTTTCCAAAGTTAGAAAAAGACTGACCATTCAGAGTTGCAAGATTCCCCTCATGTTTTATGTTCTCCAGTAAACCACACTATTACTTTAAGATGACAGTTTTCTTTGACAGAAATACATTTTCACTTCACGGTCTACAAATCAGGAGGTAATGCAAAAAATGTCAAGTTTTGAGCTAAATTTAAGTCTAGAATAATTGAGGTGTAGTGCTCAGTCAACAGCTGTGTCGGAGCAGCATCTGTGCTGCTCTGCTTAGCTGCCCAGTCACCCATGCTGAGTCTGTAATCCATACATTCACCAGCTCGTTCCAGACAACATGCATGCAGCGTTTCAGGCCCCGCCAGGCATCCAGTTAGTATGCAGTCTGCGTACACGCACGCCCACCGGGCTTGTCGCCTCAGACGTTTCTACAAATAGCAGCAGAAGATAGGAGTGGGGCCACCATCTGCCCCACACGTGCAGAAGACCAGAGTGGACAGACGGAGCGAGGGAATAAAAAGATAAAACATGTCACTTTGCCTCTGCTTTTGAGATTAAGAGGGCCGGTTAAAAGGGTTAGCGCATAATCCCTCGGAATATGATCCCAAAAGGAAGAAAGAAAAAGCAAACAGATGTGTGAGCCTCAGTAGAGAGCATATGTTGCACATGCTCTGTTCAGTGGGTCAAACAGACCTACAGTTAGTGGGTGAAGCCGCCTTATATAGAAGTTAAAAACAGGCCATGGTGCCGGTAAGGGGATTTCAGTCTGTTGCACACAGAAAGACTTGGCGAGAAGCAATGAATGTATGCTTCCAGTCTCCCCATTTGCCTTTAATGAGTGCCTCATGCACACACACGTGCACAACGCCTCAAAGCATGCATGCAACTATTTACTATCAGCAGCCACAAAACAGCAGCCCACCCGGCACACAAACGCGCCACTTGGCAAACACTTTAATCACAGCAGTTGTAATTGTAAAGGCTAATTCCCATTTATGATCTTGCAGATTTATAATTCTTTTAGATTTAGTGACAGCTGAAAGAGATGACAGGTGGGGAAAGGAAACAAGCAGGGGAAGCAAACATTTTTTAAGTTTAATGACCATGACATCATAGACCTGTACTGCTTTGTTGTTCATAGAATTTTCTGGTAGAAGAGCAACTAAGCCTGGATTGTTGTGAACTAGTTTTGGCTACTAGCTAGCTACAACTAGCCAGTTGCAAATAGATGAAGTGAAGCTGTAGAATATTTAGAAGACTTCAAAAAGAAAACAGCTACTGAAAATGCGGAAGCTAACACACGATGAGCTGGTTTTGTTTCTAGTGTTCGTGCCCTCACTCTTAACCTTTAAATGTTCACTACAACTTAGCGCCTCCAACATCCCTGTAAAAAAATGTGCATGGACATTTTTGCTCTACAGGCTCACGGAGCGGTCTACAATTTTGAAATGTTGTGCGGACCACCTGCATGCTCTGTACAGGTTTGCCCATTTTTCACCCACAAACAGCCCGTATCATCCGTAAGGGCAGTTGTAACTAATGCATAAACAGTCACAAGGTTGCATCTTTAGGAGCTACTCAAGTTGTATTTGCACAGGCTTACTTCACAGATTTCACCCATCGCGGGTTATTTTTAGAACCTAATCTATTTCATTGTCAATTTTGTGGTGCAGGAATCCCAGATGAAGTTGATTATCATCTGCAAAGCAGTGTTATGAGAACCAATGTGGGTGGATGATCT
Source organism: Adrianichthys oophorus (assembly GCA_036245035.1). Classification (NCBI taxonomy): domain Eukaryota; kingdom Metazoa; phylum Chordata; class Actinopteri; order Beloniformes; family Adrianichthyidae; genus Adrianichthys; species Adrianichthys oophorus. Next base: position 18,639,971 of record BSAI01000101.1, on the reverse strand, counting down.
GACTCAAAAAAAAACACAAACAGATGGGGCTCCATCATCGAGCCTTGTGGTATCCCATGAGTGAGGGAATAAAAAAACCTCTTACATGAACCTAAGAAAAACTAGTGGGAACAAATTCCACATCTGAGAAGCTTGACTTAGAATATTAAAATATTAAGAGGAAACTACAATTAAAACTGTGAAAGCTAAGTGGAACCATGTTTAATGTGCCCCTAGAATAATGTTGCGACAGACTCTTTACTAGGAAATTGTGTGAAAAACAGTTTTTACCCCACACCTGGATACATCAACAATATGAAAGACATCCCATTGATGACTTTATTTATTGCTTCTTTCAATCCACAGTTCAAAGTTTCGACACATACTGTTTTGTTGACTCTGTGAACTTACTCAGTAGTCAAACAAAGCATAGGGACAAGCTTGTACCAAACACTGATAAAACTTTTGTTCAGAAAAGTGAATAATTAAGCTGTCCGCCGTTTGAGTATCAAGGTGGGACCCACTTGGGTGAATGTTTTCATTTTCGTATGATTCATGGATGTGGACAAGTGTTTACACTTGTTTTTGATTTCAAACACCAATATTTCTGAAAGCTAACCTGATCTTTCCAAGGACTTACTCTTTTCAAACGCCTCACGTTGGAGTTTAAAGTCTTTAGTCCAGCAGTTACCTGAAACATGACCCAAATCAAGACAAAGTGTTTATCGTAAAAGGTTCAAAACTTTATAACATTTTTGTTTGCTTGTACCTGAATGCCACACGTCAATGATTTATAGCTTACTACTGAAAATAGACGGACATGGGGTGTGTCACATTACCCACTGGTTTGTAGCAGGCAGTTTTTTCAACCTCGTGGTAACCCCATCTTTACTTGATTTAACAGAACCCAAATTTAAAATAAAAAAAGAGAGAGCAAAGTGCAATCTACAGCTAAAGATTAAGCTGTCACAGGTCAATCAAATTGTTAATGCTTCATTTTAACCTAAAATATAAAATAAAATAATACAGTTTACCCCTGCGACAGACTGGCGACCAGTCCAGGGGTGTACCCTGCCTTCGCCCATGAGTAGCCGGGTTAGGCTCCGGCAACCCGTGACCCCGAAAGGGATAGAGCGGATTGGAAAATGGATGGATGGATAATACAGTTTAGTCCCAGAAACATGTTTATTGACCTTTATTACAGCTACAGAGGAATAAAAGGTGAATAGTGAAGCGTGAATCCAGAATGAGTTGCTTGTGTCTTATGAGGCCACCTAGTGGTTTATTGGTGTACTGAATAAAACGGAAAAATCATAATAAAAAAAAATAAAAACACTGGGGACGCTTTTACAATAGATCAAAAAATGATCCGAGTGAGACTTTAAACTTTTTTAAGATATTTAGTAAATTATATATGCTCATTTTGTGGTACTAAATATTTTGTCAAATCAAACAATCCTTCTCGATATAGAACAAAATAAATCGTCAAATAACTGTTTGTTTCACTGTCAGTCTCTCATGTGTTCCACCAGAGCTGCTACTTGGATTAAGATTATTTTGTGTATATGTTTGAAGATTTTCACAAGGAGTGTATTTTGCTTTTTTCAGACGTGGATCCTATTTTAAGCTTTATTTTACTCCAACTTGTTTCCTTTGCACATCTATCTATCAGAAAGTTTACCACGACCTCTGCTGGACAGACTTTGCTATTAGAACTAAAATAATCATGAGATAACCTGAGAAGCAGAATTGAACACACACACATAAAATGTAAAACTCTAGTGTGAAAACTTGTCTTTGGTGTTTATACTTATATATATATATATATATTATATTATATATTGTTTTTCTGCTCCTCAGCAGATAACCTGTCAGCAGGTCTTATCTTAAATGTTCAATGTTCAGTTAGTTTTTAGCTTTTTGACAAAAACCCATATCTGAAACAATAACATGAATTTGTGTGTATAGCGTATACCATAAAAACTATATGCTATTATATATATGTTTTATGTAAATAAATTCAATTGTCTGCAGTATTAGATTATAAAATGGAAACTATTTTGAAATAGATGGTTAAGTATGGCAACAACTCATATATTGTGTCAAAAAGCTTATGAAATATTTTGCTATTATAAAAAAACAAAAACAAAAGTAACAGTGCAACCGTGTTTTAAAAAGCATTTATGAATAAACTGCACTCCCAAAGTAGCCCGCCTTCAAAATAAAAGTGCTGCAAAAGTTTTAATTGCTGGATTAATTTTCTAAAATATTTTTAAAAATAACAAGCCACCATTTTTTTGGTAGTATTTTCACTTTGGCAAAAAAAAAAAGATTAAGTAGATTAGAATGTGTTGAGTAATGAATTGATATCAGGAAATTACTCAGGTTAGTGCTAATCAGATATTTATAGGATCTTTGGCAGGAATAAGCAGAGAGGAAACAACAATAATTTAAAATATAACTTTTTTTTTAGAAAGTACATTACAGGTTGAACAAATTTGAATTAATTTTGCAGTAAATTACTGAACAGGAAACGGTTTAACCCACACAAATCACAGGCGCGAACTGTTTGCATTTGCAGCAGGAAATCCACTCGAGAGTCAGATTAAGCGTATCCAACAGGATTTATTTGTGTGTGTGAGCGTTGTGGTTAAACACATTTGCATACATTTTGTGTTTTCAATTCCCCTTTGAAAGCCTGTTGACAGCTCCTCTGGAATGGTTTCCATGAGGAAAAACTTTTCCTCCCAACTACTTCCTTTTTTGACAGTTCATTCTTTGGCGAAACAAAGATAAATAGCAGACATACTGCACTGCAGTAGAGCTCATGATGTGAGTTGCAGCCATGGAAAAAAAAAGGCTAAAACGTCTCTGCAGTGCCAACCAACTGATATTTCTGATGTTTTTTTTTTTTTTCTGGTAGCCTACTTGAGGACTTCCAAATGATGGAAAGGTCTCTGCTCCAAGACCCAACATTCTGCCTTTGATTGATCTGGATTAATCCCAAGCTTCAACAAAACCAAGTTGATGCAATGTTTTAGAGTATCATCCCCACATGGGAACACCAACATCGACGGTCAACACAGTGCATAGAGCCGGTCTGTGACCCATCATGTGTGCTCTTCGCTGTCAGGTCCATGTGGGCTGCATACCTCACCTCAACAAGTAGAGGACATTAAATTCTGCTGGAATGTAATGTCAGAAGTGTCATCACTCCACCAAAAGAGTCAGATCTTCTGATGAAGGCAGCATGATGATGGAATGATCTTTTTATGGCAGAATGATCACCCCCCACCAAAAAATAAAAAATAAAATAAAAAAATACATAAATAAAAGTCATGTGATAAAGCTGGTGGAGAGAAGGTACCAGGCGTCTATGACTTTGTAGCTACTATACGTCATAAATTAATTGTTGAGCTGTTAGTATGCCTTTGCAAACTCTAAGAAGCTATTTGGCAGAGTTTTCCACAGGAATAATCCATGTTCTCAGCTTTACTACTCATAAATCCAATACATATTATTTACAGATAATGAAAAGCTCATAAATGCATAAGATTTATGACCAAAAAGAGTTGTTTTAACACAAATATATTTCTGTAACCTGTTTGGAGGTTCTAAGTTAGAAAAAAAAAAGAAAAAAAGTTGGTTCAGTCCACATTCATCTCGCGGGACTCTACCCTAAACCTCGCGACGTTTCCGGCTGTTTTGGATTCTGGAGCCCAAGAAAGGTGGGGACTCCCGATAAACTTCCTGCACGGCTATCTGACTTGAAGACTGAACTGAGAAGGTTGCCACGGATGCTGCTAGCTCTAATGGATCTTCGGCTTCCTTTCCGGCCGTGAATTAATCATAAACAGCACTTTGAAACCATCCCCACCCTACCCCCTTCTTCTCCCACACACCTGACTTGCTAGCGACGAAGATTCCCGACGTTTGATCGTGCGGCGCAGCGCAAAGGAGGAATGGGTGAGTTTTCCATGATGTGGCACTTCTTTTCGGATTTTCTGCTCCATATTTGTCCGAGTTGTGGACGCAAACCTAGGTAAAGCGTCACTGAATCTCGGTTATTTTTTCGATATAACGTCCTTTTAATTTAGCCTCCCCGTAAGCTAGCTGGCTAGCCTAGCGTGCTAGCTCCTGGGATAACAGGATAACGCCACCTCCATTCCTGGATTTTTTTAAATGAGTACCTTCTACACCGGATTTCTTGCTGGAAATCAGCTCTGCGAGCTGAAGGCGCTGCTATGTGGCAATGAAAGTCGCCAATTTCTTTAAAATTAGATCGCTGTTGTTGACTTTGAATGTAACTTCACCAGAAAGTGGACTTTTTCTTCTTCTGTTTTTATTTTAGTATTTTTTTAGCAACGTCTTCTGACAGTAAATGTCAACTTCCGTTTTTTGGCATGTACTTCACGACAGTTCTTGTTATTAAACTTCTTGGTGGTGTGGATTTCAACATTTGCAGGTTCTCCAGAGCAGCATTTGTCAAACGCTTCTCAAACAGGGAGGATCACTGTTCAGATTGAGGAAATGCTGAGCCTCCCCTGCAGATTGCCAAATGTTCTGCTCTGAATCATAACCCTAGAGTTTGTATGCAGTAGGACGAGTTCAGACACTCTGCTATGTAGTAGAACAGGTTCTAAGCGTATCCTGGTTTTACCTTCAGGTGTGCTTCAGCTCCAAGTCATCTCTGGGATTCTCTTAGATTTGAAACTTTGATCTATTTTTATGACCAGTTTCTGGTGATGAGTCTAACAGGATCATGTAAGAACCTGTCCCCACACACACGCCCCTTTGAGGGGTTCGCTCAGTTCCACCAAATGGAAAAGCTCTGTTCTTTGGGTTCTGTAGGGCCATGTTCAAACATGTTTGTTTGCTCTCTGTGAATTCAAGCCTCACACAGGGGCAGGCTGTCGGGCTGCATTCCTCCAACACAATTTTGGTTTCAGAGGCCAGTGTTTGGGCGAAAAGGTGCTGGCTGTTCCCACCTCTGAACCAGAAACTACTTTTGCTTTCGGTCTCCTTTTATATTTGGGAGTCTAGTTAAAAAAATAAGAATATGCACTCCTTTTATCACTAATTCCCTCAAGTAGGAGTGTTTAAACATGAGTGTGCACATTTTTTCCTCCACATCTGACCTGTTCTTTAATGGCAAAGTCACAGCTGTGCTCCAGAAACGACACTTAATTTAACCTCTGATTGTATATAAACATGACAGTGTGTGGTGACATAGATGTTTGTTTTGGGCTTGCTTGGAGCCAGTTTTTCAGCTCTGCAGTTGCTGAACCTTACTTTAAACAGTTTCTTTTCCTACAGATTTGACTTCCTGTCAAAGCTAACTTGTTGAGTTAAAGACCCACTTAAATGAAAAATGTGTTTTTGCCATTTTCTTGTGGCATTTATCTGATGATAGAGGACATGTATAAAGAAAACTAAGCTTCAATTGTATTTTGTAGTATTTCTTTAATACGATCATTGTGAATCTGGAGCAGACAAAAAAAGTGCAGTTTGACAACAAAATGTGTTTGTTACATAGAAAATGCAATGTGCGGGCCACAAGCTCCCTGCTCCGTTCCATTCTAATGCTTCCAATTGTGGTTTTAGTTCCTAGCTTATTCACAGGATGTTGACAAAAATGTTTGTCTATTTAATGTTTGTTCTGTAAAACTTGAAAACAGAATTTATTTGTAGGATTACTGCTTTGTTTTAAAATGGAATTGATCAAGCAGTTTAGTGTTCTGTTTTATTTGTGTTCTTTTTTGAAACTTCAAAGCTTTTGTTTTAATTTTCAATTTAGTTTGTAATTATTCCTTTTTTTAGTTTTCTGGGAAAAAAACCTGTTGCATCATGTTCCTTCAGTGCATCTGTCATGTTTAAAGTATGATGGGAAATAAATATTGAAATCTAAAAAACCTGCTAATGATTTCACATTTTTCTAATGAGCCACAGAGGGTTCAAATTAGAGAGATCTAGTTATTTGGTTTATACCGTGATATATATTGTTATCATCTTATATGAAAAGAATAAAATCGGGATATAAAATAAATCATTATCGCTCATCCCGAGTGTTAATATATATTAACACAGATTAATTACACGCCGCGAAGCAACTGTCTTCCGCCAGTTCAGGCTTTCATGACGTTCTCCAATTTCTGAAAATGCACACTTATTATATCTCACTTATAGCATGGTCAATTACAAAATAAATAATTATTAAATACATTTTTAGTGCTTTATTCTTGTTATTTTTTTAGGTTCAGATCGCTTTTTCACAAAAGGCGGACTATTTCATATGTGATGCGGCCCGTTGTCACAGTAGCAAGTCAATACATCACTGAGCTGGCAGCAACCATGAATTCTAAGAAAGAGCTAAGAAAAGCGATATATATTCTGATTGTCACAATAGGTTCAATAAAACATCAGTTAAGAGAGAAAGTTCACCTCTTACTGCTTGATTTTGTCCAGAAGATTAACCAAAAAGTTTGTTTTGAGGAAGCCTGCACAAATAGAATATTGTTACCAGAACTTATTCCGGAACACCCAGCAGCCAATCAGATCTGAGTATTTACTTGGACCATTTAAAGTGCAGAACACAATCTTTGTTTCTTACGGCTGTTTTCTTACAGCATCTTGAAGCATGATGTCTTTTTTTTCTTGAAGTAATACTGCAGACATTAAAGTCTTTACAGTTCTGCTTATCTTACTGTTGATGTGTTTTGTGCACACAAATTAAACTTCGGAGTTAACACTTTACAAATTTAAACACTTCAGAGAATAAAAATGAAGAAAAAATGTTCTCTCTAAAGCTGCATATTGTCGTATAGAATTTAACTAATAAAAATTGTGGTTGATCATGATAAATCGCAACCCAAAGGTGTGATTAATCAGATTTTTTTAATTGTTTGACAGCACTAGTATTTACATAGTTTGCATACTTTAGTGTAAAAGTCTGCAGAACCACATAGATTGCATTCATGCCCAAAAAGAGGGCTTGCATAATAAGACAATTTCCCCTTGACCTCAGACTGGGAGTCATTTCTCACTAGTGTGTTAATGGAGCTGGTGAAGGTCAGTTTAACTGCAGCTGTTTGATTAATGCTTAAACATAGTTATTTGTAAGTGCCCTGTGCGAATGGTTAGCAGTCATAGAAGCCATTGTGCTGCTTGCGTTTTATGGGTTTCTGTTAAAGGAGCTTCTCCTGTTCGAGATTTTATCTGATAAAGACTAACTTTATCGGGTTATTCAACGCCTTACAACCTTGCACCTTTTATAAAGCTAAACAGAGTTTTTGTTATCTAATTCTGTACTTTCTTGGCTATTTGCAGCTAACAAAATAAAATTAAATTCAGTCTTGTTTCTAAAACACCTGTTATTTACTTGAAAGCAAATCTATTAACAGTACAAGTATAAAATGCAACAATTCTTTAAATTTATATAATCAAAATACACAGCAGAACTACATTTTCATACGCTTGTGAGAAAATAAAGCAGGTACAGTGAAATAAATGTTTTAATGTGAAAATATTGCTAAAAAAAACATGGTTAAATGCCATCAGAAAATGTTCGTAAAATTGTATAAAATCAGCCTTAAATTTGAAGAGAAATGCATGGCACAGGCTAAAGCCTTGCTCTAATGCACCCATTTGAGTGCTGCAGGTTTTTGGGTTGTCTGGATCCACAAAGGGTCATAGGTCACATGTTAAGATGAGCACAGGTGCGCTGGTTTTTATTGTTAGACGCTAATGCTATGATGCTAATGAACTGTTCAGTCCTTTAACCTAAATGTAATCATGGACCGGTTTAACGTCCAATAGTATTTTCCTTTAAAAAGTTGCGGCTAAACACAACAAGATTAATTCATAGGACATTCATAAAAACGGTTTTCTAAAAAATAACAATTTAATCCACTGTGTTTTAGCTGTGTCTTTGTAACATTACAAAGTCGGTGTTGCACCAAAAACTGACCTACCAGATGTGCTGAGTTCTCCACATCCATAAAGCTGCAGCTTCCATGTCATTGATATATAATGACAATAACCCAAAACACTATACAATTTTCAGTTTGTTTTTTGTTGTAATGATTTAATTAGTGCTGTCCATCGATTTAAAAAAAAAAAAAAAAAAAGTGGTTCAGTTAAAGTATTATTGGGTGTCTGTACCTAGTCTTTTATAAGAGCTCCTGTATTTTTAATGATAGCACCTCTTTAAATTATATGTCACAGATAATTTCAACTTATTTCTGTTCTCAGTTTTAATTTTTCTTGCAAAGTGAGCTAGCTCCAACATTGTTGTCTTCAACTCTTGAGTTCAGAGACAATCGGCTGGAAACATTTTTCACAAAAACATTTTTCCCTATTTAGTTACCAGGGTTAGGTAACCCAAAAGAAGAAGCAGGTCTAGTGTTAGTTTCTCAGAACACAGGACTGCCTCACCCTGATTCTCCAGATCCAACCCCGCTGTTTGTTTTTCAGCTCTCCCTGCCCCTCTTGCTGCTGATGACTCTGCTAAGGTATGTTCAGTCAATCAGAACCTGCAATCACCTGACATAGCTAATCAGCAATCAGGTTGTGTGAAGTTGGCTAACAAAAAAAAGTAGGTTGGTATCTCAAGATCCAGAATTGTGGGTTCAAAGGGTGGTACTGCGTCTGAGATGAACGTTTGTGGGATAAAGGAGGATCCAGCTCCTCAGTTGTTTCAGAACAAATCAGATATTCTCTCAGTGAAATGTTTCTATGGATGTCAGCCTGCAGAGCAGAAATGTGGCTTTAAGGAAATAAAGTGAAACAGAGGCAAGTTATCTTACTGAGACGCACACAAAAATAAAATCCCTAAAGAGCGCTGCCTCGATAACTTTTCCCATGATGTGCATTTCATCTCACTGGAGCCAGTGACCTTTAAGTCCCTGCAGAGGATGAAGAAGTGTGTTGAAAGTCAGCAGAGTTGGTTCCATGTCCCGACTGGGACTTGTTTGGGTCAATAGTGTTTGCGCCATCTATTTAAAACTGTGTGGGAGTTTCTTAAATATTCCAGCCTGTTACATAAGCTGGGTCCTCATTAGGATGCAGAATGTAAATCACATTAATGGGTATCAGAATAAGCAGCATACATCTCATTTTTATGATACAAGATTCCTCAGAAAGCTATGGGTTCTGATACTAAGCTCTACAAAAATGACATTTTTTGACATGGCATTTTGCTTTATTTTTCCTCTTGCTATTTTAATAACTTTGATGCTGTCAGCTGAACAGACTGATCCTGGTGTAAAAGGTCAGAATACTGGTTCTGTCTTGGCATACATACATGTAAACATGGTTGTGGGTGACCATCAAGTAGTGAAGGTAAAGCAAGAGTAGTGATGGAGAAAACAAAAACGACCATAACATGACTTTAAAGAACAGCAAAGGACAACAGTTTTGAGAAATGTCTTTTAGTAGAAATGTGTAAAGGTGTAGTGAGGTAATGTTGTATACCACAACCAGCAGAACTATTCAGTTCAGTTTTTCCGGCTAAAAGCCCCACTACAGTAATATTTTTGCCCTTTTAATTATGATTATGCAGTTTATAGCCACAAAAAAATTTGTTTTCTAGGATATGCTTTCTGCAGAGTTACATTAGTTCATCAGAAATTTGTGTCCGATTTGTAGACGGGACTGTTGGAGTGGAGCAAACCCCTCCCTCTTAGTGTTGCTGAGAGCTCTCTGTTTGCATTCTCTCTTGCTAGCTTACAGGCCCTCAAACCCCCCAACCCAACATAACTGATGCAACAAAAATGATGAAAAATCTTGGAGTCAGGGTTAATTTTCTTCTTTTAGATAATGCTGTAAGAACATGTTAAAAACACAAGCTTCATCAGAGTAGGTGGGTTTAATTTCTTCACCTCCTCAAACCAGCTTGTTTTATGGTTTTTTATTTTACTTCTGTTATGGTTGGCTTCCATTTTTGATCCATTCTTAAGAACGCAGTATATAAAAGAAGAGAGTTGAGTTTTTACAGTCTGCTCATTTTGGATTAGTCTGCTTGGCTTGTTTTATAATGTCTTGCTGGGATGTTGATCCTCACTCCAAAAAACACTAACAAGCTGCTCTGTGTGAAATAACATCAGAGGCAATTGATGTTGATTTTTTATTTTAAACGTTACTCACATTTCAGTTATCAGAACTGTCTTGGGTTGCACGGTGGCATAGTGGTTAACAATTTTTGTGTCTCAGTGAGTCCTTTCTGTGTTGAGTTTGCATGTTCTGCTTGTGTACGTGTGGGTTTTCTCAGACACTCCGGCTTCCTCCCACTGTCCAAAAGTATGCTTCATAATTTGATTTGTGATTCTAAGTTGTCTCTAAGAGTGAGTGTGTGTGGTGAAGTAAAAATAAACACAACAAAAGAGCTGTGTGTTGATTTCATTCAGCAGGCTTCTCCACTTGTTTGTTGGTGAAAGCCGTCTTTTTAAGTGAAAACTTACCTTATATTTACAAAAGGGGAAAAAAAACAAGCTAATATTTATTTTGTATTCTTGGATTTAATTCATTCTTACTTTATTTAATGATCTAATGTTAAAACCTTTACATTACGTCAAAAGCTAACAATAAAATAATGAAGATGAAATTTCTAATTCCAGTCCTTGAGGGTTTTTGTTCTATATGTTCTTCAACTAACCGCTCATTGTAGCTTTTTATTGGGGAAAACGCACCTGATCCAGGTATTCAGCTCCAGATACATTTGGACCGATGACAGACCTCACGCCTCTCATGGACCTTTACATTTTTGTACTTTGGTTCTGGTTGAGGATAGTTATAGGTAGTTATAACTACAGACGGCTGAAGTATGAGATTAAAAAGCATATTTGTGCAGTAATGTAGTCTTATATCTGTTTATTTGAGTAAGGTGATCTGAAAGGCATAGATCACAATTAATTGGTCAATCTCTGTTCCTATCTACATCTATGAGCTTTGGGTCATGACATAAATGGATACAAGTGGCTTAACTGAGGATCCTATGCTGGCTGCCTGGTTGGGTGCTTCCTTAGAAATAAGGTGAGGAGTTTTGTCAGCAGCTCTGCTCTGGAAAGAGTTCGAAGGAGCTACTGCTCCTCCACATGGAAAGAACCCGGTTAAGGTTGCTAGCTCTGCCATCTCTTTTGAATGTCTCCCAAACACCTCCCTAGGGAGGTATTTCGAGCATGTCCCACTAAAAGGAAGGCCCCAGAGAAGACACTTGAGGGACTATGTCTCTTGGAAGTTTCCACAGAGAGCATCTCAGTTTTGACTGCTGCCCCCTTGACCCTGATCTGGGCCAGAGATTAAAGATGCATATTCGGATATAATTTTAGGCGGTCTTGGTGCCTAGATTTATCGTAGAAACCTTTCCCCTCAACATATCCAGATGAGATGAACCAGATATCCTGATCAGTGGAAAAGAATGCAGTTGTGAGTTTCCTCCATACTGATGGTGTGTGTGAAGGAAGCTCACATCACACTTATTCAGCTGCCTGGCAATCAGCTTGCCTGCGTGGCCTTGCAGAAAGCCCTCCTTCTTCCTCTCACTCCCTTTTCACTGGAACATCCTCCTGTCTGTCACTTACTAAAATATCCTCCATTCCATGTTGCAGCCTCTTTTACCCGGAACTGTTGACAGGAAACCCAACAAACCCAGCAGGTCTGAACATGAGCAGAGATCATGTCTGCTTTCACACTGAGCTGCTTGGTTTGGACTGGAGTTTTTTTTTCTATGGCAACTTAGTTGCTAAGAATTGAAGCATTACTTTACAAGAGATGAATTATACTGAAAATCTGCCAACATATCAGTGATCTTAAACATGTGTTGGCTGAACTTAATAATTAATTTACTCCAAAAAAAAAAGGTTCACATCAGGATTTACCAAAAGCCAAATAAACATTTCAATTCACAATTGGTTAATTCAGTTTGAATCAAAGATCTTTTAATAACCCTCAAGAGGAAATTAGAAGGGAAAGTTGAGTCATGGTGATATCCAGTAGTCCTGTGTTAATTGCCGGGGATACATCTTAAAAATAGCCCACAGTAGACAAAATCCATAATAGTCATTTGGATTTTTTAACTTAACAAATATTTTAAGGCTGACCAGACAGACATAAACATTTTCACATTTTTCTCTCTTGTATAACTCTTGAACACCGGAGCCGCAGCTCCAGTGTTGACATTCTTTCGACTACCTTAACTTTTCAACCCTTTGTGCAATTACTGTACTCCTGCAGATTCTGAAGAGGTAAAAAGCAGCCTTTTGCTGTTATGCAACACTTTACAGTAGTGAGGTGCTCATGCAAGCAATGCAAATTAGCTGTTTCTCTCCCAGAGAAAAGCAATTGTATTACTTTACATTAGCGTTTGTTGAATCAGCTGATACAAGTTGATTAAATAAACGGTAGAGTTACATGTCCAAGAGCGTGTCATATTTAGGTGTAGCCGGCGACATCTCCAGTTAAAGGGTTGAACTCAAACTTCAAACCTTCATAGAAAAATGAGTTCAGTTTAATAGAATGAAAGCAAAAATTTGCTAGCAATTGAAGATTTTGTGATGTGGCAAGCTGATGCATACTTTACAGCATACACTGCACAAAGAGGTTGATTGACAATGGTCTACAGCCAATTAGGGCGCAGACACAAAGCACAATAAAAAGTAAAAACAAACAGGTGAACTGCGTTATAGCAAGAGACCACTGTAGTCATAAAGCCATAAATGTCTTCTGTAATTGTCAACAGATGCTAATTGTGCCAAAATTATCGTTCATCCAAACCCAATGACAATGGTCCATCTGACAGCAAAGGTCAAGGTTGATTTGCAAGAGAACTCTGGCTACAGTTACTGAGTTTAAAATGAACCAGTATTCCTGAAGATCAAAGAGTGGTCACAAGCCAAAAATCAAACAGCATTTGTGTTATAAATGTCTATTTTGTGTATGAAAAAATAAAAGGGACCACACTGCAAAATCTTAAGAAACGTGGTTGAAAATGTCTCCTTTAGGCTATTTATTGTTGAAGACTGCTGAACTTACTGCCTTGTAGGGGTGTAACGAATCATGGATAATTTGTGATCCTTATGGATCACTTGCCATTGTTCAGCACACATTATTATTTATTATTTATATCCTTTTTCCAATCAAACTGCGCGCACTGTCTTTATTGTAACATACGTCGAAGTTGCTGCCTGATGCTTGTTCAAAGTTGTTTTTAAAAAAACCTGACACACATCCGCAGCGTATAGAAGGAGTTTTTCTCAAACTTGAAAGATGTGCATGATGAGAGACAAGATTTATTTCTTTTGAAGAGTTCTACAAAAACCGTAGGTAAAAACGTTTCCTTGTCCGGGTTGTTGAGATTATTCAAAGATGTTCCTGGCATGTGGATGTCTATCTATCCGGGGGAGAAAGACGCAGTAGCTGAGAAAGCTGCTGATGCATCATGATGCACATGTCGTGACACGATCTGAACCGTGAGTTTTGTGATCCGTTACACCCCTACTGCCTTGTCACTTCCACTTTATCTTTTCGATTCCTTTTTCTTTGCACTTAAAATCTTTAGATATTTGCATGCATTGGATTGTGAGACACATCTTAGACCATACTTGTAGATGAAGTACGGCATTTTTGTAGCTAGGCTTTTCAGCAGTTTTCCAGGGTACAACAAAAGAATAGAGCACACTGCAACCTCAACATCAGTATTTATATAACCTGACGCATCAGCTGATGTTTGTCTCACTTCAGATACCACAGGATTTGGTCTGAGCACATAGTTTGTTGATTTGCAGCAGAATCAGTGACATCCTAAAGGCAAGATATTGAGGTTTTTACAGTTGCATTCAATATCCTGCTATTTTTAAATTTACTGTACTATGCACAAGTTTTAGGCAGGTGTGAAAAAGTCTGTAAACTAAGACTTTAATGTTTCTTTTAGAAATATGAATGATTTTATCAATTTACAAAATGCAAAGTGAGGATAATTCTTAATCAGATTAAAATTTTGTGTAACTTCCTTTTGCCTTCAAAGCTATTCTTATTGGTACACTTACACAACATCACAGATTTTGTTGGATTATGGTCAGGTTTATGAGTTACCGACTCTACCAAACTGGTGCTTATGATCATCAGTGTCACATGTAGGGTGAAACCTAATCCTGAACTGAAACAGAAACAGTTGTTTAGGAGGATTCAAATTGGGTTTGGCCAAATTCTGCTACCGATATGAGGTTGTGAAAACAGTTGGTGACCACAGCAACATGACAAAAGGTAGTTCTACTCTAATAGAACAGTCTCTTCTCCACAAAAATGTCAAAGCAAAGAAGGGCAGATTTGATGGAGTTAATATTTGTGAGGGCCAATCATTTGGGTTGCATTCTTTGAACCCTCATAACTTTAAACACCAATGAACTATTAAATGGAAATTTCATTTCAAATGACATAATTTTGATTTCATGAAAAAAAGAAGAAAAAACATCTCATTACATTTTTAATAAAATTACTGTAAATTTCAAATTGCACCATATTGTGACAATGCACCATTCCTTCCCAGTTAGCTTGGTATAGTTAGCATGTCTCGTCCGCCTCTTGATTTTAAACTCCTTGAAAACAGCTGGTCTCCTGAAACATTAGGCAAACACAGATGTTTTGTATTTATAAAAGAAAAAAAATCAAATTTTCCAATGTTTTGAAAGTGGCGGCTCTTGCTGTCATTTTTTTTGTAATTTACCGGTACAGTTGACATTCTAGAAATAAGGTAGAAGATGTCAAACGGGTCCTGCGATTGTGTTGCCACAGATTTACAATGGGTTATAACCTAGCTTAGCCAATCTCAATCAGGAAATTGTAGACAGAATTGTTTTAGACAGTGTTGGGGGCCTCATATTCTTGACATTATCATAGGAGCCAGCGGGCTGGTGGAAATTTATAGTAACATCTTTAAACGCAAGCTGCATTGGCCCATAGGCTGGTCTTCAGACATGCCTGGTATACTACATCTAAACCAGGCGTGTCCAAAGTCCAGCCTTCTGCTGCACAAAGAAAGGAATTTTGTGCAGCAGATGAGACTCATCAATCTTATTGGCCTTCATATTTCGAAGGTGTTCAGCCATGCCATCTACTCAGAACTGGCAGAAACCAGTGGGACCCAGGCACACCCTTTTCCTGTTTGGAGAAGTCTGGACAAAATGTTTTCCGTAGAAGAGTTGCAGCAAAAAAACCCCAAAGCTTTGAAGTGTTTCTACTTTTAATGCAACTCTGGAAAACATGTGAACTGAGGTGCAGAAAAATGGCAGTGGGAATGGAACACAGTTTGTATGTCAAAGGACTGGAGAGCTTTACAATTTTGTCTACAAGCAACAGTGAACCATGGTGGCAGTATTTTGAATGTTTTGGACTGCATTTCTGCTAAATGAGATTTAATCAGTATTAAAGGTATTCTCAGTCCTGAGAAATACAGGCAGATACTTAGATCTTGCAAACACAGCATTGCCATTAAACAGGTATTTGATTGGTCTCAAATATTTTGCAGCAGGATAACAACCCCAAACATAAAACCAAAGTTATAAAGAACTGGGCTGTTTGGAGAATATTCAGGTGCTAAAAATGTGACCCAAAAACAAAAAAGTCATTATTCACTTTCACTTCGTTTGGTGGTATTGAAATAAAAAGTTATGGAATAATTAATGAAAATCAAAAGATTCAAAAAGATAATGCAAAACTGGTCAAAAGAAATATTAGTACTGAAAGCAAATCCCAAGTTACCGCTTCTTATGTTTGTTAAAGCAAACAACTTTTTACACGAGAATAAGAAAGTAAAAGTTGGCTTTTACAACAGCTGATGCCAAAACTGCTAACCATAGACAAATTGGGCATAGTTATCAAACCATCCATCTATTCATCAAATACATTTCTTTAAAAAAAAAAAAAAAAAAAATTATTGTGTTTTTAGGCAAAAAAGCACATTTCTGTTAATTGCTAGTTTGTCAATTAAATCAATCACATTGTGTATTAAAGTGAATCACATCATGAAGTTGTTAATTGGACCATTCTGTATAGAAGAATTGGACTGAGTGACCCCTCTCTCCTCGCGTTCCAAATAGGAAGGACCTGCTGGTTCCAAGAAGTCAAAATTTCACAAATCTCATTCAAATCTCATTCAGTTCAGTTCTCATATACAGTCAATGACTGAAGTTGAACCAATTCAGAATTTTACCAGTGTAGCCCAGTTCTGAGGCTAATGTGACCTTTGAATTGACCTATTCCTATTTTAATGTACTCAGTATTTTTCTTTTTTCTTTTGGACAAAGTTTGATAAATATTTGTGTGTTTTGCCCATGTCAGCTTTGGAAAGCAGTTTTTTAATCCAGTTTTTAACTTTGTTTGTTTTTTCTCTGGAGACAAGTTTTCCTTGATCATAAACCTGAAATTCAAGCAATTTCAGATGATTTCCATTATCTGAACGATAGGGAAAAGTTACATCAAACAAGCTGCTGCAAAAAGAATAAAGTCAAACTAGAGCCTGCTTTGTTTGGTTCGCAAATGAAAATAAACGGAATTTAAAATAAATTCAGTTCAAGTATGTTTTTCAAAAACTTAGAATAAACAAATATAAGCATTGTTTGTTTAGTTTTATTCTAGAACTTTTTTTTACCTTAAGTTTTTACTGGTTTGTGCCATTCCTCTTCTTAGTGCCTCTTTTTTTTGTAACTCTTCCTTGACTTCCTGCCATCATTTCTGCAGTTTATTCCTTTTTTTGTTTGTCATCTCTCCGGTGCAGAGGTGCTGGTGGAGTACGAATACGATGCGCTTCATGATGATGAGCTGACCCTGCGGCCGGGGAACATCATCAAGAACGTGCGCTACATAGAGGAAGATGGCTGGATGGAAGGGGACCTGAACGGGAAGAGAGGAGTTTTTCCGGACAACTTTGTTAAGGTGAGATAAGACACGTCTGTAGTGAAGACATTTTGCTCATTGGGTGTTTATGTTGAATTTTTGAAAGCATGTCTGCTGCGAGTTGGAGCTTCCTTATGTTAAGTCAAAAGTCAAGAGATGTTGAGTTTGTTGTGGTTCTTTAAGGTTGTTTCTGAGTTCCTTCTCTACTTAGTGCCCTATATAGGATGTTCACCATTTTGGGGGCGGTTTCCGTATCTATAATTCCAAAATCCAGTGCCCTCAAAATTTACCAGAAGTCTCTGCAAAAAAACGAGTGTGTGTTGATGCTCACTAGATTGATAAATTTGTGTCTTACAATTATGACCTTATTTTAAATTCTTATTTAGCATAAAGAAATGTGGTAAAACATTTAATCATATAGAGAGAGATTTCTACAATGCACTTATGTGTATGTGTGCTGTAAACATCTTTTCAAATCATAAATAGTTTCAGGATCTCAGCAGCATGTCTTGATACCCATACTTACCTGCACATTGAGTGAAGAAACTTCTGGTATATCACTTACAGATAATAAAACCCATGTGCCTTTGGGGATGTCATTTGTGGTTGTCGGAGTTAAACCGCAGACTGCTTTGTTCAGTCTGTCGCTACACACCTGCTTGCTAAGACTTGACAATAACTATTTAAAGCAGTTTCTTGATTGTAGAGGTGCTGTAGAACGGCTGGAGGAAGATTATTGATTGGAGGAGGAAGATTTTTAAACATTAATTAAGTTGAGTTTCTGAAAGGTTTTTGTTGTTTTTGTTTTGTCCTCATGTGTTGAACATCTCAACATTACTTCTTCACTTGCAATGTAATAGACCAGTCATTAGTGCAGGACAACAAATACTGGTTTCCTTCAAACTTTAATGACACAATTGTCTTTTATGTTGGCAAAAAAAGTTGATTTTTCTTCCAATCAAATCAGTCCAAGTAAAGGGTGAATATTTAGGATTAATGACTATTCAAACTGAGAAAATATTCTAATGTAACAGTATCATTACATTGGTGTTGATTTAAGTGTTAGCTCACCCCCTTAGTCATTTTTCATGTTCACAAGTGTGGGTTGTAATCTATATGAACTGCTGTAATGGCATCAAATAATTTCACTGGTTTTGAAACCATGGCTGTTTTAAACATTGTTGTATTTTTATATTTTTTGAAAAGTCCACGCATGCTATGAAGATTTCTTGTCATATGTGGCTAATGGAACTTTTTAGATCTATACTAAGATTGCAGTTCTTTTCCACAATGATTTCATGTTTTAAATGTAACTTTCTCCTTCTCCACCATCCTATATAGCATCTATATAACTTTACTTTGACACATCTGTATCCACTCGGCCAAATAGGCAGGGCCCTGAGAATGAGAAACTGCTGGAAAAAAAAAACAACCTGTGATCAATTTTTTTCCTGTCAGTTTACTGAAATTTACAGAAAACTGTAGGCTTAAGCTTTTCACACAAGTTGTCCCAATTGTATGGGACACACTCGTTCTCGAACTTGAGTATCAATTTATTGGTCGGTCTGAGTAAATTAAAGTATCAACTTCATGTTTTTGAAGTCCCAACATTTGTTTTCTAAATTAATCAGTCAAACAGAAACTAGCAAATACATGTCAAAATGAAATGTAAGCAAACTTTTACACACTAAATAACAAAACCTTTTTTTTTGTTGGTCTGGGTGTTACAATGAACTGACTTAATCATTGAGTTGCTAAATCTTCCTATAATCAAACCAGATCAATCTGCTTGAGGCACATAGTTATCAAATTGACTTGCCCTGTAATAAAATGAACTAAATCGATCATATTGGCTTTGGAACATACTATGTGAATTGAGGCACTGTGGATTTATTTTACTATAAAGTAACACTACAAAGTAACATTACTATAAAGTGGATAACACATATGTGATGACAGCAGAAAATGATCAAACTATCATTACAGTCAAATGTGTGGAAACACTTTGAATTTTACAAAGATATCTGAACATACAAGGAGGTATAATGTACTAAAAATGTTCCGTTTGTATTATTTTAATGTAAAAAAACAAAAGTGGGCTGAACTTTTTTAAACTATTTTAGGTCAGTGAATTTAATTGTTCAAAATGAACCAATATCGACTATAAATCGCACCAGCAACCAGAAATTATAAAATGAATCACATAGGTGTTAAAATGAATCGTTACCCCCCCATACTCTACACGTCTACGGACTTTTCCTCTTGTTATCCTTTTTTACCCACTTCTCCTGGCCATCCAGTCCTGTTATCCTGTGTAGTAAGATAGGTAATCTGCTAATCTACCTGTCCCTGTCGCTGGATAGATAATCTTGTAAGAAGCCTGCATTTGAACTTTGCTCCTGAGAGCCTGACGGTTATCTGACATGTCGAATTTGCTCTGTGGCTGAGTAATTGCGAGACGGGAAGCATGTCTAAGAGAGACGCGTAAGACTGTTGATTGAAACTCCGACATCACAGTTTAAGTGTCTTTGGCTGAATGGGTACGTTGATTACAAGACGAAGAAGAACTTTGAACGTTTGCCTACTTTATTGTGTGGCCTTGTTTTGTGTTTCTCAAGATTATAAGCATTCATGTGGCATGCTGGCATACTGCTGTTTAACTTGTCTTCCCAGATTTTTTCTCTGAGCAGCTTTTAGAGCTAATCCTGCTAATAAACAACACAACTTCTGAGTTTGAATCAAGGAATCATATGTGGTCAAGCTTTGGGGAGAATTTCTAAAATTTGAAAGGATAAATGCTAATGTCCAGGTGGCTCTTGTTTACCTGAACTAAAAATGGATGCTTGACTGGAAGACCAAAAGCCTAACCTTGGGTGCTTACACATGAGTGGTTTGGATCTTAGTGTTTTTCTTAAGAGATTTTTCCTGCTTAGAAACTCATCTGAAGTCTTGAATGGACCAAATAAGCCAACCTTAGTTGGCCTCAAAGTAAAGGGGTATCATATCACTTAAAAGTGAACTGTGCTGTGTTTAACTACAGTGGGAATGCCAGAAAACTCACAAACTACCTATTTTGGTTGATATCACCTTTGTTATAACGGTGACTTTTGGAGACCGGTTGGTTTGCTCTGTAGCCAGTGAGTGGGGAAAAAACAACAACCAAACAAAGATGTAAACTTTTTCTAGTGGACTAATTTGGTGTTAAATGGAAAACTGTTCAACTGAAAAGCTCTGATATCGCTCGCCATTTTTGTTGCATCACTAATGCTATGTTGGAGTTGTGAGGGGCTGTAAGCTAGCAAGAGAGCATAAACAAAGGTATGATGGGAATGAGCACAGGGTTACTCCATGCAAACAGACCCACCCACAACTTGGAGGTGAATTTCTGATGAACTCCTGCTGCTCTGCAGAAGCTGTTCTAGAAAACAAGCCTTTTTTTTTAATTCCTGTGTAAAAACTGCCCAATCATATTAAAAAGACCACTGGAAATGCTTTTACATTAGATGAAGACGATTGGAGTGGAGTTTAAATGCAGTAATTGTCAAATTGTTTGATTGCTTGCCAGGAGGTGTGAGGAAGTGAACTTGTAAAATCCCACCCCTAAAATGTTTTACTTACTTTTTTTTTATTGATTGATTTTATTTTTTTAAATATTTTACATAGTCACCATAATGTGTCTCTTAACATCTATTAAAAGTTTGTAATACTTTTTTCAGACCAAGTGCAGATTATTTATCAGTTAACAAAAATGAAGAGTATATTGCTTATTATTAGAAGATTATTGCAAAATGTAACAAAAATAGAATTCTTCTTATCAAGTCATAAATATGAAGTGCTTAAAAGGCACTTTGTTTCACATGAAGGATAGTGACATGGAAGATGTTTGGATTGGAATGCCGTTAAATGTCACACCTTGGTTTGGTTTCTTTCTCACAAGGCTCTTTAATAACGAAACTACAGACTGACAGATTCCAAAGTGCCTGGAAATATATTTTTTGTTGCAAATGCTGCTCACTTGGGGGGTTATTCCTTGACCAAAATCTGGGAGAAAAAGCAGAGGAGAAGAAAACTGGTTTGCCTCACTTATCGAATCCTCATTATGTCTTGACCCATTTGCACTGGAGCTTTATCTCCAGTCTTTACATTTTTTTGACTTCTCCAACTCTTAAACCATTTACACAAACATAAGCATACATATTGTGTAATTATAGCTGATTCTGAGGAATCCGTGAAACAAAAGTGGGGAAGAGCAGCTTTGCACTGATATTCAACATTTGACAGCAGTGAATGGCGAAAACAATCGACATAAATCAGCGGAGTGAGTCAAAATCATCTCATTTACGTTGATTGCATGAATGGCCAAGGAGTTACGGTATGTGAAAGAGTGTGTGTTATACAAGTTGCTGGCAACCACACACTTTTCACAAATGTAGGGTTTTTCACAAGTTTTACACATTGAATATGTATTTTCAAAACATTTTTTCTGTACATTTGTAAAATTCAACTTCTAATAATCAAGTATCCTACCGTATGTTGAAACATTTAACCATAAGTTTTCTCCCTTTAACCAGGATGACTTGGCCAAAAGTTGCAAACGACATTGCACAGTTGTGGCCACAGGCCTGTCGATTCTGCTGCTTCCCTTAGACAGAATTTATTTATATAGATCTCTTTTAGTGCCATTGATCCCTTTAAATGGTTTTACACCCCAGGCACTATTTGTCCACTCACACTGCACTTACTTTTTCCACAAACAGGGTGTAAACGCCTGTGTTCTGCTTAAAAGCTGTAGATTTATAGAAGTGAAAAATGCATCATTGCAGTAGACTGTAACAGTATATTTGTTTGAGCGTCATCCTCTTTACAGGCATTAAGAGCTCAGTCATAACCCCACATTTAAATCTCGTGTTCCTCTTTCAAATGGCTCCAAATTTGTCAGCAACATTTTCCATCACAATATTTAATTTACATTTTTTATTTTGAGCATCACTGCTGTAGTTTGTGCTCCGATAAGGTTCATATGGTTCCGATTTTTAATAGCATTTGGCAAACAGCAGATCTGATGTCAGTAAATATAACATTTGCATTTTCTTTCCAAACTATTTTAGACCACTTCCTCCTCTTCATTAGCAGTTACTGCAAAGGAACACGTTTTAAAACTTTTGTGGGTTTATCAAGTTAAGCTGTTGAAACCCTACACACATTTTTAAACAAACTAAATGTTTAAAAGAGAATTAGAACTGATGATAATCTTGAATAATGATTATTTTGTAGGTTTTTTCCTTAATATTTCAATTGTCTTCAGTAAAGGTGTGTTGTGGACATTGCATTATCAGGGAGTTGCCCGGACTTGAGTGGAGGTGTCGTATGTTTTACAGCCAGTCTGAATTCATAACAGAAAGCTGCCTTTATCTTGAGTGGCTGTAAAGTAATATCATTGCTGCATTGAAGAGCGACGTGCTGCAACAACCATACCTTGTTTGGTGCTTTTCAAGATGTTAAGCTTCTCTTTTTTTTTTTTTTTTCCATCCATGCAGTTGTACTCATGAAGAAATGATTATTTCTTGGTCATTTTTCATAGAAAATGAATGATTGCACAAAACGTTTTCCCTCTGGGTGTTAGTGGTTGGGTGAAGCCATTTATTGCCAAATTTTGTTTAAAAAATCATAATGACACTAGAAACTTCCCAAATGACCCTGTTCAAAAGTTTACACACCGATGATGACTCTGTTCTGAAAACATGCGCACAAGCCGATACTAAAGGGTTTAAAAGGGCAGCTAAAGGTAACTATTCTCACCTGTGACTTGTTTGCTTGTAATCAGTGTCTACACAAACAGTCTCAAAGGTTCTGCAAAAATATTGTGGTCACTGTTTTTTTTCTATTTCAAATCCCAATCAATTATACATAATAATGCTAAAACTACATCATATTTTTTTTTTATAGGGGCACTCTAAAGTAAATGACAATTTATTGTTTCCAAAATCATTTTTTTCTATAAATGTTAAAGAATTCTTAAATCTTTCGTTGGCTAGCTCAGCATTTACCAAAACAGATTTATTTGTACAAACAGGATTTATGTTTAGTTCTACTGCATCCTTTTTAAAACCTTTTGTTGTTTTTATTTATTTTTGCATAGGAAATTAAAGAGCCCAAAGAAGTCAAGGAAGCTAAACATGAGCCGAAAGAAGAAACCTCCGTGCCTCAGAAAAGAGAGAAGAGTGCGGGAAACGTTGCCAACTTGGTCCAGAGGATGAGCATTATAGGCTTCCCCACCGGTGGCTTCCAGCCTCCTACACCAGTAAAGAGTAAGAACATTCACTTCATGTGTTTATTTTTCTTGTGCTTTCTGGGAGATAACTTACTGAAAAAAATCACCTCATCTCTGTCTTTTTGTGCGAACCGACGTGAACCGCAGCGCTTTCACAACCTCAGACGTGTCCAGTCCTGCTTAAAGATGTCATCAGGAGTTGCTGGTTTCTTCTGACGAGAGTGCAGCTTGATACATTTGTTTAATGCATTCTTGATGACAATCTACATTTAACACGAGCGGCGTGCTTGCCTGCGTGTTTGTCTTTAGCCAAACAAGGAAAATATTTTTTTTTTTTCTTGAGTTCAGATAGTTGTTTTTTTTATCAGTTTCAGTGCTCTTTATTTCTTGTTTTTCTCATTTGTTCTTCAAATTATAAAAAAAAAACACTCACAAGCAGAAATGGCTGCAGTGGGCCCAGACATACATCAAGACTCATTTTCAAACAGTCTTGTTCACGGACGAACGCCGTGCAACCCTGGATAGTCCAGATGGATGGAGTAGTGGGTGGATGGCCACCATGTCCCAACAAGGCTGCGACGTCAGCAAGAAAGGTGGTACAGTCATGTTTTGGGCCGTAATCATAGAGAGAGAGCCATTTAAAAATGCACAGCTGTGCAAAACTTTTGCTTTTGTCAAACTCTGTGTTTAAATACAGTGCCTTGCGAAAGTATCCGGCCCCCTTGAACTTTTGCCACATTTCAGGCTTCAAAGATAAAGATATAAAACTGTATTTTTTGTGAAGCATCAACAAGTGGGACCCAATCATGAAGTGGAACGAAATCTTTGGGAGATTTCAAACTTTTTTCACAAATCTCTGATAAATGATGCGTCCATCTTTTGATTTACATTCACTGTTAAGGTTTATTATGATGTATTTATAAGATTTCATAAAAAAAAATGTCAGCTTTAATCCAATATGATATCACTCTTTAAACATCATCAACTTGTAGATTTTGTTGTTAGATTTAACAGTTTTTAAAACCAAATAATAACTCTCGTTTAAAGCAGCAACTTGCTGCAAAGTTAGCAATGTTTTTCTGATGTTCTGATCACCTTTCTCAGTATGGATGAGCTTCACATGAACAGGGTGGTTTTAGCTGACACCTCCTTTAAAAGTATTCCTTTTTTTTATAGCTTTTTAGTAAGTATTAAGCAAGTGTAGATCCTACAGTTTTTTAAATTGTTGTATATTTTCCAAACATAAAACTAGTATTAGATCTATTATTTTTTTTAATGCTTAAAGAAAGTAATTTATTTTTTAAAGTGCAGCTCCAACAGACTTTAGGTTTTTTTCTGTCGGTTTTGATATTTTAAATGTCTGTTTTTATCTAAAACTGTTTTTATCGTTGTAAAGACTTTGGGTTTAGAGCTCTTCAGGCTGAGGAAGTGTTTGCATCCATTCAGTGAATCAGAGAATGTCGCTTTTTACCAAACGTTAAACCCCAAGGTTGATTTGGTTGTGATAACGACAACTAATAAGAGAGCGGACTTGAGCAGACTGTTTTTGATAAAATAAATGTGGGGGGTGGGGTGGGGGTGGGGGGGGGGGCAAGAACACAATCAACCCTGTTCATAAATCTCCCATCATGCATTTAGGAAAAAACATGTTCTGTGTCTCTGTGCTGATGCTGTCCAGATAAGAGAGCCACATGTTTTTCCCTAAAATATCTTAATGTTGTAAGCCTTGTTTTTTTTTTAAGTATTTACATGTTTTTGTATTCAAGACACATTTTCCTGCTTCTTTTTTTTAAAGGTTTTTATGATTCTTTGTGTCTGCTGATAGACATCCTACATGTGGTTTGACATAAATGATTGATTTTTATCCTTTTTTTCTCTTTTTCTTCATGGGAGATACAAAAAGGACCAAGTTTTCAAAAATGCTATTGCTGGATATAAGCTCAAACGGCAGAATCTCCACTGACTAAAGCTTCGCTTTCCTGCAGAGCCCAAGAAACGGCTGTGCAGAGTGCAGTTCGATTATCATCCGCAGAATGAGGATGAGCTGGAGCTCAAAACAGGAGACATCATTGAAATCACAGAGGAGGTACTTTAAAGATTTTTGGCTTTTGTTCTGAAGGGGCATAAAAAAATAAATAGTTTATTAAAATTATTTATTATTTAATGTTTTAAAGAAGCAAGTTTTACTTTTAATGTTTCATGTTTTGCGCTTAGAATTAACTGGATTGATTGATGTTGTGATGTCAAATCCACACATGTGGAGATCACAGATGAGCTCCCATTTTTGGTCAAAGCAGAAAAATACTTTCAAGATGGAGGTGTTCTTTTTCGCCCTACAGTTGTTCAAAATGATCTTGCAGGAGGTGACTTCTGTGCGGCGGAGCATTTATTCATATTTTCTCTACACAGGTGGAGGAAGGCTGGTGGAGCGGCAGCTTAAACGGCAAATCGGGACTATTTCCATCCAACTTTGTGAAAGAAATTGAGGCAGCCGTAGAGGACGTGGAGTCAACCGATGTTTACACCGATGATCCCGGTAAAGTCCAATAAGAAGCACAAGCAGTGTGAAACCTAATCTTTACAAGACATCTTTTGGAGACCAAGAACAATCTTGATCGATGGTAAATTAAACAAAAAAAATTATTGCGTTGATATATATGATATATATGATATATATAATTACACTCCGCGAAACAACCGTCTTCCACCGGTCCAAGCTTTCGCGGCGTGCGTCAATTTTTGAAAATGTACATTTCATCGGGCACAATCCCGCTTATAACATGGTTGATTACAAAAGAAATAAATGTTCCATCGATTTTTAGTACTTTATTATTGTTATTTTTTTTAGGTTTAGATTGCTTTTTCACAAAAGGTGGACTATTTGATAATAATGCTCAATACAGTCCATTGTCACAGTAACAAATCAATGTGTCGAAAATTAGGACTGTTTAGGGTGTATTAGGGTGTAATCTTTTATGCTGAGCACGGTATATATACTACATCATAAAACTGCTAGCTTTGTCAGTTTTGGCACATTTATGTATTTATGAAAGCATCTCAGACATCTCAAAGGAAAACAACACAGTAGATAAAATATCTATTTATTTTACTGTTGGTTTTTTTTATTATTAAACCTACGTTTTTAGTTTCTTAATGAATTGTATTTAGAATTTTTTCCATTTATTTTTACTTTGTTAAAAGGCCAAAATAAACGTTTTCATTATTGTAAACAATTTAAGAGACATCTATTATTGTTGACATCTCAAGAGATGCTCTGGTCGGTAAGTGCCATAAAATGCTTTAGCGGAAGTTGACTTATTTCACTGATGTGGGGTACAGGTTGACTAGTGACAACAAAAATTCAACCAGTGTGACTCAGAGATAAATAACTGAGTACTGGAGGGGAAGTTTTCCAGATTCGTTTTATTGATTGCAAAATAATCAAGTGTAGCTCAACCTAAATGATATTTTCTACATTCGAAATAATCTATTTATTTCATTTTGAAATGATTTTGTAATTCGTGAGTATATGTTGATTCGATGAACAACTTGCCTCAGACACATAAATCTGGTTGGATCGTAGGAATATAAATTGATTCACTGATTAAGTTGACTAATCATTACACCTCTGCTAGGAGACTATAAAAACTCTCTTGACGTGTGTCTTCTCAGATGGAAGTGGAACAGAAGGAGCCACCACTCCCACCTCGCCTCAGTCCGCCTCCGGGAGCGGAGCCATCGCCCAGCCCAAGAAGGTCCAAAAATTTGGCTACGGAGACATTTTCAAAGAGTCGTCGTTCAAGCTAAAGGTGCGATTGCCTATCCCTGAAATAGAAGAGAAGAAGGAGAAGGTAAAACGTTTCTTTTGCTGCTCTCAGAGCGATGTCAGAGAGTGGAAAAGGTCTTGGCTTTGCTGAGATTTTATAACAATCCCAACTGGGGACAATTTGTGGAATTGAAAGTGGGGAGTCAGAGGAAATGAAGAATCAGGAGGTGAAGGTGTTGACTGAGGAGGAGGTATCAGAAACAAGAACATCAGAGGAAGAGCTCACTAAAGATATGAGTGCAGGGAAGTCAGAGTGAGATGGTTTAGAAATGTTCAGAGAAGAAAGAGAGAATTCTGGGTAAATTGAGGTTGAGTAGGGATAAGATCAATTGATTTTACAAAAGACACAAAGATGTTCTAGAAGTTCTTTTTCTAAGCAAGAATTTTATTAAGGTAAATGGTGATAATGAACAAAACCTGACCTCTCAATACCTACACTTTTCCACAAGTGAGGTGACAAGAATCAAAGTTGCCTCTGAAAATGGTGGGGGGGTAACTTCTGACCCCACTTATGGAAAAGTCTCGTAGTGCTTAAAAAAAAAAAGTAGTGCTGTCAATGTCAATCGATTACAAAATCCAAATATAATCACACTTTTGGGTTGTGATTAATCATTGTTAATCATAGTGCTTTACGAGTTAAACTTTACAGAACAATATGCAACTTTCAAACAAATAAAAGGCCAGAGAGAAAATTTTCTCTTCATTTTTATTGTCTGAAATGTCTAAATTTGTAAAGTGTTAACTCAGAAGTTTAATTTGTGTGCACAAAAGACATCAACAGTAAGATAAGCAGAACTGTAAAGACTTTAATGTCTGCAGTATTACTAATAGAATACAAAGATGCTGATATACTGACAATAAGAAACAAACATTGTGTTTCTACACTTTAAATGGTCCGGGTGAATACTCAAAGCTGATTGGCTGCTGTGTTTTTCGGAAGAAGTTCTATGTTGTATATGTGCGGGCTTCTTTAAAACAAACTTTTTGTTCATGATGTGGACAAAAACAAGCGGTAACAAGCGGTTGCAGTCGAGGTCTGCCAGCTCAGCAACGCATTGACTTGTTACCGTGACAACAGATCACATTTCATAACAGTTTTCAAAGATTTCAGAGAATCAAAACCCATGGGTCATTTTTGTCCTCACTTATGCATCACAGGGTTAAAAGTCTGCGTGAAGAAGCTAGATGTTTGAGTTTCTTAGATAAGGATTTCACAAATGTAGAATCAAGAATGTACACATGGAAGTTTTGGTGATTAATTAAGCTCCTTAAGTGTCTTTTCTGAAAGATAGGCTTCCTAACTAGCAACTCTTTTGAACATGTTCCTTCTCCTTCTTCTCTCCTCCTCACAACAGCCCTCACTTTGCGTCACCACTAACTCTGCTTCCTCTGCTCTGCTCATCACACCACATGCGCCTCTCCTCCCAGCATCAGAGCTCCTCATTAGGTCTTCAGCAGCTCCAAACCCTTTGCGTTCGAGCTGTTTGCTCCCAGCAGCGGTCAAAGCCACGCTGCACTTTAAGGCGCCATCCTTGCTTTCCCTTCTGTTTCAATGCTTTGCCATATATATTTTTTCTGTCTTTTACCGCTAACCTCATGATTAACGACACCATTCATCCTTGAGTGGACATTCCTTGTCTTTGGAATTCATGTAAATCGGCTCAGATGCAGAATCGTCACACATCCAGTCCAGTGAGTCACTCCCATCTGTGTGGTTTGCTTCATTTTAGCCAGTGCCATCATTACCATCCTCTGCAAAACCCACCCTGCCCAACGCCACTGAGCCACAGAGGGCTGAGGCAGATGGCAAACCCAAAGGTAAAGAGCTCCAACAGAGATTGTTGCATCACAATGTATGAGGGGGTTCAATGAAGACAAGTAAGATGGCACAAGGGAATGAAGCAGATGATGAGATATCAGACTTAAGATCACAATAGGGATATAGATAATTGGGATAATACAACACGTGATAAGAATAAAAATGATTAAAGAGGATCATGATGGGGATAAAGTTCAAAATAACAGGGACAATCTAAGAAATAAAAAATGTTAGGGGGATGATGGGAATATTGCCACCAAGGATTCTAGAGATGACACTTAAAGATAATTTTCATTATTAATTTGTTTGTAAAGGCTGTTGGGTAACATACACATTTAATTTTTTTTAACCCATTTAATTATCTAAGTGAAATTTTATGTAACTCCACAAAAATGTATTAAATTGATGGAATTCTTGAATAAATACTGATTTATTTTTAAAAAATGAATTTTTTTTTTTCCATGTTTGTGGAGGAGCGACTAATACTATGTACACACCAGGCATGTGATGGCTGTTCAAGAACATTGAAATGGGCATTTTTGAACACGCTTTGAGCATTCTGTATTCTCACTTTACTGTTTGCTACCCGATCGATACAAGCGCAATGTACTCACAGTGGGAAGAGGCTAAGTGCGAAATGTCAGTGGTGCAAATGTCGTGAATCTTTCTCCAGGCTGTTTTTTCACACCTCTATACTGATATATGAAAAATTTGATGTCAGATAATTCCAGCCTGGCACAAACCACAATTAATAATTTCTCCTTCATGATCCATTTTCAACTGGTTGGTATTTGCATTTTTTGAAAAGGACCCTACACATACTTCACTACCAAATTCCAGTCCCTGATTGATCCAAGTTCAAACGGTTCAACTTTTGACGCATGTTCAATGACTGCACATTTTGCATTTAGAGCCCTAAAACAGACCTAAAAAATTATGTAGCGTCATGTGAACATGGGATTTTGAACACGGAAGCCCAAAAAGTGCAAATATGCGAGTTTACATAGACTTTTGATTGAAAGTGGTCGCTTGAAGGAACATTTCCGAGCCCGGTGTGAACGTAGCATAAAACCTCAACTATGTTAACAGCATCTTTAGTACATTTTAGACAAAAATGACCAACGTTACACTGTTAAAAAGCTACGTTTGCTATTGAAAATGTTGGAATATGAGACTTGATTAGTTTTTGTCAAAAATGTAACTTTAAAAAAATATTTTGTTTTTTTGTGATGGTAGTTATGTTTTCAGTTAAATTTGACCTTTGGTCACTTAGCTTTAATTTCTATTGGATGACATTTCCTAAATCATTTATTGTATCCAGTACATCTTTATGTTATCGATATGAGCTGTCATATTTCGTCCAGCAGATCATTGATGGTCTTCCAGCAGATGTTGACTGAATAGTCTGATCCAAGGAATCTTTTTTGATCTTACATTTTTGAGACCACTTTCACAAAAGATTCTGACAAAGAGCAACATGGGTGCTAATGTTGCTGCAGAAAACATGGATACAGTAGTGATACATGACGTATATAGTTTATATTAAAAAAAACCATCATGATAAAGTGTAGTGTCATCATTAGGGGTCTGCGCAGTCTGTTTTTTACGTTTATTTTTATCTTTTTGCAACCGTTGTTGTGAATACTCTAACGTAGCTAATGTGTAGCGTGTTACAAACAAGATCTAGAGTTACTTTGAATTCAGTAAATAAAGTCTGACTGACGAACTGATTTATCTGACTTTTTTGTCTCAATTAATGCGTCTTATAGTTCGGTGCGCCTTATATGACATAATTTAGAACATAGACCATTCATTGACTTTGTGTCCCATAGTGCGGAAAATTTGGTAAATCAGGTTTCTCACATGTCAACCTTTTATTTTTTTTCCTGATCTTTATCAGGCTTTGATATCTGGTTCTGTTGGTTCTCATCAATCTGCTGGGATTTTGTCCTCTCTCGAACAGACGCCAGTGTTTCGGTTCCGTCAGTGAAGGAGTTCTGCAAGGTCATGTTTCCCTTTGAAGGAAATCATGAAGATGAATTGAGGCTGAAAGAGGGAGACATCGTCCAGATACTGAGCAAGGTGAGCAAGTGGGCGGAGTTACAGACACGCTGATGCATGAATAACAGACTAAATACCGAGGATAAGTGAGTTGTCCTCGCTTAAGGTGACCGACAGAATGTTTCCCAAAGAAGAAACATTCTGTCGGTTGAAAAACGTCTTTATTTTTTTTTTTTATCCCAATGATGTTGCTTTTTTGGTTTGCATTATCTAATATTATCTAATATTTTTCCTTATTATTAATTGAAAGTGTTGCTTCATTATTATAATTATTTCCAATAATTGTTTTTTCTGCATTTCCAATCATAAATAAAAACAAAAATTGAGGGGTTGAAACCCAAGCTACCCCAAGCATTTTCTGGATGGGAACGCATACATAAAAATCCAGAAGATATGGCAAATCAATTCAATAACTTCTTTGCTGCATTGGATCAAGTTAGCTAAGGATATTCCAACAATACGCCAAGGTCTTCATATAACAGAAAGTAACATCAATATGATGTTTCTTGAAGAAGTGGAAGAAAAATAAAGTAACTGAAGTCACTAACCAGTGTAAGAGCAAGACTTCTACTGCTATGATATTGACATGTTAGTCAAAGCGGTAATTGAAGACATACCCATAGTTTATATTTGTTATCTGTCATTTCAGAATGATAAATTCCCTTTAAAAATGAAAACTGCTAAAATAATCCTATTGTACAAAGCTGGAGATGAACATCATTTCACAAATTACAGGCCTGTCTCCCTCCTTCCTCAATTTTCTAAGATCCTGGAAGCATTTTTTAAAAATAGACATTGTAAATTCATTAATAAACATTATATACTTTGCAGACAGCCAGTATAGTTTTAGAGAGAACAGATCATCATCATTGGCTCGAATGGAACTAACTGAAGAAACAACTAATGTCATGAATGAAAATAGATATGCAGTTGGAGTTTTTAGAGATTTAAAAAAGCATTTGATACAATAAATCATGATATTCTAATTGATCAAACTGATAAATTTGGAGTGCGAGGACCAGCTTTAGATTGGGTGAAAAGCTATTTGAGAGACAGGCAGAGAGGCATTTGTAAAGATGGGAGACCATAGTTCAACAGTCTTAGACATTGTGTGTGGTGTCCCTCAAGGTTCAGTACTCGGGCCAGTTTTATTTAATCTTTACATTAATGATATCGTCAAAACATCACATGAAATAAAATGTATATTATTTGCTGATGATAGAAATATTTTGTTTCCTGATAAAAGGATCCATGAACTCCTGGCCATATATAAACTAAAGGATTGGTTTGACAGAAATAAGTTATCACAAAATTTGGATAAAGCTAAAATCATGTTTTTTTGGCAACAATAATCTTAAAGAGAAAATTATGATTAAAAATAGCAGGAGTGACATTAGAAACAGTGAATCATTACAAATTCCTGGGAGCAACAATAGATGACAAGTTTTCATAGAAACAGCACAAACAGCAGAGCTTTTGTATAACAATATATGGAGTTAAGTAGATTTTTTATTATGTGGGTAGATGTTTGATGATACCTGAATGTATTTAATGCCGGTGTTTGCTGTTGATTATATTGTATAAACTCAAGGTATAAGTTTTGGGGTAGGATTAAAAAGTTTTAACTTCTTCCTACTCTTTTTCAAACACTATATTAATGTCATTTTTAAAAATAATTTTAATGTTTTTTTTCTTTTGCTGTATCATCTCAATTCTTTTTTTTTTTTTTTTTACTCTCTATGTATTGTTCGTAATAAAAAATTTTTAATTAATTGAAAAAATCAAATGAAACCAGTGTACACCAAACTAATGGGTTAAAATGAACAAAGCTGAAGCTTTTATTGTGAAAGTTGGACATATACACTTACCCCCAAAAGCATTTTGGGGTAATAAAAGCACAATAAATGACCTTTAAGGAACAATGAATAGTTGGCTTGGATGAATCAAAATTGCAAATATGCAAGTTACTCATTGAACCCAGTCAGTTATAAATATTTGAAGGTAGTTTAAAAAAAAAAAAAAAACAAAAACAAAAAAAAACTGTCTCATGACGCATTCACTCACCGTCACTCATTGGTGAGTCCTTGAGCAACATACTGCTTCAGGATTTTTGCAGCTTTGGTCATCTGTGTTGACTGACGTAGTTGCAACCGCAGCACATGCCTACAAGACGGGATTTACTGACAGGAATGAGGAGTGATTTGATGATTCACTGCAGGGGAGGAACAAACCCAGGATCAGCTATAAATTTTCAAATCAGTGAAACCCAGTCTAATTGGGTTGCATGTTTGTTTTAAGTTGTGATAAAATTTTCTAAAGTCTCTGTTGTATTAACTGAGGCAAAATTAATTTCAGTGGATTCTGGGGGAGAAAAAGATAATTTCTGCAGTTTTTATGCCTTTTTTAAAATTTGTGTTAAAATCCCACAACTATTGTAACGTTTCTCTTTTTCTTCCTGAAACTTAAAATGCTTTCCTTAATAGTTATTTTTTTCCCTCAAATTTTGATTCTGTTGAGGTTGTAGCCACAGATTTCTCCAAAAAAAAGTTAAATTTTGTCTTTTTTTTATGATCATTCATTGTTATTGTTTGCAGTTTTTTCTATTCTTTTATTTTAATTTCCACATTTCCCCTTTTGTCAAAAAAAAAAAAAAAAAAAAAAAGGATTAGTTTTATTTCTTCAGATTGGGGATTTTGAACCAGCTGTCCTTTCGTCCTCTTTGGGGGACTTGACCCTTCTGGAGGCTCTCCAGACTTTTATTTTGAAAGTTAATGCTTTTTATTTTAAAGTTAATACTTAAAAAGTAAATCCTGAATAAAAATTTTAGATTTTTCAATTTTATGTGTTTTTATAGTTTTTTCCCCCCACATTTTCCCTGAGTTGCCTTTTTTTATCAAAATGCATTAGTCTAAGTAAAAAAAAGAAAAAGAAGCTTTCATGCATGTCCTTCTCCTCGGCATTGCCTCTGCCTCTGTTAGTTGCCACCATCTATTGGACACAATAGAAAAGTGCTGGTTAATGACAACAGATCAATTGCTATCTGAGGAAATTGGAGGATACATGTAGGTATAGAGATGCATTATTGACCCTAAATGTTGGCGTTTGCTTTGTCTGTCAGGACACGGGAGAGATGGGCTGGTGGCGAGGTGAGATCGGAGGAGAAAGAGGAGTCTTCCCCGATAACTTTGTTGTTGTCATTTCTGAGGCGGAAAGGGAGGTGAGATTAAGCTTATTTTATTTATTTTTTATTCATCTTTGAGTGCAAAACCTCATGTTCAGATACAGATCTGATGGGTGTGTTGGTCAGAACACAGTGTACCTATAGTTTATTTATGTTTATTCAAGTTCATTCTATTTGAATGTT
The DNA here is from genome assembly GCA_036245035.1 of Adrianichthys oophorus. Taxonomy (NCBI): domain Eukaryota; kingdom Metazoa; phylum Chordata; class Actinopteri; order Beloniformes; family Adrianichthyidae; genus Adrianichthys; species Adrianichthys oophorus. The sequence goes on along the minus strand of BSAI01000101.1, from coordinate 18,605,767 downwards.
TTATTTATTTACATATTTTTGTTTTCCACTTCCAGTTAGTTTCAAGGTTTATTTTTAATGTTTTGCTGGTTTTTACAAAATAAAGGCTGCTATAAAAAAACTGAGTATGTGAAGCTTAAAATTTAAATCTGGATGAACTAAATGGTACATAAGCTCACTTAAAGGGAAAACAAAAATTTCTCTTTAAAATCATATAAAGAGTAAAATAAAAAGAATTATTTAGCATTTATTTAATTTTACTGCACAAACCAACATTACAATTTATGAAACCAAATAACATTGGTTGTTTTTTTTTCCAGATGTTTCTACAGATATATATCATATTGGATAATATTATGAGAAAATATTAGCTTTATGTAGTAATAGTAACAAAGTTGTGTTTCAGCAAATCGTGGATGTTGTAAATAATGATTTTGACGGGGATGAAGCAAAATTAAAGCCTTAGGTTTAAATGTGGCCGTTTTTGCTGCTTTTCTTGATTAAACCATAAAAAAGCTGAACTAATGAATGTAAAACTTTTGCATACATTTTTCTTAAAACTTCTGCCTCCTCTTATCCTTTTGGCATCATTTATAGTGCGTAGAATAAAATACCTTCCCTTTTCATGAGCTTCTGCTGTGTTGGCTTAATCGATCTCCTTTTGTGTACTTGTATAAACCTGAACAGAATCTTTCTGTTTTCAGAGTCAGATGTCGAGAAGCTCCATAAAGTTGTCACCAAAGCAGGAGTTAGACCAGGTAAGAGGGTTTGTTTTTGGCTTTTAGTTTAAAACACAAAGCTACAGTACAAAAAGATGTAAGAAACATTTGAGATGAGCAGTCAGAAGATCAAGACCAGCGTGTGTTGCATTTTTGAGAAAAAGTTAGTTATAAAACAGAAAAATTAAAGATTTAATATTTATTATGATCTGTAATGGGATTAAAAACAAACACACTATTTACTTTTTGATTGCTGTTGAGAATTATTGCATTTTAAATTTCAATTTATATCCTACAACTAAAAATATATCAAACCTCAAATCCATTGTTTCTTTCTTGTAATTCTGCAGAAAATATCATTTTAAAGTCCCACTCTGATCATCTATTGATCTATTTTAAAAGATTTCCTAGTGGTCTTTTAACAATGATTATGCTGTTTTTAGCCAAAATCAAAAAAACAGTGTCGTTTCTGAGGATATAGTATCTGCAGAACAACAGCAGGGCACTGTACTTTGGGCAGGGAACCAGCGTATTTTCACCGTCATAAATACGATCTTTTTCAAATGCTTATTTCTTCATCTGCTCTTGATTCACAACTATTTAAATAAATAGAAATTGAATTTTGAGATTAAGTTTCTTTACAAATGTCTTTTATCATCAGAAAAATGCCACAAGAACATGCTATAAACACAAAAACAACAAACAAAGGAGTGGGTCTTTTGTGTACTTGTATGAAGAGGTTGCTTTAAAGTGATTTGAAAAGTTGTCAGGAAAACTCAACCCCACTCAGAACAGATGCAATCATGAATTTGAATGAAGAGAATTTATTTTTCTTGTTGAATGGACTTGAAAAAATGTTGTTACCTTTTATTTTTATTGAACCTGTTTTTTAAAGCAAACATTCATAACCAAGGTCAGCACAATAAAGATAAAAAATAAAGAATGCAAGAAAAACATTAGACCCATCAAAAAAGTAACATAGTTTAAATCAATTTAGGTCAAAGTTACTTCAGAAAAGGTTAATGGAGTTTTATAAAACTGTCCTGCCCACTACAGAGGTCCAATATGAATCACAGAGTCTCAAGTTATTATCTGAAACATAAAGAAAATGCAATTTGCTGAAGATTTGTACCCTTTCCCTGAATTTTGTAGTATTTGATTTTTATTTTATTTTCTAATTTTGCACCTTTTACCTTTTTGTTTGCAGAAACGGAAGAAACCGCCTCCACCCACAAAAGCCACAGGTAAGGAAGGAGCCAAATGATCTCAAGTTGACATTTGTGAAACTTGATCAAGCCCAACATCAGATGCATGACGTTAGATTCCTGCAGAATCCTGAAGGAGTCGTCTCAGGTGATTGAATGAAATGTTTCATTTGCAGCTCCAAGGCCAGAGATCCCCTTCACTGACAGAAAGCCTCATCCAATAAAGCCTGAGGAGAAAGGTGAAGGACAAATCCTCCACCCTGCCTTTATACTCTCCATCAATTCTCCTTTTTCTTTCCTTCTGTCAGGGTCTCTCTGTCTTCATTCTTCAACTTTTGCTGTTTTTTTTTTAAGGCAGAACCAAGCTTCTGCTCGTCGCTGTGCTGTGCTCCGTAAAATTCAATCCACTTTGAAACCTTTCAAATGAAGGTTTGTCACAGAAAAACAGGAGTCTGAAATACTGCCTCAGTAATTCATTCATCAGGAGCTTGTTTGTAAAGAGATGAAGCTTTTTTTCTCAAAGGGGGCGTGTCTTAAAAAGCTGCCGCTCACAGAGAAGGTCACATCAGCTACAAATCATGATTCAGTTTAGGGTTAACATAATTGGCAGCAGGTGGTGCTGCAGGCTATGTTATGCAAAAATAAATGTTTGAACTCTTTGAATTTTTTATGTTGTAATTTTTAGGAGGGTGGGGCATATTTAATTTTGATATATTTTAGAGGAATAGCATTTTTTTCGTATGTCTGCTTCAAATGTTTCTGCTTTGCTTACACTTTCATTTTTTCTCCATGAATTTTTGGGTTGAAGCAGATCTTTGCTTGTCTTAGTTTAAAGCGTTCAGAGTATGACAGTTTTGGAACAGCTGCAGCTTTAAGCAGGAAAATCATCATCAGATCTTTCCTTTCTACTTCTACTTTTCGACAAATGATTTTGCTATTTCAGAACATAAATAAAAAAACCTGTGAGTTTTTATGTACTTTAGCAACATCTCCGTTTTTTTGGGTACTAAATGAAAAGAAGTTGATCCAAATGAGGTTGAAATGCAGTTCAAGGAAAGCTCAACGTTTGAAATGCTGACACACTCTGAGCTTCGTCTGTGCTGTGAGATCTCACTCTTTCGTTCTGTTCTTTAGGAGCTTGTTTGTTTTTTTCTTCAGTTTTTCAAAACCCTCCTCAGCTTCTGCTGCTGTTTTGAAATTTCTCTTCATTGTCTACTCATTTTTTCTATAGATTCTTTTACTGCTTCTATTTTATTTGGTTCTTCTGGTTTTTCTTCTTCTGCTTGCTTTGATTTTTTTTTTCTTCAGAATTTTCTTTTGTTTCCTCCAATTTTAAAAAATAAATCTGCTCCCTCAGCTTCTTTTAGTTCATTTCTTTGATTTAGCTTTTATCTTCTTTTCATAGGTTTTGCTTCAGATTTCTGATATTTCTTCAGCTAGTGCTTCCACTAGCATTTTTTCTTTTCTTTTCTTTTTTTTTTTTTTTTTTTTTTACTTCCTATGCTTTGTGGATTATCATAAACTGTGTTTTACGGAGTAAACATGGAGAAAACCTTCATCTAAACTCATTGTTTTGAACGTTTTGGTTCACGAAGGAGATGCTATCAGATCTTCTGAACATCATCCACAGTCTTTTCTTCTTTCTTCAACGCTCAGATGCCACCATTCTTTAGAAAAATTCATCTTTTTGTTTTAAGATGAGCAGTTCTCACTGTTGATGCACTTAAACACAGGGAGCCTCCTGGGAGCCAAGGCGCAACGGCAGTGTTGCAGAGCAACACGCGCAGCTCGCCCTGCCCTGGAGCGCAGCAAAGCTGAGTCATCGCAGAGTGCAACACTTTGACTGATAACATGACGACAAAGCCGAGGAAGCCTCAGATTGCTCTCAATTGGTGGTTTAAAATACAGCAGTGTCTGTTCTGTCAAGAGATTGTAGATAAAACTCTGTTTGGGGCAGCGGCTGTTTCATATTAAGATCTTTGGAGTAAATGAGAAGAAAAAGGCATCAAACAAGCAGATTTAAATACGAGTCATTCGGATTCTCAGTGAAAGCAACATTTTGATATTTGTTTCCTTGTCTGTTTTATTGTTTAAATCAAAGTTAAGATGTCTTTCTTAACCAGTAAAATGATTATTTATTATCCAGGATGAGAACTTTATGATGGGGAATTACAGCTTTGATAAAAGAAAAAAATATGGGAAAGTCAAAAAGTAATGAAAGGTCAACATTTTATATGAATATTACATTATTAGAAAAAAATTAAAATTTTATGAAAAAAGTCGTAAAATGAAAAAAGAATGTTGGCATAAATATTGTTTTAAAAAATCGCAAAATTATGAGAGAAAAGTCTACATTTCACAGAAATGAAGGCATAGAATTATGTGGAAAAAGTCAGTATCTTGTGAGAGCAAAATTATGAAATAAAAAACGTGTTCAAAATAAACTTATAAATGTAATTTTAAAGGTAAATAAAGTTCCAGAAAGTTGCAAAACACAAAGTAACTTTTACAAAAAAAGCAGATTCAGTGAGATCCTTGAGCAATTATATGTTCTGCCACATCTATAAAACAGGTTATGTTCGATTGTCTCTTTTGAAACATTTTTAAAGCTAAATGTAAAAGTTTATTTTTGAAAAAAACTGACTTTTTCCTTGTAAAATTACCACTTTTTGAAGCATAATTGTAACACTTAATTCTCATAAGATTGACTTTTTTTTTCCCCCTCATAATTTAAAACTTTTGTCTCTCAATTTTAAGACCTTATTCTCTCGTTTTTTTTTTGTTTTTTTTTTTTTAATTCATCTTAGTGGATCCACTGTGTTGAAGCAGTAGTTCAGATTTTTTTAAAATTTTACTTCATTCTTTTAAAGGAAGTGACAAATGACTTAACATAATTCGCAACTGTTCTGAACGAAAAAGACGTTTCAAGTCAAGCCAGTAACTTTCATAGAAACTCATCACCAATACCAATACAGATAGATTTACTGAACATCCATTTTTTTTTTTGTCTGGATACATCAGGCTTACCTAAATATATGCATTGAAAATGACTTGCCGGAATGCAAACTTTTTTGGGGGTTTCAGTCTCATCTTGGTTTCCTGCTTTCACATTCCATTTGTTTTATTTCTCTCCTCTGTTTCAGTGGAAAGGCCCTCTTCAGATCTCAAACCTCACAAACCAGCGCCCGTGGTCCCACCCAAAAAGCCCGTCCCACCGGGAAAAAATAGACCTGGAAGTTTCCCTCCAAGGAAACCCGAGAAGACCTTTGTCCCCTCACCAAGTTTCAGGTTGGTGTTCTACTCCTTTGTGACATACTTGCTCGTTTTATCCAACATTTCTCAAAACGTCAAACATTTGGATTTCATGTGAGTGTGATTATGAGCTTTTTAAAACCAGAACCTTCATAGTGTGTTGGGCAACGCCCCCTTTAGGCTTTATGATGTGATTTTATAGCAAGTATCACCGCTCCCACCCTCCTATAAACAATTTTTGACCCCAAGTTGTACATACCTTCATACCTGGTGTAAAAAATCTGGCTTTTTAAGATTGGAGATGAAATAAAAAATAATAACCAGCTTCCTGTTGTCATTTGTGGAACTGCGGAATACTTTACAATTAGGGTTAATATCTGTAAAGTTGAATGGTGCTAATATTACTGCCATAGCACGTGACTTCTGCACCATGATTCTGCCACTCCGTGCTTCAGAGTGGAGATTCCTAAAAAAAATTCCCTGATATTAACTGAAACATAAATTCAGTTCTACTTACTATGAAAGAAGTGGATCTAACTAAATAAATTAGTGAATGCACAAAAATATTTACACAATATCAGGATTGACTGACAATTGCATAAAACGTCTTTAGTGGCGTCGGCCAATGGAAACTTTTGCCCCGTTTCACATGTTTCTGCGGTGCAAACACAGAAATGTTTTAGAGCTCTAAAACTGCACGATAAAACAAACAAAAAAAAAACCCTAAAATAAAGACTTGGTCATTGTTAAATTCAATATTGTACATATTTAATGAGGCTAATTTTTTATTTGTCAAATTTTTATGTTGCATATTTGTGATAATTTTGTTTATTTGAAAATGTTTTTTGAATTCCAAGCATGTCTTTGTGATACTTTTTTCAATAAAACACCAAATTTGATCAAACAATCGTCTTTTTTTTTCTTTTTTTAAATTTAGAGAAAATGGAGAGGTGTCCTCCTCACGACCAAAATCAGAACTGGAGCCGTTGGCTCCCTCCAAACCCAAACCTCTGCCGGTAAATATGGAGGAAAAGCCCTCTGAAGGGGGTAAGGAGAGGCTTCAACCAGCTCTCCAAACGCAGGTCCCAACTGCATCAGGTGAGTTCTGACTTTGAAGTTTGAGTTTGAAAATCACTCACTGACGTGGGACATTAACAAGTGCTCATCTGCTTTCATTTAGACTTATTTAAAGTTTAACAAGTAGCTGCTATTCTGTCTTAACTGAATAAGTAAATTGCGTGGATGGAAGGATTATTTCCTTTGCTGTGTTTTGTGCTTCAGTTTTCACTCTTTTATGTCCTGTGCTAACATTTTGACTGCTGTTGGTAAGAAGCTGTTGTGGAAGCATGTGGTGTGTGCTTGGATGCTTTCAGGCCTGTCTGAGGTTGAACACAGGCCACACTGCTAGGCTAAAGCCCAGCTGAGGCTGTCTGTGATCTGCAGACCCAGGAACCTGTGACAGTTGGTCCGCTCCACCACATGATGACCATGGAGCGCATGGTCTCCGATTTGCTGCTGTGCATTAGTCCATGTTTTCTGCAGTTGAGCTGCCAGCTCACTTCCCTCTGAAGTACCCAGCAGATCGTCCAGCGCTGGCACGTCACTGTTATGACAGTCTGTACAGATCACGCACAATCTCTGGGCAACATTTCTTTTACGTTTGAGTTCATGAAAATGGACTCTGCATTTAAAATAAAAGCTGCAGCATCATTAGCAGGCAGGAAATGAGCCGCCCGTGAGCAATAACACTACCAAATGGCGTGAAATTAAATCAGAGGAGTCACCTCATCTCTGAACGTTCTCTGTTTTGGATGAAGTCTTCCACTTAACAGTCATTCCCTCTCGTTTTCCTCCTCCTCTCTTGTTTGCAGACCTGATGAGTTTTGACGACGTGTCGTCTGCGCCAGAGAAGCTCTCTCACCCCACGGCTAACAGACCGAAGATGCCTGGCAGGAGGCCGCCCACCCAGTTTGTGGCGGAGAAATCGGTGAGGAAACAGCGAGCATTCCATGAAAATGATCTGTCAGAAATCCTCATGTCCGAACGTAGAAAAGGAAAAGACAAATTGACATTTGAAACTCAGAAGATTCCCTTCACTTTGATTGACATGTCTTCTTACTCTTGGCGTTTCCAAAAATATTTTTTAATATTTTTAAAACCCATAAGATGGAATACGTCATAAAATAAATCCAACTTTTTTAGAGCTGTGGTTTAAAGTTTAGTTTCATTAAAAATAACACAATTCAACAAATTATTAGTGATCAGTACGTTAAAAGTTTGGTTAAAAATTAAAGTGCTGAATTTAGCCTTTACCTTTCATTTCTTAAACTTTATTAATCAAATTTTGTGACCAAGTCAATATTATTCTATTAACACAAAAACCTCAACGGTACATGACATTTTCAGTTTTAAACATATTTAATGTCTTTCATTTTTGTGCTGCCAAACTGTGAGCTGCTTTAAATGAAGCTTTTGGTTCGGCTTCACTGAACCATCTCGTCTATTTCAGTCACAAAAAAAGGAGTGTAAGATCTGCTTCATGTTTTTCATAAGGAGCCTTTAAGCGTCAGTCTTCACTGTTGAAACGTTTCCGTGACATCATGAAGTCACATATTTACTGTTTTCTTTCAGCCGACAAAGGAAACGATCGGGGAGAAGTTTTTCAGGTCTGAGGACGAGGATGCAGCAAAGCCAAAGCTAACAGAAACCAGGAAGGTACGACATCTGAAACCGCCAAAATAACAACTCTCACGGATCTGTTAATGATACTTTTTTTTTTTTTTCAAATTCAACCTCAACTTTTTAGTTAACCCTTTAATACTGGAGATGTCGCCGACAATACCTAAATAACACACACTCTTTGATATACCGTAACTCTTTGTAACGGTGCCAAATTGCATTTTTCTGCAACAGAATCTTTTGGAAATACGTTGATTTGCATAAACAATTAAAGAGTTATAGTAGTTTAATGAATGTCAACACCAGAGCTAAAGCTTTGGTGTTAAAAGTTAAGGATTAATGACTGAAGGACATTTACTGGGTGGGGGTGTGGTCTTCTGACACTTCACTGAGTAAACTCATTTCAGTCCTAAAAATAATAACATTGAATGCTTTTTTCAACATTTCCATTCTAAAATTAGTGTTTTTTGCAGAACTGGTGTTTTAATATGGACTTTTATGCCACAAAAATGAAAAAAAGTGATTTATTGAAAGACAAACCTGTTTGATCAAAGTCAAAGAAGTTTAAAATGTTGGTTTTCTTCATTATTTTGAGATTGAGTAAAAATAATCATATTTTACATAACAGTTGTTCACAAATTAAGCTTTTTACAGCTGTTTTTTTCTGTACATTCCTTCAATATTTATCTACAATAATAAAAAAGACCCTCACGATTTTTTAGAGCCACAGCTGCTGATTCATCAAACCGGAAAGTTTAAAAGCAAAAAGACATTTTTTTCCTCTTTTCCTGTGTCGACACAAACCGATGATCTGCCGCACTAAAGACTCACAAACAAGCTGGTGCTGGTCATTTAATTGGCCCCTCCAGACCCCGCATTGCAGCTCAGAGAGCTTACCCACCTGCTGCTGTCCCTCCCCCTCTTCGTTAATTGTTTTCGATGGAGTCTGGAGCCGCGGTCAGCAGAGGATCGTTACCTGAGGGACGAGAGCTGCAGGTGTGCGGTTTCAGAGCGGCTGCACGCTGGAGGGAGCCAGGATGAGACTGAAGTCCCCCACCTTCCATATTGTAACTTTAATATGGATACAATATGTAGAAGAGTATTTAGAAATTGTAGAAGTGTTTGAAATCAAACTTTATTTATTTCAAACTGATTCAAAAAGCATCATTAAAAAGAATTATTAGAATAAATAAAAATGTGCAAAGTTCAAAAAAGACTTTGGATGAAGTTTGACAACCTATTGAGTCCACCCCCCCTTTTTTTAATACAGGCCAAACTTAAAATTATACAAACAGCCGCTGCAGGATTTGTTGGATCAATTGGAAACCAAGAAAATTGAAGCTGTGTATTACAAACATTAAAAGAAAAAAAATTCAACGAAAACAAGATTTCAACTTTATTTAACCCTTGTGTGGTGTTTGTATTTTTGCTGTATGTAATATATATGTGTAAGGTGGGTGTACAGTATGCGGTCAATGAAAATGTGTTTTGATTTATGTTCTTCACAGAAAATGAGCCAAAGCTAATGAATTTCAGGTTGTAAAAAAAATGTATTGTGTCATGTTTGTACGGATAAAAAAACTGAAGGGTTAAACAAGTAAATCGATTGAGGGCTTGCAATCATGCAAGCCGAATTGTTTCGGAAAGAGAGACTGTTCAGCTCCTGTATGAACACGCTTAAAAAAAGGTCAAATATGGCTGCCGGTGTCGCATTTAAAGCCTACAGGGAGCAGATAAAATGTTTAAGGTTCAGTGTTTAAGAATCAAACAAACTGAAAACATGAAAAACTCTAAAGCCGAAAGCAATTTGCATGTTGGCGTCCAGTTTCACTGTTAAGTCAATGTACAGAGGTGATTGGAGGCTTCTGTCTGGCTCTGGCCGGGGTGGAGTCCAAAACCAACATGGAGGAGAATACTATAGTTCTCCTCCTGAACTTTGTATTTTTCTTAGCTGTATGGAAACAATGAAAAAAAGTTCCTCTATTTTTATTTTGAATTAATTATTTTAATTTCTGCTAAACTGTCATTTTAGATGCATTTAGGAGATAATGTATTTTTTTGTGTTTTTATTTACTGAAGCAACAGTTAGGAAAATGCCCTCAAATTGATAAAAATTACACTTTTCATAGTTTAGAAATCATAAAACTGGTTTAGAATTCATAAAAAATTGAAAAAAAATGTAGATGTATAAGAATTAAATGAAATGTTTGTTTTATGTGGTACTTAAGTGATATTTAAAGGTCTCAAAATGTAGCAAGAAAGTTTTATTAATGTAAAAAAAAAAAAAGGATTAGAAATCTTTAACGATGTATAAAAGTTTTTGCAAATTTTAGACTTCAAGCTGCAATAAATTTAAAGGCAAAAATTAAGGTCCATGTGTGGCACACAACCCTGGACTTATTTCTCTTGCTTCCAGTGTTCTTCTCATTCGGGGCGACTTGTACTTGCTGGAGGTTTGGGTTGCCAGATATTTTGCTTTTTGCAATCGCGTTTGACGGACAGCTGTCAACATTTTTCTCCTCATGCACACAGCCTTCCATCAACAGCCAGTCGCCGCTGCTCAACAAGCCCACCGAGGCGAAAGCGGCCCCCGCTGCGTCCCCCGGTGTGGGCGTCAGTGCCTCGCAGAGTGGCAAAGCCCGGCTGGAGCCCGAGGAGCCAAACGCTCAGCTGGAAGACCTCAGGGGCCAAATCAAAGACCTGCTGCTTTCTGTGGAGCTGCTCAAAGTCCAGCAAACGTAACCTGAAAACACACTTTTAAAACAGAAACTGCATCTGTGTTGCTATTTGAAAATGTTTACTTAACATTTGCTTTCTAAGCTTATATTGGTCCTTTTTTTCTAGAATTCTTCACAAAGTGGTCCTTCTGTTTCCATTTTGAAATGTTGAAATGGTTTAAAAAAAACACATTTGTAATTATGAAAAGCAGATTTCTTGTGTTTCCAGCTTCTTTTTCTGAGGTCAGAGGGCCGCGGCCCCATGCTGACGACTACTCTGTTTGTGTCCAGGAAAGAGATCTCGGAGCTTCGAGTGGAGCTGGATGAGGAGCGGCTAAAGCGCCTCACCCTGCAGGTAGAATTGATGGCAGTAGAGCCACACGCTGAGCTGTCTGCGTTCAGATCGGCTCTGCTTAAAGCGCATATTGAGCGTTTTTGCATTCGCATGCATTTATGGTCAAATCAACCTCACCTTGTTTACGCTGACGTCAGCGGACAAAGCTGCAGAGCAACTTTCTGCCTTGCTGGCACCTTAATGGACCCAGTACAGACCTTTCTGTTCCTCTAGCAGACCTTTATTTAATCCAAACATTTAAAATCTTTCAACTTTATTTGGCCACAAAAGTTTTGTACACTTCCATTCTTATGCAGCACATATTTAGCCACTAAACAATTAAAAGCTTGTATTCTCTTAAGATGCTTCACAAAAAAATAGTAAAAATTGTGTCAGAGTTCATAACAAATCATTAAAAGCCCTTTTTGCTTTGGAATAAATTATGTAGCAGTTCAAGGAAACCTAAAGAATCATGGTTTTAAAAAAGTTTGTGCTTTTATTCTGAAAAGGGGTTGCAGCAGTTAAATGGAGACATTACTTGTGAACTTTTTTCAAGAAACTTTATTTTACCGTTTGTATCAGTACATGGGTCACTTGGGCCACTCACAAAAAAATCCTAACCTATATTAATTCTTTTGTTAATATAATCAAAAAATGAAGTTTTATTTTGTGAAACTACTGGATTCTCTCCTCTACATCGGTCTAGGATTCCTTCTTGAATTCATGTTCAGTCATTTTGCTCGGTCACGTGTCTCAAATCCATCCGCTACTTTCTTAAAGCGACTGCGCCAACCGCTAAACTGAAACCCCCAAGTTAACTAAGTTAACCAAAAACAAACTCATTCAAAAAGTTTATTTGTGCAGAAAAGTCAATGAGGAAGCAGAAGAAAAGAAATGTGATTTAACAGACAAAAACCAGGAGTTTTAACTGGAAATCCAATAAGGAGAGAACTCAAAAGTGAAATTGAGAAATTTAATTGAAACATGTAACCGAAGTGAGACCGGTCATTTTTTGGCGGTTGGGCTCTGGGCCGGAGACATTTTTCATGCCAGTGAAGATCTTAGATGGAAGAGCCAGGAGGAGAACCGGGTGGAGGCGGGCCGGCGCAACGTCTGGAATGCAGAGAAACAAAACCTCAGTGAATTTAAAGGCTGTGAAGAGAATAAGCACTTCAGCTATTGGCTCAGAGTGGAGACCAATTGGTGACGTAAAGAGTGATGATTAAACATCTTACTTATTGAAATTGCGTCAAAGCTTCACTATGGATTTATGGTAACAAATTTTCCAATACACCAAAACCACCCTGCATTATACTCAGCAAACGGCTCTCTAATGTTATGAGGATGCTGCTAATAAAGTTACAGATGTCTTTGATTCATCTCCATTATAGTTAGAATAGACTGTTTTATTTTGTTATATTTATCTAATGCGCCTAAAAAGTTGAGGTGAGACAAAAGGTGGCGTCTGGTTGGTTAAGGGAAAATCAAATGCATTTCTTAAATCTAGTGAACAAAAAGTTTTAGCCGGCTGCAGGATGAAGATGAACTTTTTCCTGAAAAGTTTAAGAAACAAGCGAAAAGAAATCTCATGCTGACTTCAGTCTCATGCATGCCGGTCTTTATGTGACAGTAAACCAGTCCGTAGCCTAACAAAGCTCGGTGACCTCTGACTTAAAGAAAACAAACTCATGTTTGTTTACTTGGTGTAACTATCAAATCCACCAAAAACAACACAAGAGCAAATAGACAAACACTGAACAGACCACTAATGACGATCAAGCCAATGTGCTGCTGAAACAGCTAACGCCACTCTGCTAATTCTGCCTAACAAAAACAACAAAACCCTAAAAAAAAACTAAAAAGAGAGGAAAAATTGACTCCATCCACTACAAAAACGTTAGAACCAGCATCAACTACGACCCACGATCGCAACCACTGGTTAGCTTGGAAATGAGCGTGGCAGTGTTGAGAGTTCTGGATTGGTCATTGTAGCGGGAGAACATTGAAGGTGCGATGTGATGACATGGAACACAAAACTCCAGTAGGAGTTGGGTTCCATGTTGGTGTGTAAAGTCTTGTCTGGACTCAACCATCGTTTGAGCCACATGTGCTGTGATGTGACGTCTTGGTGTCATTGGCATCCCGTCTTCTGTCTTTGGTCTCGTCCTCGGTCGGTCACTTTGGGCTAATCCCTTCAGTGAAACTTAGCACGGCGCCTCCGTATCTGTCATTCCTAGCAGGGAAGATGACTTCAAAGATGAACCAACTTAACTGCTTTTTCAGCGTCATCAACCCACAACCCAGAATAGAAAACATGGCGTTCATTCGTTTTCTGCTCACGTGAGGGGTTTCATTCTGAAAAACAGCAATATGAAATTTAAAAAAAGCTACTTTGAAAAATACTGATTTGAAATCAGAGTTTCTGAAAAAGCCATAAGTTACAGTAATATTCAACATCACTGAAAAATTAATATTTTAAAATGCTGTTGTGAAATAATGAGCATGTTAAAAAGCTGAATGAAATATATTTAAAAATATGAAGGCTAATTTAATATCTGTGTGCAGGTTTTTCACAATTTAATGACTTGAATATTTTTATGAGATATTTATTGGCTGTGTCTGATTGCACAAGATCATATTTATTAATTATGAACAGTTTGGGGCTCCATATACCGACAGGACAATTGAAACCCTGTTTACTGTCTCTACTCCTTACATCCATCTGTGTGAATAGTTAGTTAGTTTTTTTTTTTTCGTTTTTTTTTTTTTTTAAGGTTCTCGCAGGTCGTTTTCTTTCCTCCATGATGATCCCGTCTGTTTGTGTTCCTCTCAGATGGAGATAGAGAAGCTAAAGAAAGCCATCCACTTGACATGAACCCAGTCAGCTGCCGGCTCCCAGCTCAGCTGCTGCTGGCCTGTCCACCAATCAGAGAGCAGGAGGGCAGACGAGGCGGGGCATTTCACCGAACCCCCTCCAGCACCAAATCTTTAACGAGACAAAAAGCTCCTCCCACATTTGTAAGATTTTCCATTTGCACACTTGAGTCGGTGGAGTTGGGAGTCATTGGGTTCCAGATGTTTAACTTTTGCCAACGGAAAGACTCAGAGGCCTTATTTCCAAACTGCTGTGCTGGAAAACTCTCCTGCTTTCTCCAGGTTCTCCCTCAGTACTACTGACTTCATATAAAGCAGGGGGCGCTCTTTTCTCTTTGCCTGACTTCTATACTCCTTTTGTTTGTGATGCACAAATATTTGATTTTTAAAAGCTAAACGTTTAGGTTGTTAGTTTGGGATGAAGACGGTTTCCTGCCTGCACAGCGCCGCAGCACTTCACTTTCCACTCTTTGATATGTTTTCTAACATTCCTATCCAGGGTAACACTACTGTGCCTGTTCCACGCAATGTTTTCTAATGGGATGTTGAATATTTGCAGCATGGTATATATAAATATATATAAATATATGAAAAATATCTATATTTTTAATCTACAGACATGAATAGTCAAATGCTATATAGAGGGCATTTTTCTATCCTTCTATTTTTGTCACTGGGAACGCTGTCGGAAGATAAAGCAGAGTTCTGATGGGATTTATTTCTTTTTCCAGCCTTCTTTTTTGTGTAATTCCTTTCTGGCACTTTAGCTCTGATTCAAATCATGTTTTTTTGTTTGTTTTTTTCTTTTCCTGCTGGATAACATCAGCAGGTATCTGCTCCTCCCATTCCTGCTGACATTCCAAACAGGAGCAGGAAGCATCTTCCCTGATACCAGATTCTGGAAGCTGAGTGCCTCTGTCCACGCAGAAGTTTGCGCCACAATTTAAGATGATTCTTGTTTAGTTTTAGCATGTAAGAATTGGCAGAAGAAGTGAGGATTTTCCAGATGGTGTTAAGTGACTTGATCCCACATCCGATGCCCACAGAGCCGGCTTCAGCTGCTCCTCCACAAACGTTCACTTTGAACTGTGATGGCAATCTCCTGAAACTTTTCACCTTCTCTCCCAGATCTGTGCTTCGAACTGGAGAACATCTGCTTCCATGTTCCTCAGACACACACTTCCGGGTCTTTGTCTACCTTCTCTGCTGTCTTTTTTTATTTTTATGTATCTCACAAATGTCTTAAGAGTTTCTCTGTTTTTAAGCTTTGGGAACAAAGCTCCAGCTCTTCATGAAGCAATGAAGCTTTGACCAACTGAACATTCCTGAGTTTAAACAAATTATTTGCTGTATTCAGTTCTTAATTCCAGTGACTTTTGTTTACAAAGGCTGTATTCATCGCAAGAATGAATAAATATCATCTCTGTTTACTCAAAGACTCTTTCTTTGCTCACCAACTTGGATGGCAGAAGTTTCCAGGGATGTAGAAAAAAGAAAACCAAAGATTTTTTCCTGCCTGTTTTTCTATTTTCTTAAATTCGGGTTCCTAGGAATTGGAATTCATCAACACATAGGGAGAGTTTGAGGCTCAATTAGTCATATAAGGTTCAACTGGTGATAAAATTCAAATTTTAGGGTTTGAAAGATATATTTGGCTAAAATCCTTTTCCAAACTCCAAGCTTGACCTATTGTCATGCAGAAATTATTCATTTTCCTGACAAATTTTGAGTTTAAATTTCCAAAATTCCTAAACTACATTATCTAAGGGCAACTGACTGAGTTCCTGTTTGAAGCACATTTATAATCTAAAGTTGTTGAAGACATGTTTACCATATAACCACAAGGTGGCATTGAATTTTCACAAACTAGACTTCCTGTTCTGTTGGAATGTGTATAACAATTCCTCTTTAACAAAAAGTTTCTAGATGAAAGTAGAGCTTTGAAGTAACTAAATTCACAAACATGCTTCTAATTTCAGGAAAAAAAAAATCTTTCTTAAAAAATCCTACTTTAATCCCCCTGTTGGGCAGGTCAGCCTCAGAGCCTTTACATAATCCAGAACCAACCGTGAACATGCTGGGGAAATTTTTCTGGCTCCTCCATCTGAAATCAAATGGGCTGATATTTGTGAGAAAGATTATTTTTTTTAAAGTTGCTAGTTCACTTTGAATCTAAAAGTTCTTAAATATTATTGATAAACCTGTTTGCTTTTAACCTCTGATCACGCGTCAGGTTTTTTTTTTTCACCTCCAGTTGAAACCAGACGTTTTCTCTGATATAACTCCACATTGAGCTTTTTGAGTGATTAAATGTGAACTCTCATTCTCTTAAGTGCGTCCATTGAAAGCCATTAGCTTTTTCATATGCCCCCCCCCCACCAGCATGCGGCAGAAGTTGATACCCCCCCTCCCGCCTGAATGTGTGAGACATCAGGCTCTGACCCGTCTGCAGTGCTTCGATAACACACCGCAGCTTAAATCCGGATCAGACAGAGAGCAAAATCCTTTGATGGATGGAGAACATTCATTTCCTGAAGAACCCAACGCTGGTGCTTGTCAGAGTAAAAGCCCACGAGCATCAAAAGCTGCAGGAGCCCAGGGAAGTTTTCCGGCAAGCCAGACGTTCTACTTTCAGTTAAACGGTGCATAAAAAATTAGAAAACAACCAATTTATCGATTGACTTCCACTATAGAAAAATCCTATTTTATCTTCTCGTTGATCCATGTTTCAATAAATAAATAAATAAAACCTTGGATCTTGAGGCCTGTTTTTTCCTAACACTTTTGACAGTGTTTTTGATGCAAACTGACTCGTTTAGGGTAAGCCTTTGTGTTTTCTTTACAAACAAGTTTCAAGAACTCGTATATTTCTGTTCGACTTTTCTTTTATAGTTTTATCAAACTAAACTTCAGTTAGAAAGTACTTTTACTATGTAGCACGAAGTTTATTATTTAATAAGTTATTTACAGAAGAAAGTTTTGAAAATTAGCTAAACTTTTCCCACCAAAATCATTTTTGAGATTTCCTGGAAGCAGCCATTTTGAAATGAGGAGGAGAAGCTCTTTTACTGCCCCTAGTGGAATGATGATTAACTACAGGGCAGAAACTATTGACCGTTCTATCCAATGGGTTTGTAAGTTTGGATCATGCTAATAAGATAGTGGTCTCAGAAATGCCTATGGTGCAAATAGTTATAAAGGATTAATCCAAAAACAGTTTTTTTTGTCACACAAATAAACTCCTTATTGTCTTTGAGCTTGTGGTCCACCCAACCTATTTTCAACATCACAAACTTTATTTTCCCCAAACTATACATTTTTTATGTCTCCTCATTTCACAATGATTTGCATAAAAAATAGTGATTCAAATTTAAGCTTAATGTTCTTTTTGATGTCCTCCATAAATGTCTGACTTCCAAAATAAAATAACTTCAAATATCATAGAATCCGACTTTTCCTTGAATTATTCTGGAATTTTGCAAACAAAAGCTATGTTTGACCTAAAACTGCAGGTGGTTAATATTACTTTAAGTTTACACACACTGCATTGTTTTTACCCAACAAGCTAAAAAAAAGAATAATAAAAGTCATTGAATTTGACCAAAATTTGTCCATTTCCATATATTATGTTCAGAATTAGTGCCTCGTTTGAAGCTGTCATGGTTCAGAGAATTTCGCAGGAATTTATGTTTTGTGACCTGAATGTGAACCCCTGAAAGGCTCCATAATAGGTGTGAAAGCTGAACAGAGAAAAGGGAGGAGACATGTCTGCCCACGTGCCATGGAGCGAGTCCCCTGAGATTTCAGCAGGTGGAAGAACGGTGCTCTGTCAGCAGAAAATGAGACGGACAAAACGGAACCAGGAGGTTCAGTGAAGGGTTTCTGTCCACATCCTAAAAATTCTTTAAGATCCTAATCTCTTTGCATGAGTATAAGTTAAAAATGTCAACATTCCTTTATCAATCAAATAAAACTTGATAGAGCATTTAAGTAATTAAAGCTAAAGTAATGCACAGTGCTTTACAGAAAAAATGCATCTTTCAAAGCAAAAAAAAAATCGTCACTGAAATAAAAACATTCCGATTGATAGCCTGCATAAACATTGTTTGAATTACTTCTGCGATTTTGATAAATGAACTCAACAGTGTCCTTTTCTCTTTCTTACTTCTGTATCAACGTTTCAGAATACAAATCAAACTAACGTCACTTTATCGTCTTTCAAAATAAAAGTCTGTCACTGTTTCTAGGCTTGTTTGTTTTGTTAGCAGGTCACTGAAAGGACACTGCAGTTTTTCTTCCTGCTGTCCAGCATAAACAAAAAAAAAAGTAGATCAAGTTCAATTAAAGCAATTCGAGGGTTCCTGCGACAGACTGGCGACCTATTCATGGTGTTCTCCGATTTAAAGTTGAGCCAGTCTGACACTGTTAGACTGCATAGGATGCACCAGAGCCACACAGGAGATCCAGGGCTCCAATTGGATGTAAAGAATGTTATTGTTAATATTTTTGAGTAAAATTGTGGTGCTGAAAAATTTTAGGGCATTTAAAACAGACTAGTTTATTAGTCCAGGGGGCTAGAGATGAACAGGACAGATTAACAGAGGTAGGGCTGTTTGGGGTGTTGCTGTCAGCCTCTTTCAGACAAATGCTTGTGATAAGTGCATAGATGGGGTATAAAATCTAGACTTGTTCATTTTTGAACTCAGAGCAGATACTGTCAGAATTCATTATTTTTTGTTTACTGCAAGAAAATATCTGCAGTTTTTTTAAGTAAATACGCTTAAAATATGAGAACCTAAAGGAGAACTTCAAAGCACTAATCTATGAATTATGATGTGAGGAAATAAATCGTGATGAGGATAAACATGGATCACTGACAGAGGTTTGCTTTTCTATGCAGAACTTTTGAGTAGGAAAAAAAAATTCATGATTCCATTGAGTTCAGTATGTTTAAGTATCAATCCACAAGTGAATTCCTTTCTTTAGAACAGGATTATTGTATACTTCAGTTTTGTAACTATCTGTAATTTAATGTAACTTAAGCCTCGTTTCCACTGAGTGGTATGGTACAGTCCGGTACGGTTTAAAGTCATTCATTCATTCATTCATTTTCCAATCCGCTTTATTCCTTTCGGGGTCACGGGGCTGCCGGAGCCTAACCCGGCTACTCATGGGCGAAGGCAGGGTACACCCCCCGGACTGGTCGCCAGTCTGTCGCAGGGGCCACAATCACACACCCATGCACACTCACAGTCACACCTACAGACAATTTAGAGTAACCAATTAACCTATGAAGCATGTTTTTGGACGGTGGGAGGAAGCCGGAGTACCCGGAGAACATGCAAACTCCACACAGAAAGGTCCCCCAGCCAGGACTTGAACCAGGAACCTTCTTGCTGTGAGGCAGGAGCGCTAACCACTGCGCCACCGGGCAGCCCACGGTTTAAAGTGGACCAGGCAATTCAGGTGAGCGTTTCCACTCAAAGTTGGACCGTCATGCTGCATGTGGGGTGAAGTTCACAACAACAATGGAGGTTATCCAGTTTTTTCCTCTTAGTTTTTGGTATTTCGTATACACAAAACATGAAATGTTCTTTGAGAGAAGGTTGCAGGCTTGGAAGAGTAGCGCAACCACTTTTTGTCGTAATGACCTTCTGCCAATCAACAACTTTCAACAGCAACTCCACCCTAACCGGTCTGTTCCATTTTTCTACAGAACTGCAATCAATGGGGGTCCAAAAATGTTACATTTCAGTCTGGCTCAATGGGTCAACTTTATAACGGAAATGCAAAAATTCTGGACTGGACCGTGCTGCTCAATGGAAACGAGGCATAAGTGTTGAGTAGCGCCTTAGTCACATGCACTCATACTGCGGGTTGACCCGTTTGGGTGCTACAGGTTTTTGGGTTGTCCGGGCCCGTAGAGAGTTGCAGAGAAGAGGGATTGCATTTAAAGGGAGCTTGTAGTTCCCTTGAGGCTCGTGCGGCCACCTTAAGGGTTGTCATGAATATGGAACGTACCGTTCTTGTGGTAATTATATATTTCATTAATGTAACTGAATTCTTATATTATTTTTTATGAATTGTCTTCCCTGTTGTAATTTTGTTCTGCTGTTTTTACATTTTGAAATTTTCTTTTTAACTCCCTCTTTTTATTGTAAAGTGCTTTGGGACCCTGTATATAGAAATCCATCCATCCATGCATTCTACATCCATCCATTTTTAAAAGATAGTTTAATCTCTTTAAGGAGTCAAAGGGTTGCTGGAGCCTATCCCAGTTACTGTTGGGCAAAGGCAGAGTGCATCCTGGATGGGTCCATCTAGCAGGTTCAGTTTAATACTTTTTGTTAGAAAATAAATAAAAGTAAGAGCTTCACCAACACCAACAAACTTTTTAGTGAGAAAACGTAGCATGCAGAACCCTTCATCCTTCAAAATCTACACTGAACACCTGGAGATCAAATGGAGATTTTACATTTAAACGCTTTGAAAAAGCGATTTAAACAGTCAAATACAAGCTAAAATTTGTGGAAAGGGACATCTGACCAATGTTTACTACAGCTGTAGCTTTTTGCAGCAGCTGGAATTACAGTGGCAATCAAGTGACGGAGATTGCAGCTTGATGACAGTGTCACATTTCCAGCATGTGAACAGGTCGCGCTGCTCCTCTGACCGCTTTGTGCTCTTAGTGATTACAGGCTCCTCATTATCAGCTCAGCTTGTTTGCACCTTTCGCACTGATCTGCCCGTTCACGGCCGACTGCTGGGATCTTTCCTTTTAATCATCCGTTTGCTCCCGTGTTTGCATGTCGGCACACTCATTAAAGGTCACAGGCTTCATCAGCGGCGTCCTCCAAACAGCAGAGACGCCTTCCTCTGCTCTGCCTACAAGAAAAGAAGGATTTGGAGCTTCATGAAAACACATTCTGCTGACAACTCTGCATTGATTTTTCCCCCCACAGCTTTTATTTAACCATCTGTTTGTGACTGTTAGAGATTTTATGATTTTTATTATTCTGTTTTCTTCAGTTCCTG
>BSAI01000101.1:18398065-18584963 GCA_036245035.1 Adrianichthys oophorus | reverse complement strand
TGTGTGTGTGTATGTGTGTTTTAAAAACAAGACTCTTTGTGCTCACTGTGTCTCCCCAGCACCTGGAGGAGGTTTGCTACCAGTTATCTCTGTTCTGCATGCCAACAGACAGTTGTAAAGTGTGTGAACCACCTTGACCTTGTGTTGAATGAATGCAGCAGCAGAGGAAAAACGGAGAGATTGTTCAGAGATCGCTAAGAACAGCACTTTGTTCGTATCTCTCCCGCTGCAGCTGGTAAAAGACAACTTTCTCTCTTCATTTGTGTGAGCCCTGGTTCTTATGGATTTTTATTAGTTCAAAGACTGTGTTTTAAACCCAACAGACCCTTATCTCAGGAAGGGGCAGGGTTTACCCCTCCTTTTTCTCTCATTATACTGTTGAGCCCTCCAAGAAGTGTCATGCTGAAATACTGCTTCAGCCAGCCCCTCCCTTAGTGGCTGAATCAGCATGTAACTAGGGTGTTCCCTTTCAATAAAAAGCAGGGGGAGACTGAGGTCTGCAGAGTGTTTGGAGGAGCTTGTAACAGAGCGATCTCTGACACTCTCCCTGCAGGTGAAAGCCATACTCAACTCTCTTGTGTTTCTTTGCAGATTTACTAATGTTTGGATTTTGAACCTAACAGTGACAAATGTCTTTTTTTTTGTTCTCATTGCAAACAAATCTCCTTTTTTTTTGTTTCTCTTACATAAAAGTTGAAAAGAAACAAACAATGAACAAATTGGAGCTTCTCCAACCTTCTGTTTATAATTTCCCAATACTAGTTTTCTATTCACTTCTCCTGTTTATACATTTAAGCATTTATATAGATTTTATGACTTTCTCTGAAAGTTGTGATACAAATCAAAAAAGTTATTTTCACAAATGTTAACTAAAAGAACAAAAAAAGAACAACAAAACAACAATAAACCCCAAAATACATGAAAGCAACATGTATAATAATTTAAAACACAGATTAAGGATAAACAAAAGAAAAACCAGACAGGGTAAGAGTTTTAGTTGTGAACATTTTCAATATTCATTGAGATGCCCAGTTAGTGTTATGCCAGATGACAGCGATAGATGACTGAACTGAAAAACACTGATGTACAGTTTATTGCTAAATGCATCTGGTTTTGATAAAGTTGTAATAAAAACACACGCTAAAGTTGCTCTGTTAATTGTTATGAACACCTCTTAGCACTCTAAAAGTGAAAAAAAAAAAAACTTGAATATCCTCTGCATAAAAAGAGACAATGAATCCTTTCACACCAGAGCTTTAACTCTAGTGTTTACATTCTTTAAACTACCATAACACTACATCCTTCTACACAATTGCTGTAATTCCTGAGGATTCTAAAATGAAGAAAAGCAGCCTCACTCTGATATGCAACAATTTACTGTAGTGAAGTGTTTAAACAATCATCGTAAGTCAGCAGATTCTGAAGTGGAGAAAAGTGGAATTGCCCCATTGTGTAAGACTTTAGGTTAGCAATGTGCTGCATGTCAGTGCAAAGACGATATGAAAGCTGCTTTCTCCGTGTCATAATCAGCTGATCGCATAAATGGTTGAAGAGGCACGGTATATCAAAGAGCATGTGTGATTTAGGTGTTGCCGACAAGATCTCCATTGTTAAAGGGTTAAGAACACATTGAAAAGAAGTGGCTCCAAAATAGGCCTTTGGGGAACACCACAAGTAAGTGGGACTCAAGGATGGAAACCTAGCAGCTTCTTCCTTTGAGTTCCACTCAAAAGGCACAGCAAAGCTTTTCCACGTAATGTAAACCCTAACCCCATCTAAAACAATATCTTGAATTTATAGACATATGTGTAAGACCCATAAAGTTTTCTTCCATAGAGTTCTGTATGAGCGTATGCATAGGTTAACTGAAGAAAGGAATCAGAGCCCAAAGTCTGACAAATCTTCAGACTGTTTCAAAAGGTGCAGAGACTGTCAAACAAGAAGCGTGTCTTTGAAAGGGCTAAAACAACAACGAATCTATGCACTTTTTTAAACGTAGATAGTTTATCAGATTCATCTCCAATGAATGGAAAACTCTAACAAAAATCCAACAACTTTTTTTATTTTTGGTTTGGTTGATTTTGTTCTACATTTTTTTATGTTTACACTGCTGGTTAGTCCATCTGTATTCACACTGGCTGGTGTATTAAATTGCACAAAAATTTACTTTCGTATTTTATTGCAAATATTGGCCAAAAATGAAACTTTTCCTCTCACTTAGTGCCTTCTTGCTGATTCGGGTTGTTGATTGGAGTCTCAAATTTCATATTTCTCTTTTGTTTAATCTCTTGAAACATTAAAAGTGAAAAAGTTTATTTTAAAAAACATTTTAAGTTAAAAAGCAAAGAAGTCAGTTAAGAGAATTCCAGAGGAATCTATTTTCTCTTCCCAAAGTAAATATTAAGCAAAAAAAAAAAAAAAGACTGACTTGTTTTATGACCTGAAAGGAGAATGGGGCAATTCAGATCTGAAAGTGGAAACTCGTCAGTTGTGAGCATTCCAGGATCCCGTTCTAGGAATTTCAAACAACCAACAGTCAGTGTGAATATTCCGAATAAACTGAATAAACTGGATGGCTGAACAAGAATCGCCTCTGGATAAGAAACCATGACCCAAGCGGAGATCACAGGATGCTGGTCCAATGTTCTTCCTTCATGTAGCTCTGGATCTGTTTTGGAGGAAAGGACAATATCCCACTTGTTTGTGCTTCTACTGTAATAAATAAGGAGACAATGACTCCAGGCGATTACGTGTGGAGACGACTTCTTAGCTAAAACTGCTTCCCATCCAGAAGAGACCTGAGGAAGCCACTGGATGGATGAAAAAAAGCTACAATATGGAGAAAGCATCCCATCATAAACAAGGAAGATGCTCCAGGTGACAAAGTCCAGAAGTTTTCTGCTGACTCTGAAATAAACCATGACGTAAACAGCATCCAACGGGAACTCAAGTCCTGAGTAGAGCTGTCTTTGAGAAACATTCACAAACCAAATCAAAATCGCAGGCGGATGATGAGCTTTGGTTTCATTCTGCTCACACTCACTGACTGTCCTCCCCATAAAACAACAACTGTTACGTAACAGCCTGAAAGACACGCCAATTATTTTAGTCTTCTGATAAAAAATGTCATCTGTTTCTATTTCTGTTTTTTTATAATGCAAATGTATAAACACTTCTGTTTCGCTTCCTCTGTCAGATCTGATGTATGTGAAATAAGAAAGGTAAAAATCTGAAAGGAGAAAAAGAGTTACGAAAATTCTAGTTCAAGATTCAAGAAATTAAACGGCAGCAAAATGGAAGGACAAAGAACACGGAAGAAAGGAGATAAATTTTAAAAAATAAGTAAATAAAAGAAAAAAAAGAAAGGAATCAAAGCAAAAAAAAACAAAACAACAAAACAATGAAAAATAAAGACAGATAGGTTAGGAGACAAATGCAACAAAAGAAGTAAAGGAAGGAAAGAATAAATGAGAAAGAAAATAGAATAGAAATGAAGAAAACAAAAAACTGAAGAGAAAATGAATAAAAGAAGGGAAAAAAATCGTTTAATAGGTGATGAAACTAGAAAAAAAATCACAATGAAGGAAAACTAACTGTTAAAAAGGAAAGGAAGAAAGAAGAAAACACACAAAGAAAGACCAAGTAAAAGAAAAGAAAGAAGAACCTAAGTATTAAAAAGTGTAAAATAAAGATTATATTAAAATAAAGAAATGTAAAAAAGAAAGCAAAAAAGTGAAAAAGAAACAAAACTAAAAGTTGAAAAGAAAGAAGAAAAGTTTCCAGTAGCAGGTTTGTTATTTCCATAAACCTTTGTTTTTATTGACCTGCTTTGATACTTTGGTTCCTGAGTTTCCTGCCATTGCGACGGTTACTGACTCCTTCCTGAATTAGTCACAACTGCCCTTACAAGTGGATACAGGCTGTCTGTGGGCAAAAAATGAGCAAACCTAAATTGTACGAAATATAAAGATCGTAGACTGCTCGGTGTGCCCATAGAGTGAAAATGTTCATGCACATTTGTTTCTACTGCCATGCTGCGAGTGACAGGTTCTAGCTAACATTAATGCAACACGTGATGATAAGTAAGGGGGAAGTAGGTTAGGTGCAAGCACGTCATACAGATTTTTAATTTCTTCAATTCCCCCAAATCATGCATTATACGCAAGGGGACCGTTACTGCTGGACACGTTATAGGTGATCCTTGCAAGCAGTCTGTTAGAAATTGGGAAAGTAGACAGGGTTCAGTTTGTGTGGGTGTCCCATGAGCACTCGCAAATCACATGCACACTTGTTCATGCAACATTTTTGATGGGTTAGTAAAACCATGCACCTTACTAAAGATCAGAGTGTGGCGTAAGGACACCGTACGACAGCATCATCTGTAAGTCATAAGTGCATGCATCTTATACATGAACCCATACGGGTGCTGCGGGTTTATGGGTTGTCTGGGCTCATGGGGGGTTGTAGAGGGGAGTGGCTGCATCTTAATGGAAGCGCAGGTGTGTCTTGCCGTTCTCTTGAGGCTCACCACCTTAAGGGACCACCCTAAGAGACGCCATATAAAATGGAACGTAATATTGTTGTGCGTATGGTAAGTGCATTGCGAAGTATTTGTACGTCTAATGTAAGTTGTACATATTTATGATGTACAGGTGATGCTGTTGTCCGTTGTCCTTACGTCTTACTCTAGTCATTAGTACAGATGCTCACACTGGCTCTTACTCACATCTTGAAAATGCTGCACACATGGGGTGTGCGGATGATACATAAGTGCCAGTAGGATGTTCACACAAACTATACCGATTGTCTCATTTCTAACAGTCAGACTGAAGGCAAGGAGCGCACACTTATTACTTGAACAGCACTAATGGACTTCTTCCACGGTGTACAGGCTTCAAATGGTTGAAAAAAAAGAAAATCCTTGTGTCGTACCTGCATCTCACCTACTTTCCCCTTACTTACTTACTCTTATGCATTATTTACATGTTCACAACGACCTGTCGCTTGCATCACACGCATAAAAAAAGAATGCGCATGAACATGCACAACAATCGTTTGCAGCATCCTTTAAGGTTGTCGTACAAGCCCCAAGAGAACTGCAAGACACCCCTTTTAAGATGTGGCCACTCTCTTTGACTCTCCACGCTCCAGACAATCCCAAAAACCCAAGATGGAGTTTGAAGAACAAGTGTACTTCCTGCACTAATCCTTGCAGTCTTGTCACATTTGACATTTTTTTCTGTTGCTGTAAAAGGAAAAGTCTCAGATTTTAAGGTAAATGACAAAAATCTTGAGTATTAAGAAAGGATGGCAGAGAATCAAACAAACAATGTTGGAGCACAAACACACAAACCATCAACAAGAAATAGAGAGTGTTCAATTTCAGAGTTGTGCTCGACATGCTCTTTGATGACTCAGACGCTTTTCAGTATAGAAGATTACAACACATTATTGGAAATCCACATACGATTTTCTAACAGACAAAACCAAAACCATTGTGGGAAAGAGAGCACATAGGGGGAGTGGGGTACAGCAAGTCAGATAAAAAGGAACGCAGACAGTAGGTGTTTTGTTTGTCTGGCTTGATTAGCTCTTTCAATTAAATTTTAATTGGATTTTTCTGCTCTCATGTGTTTCCAGAATAATCTACATGAAAATAAATAAAGCAAGCCTGGCTCCAAGCAGCTCTCAGTCACAATATACATATATATATATATATATACATATTCCCAATGACAAATATGGATTTTTATTTATTTCCCATAATCCTCTTTACTTCCATGCAGATTCTTGGTGTCTTTCAACATTCAGTTCAATTCTGCTGTGCTGCCGTTTTGAATCCCAAGACATTCATGCAAAGTCATCTAAATGTGCTGTGAGGAGATCCCTCCAGCTGTGTGGGAAGAACCACTGGGGGCTGAAGGAGGATCAGCGCCTGCACTTTACCACGAGGCCGAAAGGGCGGATTGTCAGGACGGCAGGGTTTCATGAAGAACAGCACTTTTCAGATCGTTTCACAGCCGAGTCCATTAGCCACAGTGGAGAGGAAATTGAGACATGATTTGGCGAGCGCAGATTGGACACGGCTAGCTAAAATTATGCTTCTTGAATTTAATGAGACCACTAACCACTCTTGTGGATTTATACAACAAAAACAACCAATCATTTACACATTTTTCTTAAAACAACAGACTACAGCTTCTTTGGTGGCTTTCTAATTGATGGTTTGGGGTTAGAGTCTAGTTATTCGGCTTTCCACTGCCAAACTACTGACTCCAAGTTCTCAGAACTGGTTGTTCACAGGCACCAACGTTCTCCTGGGTCAAAGTGAAGAACATGGAGATGAAATACATCAACCACAAAATCAGATTTTTTTTTGTTTTTTATAAACGTCTCAAAATATATCATGAAGTTCATGAGGGGAACAAACAACAATGATCTGATTCCCCTCCAATTACAACTAGCTTTTGTTCCAGATTGGAGGATGCAAATTCTTTGCCAAATTTTAGATACTTGAACTAACAGTTGAAAACATTGCACCAAGCTGTCACGCCCGAAACCCACCAGACCACGTCTGATGCTACAATCAAACCGGGCATGTGACGCGCATTCTTATAATGTTCACACTGGACTGTCGCTACCTGCTACTAGCGCAAGTTGAAAGAGGCTTGGTGCAAAATGGTGCAAATTTTGGTGTCATAGAATTCCAGCTGAACACAAACTGCAATTGTTAGTTTCTCCTTCATGATCAATTTTAAAACAATTGGCAGGTCTGTGATTTTAAAGGGGCCGTATCCATACACTACAAACAAATTTGAGTCCCTGACTGGTCTGAGTTTAACCTGGTTTAACTTCCAACGTGCGTTCATTGGCCGTGCATTTTGTTCGTGCCCAAAAACGATTGCAGATTGCGTAGGAAAGCGTGAATACGTGAGTTTTGAACACGGAAGTCCGAAATGTGACTTCATTAATGCCAGACGCAGCCAAGGTGTCAAATTTGTGCCTGCTGCCTCTTTTTTGAATCACGTCAAATTTACTGTTTGATGCCTTGATGCCCTGACCCAATAGCAACCGCTGGCAAACTTCATTTGTTGACCACGTCATGGAAAACATGGATGATGTTGAGCAAGCGTCCACAGGTGGCTGGCTAGCATAGATTGATTGTGCCAGCTCCATGGGCTCTGTGACGGGCTGGCAACCTGTCCAGAGTGTATCCCGCCTTCACCCAACAGTAACAAGGACAGTCTCCGACAACTGCGCGGCCCCAGCGGCTTCAGAAAATGGATGGAAGTTCACAACAAAAATCCTCACATTGAGCGGCCGTATTGGATTTTCTTTTTTTTTTTTTTACTCTTTGATCCAGTCACTGAAAGCGCCACATGCCCAAGGCTAAGTCTTGATTGGTTGACACACTGCATTAACCTAGCTGCGCTGTGCTGCACCTGATGTGCCGTAAGACCTTAGATCTTTACACTGACTTAACATTGAAACTTGACGCCCCTACTGCGTGAATCATGTCCGATGTGAATGCACCAATAATCTCCATTCACACTGTTCCTGTCAGATGTCAAACAAATTATGTTAATCTGCTCTCTAGTTCAGCAGAGGTTTAACATTCTTTAAGTTAAGTAAACTGTCTGAGGAAAAGAAGCTTTGATTCGATTTGATTTGATTTGAAACAATCGTGGGTGAAAGCACCCTCAGAGCCTACACTTGAGTCAATCCTAGCTTGACTCTACGGTTCTTTTAAGCCAAATACTCTCCTTTCTGCCAAGTGGGATGACACAAAAACAATAAAAAATGTTTTTTTTTGGTATCTAGAAATCTAAGTTGAGAGGATTTTTCTGCTTGGAGGAAGTTTCTGTCTCTTGTGCTTTAATGAAACTTTATAATCTGGTTTAAGCCTCAGCAGGGGCAAAATTGTCATCGACAATCTACCTACAAGATAATTCAGATACTCAAACATCTGTATAGTTTTTCAGACAGTCAATATTTTCTTTTTTTTTTACACAAATCACAACTTGCTGCTTTAATTTGCAGGAAAGGGCTTATTTTTTTCTAGGGAATTTTTTTCACTTTTTGTGCAACAAAACATGACTGTCAGAAACAAGGATAAAGAACATTAGCAGTTTTCCTGCTTAATACCAGACATCAGAGCTTGTTGTGTCTTGGATGGGTGCTGGGGACTTCCTGTTGGATTAGTAAGTGGCTCAATGAAGGGTTTTGTCTGATGTAGCCCTCTAACTCTTAGCTTCTCTGTTACCTGTCTGTCATATTACACAGTAAGACCTGGTCAAGTCAGAAACTCAGAGCCACAGTCAGGAAGCAACAATCGACTTTATTTTTCACTTTAAATGACAATATCACTGCATTTACTGTGCTTTTTTATAGAATTTGTTGAAATGGGCTTGCAACTTGCCTGTCTCTCATCATGGTGTTACTTTGCACAAATGGGCTGTGATGCCAAAGGGTAGAATAAGGGGGAAATGGCTTATTTAATTTGCTTGGAATACTAATATCTCCAGTGCTTATTATTTTCTTAGGATTTCCAGAAATGAATGACTTTACATCTGAAATAATCCAAGCCCGGGAACAATCAGATGACCACTAGAGGCTGGTTTCAGAAGAAATCCCATTCCAATGTAACAGCAAAAAGCAACACATGTACAGTCTAACATCAAAAAAGAGCTTTGGTGTCAAATGATTGTTGTTTTCTTCATGGCAAACTGTAAAAGAGAAGAAAAAAATAATTCAAATATATCTGAATTCAAATTTCATTATAATTTGTTTTCCTGAATGTCAGGTGTGTGGACTGATTGGCGGATTCAACACTGTAAATAAAAACAATTGCAAACTTTAAAAAAAAAAAAAAAAAAAAAAGCATTGAAATCATTTTAATCTCTCTACATTTATCATAAATTTAGTTTTCCCAAAATTACTCTAACTCAACATTTAGGGGGATCTTTTTGAGACAAAATAAGAACCAAGAGGCAAGAAAAGAAATGTCAAAGGAGCTTAACACAGCTCAAGCATAAATATTATGACCAAAAAAAAAAAAAAAAAAAAAAAACTGAAACACGTTTAAATGTAAAAAAAAGGAGAAAAAAAGAAAAAAAAAAGATGCACTGCTACTAATGCAAAATAAATAAATAAAATCACACTAAAAATACCCAAAAAAATCTGGTTTAACCCCGCCCCACTTTTGCCAAGGTTGAAAAAAAATGTAATAAGCCTGGAAAAATATTTTAATCAACATTTTTCTTTCACATGGCTGTTTAGTTTTGATGTACCATTTAAATTTGAACACGGAAATAAAAGGGAAATATCTCCCTCCTG
The DNA here is from genome assembly GCA_036245035.1 of Adrianichthys oophorus. NCBI lineage: Eukaryota > Metazoa > Chordata > Actinopteri > Beloniformes > Adrianichthyidae > Adrianichthys > Adrianichthys oophorus. The sequence goes on along the minus strand of BSAI01000101.1, from coordinate 18,575,627 downwards.
TAACCAGCCTTTAGTGGTCTTTGATGGAATCGCAACCTGTTGGTACTTCCTGTTTAGCATCGCATTCGAGATTTGCACTTATTTCTATTACACAGCTTTTTTAGACAGTTAAACTTTTTTTTTTTTTAATCTGGTGGTAATCTCGTTTATTAAGTTTATTATTATTATTATTACACGAGCAGAAAACAAGTGTCATCAAAATTCTTGCGTGGTAAATGATGTAAAATGAAGAACAAAAAGAAGCAGGAAGTTGGAAGACCCGTTTATTTTGAAAACATGGACAGGAAGTAGCTCCAGGCAGTTACCGGTCTTCAATTTTCAAAAGCCGGGCTGAGCTTCCACCACCGCTGGATCTCCTCCGGAGCAGCAGGGCGTCTCCGCGGCTCCCGCAAGTTGCAGCAGCTTTCACGGAGCTTTCTGGCGTCACGGAGCCGTCTAATTCTTGCAGTGGACATTGAAGTTGCATCGGAATGACTGATGAGCATGAGAGAAAGGTAATGTAAAGATGACAGCGGGTTTTTCCACTTTCCAATATTACCGGTCGGTAATATTACTTTGAAATCCACTTTTCTATTTTAAAATAATACGAAAAAGTTTTATTCTTAATTAACTTAATTTATGAAACATGCGTTTGGAGGCATATTATGAGTATGAACAAACAAAACTAGAAAGATTATGATGAAACTATATGAAAAATATAATATATATAATGAATGTGGATGGACTTTAAACAGAATTTTTACAAGTAAAAAATATACTCTGTTTTAAACACTATTCAATTTTAAATAAAATGTTATTATGAAAAAGGCAATTTTTTTAATTTTTACATCATCTTTAAAAAAAAAAAAAACGAATATTTTTTAAAGCTCGTCTTCTGCTGACACAGAAGTAGCCCCACCTTCTGCATTTTATAAACAACCAGTTGCACACCATAAGAAGAATTCCCAACTGGGATTTGAATTGGATCACATTTCCAGAGCAGAAAATTAATTAACTGCACTGTAAATGTGCTCTTTTGAGGCCAAACAGAGGCGCTTTTCAAAAGCGTGCTTGTGAAGACCTCTGTCTGCACTCAGAAGGTTTCATGTGAGATGCATATGATAAAAAAACTCTTTGCTTTTAAAAAACATTCTATTGATTAATATTAAAAAAAACAAAACATTATTGTTAAGGGGAATGACTCTACTGTGACCCCCTACAATGCAAAAATAAAAGTGAAAAATAATTTATTATATTTATGTATATGAAGTTGTCAAATATGTAATAAAAAATATGAATGTATAGTCTACTCAATTGTCTTTAGAGAGTTATTGCTCTGTCATTAACTCTGTGGAGGTTCACTGAGCTCCGGACAACCGTAGCACAACAAAGCAGTTTATCAGAGAACCGGAAGAACTGATCACTTTATAATTGATTGATTTGATTGTCTTGAAACTGTTTTCATACTAACTATTTAGTTTTGCTGCTGATTGTTTAAAAATAATATATATGTACTGCGACAGACTGGCGACCAGTCCAGGGGTGTACCCTGCCTTCGCCCATGAGTAGCCGGGTTAGGCTCCGGCAATCCCGTGACCCCGAAAGGGATAAAGCGGATTGGAAAATGAATGAATGAATGAATGAATATATATATATGTATATGTTGTAGCTGACTGAGTTGGACTGAGTGGCTTTTTGAGGTCCGCTAATGTCCGGAGCTCAGTGAACGCACCATGCAGAGACCCTCGGTGGCCCTGATTTCTGTCATTCAACCTGTTTGTTTGGGGGTTTTAGGAAATAAAGGGAGGGGGGCTGGTACATTGGATGGATTTAAGGCATTTGAAGAGTGTTGCTCCAAATATAAATACTAAAATAGACTAACTAAACAAGTTGCCAGTGTACGCTGTGAGGTGTTGGTTACAGCCTGCATAAACCACAAAGTAGAGACTCAAAACAGATCAAATCTCAGTGTCTTGTGCAGGAAAGGGAAAGCGGGACGCAACAGTATATTCGTCATTATCTTGTTATCGTAACAAATAATGAATCTCGTTATCACAAAAAAACCAATCACCAAAAAAAAAGTACAGTAGGCCGTTTTTGGCTTCTGTATTGCATACCATTGTAGAACCAGTATGTCCAACCAGAATTCATACATAAGTCGCATGGTCAATGTTTGATAAATTAAAGGAATTTAAGTGAGCCTTGTGGTCAGAAAAAACACAGCAATAAAAGATTATCTTTAAGAAAGACATCAGAATGTACTACTGTCACAAATAAATTGGTCCTTGTGATAAGCAGTACCATTTTTACATTCTGTCCAGCATTCATGCTCCATAATCTAAACTAACACACAATTGTCTTGGTTGTAAGGATTCAAGCAGGGCTTACTTTTATTAATTGGTGTTTGCCATAGTTGAGTTTAGTTTGAGCCCATGACATCAAGAAGACCCAACAGTGTGTTTCATTATTCCAGAACCAACAACCTTTTTTTTTTGTCTGCCTCCATAACTCCAGAATAAGGACACAGAGATGGGGAAGGAAAATGGTAAATGGTGTATACTGGGATAGCGCTTTTCTACCTTCCTTGAAGGCCCAAAATACTTTACAGTTACAGTCCCATTCACCCATTCACACACACATTCACACAATGATGGTAGCTCCGCTGCTGAACACTGGCGGCAAGCTATAACCACCAGAGGTGGATCCCAAGGACACAGTGACACATGGCCAGGGAAGGCGGGAGTCGCACCTGTAATCTTTCGATTAATCATCAACCACCCTACCCACGGCCGCGGCAACCCAGCTAAACAAACATTTTATCGATCCTTTAACATACAGTCATCATAAATTATTCAATAATCAAACCTGTTTAGGAAAAAATCTACAAGTTTAGAAAAAAAATAATTCCCCCCAGAGTTGTCATGAAATAAATATGCAATTATTGATGAAATAAAAGTTTAAGCCCAAGGCATTGAAGGGGTTTCTTTGAGGGGTGAAAATGAAAATTCTGGGAGTCAATGGGAAATCCTCTCTGGTCAGTTGTGGTACTGCAACATTTTGTTACTTCCTGGTTGGCTGCACCCCCCGGCCGCTAGAGTTACAGCTTGGCCGCTAGTGGTATTTGGAGAACCTGCAATATTTGGTACTTGTTGGCCTGTGCCAAAATAAATTAGAAATGTTTGAAATCAGCCAGTTAAAATACACACAAAAATACACACACACGCACATACACACACACACACACATATATATATATATATATATATATATATATATATATATAAATTCTATATTGTCTCACCATGGGGTACATTGCAGACCTGTTACGGGGTTACGGGATTGCTGGAACCAACCCAGCCATTGGGTGAAAGCGGAGTACACCCAGGTCACCACTCTGTTGCAGGACCTCCATGTAATAATAAAAAAATGAGCAGCAACTATTAAAATCCGCATGGTTGTGACATAGACAAGCAGTGACATTTTTGTTGGCTTAGCAAAGGAACAAACAGTGCCACCTACTGTACCGGCGTATAGAGCAGAAATAAGAGTCTGACCAAGTGTTTGAGAGTAGCAATATTTCTCCAGACTGCTGGTTGTATAGAACAGACCATGAAAGCTTTGGACTTATGAAGTTTTGCCTTCTATTGTCATGGTGCTCCATGTAGTAACTGTTTTGTTCTGTTTACCATTCCCTATGGAGTTTGAGGACACTGCATAGTTTCCGACTATTTTTTGTTCTTTTCTCAGGAACTTCCACTCTGACAACGGTAATGGAGAACACATCGTGGCCCCACTCTTCGTATGTCCCACATTATCTCCTCCGTGGTGACCCTTTTAGTTCCAGACTCTCCAGAGAGGCAGACATCGTCGCAGCTTTTTACATCTGCATCATAGGTCAGTTGCACTGATGTACACTAGTTTTGTGTTGTTGTTGCAGCCAACCTTAAAACCAGCGTTTTGACACCCACATTTTCAGGAAAGGTGTTAAGTTAGATCTGGCCCTTAAGGAGAGGATCAAGTCAAACCTCCAGATGCTGGTGTGAAAAAACACAGGAAGCCAAGTAGAGGTTTAGGTTTACTTTGGCTTCCTATTACGGAAACATGCAGTGGTTCTTATTTATGATGGGATATTCCACAACACCAATGTCTTTGTTTGCACAGAACAATTACAACAGTCTTTGGCCAAACATCCTTTTGGCTAAAAGTTATTTTCTGCCATTGTTTTTTTCCAAGGGAATTTATCTTAATGTCCAAGGCAAATATTTTGTTGCATTGTTGGCGCTTTTTTTTTTTTTCATCTTTTTTAGTCAAATGAATTAATGCAGAATGCAGGGGGATTCTTCAGTCTCGCTTCGCTAGGGAACTACATCTGTATGCTCAAACATGGTCCTTGAGATCAACTTCCCTGATTGTTTTCCATCTATTGCTGCCCTTCTCACCACTGATTAGCTGGAAGAGGATCCTAGACTTTGATTGACTGGAAACACCTGACAGAGGCAGTTTGCATTATTGCCAAATATTAAAATTCCACTCCACTAGCTGCCAGTCACCAACAAAAACCTGTTTGTGTTCTTCAGAAAAAAATGTTCTGGGTAGTTTTTTTTTTTCATTTAACTCTTTAACACTAGAGATCTATATAACACACAGTCTTTGACTTACCCTAACTCGCTGACCATTCAAGCGATCAACGTGAATCAGTTAATTCAGACGCAGAGAATAGTGCCTTTTCCTATTTGCTTTGCACCGATGTGCAACAAATTACTAATGTAAAGTGTTGCACAACGGCCCAAAGCCGCTTTTCTCTGCCACAGAATCAGGTGATTTACGTTGATTATGTAAAAACAAATTACTACTGTAAAGTGTTGCATAGCAGCGTAAAGCTGCTTCTCTGTGTCTTTAGAATCTGCTGAAATTACTTTAATTGCGTAAACAGTAATACGGTAATCAAAGGAGTGTAAACACTGAAGCCAAAGTGCCGATGCTCAAGGGTTAAAAGGGTTTAGTCCTTTTTTTTCACTTGGCGATACTGTGGAGAGACTGTGGTGCAGTTGGGCACCACTCTGGCTTCAGAATCACCGGGTCATAGATTTGGACTCAAGCATACTCACCGTTCAGTGGATCTTCTCAATAAAAAGTCCGGAAAATGAAGATGATCAGATCTTCACAATCCCCAAGTTCTTGCAAAAAAAACCCACAAAACAGCCAATGTACTCCTGAGTTTGATCACCATAGTTTGGATGGTTTGGTAAAAGGATTACTCAGATCCATACCCAGGCGCACGGTTTAGCAAACTTGACTTTGTCCGTCCACCTAGATAAAGTGGGCAGGATAGTTTTTATTGGAATTGAACTACATTTCTTGCTTTTTGAAAGTTAGTTCTAAAAAGCTTGTCACAATCCTCAAGTGTAGTTGTGTTCACACTGGACAGGTAATCTCTGATGTCACCCATTGGAAAAATAATCAAAATTTGAAAGTTAGAAGTAAAGGTTAACCAGACTTTGCTTCATTCATCTTAGTTCTTCAAAAATTATGGGGCTCACTTCAACTGCCAACCCAAGAAACCAAAACAAACAAAAAAAACACCCCTAAATCAGTACAAATATAAACTCTATAACATCCTTATGATAGATTAAAAAAGAAGTACCGCTCAGTTTAACTTTGGTGTAAAATCCCACTTTTTAGCAATGGTAGTCGATGGAAAATTGTTCTTTTTTGTGGTCTCTTGAGGAACTGCAACATTCCTGGTTTGTGACAAAGTTGAAATCAAATGGCAACTCAAAACCAAAGAAAAGCATGGAGCTTCAACTCCTGAGTAGATGTGTGTAAATTAGTGACATTTAGTTTGAAAACAGAAGTGCCTGAAAGTCAGCAGGGCCACGCATTTGTTCGCTGACTTGTTTTGAAGAACAGTGCCTAAATTAAATGCATCCCGATGGGGAACTGGGCTTGGTGGGTGACCTGAGCAGAGATCCTTAGGCGTTCCTCTCAGGACTTACAATGTCTTTCCAGACTAAGGAATTACAGAGTTCTCAGGGTATTTTAAAGAACTCTCTTTTGAAAAGAATGACAAAGTCAGGGTTTATGGTTTGCATTGCCAAACAGCTGTTTTGAGATCAATTTCCTAAAGAAACGGTGTCACCCTTGATATCGATACAACTCTGCGATCTACTCTGCGTCTCGGAGTGGCAGAGATTCTTGGTGAATCGTTTGTGCTTCTGTTCTTGGCCGTAGAACTCGTCTCGGGCTTGTCTGATCTCTGGCATGATCCCTTCTTCATGTGGACATCCCTGAGGTTTCTTTCTTTTTTCCCCCAAAATCTTTTTTTTTCCTTATGAAGAAGGAGGGTATAAGGCCAGGGATGCCCAGCTCAGCTTAGTCTGTTTAGTTTAGCTTAGCAACCAGCTATTGTTTATATTTTATGACTGACTTTATGTTTTTGTAGAATACTGGTATTAAGCCCATCTTTAACTTCTGATTGTGTTCCTGGTAGGAGTCTTGGGCCCAAAAACCAGAACTGTATACAATGATTCAATTTCTCTCCTTTAGTAACGGAAAGTCTATTATATAATGAGGAATTATGTGGCTTTTGTCTAATTCATGAAATCTGTGTTTTGTCTAAAGACCTGTCGTCTTTAATGTGCAGACAATGAACTGCAATTAGGAAGATTTGAAAGAAAATCAAATTACTGAGCTTTTCCTGGGAAATGAAGTCTATCCAGACATGCTTCAGGCAGAAGGGTGTATCAGCAGATCTCATTGTTGTCTTAGCACTCAGTCATAGTAAAAGCTCTCAATTCATTTATGACCAGGAAGCGTTAGAATTCCAATTTAGCCAAAGTGTGTTAAATTTCCATTGAAGAATGATGTACTTTATTTATTGATACAATTATTTTGCAACTAATATGGTGGCTTTAGAGTGGGTATTAAATCTATTTTATTCTTTAACTGTCAAAACACTGTAATCACAATGTTCTGTCATCCTGTAAGAGTAAAGTCCAGAGTATTTTAGAGGAACTTCAAGGCTTCAAGCTTAAGCTTGAAGAACAAGCACTCAAAAAAATGTAATTGCTTTAATCGATTTAACACTTGGATTTGGTACTTTATTTACAGGTTTACAGATCACCAAAGAACATCAAATCATGTCAGATTTTTTACCTTTATTGTTAGACTTTAGCATTTTAACAGAAACAAAATTATTTGGCATAACAGAAAATATTTTAATTTAGGTTAATTGTTTTAGCTTTAAATTCGCTGCTACTTTTCACGTTTTACCTCTAGTTTGTTTTCCAACCAGTGCTATTTCACTTAAAGTTTAGAAAAACATAAAGGGACTGTCTGACATGAACTGGCGTTATGGCTAGCTGGCAGGAGAGAAGCAAAAGAAAGACAGTTTTTTTTTTTTTTAAAGGCCATCTATTGTGGAGATAAAGGTTTAGGAAGCAGAAAACTAACCAAACTAGAAAAATCCTCATAGTCGACAACTGAGAAGTCAGAAGGGAAGCACATTAGATGTAGCAACACTGGGAACTGGAAACATCTTCTATAAATTGGGCAAACAAATGAGTAATTTCAGGTAGCTGTGACAGCTCCATGGAGAACCTTCAATGCGGGGTGGAGATCTGGGAGAATTCACATCATATTTGCACAGAAACAGACCGAAATGAAAATCACAGAAACCAAAAACAAAGATGGCAAACTATAACAAGTAGTGCAATAAAAATCAATCAGTCACCATCCAACTGATGTCCAACTTACACACTGATTGTCTTAATAGGGAATAATTTGGTTTTAAAATGACACAATGAACCTCTTGCTTTGGGTTTTTTATGTGCTAAGGGTCTGTTATGAAATTATTATTATTATCTTTGATCAAAGAGCATATAATACACTTTTTTTTTTACAAAAGAAATATCTCTGTATTAAAAATTAGAGTTTTGTTAATAAAACATGCATTCATAGTCTGTTTTATCGACAAGTCCCAACATTTTAAATTTAAAGAAATTCTTTGTGTTGCAGTTCCTCAAAAGACCATTAGAGGCTGGTTGCAGAATGGTGAAATCTACCTTTGTCTCTCATGTTAAAAGCCAGATTTTAAACCACAAGTAAAAGAATATGAAGTTTGGTTTCAACATCTTTCTGATATATTTGTTGGGATGGGGCAGGGGAGAGGGCATTTCATCAGTTGTATGAGAACTTAAATTTCTGCTTTTAAAGAGGAAAAAGAGAGGAAAAGTGCCTAAAAGAGAATCAAGATTAAGAGTGCTGCCAGAGGATGGGTTTATATTAGCCCTAATGCCATTAACCTTTTTAATAAATACATTTAAAATATTGTCAGTCATTCTTAGTGTGAATGGGTACTATGAGAGCTGGGGGGGATACCATATTGTGGATGGTTTCAAACAAGATTTTTGGATTTTTCTTGTTCACGTTTACTAGATTAGAAAAGTAATCTGATCTGAAGTGATGGAATCAGCTCTTTTAGGTGGAGTGCAATTCAAGCTTGGTAGACTTCCAAAGACGTTCTACCTTATGATATGACAGGAGCAATCTCATTTAAAGCAATGATAACTAAAAGACCAAACATAAGAATCAAGGTCAGTGATGCCATCACAATAACTGGGCTAAAATAATTTAGAGAATTTTTTTTTATCAACAGCCAGTGTTGTGTGTTGGTAGTAAAGTTAGCTGCATTCTTGGACCAGAATTCAATGGCGTCAGGTTTTTGCAGTAAAAGTTCAGTAAAGGTTTAACAGTTGTTCACGGTTACAATCTAAACTAGAAAAAGACACTAAACATCCAAGGAAATGAGCTGGAATTGTATTTTAGGGTTTTTAGACAACATTAATTACAACATCCACCTCTTGACTACATGAGTCTGTTTTTCCATATAGTGTTATCATAAATCATGTTATCATAAAAATGCACTTTAATGAAGTAGGCAGGCATGAAAAAACAAGAGTTTTCATCTTTAAAAAAGATTATTTTATTCTCTCAAAGGAGCAGCTTCAATCAGTTCTCCTGTGATGCATTAGTGCAACATCTGGAAGTTAAAAGCATTGTTTTTTTTGTTAGTTTTTTTTTTTTTTTTTTTGTTGACTCCTAATTGCATACCTCATTCTTAAAATGAGGATTATCCTGAAGGACCTTGTTCAATCATCCCCACAGCGCTGGAACAAGTGTGCTGATCTCTGAACCAAAACCTCAGAGGAGTTAGTGATGGGGAGGGGGTATGAAAATGAGTGCAATCACAGCCTCAGTGTTTGATTTTGCTTTGCCAAAATTGATACACTCAAAGGTAGAAGAAGTTTCCAATCAGCAAGAAAAGATGGCCTGAAAAAATTCAGTAATTTACGGGTAGTGAGTAAAACATTTGCCAGCAAACTGAAACGGAATAACTAATCAAGCTGTCACGCAGGTAATCCTCTTTTTCATTAAAGCATGTTTTGGATGTGGCTTTTGTCACTGGATGAGTCACAGCTGCTGGTAAGTCTGAGAGATACCAAAAATATCACATCATTTTCAATTAGCGCAGATTTATGCAGGTAAGACAATCCACATTTACCACATTTACCCTTAAAACAGCTTAACACCAAAAAAAGGGCCTTAATCTATTATCTGGAAATGTGAATTGCATCATTCAAGTTATTATTTAGGGCTGCACGGTGGCGCAGTGGTTAGCGCTCTTGCCTCACAGCAAGAAGGTTCCCGGTTCAAGTCCTGGCTGGGGGACCTTTCTGTGTGGAGTTTGCATGTTCTCCCCGTGCATGCGTGGGTTTTCTCCGGGTACTCCGGCTTCCTCCTACCATCCAAAAACATGCTTCATAGGTTAATTGGTTACTCTAAGTTGTCCCTAGGTGTGAATGTGAGTGTGCATGGGTGTGTGATTGTGGCCCCTGCGACAGGCTGGCGACCAGTCCAGGGGTGTACCCTGCCTTCGCCCATGAGTAGCCGGGTTAGGCTCCGGCAACCCTGTGACCCCGAAAGGGATAAAGCAGATTGGAAGATGAATGAATGAAAGTTCTTATTAAATTGATTTTTTGACATTTTTACATCTAAGCCACAAATGTAAATTAACCTTTTGGTTAAAAAAGTTCATTTACATATATAGATTTGCATTGTCATGTTTTGGTATTTTAACATGTTCTTGTAGCATTTTTCTGATGGAGAACATATAAAAAGATAGTTAAGCCTAAAATTGCATTTCTGAGTATTTATTTATTTAATTTATTTATTTAAATCGAGGAATAAGGACAGAAAAAAAAAAATCAAAAGCTGTGGCGTAGAAGCTCCAATAGACGGACCAGAAGCTTCCTTTTCCATTCCACTCTGATACATCTGGTTAAAGATGACTAGATCTATGTACGGTTTGCTATTCCTTGTCTGAGCTGGCACCTGGCTCAGAATTGTACGGCTGGATAGCTCCAAAATCGCTTGCCATTTTTCTTAGGTTGGGGTTGTGAGGGGCTGTAAGCTAGAGGAAACGATTATTAATTTATTTATTTAAATTATTATTATTTATTAATTTATTAATTTATACCAATTTAAATTAGTTTGTCTCTCACATCTTTTATTATTGTTTCTTTTTTAAAGTGGTTTCTTTTCAAAGAAATACACATTTCAAAGCTTACCTTGGTTTATTTATGTCATATTTTTTAATCTGTATTTTTTGTGTAAAACTTTTTGTAAGAACAACTTTAAACTTTACTTCAAGGCCTTTTGCTGCTCAAAGCGATACTTTTTTACTTGTCTTTTTATACTAGATGTTTACAAGCTGTAAAAATGCCCTGTCCGGCAGGTTAAAAAAAACAAAAAATAAATAAAAAGGGAGTAACAAAACGTGTTATGATAACATCTGCTTGACATTCTCTGCTAGACATTCTCCCTGAAGCTTTTAACAAACTTCCAAGCAAGCGGAGCTGTTAGGAGCACAGAGGGAAAAGAAAACACTATTTTACTGGCTTACACTCAACAAACTAAAAAACAAGGATCAGAGTTATCACAGTGGGACTTCTAAATGGCTAAACAAACAGAAAAACACATTCAAACTGTGAATTTGTTCAATTTAAAGCCTAATTTGTATGCTTGCTTGCATAATAGCCACAACAGTAATATGTTTTTTTTTTCTAATGTGGAATTAAATGAAGATCTTCCAGGGAGTTGAGAAAGTTACCTGGTGCAGGTCAAACACTATTTTTATTAAAAAAAAAAACAAAAACAAAAAAACTTTCTGCGGTATTTCTAAAATATAATATGACATTCCCAAAAAAAAACTGTGACATTTTTTTTCCTCGAGAAACCACTAAACTTGTTCAGGAAAACGATAATTATTTTGCAGCATTTAACATGTAATTGCCGTAGAGAACAGATAAGGAAAAAGCATTTTTCTTCAAATCTGCTTTGTCCCTATGGAAATTCTCCCACAGATCAGTCCTGGCTGAGAGCCACTTTCATTAATTATATGTTTTTTGCTATGATGTTTTTCCTGCTGCTCTGCATCATACAGTCTGCTTGATGTGCTGGTTGTTAAGTTCATTTTCATGGCTCAGTTCGGTAAGCGTGGGACTGACACGTGGGAATTCAGAGTTCAGGTCCCCAGCCCAGACAAAGGGCTGTGTCAGGTAGGGCATTCGGTGTAAAACTCTCTGCGAAACCATGTATGAAAAGCTGCGCCGCTGCGGCGACCTGAGAAGGGGTAAGCCGTAAGGTAAACAATATTTTCACTATGCTCTTTTCCCTGTAAATGCAGAAAACTGAATCTGCTTTGTGCTCATCAGGCTGTAGGAATGTGAAATACATGATATTTGATCTGAAGGGCTCAGCTCGATTCCGATATATGAAAGACTTGGTGTCTTATAATTTCAGCTGGGCACAAATTGCAACAATTAATTTCTCCCCCATGATTGATTTTTTTTAAAGGACTTGCATTTCCGTGTTTTGAATAGGAAGCTAACCGTGTGTCACTACCAAATCTGATTCCCTGATTAGTCAAAGTTCAACTGGTTTAGCTTTTAAAGAGAGTTCAATGGCTGTGCATTTTGTACACAGAGCCCAAAATCGAACTTAAATACTTGAGTAGCAACGTGTGAACGTGAGAATTCTGAACGCAGAAGCCTGAAACGCACATATACGTGTGTTTATGTCGACTTTTCATTGAAAGCGGTTGCTCAAATGAGTGTTTCAGAGCCCGGTTTTAAACTCAGCATTAGTTAAAACTGTATGTTTCCCACCACGTTTTATCATAAATATCAGTTCTTCAAGAGTAGGTTAAAACAACAAAGTGCCATTCTTCAACTTTCATATCAGATGGCCATCAAATGTGTGAAAAGACATAAAAAAAAACAACAAGTCAGTGCATTTTTATGACTTTATTTCAATTTCCTGTACCAGAAGTCAAAATAGTTGAGTCAGGGGCATTAACCCTTTGACCCTATAACCCTATAGATGTTGCAGGTGACACCTAGTTAATACACACCCTTTGACATATCGTAACTTCTTAACTGTTCAATAGGATCAGCGTGAATAAGCGGATTCTTGCATAACGGCGCAAAGCTGCTTTTCTCCACAATAGAATCAGCTGATTTACATCAATTGCGTAAACACTTCATTACTGTAAAGTGTTGCATATCAGCTCAAAGCTGCTTTTCTCTGCTTCAGAATCCGCTGGAATTATGTTATTTGCGTACACGGTTGAAGAGTTATGGCAGTTAAAAGAACAACACTGGAGTTAAAGCTCTGGCGGAAAGGGTTTAATGACTGAAATAGAATTTGTTTTAATTTTAATTTTAGCTGACAGAACTTAGAGCAACTTCATAAAGCATTTCAGAATCCTTCTGTTGAGTGTTTTACTGCAGAAATGAAGTTTTATAAATGCAGACTTCCTTCCTGAACACATAGATTATTATTAGATTCATTGGCCCTAAGATGAATATACCTTTTTCGTTCAAATGAAATTGCGTTTCTTTTCAAATGAAAGCTAGAAATAGCAGTAACAATTGTAACAAGAAAAGATCCACTGAGCAAATATATTTGAGTGGAACATCAGGTATTAAACTGTAAACTTTTTGGTTTTTTTTAGATTTAAAAGCTAAAACTAGGCTATTTTCACATGTGTTTTTTCCAAAGTTCAACAAAATTAAATAGATTTTCAGACAACATAAAAGTTTGAACATTATGTTGGAAACGTTTTGCAAAATTGGAACAAATTACCTGCTGTGTTACATGAAACGATATAAACAGATGCAACATTTAACAAGAATTATGCAAATCTAAAATAAAGTCCAGTTTAATTTCATTACATTCTTTGGTAATACTTGCCGATTTTCAGTTGTGAATTTGTTTTTTTTTAGCTGCGGCTGTTTATCATTTCTGGAAAATGTGCAGCACAAAGACCATCTACGGTATATGTCAGGACAGTTTGAGGTTCTGGGACTGTGACAGCTGGTCGATGCAACAATTCCACATGTCAGGACATGGAGAGAAAAAAAGCTGTTTACCTTGTTGACAAAGAATGTGAAGAAATCTACATTCTGTCAACATGTATTTAAATAAAACTAAGGAAAGGGTTTTTTTTTCAATTTGTACTTAGATGTGGGGATAATACGGTAAAACTTCAAAAATAGGGAGAAAAGACAAGAGGTCTACAGCAATGATAATTACCGAATAAAAACACGTTGACATGTTTGTTCTGCAGAGCTGATTAAAAAAAAACTTTGCACATTTTCAGTTCACTGAATGTCAAAGGTGTGAATAAAATCTGAAAGAAGGTAAAAAGGCTTCATTTTTAGCAAACAAGTTGAAGTTTTTATGACCTTTGTCTCAGATCATCAAGCATTGACCCAGAAATCAATGCTGAAAACGAATTAAGCATCTTGTTAGCTTTATGTAGACAGATTGTCTCGTTCCTCAACTCTTAACTCTTTATGACTGAATAATCCAGTGCCTGCAGCACTTCACATATAAAAGGTGTTGTTTGAAGCTTGCATAAAGTGTCCAAAGGCCAATAATTAGTCACCCCACTAAAACTTACAGCTCATCCATTTAATTCTCACCACTCTTTTGTTTTTATCTAGAATTTTCTCAACTCTAAAAAGAATGGAGCAAGTGACTCTTCTTTAGCATAAAAATAAACAGATTAAGTTCATATCAATACACTTTTATTTATATAACCCAATATTACCATACAGTTTTCTCAGTGAGCTTCACACTGGTATTTGTACAAAAGAACATAAAATCAGTCATGAAATATAAACAAAAGCTGTCACAGTTCAGCCAGCCATTAAATCTTCCAGCCGCCAGAGGGAGTCCTCACCTGAGTATTGAGCACTGCAGCGCCTTACTACAACTCCCATCAGCCATTGCCATAGTTTCCTTCCTGTTCAGCTGTTTCCCATTGCTCCAGCCTGAAGCCTTGTTTTGTCTTGCTGACAGGCTGAGCATTTATTCCTAATTTGACTTCCTGGTTCTCTGACCCCTTGCATGTTTCTTCGTTCTCCTGCTTCGCCATTGTGTTTTGACCTTCGGCTGGACTCTGACTTTGTTTATGGCTCCTGCTCAGCTCAACTAAAACGTTTTTTTAATTATAATACATTTCCAACCTTCACTTTACACCACCTGGGGGGTTCAATCTCAAACAATAAAGAAAAACAAAAACAAACAAAAAAAAACCTTCAGATCCAGAATGCTCTAATTTACCACACCAAAAAACAGTAGGAACACATTTCTCAGCAATCCAAAAATATTAACTACAAACTTTGTAAAAAATACCTTAAAACACATGTTGAAAAACTTTATTTTACAGTTTATCGCAACGGCAGCACAGCAGAGAAGACTTGAGTGATTTTATAGTTTCCTTTGACCTGCTTAGTGAGTTTGATCATTTTTAAGACTGGGATGAAGCAGAAGAGAACATTAAAAGAAGGAAATGAGACACAATAGGGTGAAACAGCGGAGGGATTTCACTATTCACACAAACTTTTGCTTCATCATCTGGACAAAAACAAGCATTAGGACATGAGCCAAGTAGCTCTTTAACCTCTTAGCATTTGAGAACTTTTAAAAAGGAAGGATACCTTGAGGGACCAACCATTTTAGCATTAAAACATTTTAAAATAATTGTTTGGCTACCTTTTTTTTGTTCAGTTTCATTTCATTGCCTTTTTTATTTTACTTTTTATGTCTAATTTTAGCTTGGAGCATTTTAGCTAGAAGCAGAAAACGTGTAATAAGAGTTTTGCTGATCTTAAAACGGCTTTTCTGTTATTAGAAATGCAGTTTCTGTTTTTACCAAACGTATGGAGATTTTTTACCTAGTTTGTCTCTGAATTTTTGTTTCAATTAGTGTTTTTTTGTAAAATGTTCACTGTGGTAATATTTAGACCAGAGAGGTCATAGCCTTTGTCAGACCAACTACATTTTGTGACGAGGTCATTGTCCTCCCCTATTTTTCTTTCTATAATCAAAATTCAGATTTCAGATTTTCTGTTAAAGACAAGTTATCTGTAACACACAGCCTCACATGTATCTGCAGCTCAGGGTTATCTGTTAGCCTGCATCTATAAAGCCGTCATGACCTTTCACTCTGTTTTTGTTCCTTTTGGCAGGAATCCTGTCTGCGACAGGAAATGGCTACGTCATTTTCATGACCGTCAAACGCAAGACGAAGCTGAAGCCACCCGAGCTCATGACTGTTAATCTTGCCCTTTTTGACTTTGGCATATCAGGTACTGGAATGGGTTTTTTATGTACAACATCAAAACTGCTTACTTGGTTTATTACAGATAAATAGCAAATGTAAATTTAAGTTTACATGATGACAATCTAGAAATCCTTTTTTGGCTTAGCCATTTATTTTAAGTATTATTTTTGCCGCACTGACTTCCACATCACTAACTCCTTCATGAAGTGTACAGAAACAATCCCGTGCTTTGAGCTGTTTGGTGGTTTCCTTGGATAGTCAGCTTCCTTTTTTGTGCAAATGTCAAAGGTCATGTGGAGCAAATAAACAAACTGCAATCCACCTCTTCAGCTTAAGGTCACAAACAGTCCACTTCTCTGGCTCAGGCTGTTCCTATTTAGGGGTTTACACAAGGGTGATACACGTTTTGAATGTTTTTCCCCTGAAAGTGAAAAGCTTCATTGAAAATTTGTATTTTCTACTTTATATTTTAGGTAGTTGGATGATCTGAAGCACTTCAGTGACACATAGAAACAAAAAGAAAATGGGTGCAATTTCTTATTTTGTCATCACTGTAGATATTTTACCAGTGTCCTCATTTCTCTAGTAAACTCGAGTAAATCTCACACATAAAACATTTGTTAACAGACTGATTCTTATGCTGTCTAAGAAAATCCAGCTCATGTTGTGTAAAGTGTATGAGCGGCAGACCCCCCCCACACAAACAGATTGCTTCCTGAATCAAAGGAGCCATCTCCTGCTAATAAGACCCTTAGCACCAGTCAGTCCAGATGTGTTTAGGCTCCAACATTCTGCCTCCAAGCAGACAAGGAGAGTTTCAAGGCTGCCGATTTCTGTCAGAGAAACCATCCACTTAAATTGCAGTGGCGTCGGCGTGATTTGGTAGACTTTGCTTTTGATCAGTACCGCCCGATCCTGAAATCTTCAAACGCCTTCAATGTGTTCTAATCTGACCTGCAAAAAAAACAAAAAAACAACCCAGACTTTGTTTTTCTCCACTGATTGGAAGAAGTGAGCTTGAACTTTCAAGCTTTAAGCTAAATATGCTGAGTCTCTTCAAATCATCAGGGTTGATAATATTGCATTTTCTCTCCCACAGGAGGCTTTTATCTCCTCCGACGATCTAAAGGGTATTATCCTCCCCTTTCTTCAATTTCATAAGCAGCAGGATATCGCCATATATGTTGAAAAGCTTCAATCTGATGGAGTTCTAATGAAAAAGCGCTTTAGTTTTAGACAAGCTTGTTTGTAAGGATTGCATTCATTGTACTAAGGGTCCTTAAAGAACTTCTACGTTGTTGATATTTTTCCAATGAATCTCAGACTCAAATCAAAAGGTATAAGTATTTGTTTTAAGTATTTATAAGTATTTGCATCAGTGACCTTCCTATTTTATAAGTGCATAAGAATTAACGCTATCATTTAGATTTCAATACAAGTGTTAATTTATAGAAATTTGGTTTGACAGCTTGTATTTACACATTTTCTTAATGGCCCTTCATTCAATTATTAACTTTCATCGCTTCAACATTGCTTACCTCTCCTGCTGTCCCTGGCAACCCACTTCAAGCTGACGCAAAAATGTCTTTTCGTTCACGTCTGACACAAAGAAAGGCTTCCTTGTCTTCTTTGCATAAAGATGTTTGTGCAACAGGTCATTTTTTGTGGTGACACCAAGGATTCCATAACGCAGTTTTTCTCACTTTAGACAAACTGGGTTCACCCCAAACAAGAAACCACGATGTGAAGTATCTAAACAGGTATTTAAAGACAGAATTCTATGCATGCAAACATCCACACATTTCCTAATGCCCTTCTAAACGGCGGTGTTGCAAAGGTAGGGTGGGTGACCTCTGATTGGATGGTGGCAGATCTGGTCCCCGTCTTGCCTGCACATGTCGAGGTGTCCTTGGGGAGGACACTGAACCCAACATTGGTAGTTACATGTATGGCAGCAGAACTGCCATCAGTTTGTGTTAATCAAGGTAGAAAAACAGCATAGAAGTATCTCCCATCCACCATTTTTTCATGAGGGACCTGGGGGCTCATTGGAGGCCACCAATTACCTTCAAACAAAAGCAACATTTCTATTAACTGCTACAACTCGCCTTGACTTGCCATTGTTCGGTTTGATCTTGCTGTTTTTTTCCATTACACTTAAATGTAACTTGAATGGAGGTGGGACTGTTGTACCGAAGTGGATGAAACTCAACCTGTTGCTGTTTCTAAACGATGATGCAGAGCCCATGGCTCTAGTCGTCCCATCAGTGTCCATAAGTTGCACTCCCATGACTCTGCTCAATTATCAGACAAGTCGATGCTAATAGAAATCAGGCTAGAGGTATAGTCACAAGGTAACACTGCCTTTCAATCTGAAACAGATTTGAATACAAAAATAACTGGAGCCTGGCCTTTAGCCTACTATTTGTTGATTAGTGAGTAAATGAAGTTGTTTCTTTGGAAAAAGTTCTCCAAGATTACCTCAGTCAATTTTTGGATTCTAGCCTTTGTGGTAGAATAAAAAGTAACAATTTTCTATTTCTGGGTACTTCACATTCGATGTTAGAGTTTTTTGGGTATGTTTGGTGGTTGGAGAAAAGATGACTGCATGTTCGGCATCATCTCCCTGTCTAGATTCCACGGACGCCTCTATTCTTAAGAAAAAGAAAAGTCCAAAATATCAAGGCAGCAATTTCAACATGAACTGAAATAAAAACAGATGTGGCCAGCATCTGCTTTTGTGCTGCTGTAGCAAAACAAAGGAGATGGTTTCTAAAAAAAACTGTCCTCCCAGTGTTGTAAAACACTGTACGACTAATGGGCAGTTTTACATTTTTAAATCCTACTGATTAAAGAACACTGATAGAGGATATCAGTTTTTCCCCCCAGAGTATTTTCAACTATGTGAGTCCAGCTACGAAAACACATGAAACCCTTACTTTTCTGAATTGCCAAAATCAAACTGTAGCTTATTGTTGAATAACGAATAAATCCCTTGAATAGATGCGTCTCAAGTGTTGTATTTGTTTAGAAAAACATTTTGCTGGAGAAAAATCCCGTTGCATTCACAATGACTGTACCTTTGACCTCATCTGTGCGGTCTGAGTATGTATTCAGTCGTTTTTGCCAGGACACTGACCTGCGTATGCCCCACTCCGTGCAGACACAACCAGAGTTAAAACAACAAAGAACGTGTGTGTCCCGAACAGAACAGGGAATCATGCCATGTGTTTCCCTCCCAGTTATTTCCGTGGCGAGCGGCGGCTTTCAGTGCGACTTTTTTGAAAGGAGCCGGTCTGTCCTCTCATGTGACGTAAAAAATGACACTACAACATCAAGAGCAGTTGTTTTAAGTGGTTGTTAATGAACAATGTCAAGTTGTAATTGACTGTGGTTAGTCACAGAGTGGGATTTGGAGCAAAAATTAAAAGCTTGGAAAAATCTTTAATTTATACTTTAGTTTTATAGCTCAAGAATATATATAAAAAAATTGTTTTCATTCTTGCTTCAAAAGGTTCCTAAATTCTATTTAATTTAGGCAGTCACCCACTGAATCCTACAGACAGATCATATGTCAGTGAGTTATTGGATATGGGTTGTCTACAGGGGAAAAATGAGCAAATCTGTGCGGAGCACATACATGGCCTGCAGGAAATCGTAAGCAACCAGGTGAGCCTGTAAGGCGAAAATGCTCATTCACATTTATTTCTACGGGCATGCAGTGGGCGTAAGGTGGTAGTGAACACGTAAGCAGCATGTAAGGGTAAGTAAGGAGATGCAATAAGTGCGATGCCGGCACGTCGTACGAATTATTAATTTGTTTTAACCACCCTGAACCACAAGTGCTGTTTAAGTGAAAGTTCTGCACTTCTTGGGCGTGTCTTGTGCGCAGCATGACTGTTAGAAATGAGAAAATTAGACAGAGTGTAGTTTGTGTGGGCATCCTATGATCATCTTAGGGGCACTTGCACCTGCTCACTCCGTGCATGAAGCATTTACGTATGGTCAGTAAGGAGCCAGTACTCACAAATGGCTAAAGTGTGGTATAAGGGCATCATACAACAGTGTCACCTGTATATCATAAGTGTGTGTAACTTCCATTATCTTTATAAATATTTCACGATACACTTTCTTTATGCACGACAATCATCCGCTTAGTGTCAAATAATTTTGACTGAGATCAAACCGCAATTGTTAATATCTCCTTCATGATCAGTTTTTAAATGGCTGGCACTTATGTGTGTTGAAAAGGACACTACCATACATCACTACCAAATCTGAGTCCCTGATTGGTCCAAGTTCAAATAGTTTCACTTTTAACATGCATTTGACATTCAATGGCCAGCCGCTTTGTATGTAGAGCCTGAAAACGGACCTATATTAAAGACTTAAGGATACTTGTTGCACACTTAAATAGAGTACTTTTTTTCCCAGCAACTTAGGCATTGGTGTTCATCCGTGGTGTTTTTTTTTTTTTTTTTTGTTTATTGGTGCGCCCAGATGTTCTGTATAGGTGAAGGATTTCTCTTAAAGACAGGCTGTTGGAAAAGCTGCTATCTGTGGCTTGTCATTGTCTGGCTGCTACACACAAGACCTTTGATGAAAGGAAAACTAATATCTGCAGGAAAACATATGTCGTTCTAAAACCATTACACACTGTTCAGCATTCAGTGATCTTATTAAAACACAAAAGCTGCACATATTATCTAAGCCAGGAATATACCTTTGGGATTTCACACCATCAAAGATTCTAGCTATCTTTAAAGATAGCTCCCGTGTACCATGATAGAGCTCTATTATAAAGCTT
Organism: Adrianichthys oophorus; assembly: GCA_036245035.1. Lineage (NCBI taxonomy): Eukaryota > Metazoa > Chordata > Actinopteri > Beloniformes > Adrianichthyidae > Adrianichthys > Adrianichthys oophorus. The sequence continues at coordinate 18,555,147 of BSAI01000101.1, read as the reverse complement.
ACTTCTCCTGACAGTAATCGACCATTTAGTATTTCTTAGAAATACTAATACTGATGACTATTACAGCTTCCTCTTAGAATCTATAGACCAGGGGTGGCTGACCCTGGTCATCAAGAGCCTCAACCCTGCCTGTTTTTCAGTTCTCCCTTACCAGCTTGCTGCTGATTGACTGACTCAAGTGATTCCACTTTCTGATGGACTGAACACGCCTGATTTAGGTTGTTAGCATCAAGCAGTCCAGGGAGAGCTGGGAAACAGGCAGGATTGAGGCTCTTGAGGACCAGGGTTGGCCACCCCTGGTCTATAAACCATGAACGTTCATGTTTTTCATTTTGTCCCTTTCCGGGCACCACGGCTGCCCGGAAATATCAATTATTTCAATTAGATATCAAACAAAGATATCACTTAGCTAAATCAGTTAGATCCTTTCCCAAATTATATTTTCAGTTTCTCAGGTAATTTATTTCTTTTGTTTGTTCCTTTGTGTATTGGTAAAAGAACTAAGTCTGAAAAGAGTAGGGGTGTAACAATTAATCAATTTCTATTCCTACGATCCAACCAGATCGATCTGTCTGAGGCGGAATCGAATCAACCTATACCATTGAAAATCATTTAAAAAATAGAAAAATCTATAATTGAATCGATCTTAGAAAATACCTTTTGGATTGAGACATGTTAGGTTTATTGTGCTATAATGTAAAAATGAAGTGTCATTACAGTGTACAACACACATGTAATGCACCAAAATATGATCAACCCACACTTTGAATTTAGCAAACACGTGCAACCATACAGTGTGGTAGAATGTTCTAATAATGTTGCCTTTGTATTATTTTGATGCGAAAAACAACAGTGGACTGAACTTTATAAAACTAAAATGTGAATGGATTTGTCATTAATTCTTGTTTACTTGTTTACCTGCACTGTTCAGTACCAGGTATTTATTTCTGAGCCACACTGGTTGAAGTTTTGGCTAAAGGGTTAGGCAAAAGGGTAAACTGGATTTATCTTAGATCAATAAATCGGATTGAATTGGATCGTTCAAAAATGAACCACAATTGACAAAGAATCAAATTGGCAACCACAAAAACCAGATCGTTGTTAAAATAAATTGTTACACTCCTAGAAAAGAGTAAACATTTTGGTAATGCAATACTAATGACAGACATGGCCTTATTATTAACTAATGAAGACTTTAAATTATTCTTGAAAAGAGTAATACAATTAATTAATAACACAATTAAGTAAATAATTACAATCAGGATAACAAATTAGGAAGTGACTATTTGCACGTAATTAGGACGAAGATTGGGTTTCGATTAGGATTAAAATACTTCCGAGCAACTTGTGTCTAACATGGTTACCATCAATTTTTGTGCTTGGTAAATATATGCAAATGACATCGGCCAAAAAAATCAAACAATTCTCCATTCTCTTCTCTGTGGATTCAACAGAAAGCTGGAAATTTAAATTAAATTTAATTACTGAGTCAGATTCTAACATTCTGAACTGTTGTTTTTTTTTTTGTCATTATGCCAGCTGAAATGATTCTAGATAAAATATCAACTTTCTGGACTTAACATAAAATATATGCAGCTTTTTTAAGGATGTTTCTTTATTCTCTCCACATCTTTCTCTGTGATAAATGGTCTCTACGATTTCGTGCAGGTTTACAGAGTTCTGTGTTTGATCAACACTGTTAAAAACCTTTAGAAAACTGTGAAAACCTTGAGGGAAACATGATATTTGATTGGCACTCTGAGGTTTATTTTCAAGCACCTCCTGAGTGTAAACTTACTGTTTATCTGCTTAAGGTGTAATGAGCCTTGAAATGTTGGGATGTTGAGAATGCATGACAGGCAGAGACACATTTCTGACTAACAGTTGCTTGAAGCAATTCTTAAAGCAACATCAGTCAAGGTGAGAACTAGCTGGAATATTTTCATTATTTATGGCTGACGGAAGATCATCAGACTCTTGGATCAAATTTTAAAACTTGTTTTTCTTGACTTGTTCAAATAATCCTGGATGATTTAATTTCTGCTGAAAAAAATGGTTGGTAATGACTGGTTAGCTTTGACTACAGTGGTTGATAAGGTCTTTTTCTTATCTTTATTTCAGAGCCATTCACAAATTATATAAACTACAGATACAGAACCCTCTGTAGCAAGGGAGTTCCGCATCTCGCTATGCTGCAGAGGAAAAGCACTTTTCTTTATGTGGGTGCGCTCTAAAGCACAGAAGTTTACCTTTAAATGTAAGCAATGACTTTTTGTTTAAGCATGATCTATTTTTAAAGTTATAAAACTGCTGTTGTTATGGATATTCAAGCGCTGGAAGCTCTGCACTAACGTAGCTGACCAGCGACTATTGGTGACGTCATCGAGTGGTAGGCACGGCCGAATTCAGAGACACTATTTTTCCATAACTCTCCGTTTGGAGGGCTAAATGTAGGGGAAGGGGCAAGTGGTACGGCAAAGGGAAGAATTCGGAGTGGGCGTTTGTCTCTCCTCCATGCCAGTAGGATTTGTCCATTTATCACTCTAAGGCTGAATCCGAATTATTCATTTCTCCCTTTCTCTACATTCACTAAAAGTTCTCAAAGTTCTCATTGGTGGAAGGTGGTTTTTGTCTAAAATTTCTCCATTGATGGCTCCATTCATCCTTTCCTAATCTGAATCAATCGTGTTGTCGCGTTTGCAAGAAGCATCCCAAAATCATGATGCTTCCATCCCCATGCTTTACAACGAGTATGGTATTCTTGGGATGTACAGGTAACTCTGCATTTTTCTCCTCCAAACATGGCGAGTGGCGTTTATATCAAAGAGTTCCATTTTGGTTGTTTGACCCCATGACCTTCTCCAGTTGTCCTCTGGATCACCCAGATAGTCTCTGAAGGGCTTTAGATGTGACATGTGATGGATTAATCAGGGGGACCTGATTATTTTACTATTATTTTATTAGTAGCCTCCTCATTGTGTTTGGAGTCATGGGTTGTATGTGTTATTGGTTGGGAGGGTAAAGGGTGGGTTGGGTTTTTATTGTGTTTTTGCTTTTGTTTTGTTTTTAAATGTAAAACGCTTCGAGTAACGTCAAGTATGAGAAGTGCTTTTTATAAATAAAGTTTGATTTGATCAGTTACATTTAAAAACAAAACAATAAATCAATTCTAATGTTTTCAAGTTTTACAGAACAAACATAAAATTGACAAACATTTTTGTCAACATCCTGTGAATAAGCTAGGCACTAAAAGCAAATTCTCTGAATTTCTTCTGGTAGTTTAGACTGTTGTTGCTCTGAAGGTCTTAACTTTGTTGTTTTTGCTGGATAATTATCGTTTATTTCAGTCTGAGATTGAACATGCTTGGTGGCACTGCTTCAGGTGATAAAAAAGGTTGGTGGTATTTCCAGTTTTAGAAAGAACATGCTTTCTGCACAATTTGCAGTGCACTTTACTCTGTTTTTTTGTTGGATTTTAAATAACTAAAATGCCTCCACACAAGGGCCGAAATGTCATTTTTGAAACACTGGCCAAGGTAACCGGTTGATAAAAAAGTCTACAGAACAAACATATTGTATCAGCCTAATTCTAACACTATGTTAAACAAAAATACCTTAGGCTTTTACTTTTTTACAACTTTTCTGATTTTAATTTTATTTTTGGAAAATGTAATTGCATAAAAGTAATTTATAAATAGTATGAACACGTCTTTAATGTGTTCTAAGTGAAGACGGTCACTTCTGATGTGTAATTAATTTGCGTTAATAAATATTAATACGTGCATTACCCTTGACAGCACTAGTTTCTTCCATGTTCTACTGTAGTAATTGCTCCAACAGTTGATCTTTTCTCATCAAGCTGCTTGCTCACTGTTGATTGGCATATCCCAGTCTTGCTCAGAAGTACAATCTTGTCATTGGTGTCCTTCAACAGCTCTTTCACCAGCTCTTGATCATGGTGGAGAGGTTTCAGTCAGATTGTTCGTGGATGTAGACAGGTGTCTTTAACACATGTAACCTGTTCAAACAGGTGACATTACAGGTAACAAGTGGAGGATGATCTTCTAAAAGAAGTAACAGGTCTGTGTGGAACAGTATTCTTCCTTGTTTATAGAAGCTAAATACTTATCTTATACACCACTAGACATATACATTTTGTGATTTCCTGGATTATTTTTTATATTCTCTCACAATTTAGGTGTATATGAGGAAAATTAAAGATCACTCATCTTTAAAAGTTAGATAAATGCAGAATCAATACATGTATGTAATGGTTACGTGAGGATGAACAAAAATATTTATTTAATGTATATTATAGGTAATATACACTATCAACCAGCAAATTAACGTAGTTCACCAAGTAACTGCTTGGATTTCTAGTGTTTGTTAAATAAGCAAGCACTCCAATTGAAAAAAATAAAAAATAAAATCTTGAAAACATTGATTTCACAATTCTTGTATTTTCTTGCTAACAAAAGCAAACCAAGGACAAGATGGTTGTATAACGCTTTCAATGCTTTTTCTGAAGTCTAGCAACAGAAAGTGCACCTTTAATAACAGAAAAAAAATTATGTTGGAGGGTAGCTCTTGTATCTCTAGCAGTGCAGCTTTTCAAAATCACAGCAATAGCTTTGATGATGTTAGGAGGTCAGGTCATGAAATAAAAATATGAAATAAAATAAAAATTGTTACATTTTAAAAGTGTCACAATAACAGTAATCCTTTGTGTAGCTTCTCTTTATACCTTTTTTTTGTTAATATGGGTAGTATTTTCTATAGTGTAAATATTTTACAAATACTACACCTGTAAAATAAATTCACTTAGACATGTGTGTTGGATTGATATCAAGAAAACGAAGCACCACACATACATTTGGTTGGTTATGTGCGGAGGACATCTTTAAGCCCCAGGATGTCCTGGGCAGGCCCCTCCATGAACCGAGAGAGTCCTAGTGCATTACTGTTATCACATTTTCCATTACCGAAATCAATTCTGCCTGGTAATACAGTGGATCACAAGTTCATATAGTTGATGACACCAGTTAACCTTGAATTAAGGGTACATGGTACTGTAATAAAAACAGCAAGTACTATCATCAAGGTCACGTTTAAAGGTGATTGTTTTTGCTTTTTCAATTTTTCTTATTTGAACAAATGATGGCTTACGCTAATTAAAATTTGAAGTAAGAAATTATCCTTTGGGGTCAGATCATAATCATTTTCAAGTAGTTACAGCAAAAAAACCTGACTTTAACTTTATATGCGATGAGCTTTATTTTAAGTATACCTTACATGTCTGCTGTATTCTTTTTGTGTGATTCCATGTAGAAATACTAAGGTTTTAACTGAAAAGAGCCATACAAACTGCAAAGTTTAGCTCAAATATTGCCGTTCTTTGAACTACTGTAACTCTTCAACAGTTATTGCAATTTCCATAGTTCCAACGGATTCTGAAGCAGAGAAAAGCTTTAGAGACCCAGTGATAGAAACACCATAGAAGCACTTTACTAATATAAAATGTTGTATTTCGGAGCCAAATCCCTTTTCTTTTTGTGTCGGAATATGTTGGAATTACGTTACTTGTGTAAACAGTTGAAGAGTTGAGGTAGTCCAAAGCGTGTGTTATTTAGCTGTTGCCAGCGACAGGTCCGGTGTTAAAGGGTTACCCACTGTGCCCCTTTGCTCCACGTACAGAATAACCTTTGGTCCCACCAGTTTATTTAATTAATCAGGATTTGGGAGATAAAAAGTTCACCGCGCTAACTGTGTTAGCTCACTTTCACACTGGGCCATTTGGTTTGCTCCAGAGTTTACGTCTTTGGATAATTTGCTTTGTTTGACAGATATAAAAGCTAAATTAAATTCTGGTTTTGGTCTATTTGTTTGATTTCAGAATAAACATTTTTTCCCACAAGCAGTTGAGCCAGCAAGTAGCATTTTATTTTGAAAATCTACCTGTCTTTCTTTTTACTTCTTCATAATATTGACTTGTTGTTTTGCCACAACTAATGCAAGATTGAGATCAGTAGATGCAACAAGCCAAACAACGATACTCTTGAGAGTTTTACTAGAACTGAGGTTTAACTGCAACAACACAATAAAAATAAGCTCAAGCCTTAACAATCGTCCTTTTTTTTTATCACTGATATTATTTTTTTATATTTTTGGGAGATGGAGCATTCAGATTGGGTTGTCAGTGGTTCTAAGAAAACCTTTGGCTTGTTATGTTTCCCACCCTGAAGACATTTGTATGTGTATTCTTAGGGTGTTGTTTCACATGGCTTAGACCCTTAGCTTCTCAAAGAGGGTCCTTCAGACACACACCAGGAATAACTGCTGAATTCACTTATTCTGGTAACTTGGAAAAACAGTTTCTACCATAAAAGCTTGTGCAAAACCTAAGAAAATGTTACCATAACATCCAAATGACTTTGAAAACCTTATAAAAATATTATTAAAAAAAATCATTTCAATGCACCCATTTACACTCATGCTTTCCAGGAACAGGGACCTAAGACCTCTTGGGTGGTTTAAGGACACCATGGCTGCATATGTCACATGAGTTGTCACATGAATTCCTTTTTTAATTCCTAAAATCCGAATTCTGACAAGAAAAGATCTTTTGTTAACAACGCTAGAAGACATGAAGAGAGATTTTTTGTACTGACTGCATTTCATTTGGTCAAATTAATTTCTGTTATTTCGACTGGCTTTGCCTCAAGCTTATAGAGTTGGAGTTAAAATTATTATTCCTGTCTTTTTTCTTCTGTCATTACTTTTACAATCCAAAAAACAAAAACTTTGATCAGACAAAGAATAAGAAAAAGGATTGCCACCACAACAGGCACCAGAGACCTGCGGTGCAACCACAGCACCGCACAGCAGCAGAGGCAATGGAGGTGGAGAACATAGTCCACTGAGACTCAATGTCACCAGCCTCCCTCTGTAGCTCTCCCGGATGTAGGAGTTAAAGACTTCCCTGATGGAGGGCTCAGCAGATGTTCCCAGCAGACCCTCACTGTACATTTGTGTCTGCCAAGTCTTTCCAGTCTCCTTCCCCGCCGAAGAATCCAACTCACCAGCAGGTAGTGATCAGTGGACACCTCTGCCCCTATCTTTACCCGAGTGTCCAAGACACGCGGTCGAAGGTCGCCTGATACGTCTACTAAGTCGATCATCGATCTCCTGCCAGGGGTGTCCTGATGCCACGTGTATTGATGGACACCCTTGTGCTCAAACATGGTGTTTGTTATGGACAAACTATGATGAGCACTGAAGTCCGACAACAAAACACCGCTCGGGTTCAGATCAGGAAAGCTGTTCCTACCAATCACGCCCCTCCAGGTGCTACCGTCGTTGCCCACGTGGGCATTGAAGTTCCCCAGGAGGATGATGGAGTCCCCCGTTGGGGCACTTTTCAGTACACTCTCGAGGGACACCAAGAAAGCCAGGTACTCCGAACTACTGTTGTAAGCCGAAACAACAGACAGACCTGTCCCCCACCCAAAGGCGCAGGGTCACGGCTTTCTCGTCCACCGGGATGGACTCCAACAGCAGTTCAGGTGGCGATTCATGGAGGGGTCCAAATAATTTTCTACATGTTAAGATATTCAATTTCTCCAAACCCTGAAGGCTAATAATCTATTAACTCGAGTTCAAATTTGAATGTCATTAAATTCAATATACATTATACATCTCAGATTTATAATGGCAATGATTCATTTTTTAAAATCAGTATTGTTGACATTCAAAGTTTCTCAGTATCTAGTAATAATTATATTAAAACAATTTTAATGCAAAAATAATCATGACTTATTATTAAAAAAGAAAAAAAATTAACAGATTAGTGAACAACCACTTCTTATTTATTGTATTCCTTGTCCTAGACCTAAAGTATGAAAAAAAAATCATCTTAACTTGCTTTGGCATCTTTCAAAGAAAAAAAATGGGTTTTAGTTGGATTGGATTTGCAAATAAATTATTGGTTTTCATAATTTTTATTACATTTGTTTACATTTTTTTTGCATTTTAGTGGCATTACATTTTATTTACATTTATTACATTATCAAAGTTTTTTTTTTTATTTCTTAAGTAAGAAAACCAACATCTCATAACCAAACATCTTCACACTTTTTGTGCTCCTTTGGATGTGTTCATTTGTACAAGTTAGCTGTAGCAAATAGTAAAAGAAAGAAATCAGGAAACACTGGATTTCTTTGGTTCACAATCAATTTAAATAACACACTGGCGTGAAATCATTTTTTTCTTGAATGATTTAAAACTGTTATTGTGAAATGCAGATGATGAAATACGCATTGCTCTTTTTCTCCACCCTACTAACCCTCCACTGTGATCCTTTCCTTTTATATATTAATAATTGTCTCCCCTATCCCCCCCTTCTCCCCTTCCACTTTGTGTCTGCTCTTTTCATCTGGCTTTCCTCTCGTCCATACTCCCAGTGACAGGAAAGCCATTTTTCGTTGTGTCTAGTTTCTCCCACCGCTGGTTGTTCGGCTGGGAGGGCTGCCGGTTCTATGGCTGGGCAGGCTTTTTTTTTGGCTGTGGGAGCCTCATCACAATGACGGTGGTGAGCCTGGACCGGTACCTCAAGATCTGTCATCTACGATATGGTGTGTTGGGTCACAGACACCTATGCATCATCCACACTCAACCACACTTGTAGGGGAATTTTTTCAGTGAACTAAGAGTAGCAGTTTCTTTAAAAAAAAAACAAAAAAAAACAGAAGCTATGAATATTTTCTGAACCCATTTGGCCACCATTTTAAGGGCTTTTAATACAGGTCAAACTAGCTTACGACTAATAAAAGTAAAACATAGGCTTAGGTTGCTTGCTACCTATGGTTAGCTTGCTTCCTCTAATGCTATGGTCACAAAAACAACTGCCACCGAGCAATGGGGAGGCAAGAGCTAAATCTTAAGGATTTCATGCTACCCTTTTGTTTTTTAAAATTGTTGGCATGGTCATAAATGTAGATGACAACAGTCAACTGTGCAGAATGGCCCACTTTTTATATACTCCAGGCTAACTGGCAGCCTGTGGCACTTGATGTTGAGGCATTCACACACTGTCCAGTCAGAGCTGCTGCTGGCCGGCGACTGGCTGCCACTGATTTTGTGGCCGGCCAACTGTTGCCTGATTTTGTAATGGCGTCTTCTCCGTCTGTCACTGAACTGTCACCACGCAACCTCAAAATGTGTTTGGGTGTCCGCTGACCGATGTTAACTTTTAGAGTTAAAAGAACAGTGTGTAAAAATGCGACTGCTGCCTCCTGATTACAAGTGCAGCCACGTGGCCACCCACTGATTTTGCTGAAAAACTTGCATTTACGTCACTGTCATTTTGGGATATGTGATGTAGTCTAAGGTAGTCGTTAAATTTCCCCTCTAACTACAACTTTATAACAACAAAGTTTTCTTATTGTTTTAGTCAATTAAAAAAAAAAATCACACATTAAAATATTTAATCTTGTTTCAATGGAAAAAGGGCACCTCATGCTAGCTAAACTATGCCTGTTTTTTATGAGCAAGGTTGTAAAAGGGGGTTTTGTAATTTAGTATCTGCCTTGTTTTTAATGTTAAATTAGACTTCAATGAAATATAAAACAAATAGTTAAATACAAATAAGGTTTTTGTAGATAGTATTTTTAAAGGCCAAAATGGGCTCATGAATGCAGAAGATGTTGAATCTAAAATACTTGACAGAGATGCTAAAAAAAAACTACCATACAAACTGATCAGAAAAATGAAAAAAAAGGCATGTAATGCGAATTTTATAAGGTTTAATCGGTTTGTTTTGGACCTTTTTTTAAATGTCCGTTTAAAGGATTTTATTTTTACATTTGTTAAGCTGTTATTTTTTGTGAAAATGCCCATTTCTAAAATTATGTTTAAACATATAATTTTGTAATTCATTATCGCCTTATTAATGCATTTCCCTTTAATCTTAGGCACATGGCTAAAACGACACCATATTTTCCTATGCCTGGCCTTTGTATGGATCTACGCTGCTTTCTGGGCGACCATGCCTCTGGTTGGCTGGGGGAGTTATGCCCCAGAACCCTTTGGGACTTCGTGCACACTGGACTGGTGGCTTGCACAAGCCTCTGTGTCCGGACAAAGCTTTGTCATGTCCATCCTGTTTTTCTGCCTCATACTCCCGGCTGGCATCATTGTCTTCTCCTATGTCATGATCATCTTCAAGGTAAAGTCTTCTTCAAAGGAAGTTTCCCACTTTGACGCCCGCATCAAAAACAGCCACAGCCTTGAGATCAAACTTACAAAGGTAACAAAGGACTAAGACTAAGACTAAAGTTGTAAAGAAAAAAGTGATAAATCCTAAACGCTTGTGATTTGTTTCAGGTGGCAATGCTGATCTGTGCAGGCTTCTTGATAGCTTGGATCCCATATGCAGTGGTTTCAGTGGTTTCAGCGTTTGGTGAACCAGATTCTATTCCCATTCCTGTATCTGTCATCCCTACTCTGTTGGCCAAATCTTCAGCGATGTACAACCCTATCATCTACCAGCTTGTGGACTTAAAAAAGTCATGCTCAACCTGCTGTTCCAAAGTCGTAAGGAAAAGAACTCATTTGAGGAATTCAAGGTAAAACATCTCTTCAAATGTTCATGTGCACAATGTGTGGGTTTATGGTACAGTGATCGCCCCTCTTGTTACACCCAAGTTTATTATTCACATTTAATTGATTCTGTTCAATAATACTTTTATCTCCATGTAAGCTTTATTAGGTCAACCGTGTGACTTATTTCATCAAAGAGATAAAAGACGTTAGTCTTTGATGTGTCGCACCTACTATCCCAATGGGATTTAAACAGTGTGCTACCATGTAGGTTGTTGTAAATGGTAAAAGTTTTGTTTGTGAATTTTACACCCATTCATTACAATCTGCACAAAATAGAGTTATGCCAAATGTTGTGCATTCACTGCCATCCAAAACAAGTCACTGTCACTTAAGCAGCTATGCAGAAGTTGCCTAAAGGGTGCATGGAGAATGATAGTTGTACCAGAAGAGATGTGGATAAATTGATAAACTTCCATGCAGACATACTGTACACACTACCTTTCACAAAAGCTAGTGTAGCTGGGATAGGGAGGTATCAGCTGTCTGTCTGTCTAAGTTCACAAGCAATAGTAGCAAGTCAGTAACTGCCTTCATATATTAAATGACAAGGTCGTTGCATCAATGAAAATTGTCATCCCCTTGTGGGATGGGTAAATTCCAAATAACAGAATGAGGATTCATTTGTCTCAGAGGTCTGTCTCAGATAAAGTAGTTCAGGGACCATGGAGCATATATTCCATTTACTCACACATGGAATGACCACCAAAGAGCCTGGACCCTTACCATGCTTAGTGATTTTCTGGAAAAGATGTTTGTGCAGTTGTCCAACTCTTCTATCAAAGATTTTGTTAAAGGATGACAAGGCGGACCAAAAAATATAATACCAAATGCGCGATACAGAAGAGAAAAAAACAGCAGTTACCAAAAAGTCTAGAGTTTCAATTCTTGTAGTCCTGGATAGCATCAGATGCGTCATGCTGATGCCTTTTTGCGAATTGGTATTCTATTAAATCTTCCTATGAAATGGGATCAGTACAATCTACAGTATTCTCAAAAAGTGATTACTTATTCAGAGGAATATTAACTGCTGTTCTTTGACCTGTACTATAAACAATATGCATCCTTAAGGTTCTTAGAGAGTATCTCCATACTATCCTTTTAAACACTGTTAAATATCTTGCATGCTACCACAAAGCCAAAAAAAACCACTTGTTTTGGAAACTGGTTCTTTTGAACCATAAGGTTTTCCTTCCCAGCTGGTCCACATTCAGGTTCCATTCTGTCTTGAAAACCAACGTTATTTTTGTTTTTAAACATCACTCTGGGAGTCAACGCAATTTGGAGTTTTTCATGGTTTAACCTTTGGTCGTTTTCTATTTTAAGCTATTTTAACTGTAAGTGCTCCCTGTGGGTCATATCATACACACTAGCAATGTTTATACTGTACTTATGCAGAGCCAACTTCTTTGTCTTATTTACTGTTCAAGAGATTGCATTGATTTGTTTTAAGCCAATTATTACTGTAATGCTGAAGGATTTAGCCTTGCCATATACTGTGTTCATCTTACCTCATGCAGTTGCAGAAAATTACGCTGTACACATAGGTACAAATGCATCATCATGTTTACATGAGAACTTCACAATATAGCTGCAAAACAAAAATATCGGCTGTCAGTTTAATCTCCTCATTAGCTTGGTAACATCATCTATCAAGTTAACATGAATTAAATTTTCCAAAGTCCCACGATTTTTTGATAAAAACGTTTCTTTATTTTGCTGAATATGTAATGAAAGTACATCGTTTTGTTAGTGTCCTGTTTGAAGTTGTTGTTACTAATTACTCCCACATTCTTGCAGATTCTATGCCATCTCGGGTTCATTGAAAGACACAGCACCCGCCAAAGAAGCTCACATTGAAATCTGAGACAAACTTTCAAGACGCGGGGGGGCTTTTTACCTCCTCCGGTTTGGACAGATTGCTTTGTTCCCTGCCCTCTGTGCCCGACATCTATCCAATCACATGTTGCCTGCTTGTGAAATCATTAACAGCTCACCTTTGTTGCTGTTTCTGAGTCTTCCAGCTTGACTTCGCCACCTTACTGGACATTGATGTGTTTCCTGCAGCTTTTTACTTCCTTGTAATTGGAAACATGTCTAAACCGCCTCCTACTTTTTGGGAGCTTTTTTTTTGGTCTGCACACTGGTTTCAGAGTTACGTATTGTGTATGTTTGTTGTATCAGGTTACAGAAAACTTGTCTAACCATTGCTAAAGCAATAGGTGGATACGTTTGAGATGAAAGCCATAACTCAGGTTGTGAAACTGGAGATGTTGAGTCTCATACTGAGGTATAGTAGTTTTGAAAACAACATTTGCACAAGTATCATGCAGTAAAACTTTAAATATTACGTTTCTTTTTCAAAGTGTTTATTAGGGGAATTAGCAAAACCATTAAAAAGAAAAAGGTTAACATGTCATTCAAAGTTGGAGTGTTACACTTCACTTGCAGTTAAACAGTTAGTACAGGATGTTAGTACTTTTGTGCATAGCAACAATATTTCAAATTGAAGGTACTGAATTCTTTTATATAGCTTCTCATCAACCGATAAAAGGCTAAGAAGAGACTTTGTCAATTTGTAACAGCAAGAAATAGCCTTTTGAAAAAACGAACTTTTTATTTGCCAAAGATCATAGAATGACAGTACAAGGTTTATGTCTTGAAAAACAAATAGAACAACTTGAAGTGAGAGAGGCTGTCTTGCTGTAAAGTTTTAAATAAGACCTGCTCCTTTGTGACTGACCCTGAAGGTTGCTTTGACCAACACGTATCTGAGGAAGAAAATGATTGACTTTAAATCATTCTGAAACAACTCTTTCCAGGACAGATTGTAGTCAAGATCGGGGTTTTTAAAGAAGGAATAAGCTGTAAGTATAGTTTGAAATTACCATACTTTATGGTGTCTTTGGTTTGTATCTAGAGACTGGCTAGGATGCTTTGCCATTTTAGAGAGTCATTTTAGAAAGTTTATGTGTCAAGGACCTGGAATAATTTTACATCAGAATGGGACTTACATTTGCAGCCTCATTTCCAAACTTCTTGAATCCACGGATTAAAGGATGAGTTTAGAGATTCTTTTCCACTCACTAAATGGATTAGTGTTTTCAAAATGTCCCAAGTTTGCTCTTTTGTTGGGTTTCAATCAAAGTCATATCTCCTCTGAAAACTGGAATTCTTTTACCTAGTTGGTGTCAAAAATATTGTTAGAAAAGTGTTTGAGGTTTAATCTCCCTAGATAGGAGTTATTTCCTGTACCAGTTATTTCTGTTGTAAAATAGACTAAAAGACATTTAAGGTTTATAAAGAGGAGGCCAGAAGAAGCCCTGATTTTAAAAGGTTAAATTCCCTGCCAGAAAAGCAAATTGCACATCATTCTATGATTGTTCAGTGTACATAGGGACATTTCAGAGAAAATATTACCAATAGTTATGCTTAGCAACTTTCTTGAATATATTTTCAGACATTTTATCTAAATTAATGAGAAATGTCATTCAGGAACGGTGTGAAAGAGTTCCATCAGATGCAATCTAGTTCACTAGCATTGATGGGTCAAATAGGGTTTTGTTGGACACAGAGGACTGCACTGTATTTTTGTATTGTAATGTATTTTTGTAGTTTTTATTATTCTAAACAAGCTGCACTTTACCGTCTTTGTTTTCACCATAATAATCCCACAAATGTTGTGGAATGTGTCTCCACAGCAAATCTGGTATTTTCATACATGTCGATGTTGGAACTCTGATCTAAATGCGGTGACTGTTAACATATTCAACGGCACATAAATTATTTACTGTACTGACATAATTTTCTGTACAATCTCATGGTTTTAGTTTTCTTTTTTTCATTTTTCAATCCAAATTTGTCACTTTTACACTGATTCTTAACAGGTGTAGAGAGTTTTATAGTTAAAGTATTTGAAACCGTGACGATAGAGGCTAAATGACAGTTAAGGTGATGAAGACAGTAAACAGTAAAGTGGCCTCATACAGTGACTTGTAAAAGTATTCATACCTCTTGAACTTCTCCACATTTTCTCACATAATGACCACAGACATAAATATATTTTATTGGAACTTTATGTGAAAGACCAACACAAAGTGGCGCACACTTGTGATGAGGATAGAAAATTATACAAGAGTTCAATTTGTTTTTTTACAAATAAAAAAACTGAAAAGTGCAGTGTGCAAAAGTATTCAACCCCCTGAGTCAATACTTTGTAGAACCCCCTTTTGCTGCAATTACAGCAAGTCTTCTGGGGTTTGTCTCTACCAGCTTTGAACATCTGAAGACTGAAATCTTTGCTCATTCTTCCTTGCAAAAAAATTCAAAATGAGTCAGATTAGATGGGGAGCGTTCGTGAACAGCAGTTTTCAGATCTTGCCACAAATTTTACATTGGATTTAGGTCTGGACTTTGACTGGATCATTCCAACACATGAAGACGTGTCATTTGAAGCCATTCCATTGTAGCTTTGGCTTTATGTTTAGGGTCATTGTCCTGTTGGAGGTGAATCTCCGCCTCAGTCTCATGTGTTGTTCAGACTTCAACAGGTTTTCCTCCAATATTGCTCTGTATTTGGCTCCATCCATCTTCCCATCAACTCTAACCAGATTCTGTGTTCCTGCTGAAGAGAAGCAGCCACAGAGCATGATGCTGCCACCACCATGTTTGACAGTGGGTATGGTGTGTTCAGAGTGATGTGCAGTGTTAGATTTCTGCCACACATGGCACTTTGCATTTAGGCCAAAAAGTTAAATTTTGGTCTCATCTGACTAGAGCTCCTTCTTCCACACGTTTGCTGGGTCACTCACATGGCTTATGGCAAACTGCAAACGGGACTTCTAGTGGTTTTCTTTTAACAATGGCTTTCTTCTTGCTACTCTTCCATAAAGTCCAGATTTGTATAATTTTCTTTCCAAGTCAGCCAGACCTGATAGGACTCCTTCTTCAGCTTGACGGCGTCCCTTACTTCCGGTGTCCACCAATGGGTTCGGGGGTTGCCGCCACGACAGGCACCAGAGACCTTGCGACCACAGCTCTGAACAGCAGCAGAGACAATGGAGGTGGAGAACATGGTCCATTCAGACTCAACGTCACCAGCCTCCCTCGGTACCTGTTTGAAGTTCTCCCGGATGTGGGAGTTAAAGACTTCCCTGACGGAGGGCTCAGCCAGAAGTTCCCAGCAGACCCTCACAGTACGTTTGGGTCAGCCAAGTCTTTCTGGCCTCCTTCCCCGCCATCGAATCCAACTCACCACCAGGTAGTGATCAGTGGACAGCTCTGCCCCTCTCTTTACCCGAGTGTCCAAGACACGGCCGAAGATCGCCTGAAACGACATCAAAGTCGATCATTGATCTCCTGCCGAGGGTGTCCTGATGCCACGTGTATTGATGGACACCCTTGTGCTCAAACATGGTGTTTGTTATGGACAAACTATGACAAGCACAGAAGTCCAACAACAAAACACCGCTCGGGTTCAGATCAGGGAAGCCGTTCCTACCAATCACACCCCTCCAGGTTCTACTGTCATTGCCCACGTGGGCATTGAAGTCACCCAGGAGGACAATGGAGTCCCCTGTTGGGGCGCTTTCCAGTACCCCTCCGAGAGACACCAAGAAAGCTGGGTACTCCGAACTGCTGTTCGACCCATAAGCCGAAACCACAGTCAGAGACCTGTCCCCCACCCGAAGGCGGAGGGACACAACTCACTCGTCCACCGGGGTGAACTCCAACACTTGGCGGCTCAGCTGGGGGCTCACAAGTAAGCCCACCCCAGCCCGCCGCCTCTCACCATGTGCAACTCCAGAATGGTAGAGAGTCCAACCCCTCTTGAGAGACTGAGTTTCAGAGCCCAGACTGTGCGTAGAGGTGAGCCCAACTATATCTAGCCGGTACCTCTCAACCTCTCACACAAGCTCAGGCTCCTTCCCTCCCAGAGAGGTGACGTTCCATGTCCCAAAAGCCAAGTTCCATGACCGGGGTTTAGGCCACCGAGGCACTCGCCCTCGACTGCCACCCAAACCACATTGCACCGGCCCCTTCACAGCTCTCCTGCAGGTGGTGGGCCCACTGGGGAGTGATCCCACGTCAATCCTTAGGGTTTTACCCGACCGGGGCCCGTGGGAGGAGCCCCGGCCACCAGGCGCTCGCCTGCGAGCCCCAACCCCAGGCCTGGCTCCAGGGTGAGGCCCCCCAATCCGGGCGACGTAACAGAATCTATGTTTTTTCTGCTCATGAAGGAGTTTGTGAACCGCTCTTTGTCTGGCTCGTCACCCAGGACCTGTCTGCCATGGGAGACCCTACCAGGAGCCAAAGCCCCAGACAGCATAGCTCCTGGGATCACTCAAGCACTAAAACCCCTCCACCACGTTAAGGTGGCGGTTCATAGAGGGGGTGTCAAAAATTTTTTTTCAAAAATTCATTTTACCTAGAACATTCTGCTCTTTTTTGTATTTTTTTTTATTTTAGTAATAAATGCAATTTAGCACCTTTTTTTCATAGTTTAACCCATCACTGTACAATAATTGGTTTGTATAGTCCATCCATTAGGTAATGGAATCAAGCTGGTTTTAAATTGTATTTCACCTTGACATTGCTTTTTTTTTTAATCATTTGATTTGTTTACTTTGAGTTACCAATGCAAGTTTTTTTTGTTTCTGTTTTTATCTGTTTTTATCTTTACAGTCCAATCCTTCACTTTACAAGAAATGATTTAATAAGACTACACATTATTGATAATGCATAACTATCAACATTGTATTGTATATATTTATTTTTTATTTGTTTATTTTAAGTTATAAATACAATTTAACCCCAATTTTTATTACATATGTTCATGTTTCCATAGCTTAACCGATAACTGTATGTGAATTGGTATTTTGAATCCATACATTCAGTTATAATGTATGGAATTACGTTGGTGTCAAAACTATTCTGTCTAGATATAGCTTTTTCAATTTTTTATTTTAAGATAATTTATTTTAAGTTAATATAGCACAAGGGTTTTATTTATTTTTTAATCTTTTACTAAAGTCTGACCCTTTCACTGTACATTGACCATTTTGTAAAGTTGTAACGTATGAATTCAACCTGGTATGAAAGCTGACTTGGACCTAAATTTGATTTTATGTATGTTTGTTTGGAGTTGGTTATGTGAAAAACTACAATATTTTGTCGTAAAAAGCATTTTTAAACATTGTTGACCTCAGACTGGGTAGACCGCAATCTGTATTCCCGTCAGTCGTAACAAATAGTCAAAATTCAACTTATATAAAAAAAAAAAAAGTGTTGTGTATGTACTGATTGCATTTTTCACTCTTTAAAAAAAAATATATTTAAACACTGCTAAACCTGTTAAATTCACCTGTGTGATATTAAATGTGAGTTTTTTGCGTAATTTAAATTGACAGTATCAAATAAACTAAAGGCATCTTTCCATTTATGATTTTGAATTAAAACCACAGAAACATTTAGTGCTCACATTTAACTTATAAATGTTTTGTTTTCGGAAAAAATATCTATTCATTGTTAGGAATCTTTCTAATAAACTTGTTTGATTCCAAATGCACTGTGCCCTTTTGTGTTTAATTTTCATTCCTTTCTAAGCCCCTCTTCAATTACAACTCATTACTTTGCTTGTTTCGAAACCACAGTTGGCAAAACTATCATTTAATAAAGTATTTTTATTATTTTTTTTTTTACTGGCAAAGCTTCTGTGTTTATTACTGCTGAAACATGAGACCACACATACCCACAGATTCCATTTGTGCTTCATAATTTTATAGATTCATTTTTATCTATTACAGTTTTTCTCTGTTGGTTTGGCTCATTTCTTGAAACTGAAATGACAGTCTCAAAACTAAAAGGTCATTTGGCCTTCTGCACGACAGTTCATCTCAAAAAGAAGAATTATTACATTGCTTATAATTATTATAGACAAAATGCTATAGTCATTCACTGTAAAGCTAGATTCTGAATTTTTTCAGGAAAAGCGAAAACAATTGGGAACTACTGTTTACTGCAAGACTGCAGTGTTGGACAACCAATTACTGACTTAACTGCACATACTGGTATTGCGGGTCTTTCACTCTGTCTTTGTTCCTCTCGAATGGAACCTCTTATATCTGCTTCATAGTGAGATGAGTTTTTTCAAGACCTGGTCTCTAGTCGAGTGGCTGATGGAGTTGGTATTTTTAAATATGGCATTGTCTTGAATAATGGCATCATGGATCTGTCTCAGAGTGATAGCATTATGTGCAATCACCATTCTGCAAATTTCTTGCTCTTGGATACCATTTAGCGTTTTTCTACTGCCACCCTTGCGAAGTTGTACAATCATATACAAAGAAGTCAACGGTCAGATTACAGAATGCCCAGAACAATATACAGTATTGTCTTGCACAGTTCTGTAATTTAATTGTTGAGTACAAAGCTGTTTTCCCTGTGAAAGGGTTGGACAATGGAAGAGACTGTAGAGGCACAGCGACCAGCCTCTGCCATTGTGAAGCGATGGTTGACAACACGGTCTATAATGGTGGCCCATATGCATCTTCGTGCTCCTTGACATCTTCCTCTTATTTCATCATGCATGCTCACTCCTCTTGCTCCTCTTCTTCCTCCTCCTCCTGCTGCTTCTCTTCCCCTTCTTCCAGCAGGAAGTTGACCTTCATCATTTTGTTGGTGAGGTGCCTCAATGTTCATACAACAAATGGTATTGGCGCTGGCCTATTTATACATATTTACCAGCATCCACAGTCATATTCAGAACCTGTGAGGTAACGGAACTAAAACTCTTCATTAATTAGTGAAGGTTTCATTTCACCTGAGCGTCAATCATGGTCTTGAATTTATCAATTGTTCCAAGAAATTCATGTATGTTTTTCATAGCATCTTCTTGACTAATTTTGAAAATTGAACAAATGATTGTGCATATGACGGCTCCCACACTGAAATCTTGCTGACATGTTTCTCATTAAAATGAGAATTGGCTGATCAGGTTAAATCTACTAGATCTAAGTCATTGTAAAATGTGCTAAACATGGGTTCACTTTTCCAACTCTATGCTACTTGTCCAAAACCTCTTGCAGTAGTTCACTGACACACTTGAAACGTGCATGAAGACAATTGAGATTGGATCAGAGCAACGAGAAATGAGATTCTGTTGTGAATGCTGTTTAACTTTTTAAAAACAGACTTTAACCTTTTTGAACACTCATGGCTACCATTCATTTTCTCCAAGTAAGGTAAAAATTATTTAAAGAGTCAACGTGGTTAAAGTGATTTGTAAAATTTGTATTAAAGGAAGATTCCTCCCTCTGGCTGATGAGCCTTTCCAGCTCCCTCCTGGTGTAATCGATGTGCTTAACGTCACCCTCCAGGTTCCTTCTCCATGTCTACATTCGTCTTCCTTATCAAGGTCTATGGGCTTGGTCTCACCGCCCGAACTTTGCTGGAACCTGGAGCGGCAGGGAGGGGCACCGAATTTTGACAAAGACCCACTCCAATCATCTTTTGATCTATTGTAAAAGAGCTATACAGTTGTACAGTTTTGAGCCACATGCCAGCTTAGGACAACAAAGACGTACATTTGATCTAGTCATCTCCAAGTGGATGCGTCAGAATGGAGCGGAGCAGGGAGCTTGTGGCCCACCTAGCATATTTTCAACATCACAAACACGATCTTTTTCGAGGATTTTTTTTCATCTGCTCCTGACTCTCAGTGATTTAAATAAAGAAATACTCAGAAATGCAATTTCAAGATTCCTTTTCTTTATAAATGTCCTCTATCACCAGAAAATGCTACAAGAACACAGAAAAAACCACAATGTTCATCTGAGTGGGCCTTTAAAAAATGTTTTATTTTGTTGAAAAATGTGATCAAACGACACTCCAATGGTTCAGCTTTACTTGTCTTTTTTCTCTATTTAAATGTTATCACTTCCATTTTTATCATTTAGTGTTTTTATAACTCCTATTCCTCATATTTTGTGTTAGAATCATAAACTGCATAAAATGATGGATGTAGTCCACTGGTGTCAGACATAAATGACTGCAATAACCCCAGTTTTGCTGGAAATAATTGCTTAAATCTTAAATTAAGAACCATGCCTCTAATTAAATGCTTGGACTATAACATTTTCCCACAAGCCCATTTTTCTGTCACTTTTAATACTTTCTTCATCTGATTAGAAAGCCAATGATTCTCCTGACGGTTCTCTTTTTTCAAAGTGCTGCTTGTTTCACAAAAATTAAATGCATGCAAATGATTTTGACACCACAAATAACTATAGATTCAATGCAATGTGATTTGTCCATACATAGACTATATGTATAGCGAGACAAAAGAATACAAAAATGGGTCAATTAATCATTTTTTCCCCAAGTAAAAAACACAAAGACTAAGTACCAGATAATTGTGTCAAATTGCTTGAAATGGTTGATTTCAAGCTATTTAGCTGATAGCTAGGGTTAAAACACATCAACAGAGAGCTCTTAGCAGTGGGGAGGGGAAGGGGGTGCCAGACTGCTCTGCAGAAACTATGTCCTAAAAAACGATTTTGACTAAAAATGTCATAACCATAATATTAAAGAAAAAAATATGCTGGGAACGCTTCGGAATGGGACTTTAACTGAGTACTGTAGATAAAACATGCTGATGTCAAAAGAACGAGAAATGGGAAATAGCGTTACTTGTATAGCGCTTTTGTAGCTTTCTTGAAGGCCAAAAGTGCTTTAGAGTCACAGTCTCATTCACACCCACATTCACACAGTGATGGTGGACACTTCGACACAAGGGCAGGCAAAGCAGGCAAATCCAACCTGTAATCTTTCAATCAGAGGTCGACCACCGTACCACAGCGCCATGGCCACCTCCACTTTTATACTTGCTTATATTAGCTCTGGAGGATGCATAGGGTCAAATTTGACTGTTGTTACTTTTTGTTTCATCTGACATTAATTGTCGAAACCAAAAATGAGGAAACAAAATTAGCTCAGTTTACCTTGAAAGCCCAGATGAAAATTGTTGGGTTCTCCAGGGTATAGAATTTAGGCTGCAGTACCTCTTTTAAACACCAGAGGTCAGGGTTTGTCCTTTAATCACTTTTGTGGTCTTCAAATGAAATCAAATTCAAACTCAACAGCTGTTCAGAAATAAAGATTTAAGGGATGAAAATAAACCTTCATGTTATTTTTCAAAGTCCTTGAGTTGTGTTTTCAGTAAATCAAGAACAAACCGCAAAGAATTTTAAAGACTAAAACATGGGGAGAGCAGAGCAGATGGAATTTCCTTTTTAAAGAAACTTCAAGGCTAATAAAGAGCTGTGAGCCTGAGGGCTGCAGTTGGAAGAGTTGGGCCAGCATATTTTTTTCATTTCAGGGACACAAAAGGCTTCATTTGTATCCAGCTCTGAGCTGTTTCGAAAGAGGTTGTGTTTTTCGTCTGCTTCTTTAAGAAGGACTTTGTGACTTTTTGTTTTGGAGAGTTTCCTTTTTTCAACAAGCTTTATCCCTTTCGGGGTCACCGGAGCCTAACCCGCTACTCATGGGCGAAGGCAGGGTACACCCCTGGACTGGTCGCCAGTCTGTCGCAGGGGCCACAATCACACACCCATGCACACTCACAGTCACACCAACGGACAATTTGGATTAACCAATTAACCTGTGAAGCATGTTTTTGGACGGTGGGAGGAAGCCGGAGTACCCGGAGAAAACCCATGCATGCACGGAGAGAACATGCAAACTCCACACAGAAAGGTCCCCCAGCCAGGGCTTGAACCGGGAACCTTCTTGCTGTGAGGCAGGAGCGCTAACCACTGTGCCACCGTGCAGCCCTTCAACAAGCCATTTTTAGAGTTTTTAAGACACAATTCTATCATTTAAGAAAAAAAAACATTTCTTTAATGATCACATGTTGTGTCAAAAGTCCCACATTTCTTCATTTAATTCATTAAATCCAAACCTGCATATAAAACCACAAAAGTAGATTCATAGTTTGCCCTAATTAGGCATACAACCTAGAAATAAAACATATCTTCCCCAATCCTTTTTTGAGCTTTCCATTTTAGTACCTATTTAGTTCAACAAATGCTGAGTTACATATCACTAGAGGTGGTGGCTAGGTTGTTGCATACGCAAAGTTGGACGCCATATTGGATTGGTACAGATGCCGGTTCACTGCTGTGCTGCAATTGTACAATCAGAGCTGGAAAAACAAGGATGTGACCTTTCACAAGTAAATAATAACTTTCAGCCAATAAAGGAGAACTTCTAGGAAGAACTGAGTGAGTTTACTCAGAACAGTGAACGTGTAGACTGATCTTGTAGCCTATTCAAAGTGTATGGTACCTTAAGAATTCGCACTATTTCCACGTTTACTGGCAGGACCACCTGATTGTTTTTTTGTTTTGTTTTGTTTTATGGAGGATGACCGTAGTATTTGTGTGTGTGTCCGACCTCAGATCAGAGCAGACGACCCGCTGAATTTAAGCATATTACTAAGAGGAGGAAAAGAAACTAAACAGGATTTCCTCGAGCGAAGAGGGCAGAGGCCAGCAATGAATTTGCTCTCGGCGGGCGGACAGGGACATGTGGTGTACGGAAAACTGCCTGTTTGGAGTTGCGCAGGTGCCTGAGTCCTTCTGATAGAGGCTGGGTGGGATCCGCAGGTGCATTTACCCCTCTGTGGTGCCGCTGATCATAAAAGGGGCGCAAGCGGTCTGTCGCCATGTCAGCTACCCACCGACCCATTTATAAACACGGACAGTGTGTGTGTGTCTTAGTTTGTGTTTAGATTTGAGTAAAATCACAACCATGCATCAGGTGTGCATTATGTTGCTTATATAATGACGTATTTATTCATAGAAAAGTTTGAAATGTCATTACACTTTGTACAAAAACATTCATACCATGACCTCATTTTTGTGTTGACCAGAGTTTTTTTTCTTTTTAAAGTCGGACCAAATTGAAGCATTTTATGGTCATTCCACTTTATCTGCTAAGCCGTCTTTCATTGTTTACATACCATTCAAATGAGGCGTCGTTCTTTTCGTATCCTGGACAATGGTAACAGGCCAGCGTGCCATCTTTACTGATACATAACTCATTGGGTGGAATCATCCTCTGAATGAAATGTTTACAGTTTGAAAATTTGGTCAATGCCTTAGTCATCAGGATTTAGGGTTGTTTGGTGCATGTAGGGTCATAGATAGGTGTGGCCAAATTTGCAAAGGAGTGCAGGTGTGTCTTGCAGTTCCATTAATGGATGCCATGAAAAAGGAACATACCATATTTGTGCGTGTGGTAAATATGTTATGAAGTATTTGTAAGACACTTGTGATGTACGGGTGATGCTGGTACATGGTGCCCTTACACCACACTCTAGTTACTAGAGATGTGCGCAAACTGGCTCCTTACCAACTGCATGCAATGCTGCACATGCTCTATTAATATTTGAAACCGTGTGTCAAAACCAGCCAACAAGCTGCAGTTAGGTAACACACATAATGTGTGTTGTAAAACACACATTTTGAGGTTTGTGTGTGAAGCAAAGTTCTTTAACCCTTTAACGCTGGAGATGTCGCCGGCAACAGCTCAATTACACATGCTCTTTGACGTACTGTAACTCTTGACCGTGAATCAGCTGATTCTGACAAACTGCTTTTCTCCGCTTCAAAATCCGCTGGAATTACATTAATTGCGTAAACAGTTGAAGAGTTACGGTCTTGAAGATATGTAAACACTGAAGCTAAACCTCAGTTGTTAAAATGTAAAAAATGACAGAGGAACCTCAAAAGAAGTTACATTTATTAATGCATTTCAATTTTTTTTTTATAAAAAAAAACTCTTTTTGAGGAGTATATTTTTTTTAAAAACTTTTTTTACCTAAGCAGTATATTGATACTGAAATAGTGCTCTTACTCAATTCCCATCCCTTGTCTCCTTGTGTTTTCTCTCAAGTTTTAAAAATCAGAATTCCTGTAATGCTAGCAGAAACACTGTAAACACAGACATAAATGTACTAAAATGTAAATGTAAATCTACTTAAAACGTGAAGGAAAATGTTTGTAAAAGAAATATTTCAGGGTAAGAAATGAAACACTGACCTCTAGTGGTGACTTTGAAGAATGACTTAAGCCTGTGAACATTCATGTGAATGCATTTCTGAACTGCAACCATGAGAGATTCCAAAAACTGACGTTTTATGGTTCTTCAGGAACAGCAACTGTTTTGTTTTTACAAATGAATGGATTAATAAAAAAAATGGTCAGACGTTCACTTGAACAGAATCCACCAGGGGGAGCTCTTCTCTTAGTTTTTTTTTTTTTTTTTTCCCCCAGTGATACAGCCTTAGCTTCTGGAGCTTAAATGTTAATGTTGAATCTAAATTTAACTCACAGGAGAAAAAAAAAAAGTTATTCATTGTCTGTTTCTGAGCACACTGCTCATTCTCTGTGCTGAGAATCTTTCATTAGATGATTATTTGATGACCTTTATGTCATTAACACTCTTTGTTTTGCCGTATTGTGTGGGCGGGAGGAACAAAAAAAGCTAAACATTTTCTTTGAATTTCAAAATATGTTCTTTTTTGTCATTGTTTTCAAGAAAACAGCACAAACTTGAAGGTAGGGCTTAAATCCTTTGGTACGGCCTCTCTGACTGCAGGAGCACGCTGGCGAGAGGATGCGCAGCAGATAGAATCCAGAGCTTCCATTAATATTTTATTCTTTGGGAGATGCAAGCAGAGGAAGAGAAAAAAAAAGGTCTGAAAAAAGAAGAAAGCATCAGCTGCTCCCTCTAACCTCTCATCTGCGTGTTACTGCTCTTTGCACCTCATGCTTCTGGTGCCAGATGGGTAATTTTCATTATCTGACTGACTCTTGTAATTAGCACAGATGAGCTGTCAGTGTACAAAATATGGATAAAAAAAAAAAATTGATTAAGTTGTTTTTTTGTTTTTTTTTTTAGGACACATCTGGTTGAAAGTGAGACGCAAAAAATAATATATGTCAAATATGCCTCAAGTGTGTTGTTTTGTTCAATTTTATATATATAGTATTTAAACTTACTCAGTTGCCATAATAGAAATATTTTTTTCCAGTCTGCCAAAAACAGAAAAAGAAAACCTTTGTAAAAATTAATGAATCTGAGGTCTATTAATAAAAAACTGAATAAATTAACTAAAAAAGAACAGACATGGTTGAGCAAAAAATATTCAATAATATTTAAAAAAGGTTTTATTTTCATTCTTAATGAAAAAACACTTTTTGTTGTCTTGATTTTTTGGGAATAAGTAGAAAATGCACACTCGTTGAAACCAGCCTCTAGTTGTTTTTCATGGTTTGCATCACATTCAAGAATTAAATAAGACTTCATTTATTATGATGGCAGAACACATTTTTGGAATAATATTTGCTAATATACACTTTATAAGCTGCATGTTGTGTTTACTGATTAATCACTTGTATGCAAAACATAAATGCAGTTTAAAACAAAGGTATCAAACTCCAGGCTTCAAGGGCCGGCCTTTTGGTAGACTTCCAGGAATCCTGTCTCATCTGCTGCTGATTACCTGGATCAGGTGTGTTTAGCTAGTTATGATCTTCAATGACTAGTTTGTTGGAAAACATGTAGGACACCGGTCCTCGAGGCCTGAAAATGGACACCTCCGGTTTATCTCCAATGGGTTAGACAGCAATCTCCATGGGGATTGCTGTCTAACCTCATCTGTCAGCCTGTCAATCACCATTGCAAACAGGAAGGGGCTCAGAGCTGATCCCTGATGTAATCCCACCTCCACCTTGAACTCCTCTGTCACCCCAACAGCACACCTCACCACTGTCTTACAGCCTCCTTGTCACTCCCGACTTCCTCATACAATACCACAGTTCCTCTCTGTGCACTCTGTCATAAGCTTTCCCCAGATCTACAAAGACAGTGTAGCTCTCTGGCCTTTTCTGTACTTCTCTATCAACATCCACAGGACACTTCAGCACTGCTCAGAGCCACGCTCAATGCGAAGTATTGCTTGTGCCTTTCAGCCTGCATACCGAGCGTTTCATCCTAAACTTATCGCCTGTTTACCTGACCCTCCTCCGTATTTGACTCTGCCTCTTTTCTGCCTGCCCCAACCTTTGCCTGGAATCTGACCCTGATTTAGCTTGTGGACTTGTAGCTGAGCTTTGCTCCTGTCTGCCTGTCAGAGTCAATAAAACCTGCTACAACTGGAACCAACAGTCTGCCTGTTTGTGATACTCACATCCTACCTGTGGGGCACACCCACTAACAACATTAAACATCACATCTTCCATTTGTATCTTCAGACTCACCACTCTATCTGACAACCTTTTTACCTCCACAACATTCCTAGCAAGCACCTCCTTTAAGATAAATTCGTGCTACAATCTTTCAGAGAAACATACAGAAAAAAATCGTATACATTTTAACATTTTTTAGCAAACAAATTTTAGCTAAGGCTAACACCTAGTTCAAGTCGACTTCAGTTTGTCACTATAGTTGAAAATATTTAAATAGAGTTAGAATATACAATGGAATAAGCTAACATTCAATGTAATGCAGCTTTTTTTGTCAACATTTTTTTTGCAACTGCTTAGCTGCCACTGTTTGTGCTTTCCAGAGATTTTATCATCAAAAATCTGTTCCTAGATCTGTAAAAATGAATTTCAGTAAAAAGTTTTGTTAATTTCTCTCTGTATTTGTGTCGTTAATTTGAGGTACTAAATCATCTGACTTTACAACACTTTAATTATATTTCTCAACCTGTTTACATTGAAGCTTTCAGCTCTAGTGTTTACATTCTTTCAAATACCTTATCTCAATCGTTTACACAATTAATGTAATTCCAGCGGATTCTGAGGCGGAAAAAAGTTGCTTTGTGCTGGTAAAATTGGTGATCTGAAAGCCACTTTTCTCTGTGCCAGGATCAATTGATTCACGTTGGTCGCATAAACAGTCGAAGATTTACGGTTCGTCAAGAAGCGTGTGGGATTTTGGTGTTACCGGCAACATTACCGTTGTTAAAGGGTTTATTCCAATTTCAATAGCAACCACTATTTTGGGGGTTTTTGTTCTTTATGACTGCTGCAGCTGTTACATTTGTCCAAAAGTGGGGTAAAAGACCAAACTTGATGAAGAACTTAAGTGGGAGATTATTAATGAGATTTTTCTAACAATCATGGGTTTTTGGGGGCCAATTTCAATGCCTTTTTCCCTCTATTTTTTGAGTAATATTGAAAAGCAAACTGACTGACTTTTTTTTTGTTTATTTTTGTCTTGCTGAGTCAAAAAAAAAAGTATTTCAGAACATTTGTTTCTCAGGAAAAAAAAAGCAGGAACTTCTAATTATGTCATCACCAACTTATAACCAACATAAAAAAATAATTACTCATATTTTTAATTTTATGAAGAAAATATAACATATTTTGTGGCATAATATGACTTGATTGACTATATTAAATCGA
This sequence comes from Adrianichthys oophorus, assembly GCA_036245035.1. Lineage (NCBI taxonomy): Eukaryota > Metazoa > Chordata > Actinopteri > Beloniformes > Adrianichthyidae > Adrianichthys > Adrianichthys oophorus. Next base: position 18,527,014 of record BSAI01000101.1, on the reverse strand, counting down.
AAAATCGAACCAGTTAAATTAAGGTTTCCAGTTAAATTAAGTAATTTAATTAAATTGACAATCTTCAGTGGTTTCATCTTCAATAACTTTACAGTCAAAATATTTTAGTCAGATTTTTTTCTGGACACTTATTCCAGTAAAATGTTCATTTTAATTAAAGAATAATTTAAAGTAGCCTTTATTATTAACATTTTATTTCTAAACCATTCGTTTTTTTATATTGAGGATACAAGATCTTCAGGTGAAGGGTAATGGTGTTAAAGAGAAAAAAAAGAGAGGTAAAGTGAAAAAAAGGAAGTGGGGTGAAAGGGGAAGGAGGAGAAGGTGTGGATGGGGAGGGGAGAGGAAGCATGAATAATCCATGGAGGCTTCACGGCAGGATTAAGACAAGGTGGGAGCCAAAAATATCCCCGGCTGGCAGCTTGGCGCAATAACTCTGCAACAGAGAAAGCGCGACATGACAGCAGCCACTTCTGCTGCCGGTCTTTATCAGCTCAGGAAGTAAAATGTTTGGGGATTATAACAAGCTACTGTGATGTTGCTGTGTACAGTAAAAACTCTGTGTTCTGAGAGAGGGAAAACATGGAAGACTTTTTACTTTCTGTACACAAATCTAAATTTTTATCATGAGAAAATTCAAATTGTTTTTTAGGAAGCCTTATTTTCTGCTACAGCCTTAGCTTTTACTTAATCAGCCTTAAAAAGACAGCAGCTGTTGCAATTTCATAAATTCAGCTCTTTTTGTGTCTTCGCCATGCTTTTTAACATTGAATCCAAAAAATTTTAACATTACATGATGCAATTGCATGCATTTACTGTAGAAAATGACTGAAGGGTTTACATGGAACAAGATAAAGGTTACTTTTTTTATGATCTTTGTCCCTAAATAGCCGATAAACCGGATCGTACCACTTAACAAGCTTGGAGTGTGCAGGTTTTCTAGGGAGATATGTATTTGTCTGACTTCATTCATTCATTCATTTTCCAATCCGCTTTATCCCTTTCGGGGTCACGGGGTTGCCGGAGCCTAACCCGGCTACTCATGGGCGAAGGCAGGGTACAACCCTGGACTGGTCGCCAGTCTGTCGCAGGGGCCACAATCACACACCCATGCACACTCACATCCACACCTACGGACAATTCGGAGTAACCAATTAACCTATGAAGAATGTTTTTGGACGGTGGGAGGAAGCCGGAGTACCCGGAGAAAACCCACGCATGCACGGGGAGAACATGCAAACTCCACACAGAAAGGTCCCCCAGCCAGGACTTGAACCGGGAACCTTGTTGCTGTGAGGCAGGAGCGCTAACCACTGCGCCACCGTGCAGCCCCTATTTGTCTGACTCTTTAGAGAAATCAGTTTTTTAGGTTTACATAAAATGGTTAATGGCGTATACTTGTGTAGCGCTTTTCTACCATATGTGAAAATACCGGAACTATTCAAGGATACTTGACATTTCTATCTCCCTCAATCACTTTTACGAATTGTACTTTATCCACAAGTGTAGGCAAAATTGAGCTGTTTGCATTAGTCTTTTCCACTAAATTTATGTTAAATATCCATGTTGGTTACCACTCATCTACAGGGTTTCGTCCTTTTCCTCCAGGGGTTGTGTTCTAAAAAGTAACTCACGATGGGAAAAATCTGCAAAGTATGAAGATATCTCAAGGCTGTAAAACTCCTCACTGTACACTTTTCTCAGACAGACTTGAACATTTTCACACTTTTCTCTCTTGTTTAAACTTTCAAGTTCAAATCTTTGTAGAAAAATAGGTCCAGTATAATAGAAGGAAAACAAAGATCTGATTGTAATCAAATATTAGTGTAGGTTTGGGAAGGCTCGCGTATCTGCACAGGTTTGGCAAAGTCTCCAGCCAATCAGGATGCAGAACACTGTGTGCTGTTTTATAGAAAGCACCCAAAATTGCACTGAAAAAAATCAGCGAGACTGTGAAAGGTTAATATATAATATTAGCCCCAAATATTTTATAATATATTATGATATATCGCAAAGGAACATTGTACTCTGCTTATCATAAAACCATAAAAATACTCTTCTGATTGTGACTAACATGTTTCCATGTTTTACAGTGTTTTCCGGATTGTTTTACTGGCGCTTATTTGCATTCTTACAAGTGAGAAAAGCGTTAAAATATTAATGACTGAGAAAAATGTATAAAGTGTGTAGTGAGGGGTTTTACAGCCTTAAACATCTGTAACCCTACTTTTCAGATTTCACCTATTATGGGTTATTTATGTAGCGTATCCCCTGCAATGGAATGCTAATTATTATTAGTTCAGTGGTTTTTCGTTTTAGCTGAATTTTTTTTTTTTTTTAGCAAAAACATAGCAAAAAGCAGCTACAAAAGGTAGCAGTTAGAGTTGGCAAAATATATTAATCTGGGGGAGTGTTGTATATTTTTTTAAAAGTTTTGTTTTGCCCTAGCCAGCATACAACTTTTACAGAAGACAAACACAACAGTCAAATAAAACCCAAACCACAAAGTGAATATGAAACCTCTACAAGAGAAAACCTATTTCTTTTAAAAGGAGAACTTCCCTCCATCTGCTGGGCTTAAATACCAGTAAAAACATCCATAATTTCTTTCCTCCCAGTCTTTTTTTTTTCTTTTTTATCTTTTCCTTCCTTCTCTTCTGTAAGTGCAGCTAAACGATATAAAGTCTTTTAGTTACTTGACAAGAATCATGGATTAGCATAACAGCTAAAGCTCTGTCGGCACAAAGACTGAGATGGTGTCATTTCCCGTTCTTTGAGGAGAGGCGCAGACGTTCGCATCTGCGTGCAGCTGCAAAGCTTGATGACTCCATATGGATCAGAGGAGCTCAAACATTAGCTGGTTTGAGGAACAGGCAGCGCCTACTCAAGGGGTTGTCAATCAGATCAACTTTTTTTTCTCCTAGTTTGGTAGAGGTGTTCTAAGTGATCAAAACTTACTGTTGGAAGGTCGGGAAACTTTAAACACCAAAAATATTATGACGGCAGCGTCACATGTCAGTGTTTCTCTACACCACACAGTGCGGTGTGGATTCAAGGTAATTAAAAAACAAACTAGTTAAAAATCTGTGTTCACACTGAATTGTTGTCATATATAAAGGCAATGCTAGGTGAGAAAGACATGATTCGTACCTGTAATAAAGAGATCATAGCACTGGAAAGTAAAAAAAAATCTACCAAGACAGTGATTTTCTGTAAAATTAGGTAGCAAACATGAAAAAAGTATGTCTACAAAAAAAATTATGTACATCAGAAATGGTAAATTAGCATTCAAATTTCACTGCACAACTTCCATTCCTTGTCGATGAAATGATCAAACATTTAAAATGTGCCAGGTTCAAATAGTTGAACTTATTTGTATTTTGTGATGTAAATTCACTAATAAAAATGTTGTTTTCAATCACTTTCAGCAACATCCTTACAGAAAAAAGCATACCTGAGAGACCTGTTATTATTTAAATTATTATTTTGTCACTCATAAGACCTTCGAGATCAACTGCAAAGACAGACCGCTCTGGCGGAGAATGACTCACAGCGGACTTGAACTAGATTACACATCGTATCTTGCTCATCTTGAGCAGAAAGCTCTTAAACGTCATCAGAGAAGAGGAGAAAGCTGAAAGTGAATTGGTCATAGTTCTTTGTGAACTGACGACGGCCATATATATTTTGTCATTATTTAAAAATGGTTTTTTTTTTTTAAATTACATCCAAAAAAGATATAAAAACTGTGCATCTGGACAGATTTGCTCACTTTTTTAACTAAATATTTAACCTTTTAAGTGTCAAAATCCTCTCCTCTGTTGGTTTTTAATCTGTAACTTACTTGTTTAAGTCACTTTGCACCAGGAACCACATAAATCTGTGAATGTATTCATGACAACTTGTCTTCTCTATTAAATTATCATTTAATATTCAATCTTTTATATTTACACATCACAAAATACTACCAGTTGTCTCAACATGTAGACATATTTTAATGTGTGCATCTGCACGGTTTTGAAAGAGTACACTGCTTTGCTACAAGTTATTAAATAACCCGTTTGATGAATGAGGACGACAGAGGCCTGCTTTGTTGCTTCATTGCTTGACGTACAAGACAGATGACCTACAATAAGACAGCAATTTGTCCTCTGAGGCTGCAGCTGAAACAGATTTGTAGATCATTTGGAGAGCGCTTTGGAGGTTGCATAATTTGGTGGCTCCATATTGTTAAGATATGGCGCTGTCTCTGGCTGTACAGATGGAAATTCTGATGGTGTGCAAATGACTGCAAAATTTGGAGAGCATCTGAATTACAGTTGTGAATGTTGTGTTTTTAAATGTGTTTAAAATTTAAGTCTTGTAAAGATCCATCTAGAACTGAAGTTTGACAAATTTCTTTTAATCTATGTGATTTTATTAGGTATAACGTATTCCGAATCAGGCAAATGAACAGGAAGTGTTTGCTAGTCTGATGCAGCTCTTGCATTTTTATGCAGAAAAAGCTTAGTACACGGAGAAAATATCTGGGGTTTTATGTAAGAGGGTAGGATGGAAAAGATTCATACCCTTTGTTTTACAATCAAGGCTGGGTTTACAATGACCCCCCCATTACGTGGATTTGTGCTCACTGTCACTCAAACACAAGACCTGCTGAGAAAATGTACATACAATATAAAAACCGTGACGAATGAAAAAAGTCCTCTCATTTAACCGTTCTGGAATCGTAAATATACACCATCTAAATTTAGGAGAGCCAGGAAAACAAAATTCATTGTTGTGTATTCCTCATTTGCACCCAAATGGGGACACAAAACCCTCTTTTTTGGTAGGTGATTATTGACCGTTTTAATTCAAAGTAAACAAGTTTTACCTTTGTGTATCTGGACTAAAGATGGCAAAAGATGGCATCAATGAGTTCTCTGTTGGCTGAGAGACAGAAATCCAGAGTACACATTGAAACAAAAACGGTTTTCATCAAACCAAACTGACCTATCTCTGGCAGCAAAAAGCAGCAACAAAACATTCTGTATGAACGGGATATACTGAATTATCTGTGAAACCAAACTAGTCTGATTTAAATGTCCAATTTTCTTGTATTTAAAGTCGTATGTGTGCATTCGTGTCTATGACATGTAAATAGTTTGTACAATATGTATAAACCAGTGTGTGGAAACATATTTAGATAACGTTTTGGCTTTTTGCCTGCTTTTGGATGGAATGAGTTGTTTGCATATCTGCAGTTACAATTTGTGGTTTATAAGCACGTAAACATACTGGCCTGAATGTTATACCACTTGACACTCTAGATTTTAGCTCCGCCGTTCGTGGACCTCTTTCCTGTCTGTAAAACCAAATTTGAAGTGATGATGGGTTTTGCATTTACCATTAACTTCAAAATAGGGACAGTTTTTTTTTTTTTTATTCAACTGTGCCCTGGTGTTGTAATCCTCCATTACTCCCATCTTATCACATAAATATAGAGATATACCATGTCATTTTTTTTTTCATTGTAGATGTTTGTGGCACCAAATAAAATGCAATATGAATACAATTCCAATGTCTGAGTCTTTGTTTATTTTAATTTTTAAATTTCTATGGTATGAGTATTCTCTCACATATTTATATCTATGTATAGATATAAGTGCAAATACACATTGTTGTTTTAAGACAAGAGACAAGGGGTGTAAGCTGCACGGGCAACTGTGTTTTATTCCAACAAAGTTGAGATGCATGAAAAAAAAAGAGTCATTGGAAAAATCACCGTGTGTACTTTTGAAATTAGCTTGTATTTCCAAATGAAAAATTTGTCCGGATTTATCACACCTCATTTCTAGCTAGTATCTAGACACTTTTAGCTTCATTTTTAAACGACAATGATAGTTACAATTCATGATGGATTGTTCTCGTGTCGACCAAACATCTGCAACGTCACGTGTAGTTAATTTCTTCGAGTGTGGGGGGTCGCAGACTTAAACTGACCATATATAGCTACTTCAAAAATAGTGGCCACATTTTTCCGTATAAAGAGTGTATCATTCACAAACATTGACACTGCAGTGCAGACAGAATATATATTGGTAACATTCCACAGTTTATTACTGGCCTACTTAGATCAACTTCCCCGCCCCAATCCGTTTTTTTTTTCTTTTAAAGAAAATTCTCTCGTTAAAAATCTTTTTTATATTACACATTTTTCTTAAAAAATATAGAAAATAAATATGTACAGGCATTTTACACATGGGATATCCTCTGGCTTTTTGTTTGGAAACAAATGGGACACTTGTATCTTCTCGCAGCACATGTTACAGAGTATGTGTTGAAAGGCTCCAGAGCTAAGAAAAGTGGTAAAAAAATAGGTAGATTTCATACAGAGAAATTAAATACATGCATACATACAGTAGAGTGCCATGCAAACACAGTCCGTTTTTTAGGGAAGTAAATTGTTCTAAGATTTGCATTTTTTCATCATTATTCAAACATTTCATGCCTTCTCACTATACATACATGGCTTTACATTATGAGCAGCTGCAGGAAATAGCTGTAGAAACTTCTAAGCTCTTCGTAGGGCAACCTTTAATTGACAAAAGCAATATTACAGGATGTAATCATGGTCAAAATTTTGTCTAGTATTTATTACCAATGCACAACAGGGCTAAGTAGCATCTTGATATTTAGTGAACAATCAGACAAAATTTGCACTTTCAGACATCGACACATATTTCACACAAATGCTTTTTTTCCCCAGTGTGAACATTTCAATCATCAAACCAGCAAAGCTGCTATTTGCTCTGTTTGAGAGCTTTTCATTTTCTGGGTCGTAGCACAAAGAAAAAGACAGAGACGTTCCCTCGTGACAGCTCTGTTGGACCCAGTCGCTCTTCCTAAGAAGATATTGACTGCTCTGTAATCAGCCATATCTGCTCACGTATGGGGCCTCTCTATCACCAGCCACCGGCTAAGACCTGCCAGCCAGAGGCCAGTGGGAGATTGGTATCCGTCAAGGCTGCTGACCTTGAGTGTGTTTGTTGTCTGACTGCAACAGAGATTCTTATCGGTTCAAGGCAGACAAAGATAACGCTGTTTACCCTCAGGGGACAAAGTACCCATTTTGTACTTCTTTGCCCAAACCAATGGCAAAGAGGCATATTTAAAGAACACTCAGACTCTACATTCTTGTGATCAGCTTAGAACCTGCAGGTGGTAGTAATGGCCTGCAAGTCCAATGCTTCTGACTAAAGGAAGATGTTCTTAACACGCCAGCCAATGTTCAAGTCCCTCGTTCATTTTTGAACAAGGACTATTCCATACATTTTTTTCCTCTTTTGTTCACTATTGTTGCAACGACTCTTGGCAACAATTCTGACACCACTAAAAAGTATATTTCCCTTTTTTGTGGGAGCCACATTTGTAAGAAACGTTGATTTCAAGGGTTAGGACAAGGGTTGGTTTGTCAGAAAGTTTGACAAAACACGCATTACAAAACCAACTTTTTGCTGTTTTTTTTAGACCGGAGCTGCCCATTTCTGGTCTCTAGCATTGGATTGTTTTCGAGGTAATGTTGCTCTACTAATTGCTGATTACCTTGATCAGGTGGTGTCAGATTCGTATCAACTGGACACCTAAACTGAATAATTAACAGCATATTCCTTCACAAATGGCTACAAAATAACAATAATAAAGTGGAGATTTGAGATTCTACAGCCAGTGGTAATACCAATCGTGTCTCATCAGCCTCGAACTAAACTCTATGTTCTTGTCGAGCACTCTTCTGTCGCCTGCAATCATGATCATTCCTCTGCCTTGATATACAGTTGCTCCACTGCCCAACTCTGCCAGTAAGTGTTGTAATTTTCTGTGCTAAGTCAGAGTATCTCTCATTCTTTGTTTAATTGGACACTGCTTTTTTCCCTGACCCGGTTTTAGAATTCTCCCCCTCTATCATATCAACATAGTGGATCAGCTGTTCTCAACTCCCCTACCCCCAACCCCCATGCTGGATCTCCCACCGGACCTTCTCAGACTCTTCCTCGAAAAACCATGTCATTAGTTTCTGCTCAACGCCAGCCCAGTAACTACATTGCAAACACAGTTCTGTTCCTCAGCCTGAGTCTTAGTTCCCTGGGGTCCAGTTTCCATCACCACCAGTTCTTGACAGACCTATAACAGGGTTACCCTACTCTAGTTCTTAGGACTTACCCCCCTGCTTAAGCTTCCCATGGACTTCTTCTGGATGATTACCTGGATCAGTTGTGTTCCATCAATCTGTTTAAGAAGACCAATAAGTCATATAATCAGAGGAGAGCAGTTTAGGGAGAGCTGTGAAACAAGTAGGGAAGTAGATCTACATGACCAGGGTTGAGCAGCCCTGGTCCAAGAATAAAGAAACTGTCAGTTAAATGATAAAACTGATCATTTTCAAACATGCTGTACTTTAAAACTCAAACAAAAGACCAAAGCAACCAAGAGTCAAAAATAGAATATACTTTGGCAAATATTTGAGAATTTTTTTTGGCCTTCGTATACATGTTCTTTCCAAATGTGGCACCATAAGAAATGTAAATAAAAAGACACCCCAATGATAGAAGATTTATTGCAAAACAACACTGTTATAATAAAATGGGGTCCACTAAACACAGCTGTTGTTAGTTTTTTGGGACAACTTTACACAGCATTCTTTTTAATAGAATAATCAAGATTGTTCTTATCTAATCATTTTTTTTTTCTTTCACTTTGGGGCTAAATTAAAATGCTGAAAACTCAAGAGAAGAGCAATAAAACTTTTGTTTTGAAAAGATGGACAGAAGTCCAGCTGACAGTTGTGTTTTGCTGTTTTGGTATTTTTGGTAGATGATGAAATGCCATTCTACATGGCTAGTTGGTGTTTGGAAAGTCAAAGTATAACAAAGACAATACTTAGAAAAAAAAGTTAATTAATTTGGTGGAATCCTTTTAACTTTAAAAAATGTTAGCTTTGAAAGAAGAATGAAAATATTATGAAGGAAAGACGTTTTTAAGATCATGCTGTAGCACAAGGATGGCATTTAGGTTGATGTTTAATGTTTTACTTTTTTACACAATTCAACAACAATGAACTTCACAATGTTAATATCAAATTTAGAGCTTTTATTGTAAGGATCTTTAAACATTTATGCAACATTCAACAGAATTCCCTTTAGTTAGCACTGTTGAATAGTGATATATGCTAAAGACTTTACCATAGGAAAACGTGGGTAAAAAAAATCTTGTTTGGCATCACTGTTTTTCCCAGAATCACATTCAAGCTTTAACGTTTCAGTGACGATAACCCTTTCAAAGGAGGACCATTAAGATAATCATGTACTTGCCTAAATTCTGCCTGAAGGTTGAATTCTCTACACACTAGAACAACTGTTTAATTTTGGTTCTGTTTACCTGCTAAGGATTTTTTTTGTCAGATTCAAAGAATAAGACTATGCGCCTTTTGAATATTTCTGGATGTTACAACCAGCTCATCTCCATTTACTGCAGCCCGGTGCAGTTTGCTCTGTCAGTGCATAAGGACTTCAACAACTCTACCATACAACAAAATGTGCAATACAAAACTTTGGGCGTAGGGTGTGCCATCGGCTATGCTCCGCTGCTCGGCTACATCTAATGTTACTCAACATGACGTGGTGTGCTTTTGACCTGCTGTCTTCCCCGTGGAGTTTGGTTTCACCACCATTTGCTTAGATCAGTAAGAGATAGAAAAGCTACTTCATCTTGTGGAGAATTTTTATGCATCGAATTGCTTTCATCAACACGTCTACGGCTACATCCATACTGGTGCATCTGAGACATTCCATTGGAAAGAAAGCTCCTTAATTTTTTGGTGTTAGCTTTTTTAAATGATGCGTTGGAAACCTTATAAATGCATCAGACTCACTATTAATGAGAGCTTGCGTCCTTGATAAGTATACAACTGCAGTTCTTAAAACGATTTAACAATTGCTAAAAAAAAAAAACACACACACACAAAGTTGGTTGGTGCATTTTAAAGTTGTTATGTACTTCAGCATCATTACTGCTGAAATTTGGCTAACAAGAACTGAACATTAGAAAAGCAAAAAAAGATAGATGCCAATCAAGGTGCGTTATAATGTGTTACTTTAACACCATTGGTGTGTGGGCGGTGGGCGCGAGTACGCTGAAACGTACACATTACAATTGCACCTGTTTGGGAATGAATTGTTGTGTATAAAAAAGCCAAGTAATCATTTTCTGGTGTTTCTTTCTTAGCAAGGCAGCAGTGCTTTATGACTGCAACCGGATCTTCTGAATTCCCACCTTTATTTGTCAGTGTAGAGCGGTTAACAGGCGTGAAAAATATGCACTAATGTGGACGTAGCCTTACTTACATTGGCCTTAAAGTCTGCTTTAACTCTAACTCACAAATCAGAAGTTGTTGACTTTGACTTAGACAAATGTAAAATGTGTTAAAAATTCCCTAAGAAGTTAGCAGGCATAAGACTTGGCAACTAGGTTTATTGTATATACCAAACAGCTGGGGACTACGCTTTACTCTGGTCAGCAATTGAGCAAGAGTGACCACTTTCCTAGAAACTTCACAGACTCCAAAACAGGAAGTACCTCTAGTCGAGCAACGGCTGTTTGGCCATGACCACAGGATAAGTTCACTCAGACATTAGTCACATGATCAGGATTCTCCCTAACTTCAATGCACTCTATCTCCTCCCTTTCGCGCTCTCGCTCCCTTTCCCGCTCTCTCTCCCTTTCCCGCTCTTTCCGCTTGGCCCGCTTCTTTTTCTTGTGTCTCTTTTTTGAAGGCGGGAAGAAGGTCAGGAAGACGGGCAGGATGACGAAGCAGTGCAGCACGGTGCAGCCTGCCGTGAGCAGGGAGCATTTGAACAGTGTGTAGGTCAAATTGGAAGGCACAAACAAAAGGGGCATGATCCCGATCACAAAGCAGGAGGTGTTCTGCAGGATAGCCGCCCCATGCTCCTCCAGTGCCAACTTGATGCACTGTGTCCTGGTGTGCTCAGTGGCCAACACAAAAGTGTACAGGTGCGGTGCACAGTGATCCATGGCGAAATTGAGAGTATAGATAAGGCACAGGATTGAGATGCTGTCCATGCCAACGTTCCAGAGGGTCATCAATCCCAAGACACCCAGCTCAACGGAAGTAACAGTGAGAATGAGCCAGAAGTTTCCAAGGGGATTGATAACCAGGAAGAATGTGAGTATTAGAATGGTAAGTACACTGAAGCCTGAGGTCAAAATAGGGGAGATGACGGATGAGCTGTAGCGGTCCATAAAAACAAACGTGGGATTGAAGGCAATGAACTTGATGCTGTTGATTAGCATCAATGGGCGAAGCTTCTCTAAAAGCTCCACCACCTCTTCTCGCTTCTTTTCCGTCGTCCGTGCTACCAAGTACATTCGTGAGGCAATTATGTCATATTCATTGGTCTCGCGGTTCTTTGAGAATATAATGTCCTCTGTGAAGTGCTGGTACTCCAGGCTGCGCAAGAAAGAGCCCTTCAGGATGGAGATGAAGTCACTCTTGGTTGATGCGCTCACGTTCACCACCCGGAGGTAGTGGAAAAAGTTGTCCATCCAAGAGATTTTGTTGAAGCCATGGCTCAAAGTCTTCAGGTGCTCCTGCACAGTGGAGTTCCAGTACTCTATGGGTTCGTAAATGTAGAATCCAATAACAGGACTATAGTTACTGAAGTATTTCTGTTGGGTTAAAGCGTAGGAAACGCTTGGTGAGTTACTAGCCAGCAGGTTCACAATGTTCGATCCATCACTGATTTGTAAACATCCCATGAAGGAGAAAGAGGCATAGATGAGATACAAAATGACGACAAACGGTTTGACGTAGGTGTTGGTAATCCACTCAGTGTAGTGCTCACGCAGGAAGTGTTGAATGAAGTGATTCTGGTATGGAACGCTGTCGTGGTGAGTGGACAGGTCATGACCGTCACTCATCATGGTCTTAAACCACGTGGGCTGCCGGTCCAGATACTCTACAGAGGGAATCTTACAACAGAAAACACTGTGGTATCGGTTCTGTTCAAGCTGTCCAGCAAACACCAGGCAGGAGCCGTAGAAGGAAAAAACATAGAAGTAGTTGACTAGAATGGCCACACACATGCTCTGACAAAATATCTTCACAGATTCAATGTTGGTAAAAGGGCTTGCTCCCATGCCAAAGGTGATGATGTAGAGCGAGCTGGTCATTGTGTAGCACACCATCACATCAGCAAATGCGTCTGCCACCCGCTCCTTGAATGGAAGGTTTTCTCTTGTTCTTCTCCAGCCAGCCAGCAGCTCAAATACCCCCTTGGTTCCATGGCCTACATGGAAAAAAAGAAAGATGCTTTAGCACGAGTGAATCAAGCGCAACAAGGTCAAGATAATTGCTTTGTTCGCGCAAAATAATTATAGCGAGTCAGGCAGAGCAATCAGATCATCAAGCAACATGCTTATTGTAATGAGTTAATTGTGCACCCAAGGTACATAGCAAAGAACAGAAATAAAAGCAAAATAATGTACTCTTTAGGATTTATCGATACCTTAATTGCTGAGGTGTGATAGGACATTATGGCTTAAGTATGGTTGTGCATTAATTTTTTGAGATTAGATTAGAATTATAATTGGGCAGTTAGGTTTTATTCATATATATTTCCTATTGGTGTAATAATTACAAAAACATAAGTGACTTAACATAGATAAATACAAATATTTTTTTGTTTTAATTTTTTTAAACTTTTTACAGCATTTATGTTAAATTGCACCTATAAACTTTTGGTCTTCAAATCTAAATCCATCTACATCAGCTCCATTCACATGAGTCAAATCCGTGGGATTGATACTGGTCAAAAATATAGACATAAAACGCACAAGGGTATGTTGCAAAACCACCCACTCTGGAGCTTCCACTCACCCACACGCTGTGCTAGTAATTGCAAAATGTTCAAGCCAAATAGGACTAAAAATGCTTTTGTGTGTGAACATTTTGAAAGTAGTCATTTGAATGTTTGTGCTCCACAGATGCAAGACAACTGAAAAACCTCTGCCAATCCTCATTTTCTCTCAACTTCTGGAGGAATTAAGACAGTCAGTCAGGTTTGTCTGGACATTATTGTGTGTCTGAATAATTTGTATGTCAGAAACAAAAGACATTAATACCTTCTAAAAAAACAACTGAGACTGCTCATCAATGTGTCATGTGTCACTTGGCCATTTTTAGATAGTACTTGTGAGACAGATTATCCAAAGCACTGAGTTCATCTTAGATTTTATAAGCCTCAGTTAGTCTGCTAAAAGTAATGGTTCAAGCAATTTGTTCAGAAAAAAACTGAACAGTCAAATTTTTGCTCATAAACAAAAACCACTAAAACCATTTGTTTCACAATCATTAAAACATTGATTCAAATGAGCTCACACAGATGAATGTTATTTTTAAATGATTCACTGATGTAGACAGAGGTAAGAGGAATTTTTACCATATATGCCAATATACATTCCCTTCCGTTCGATGAATAGCAAAGAAGTAATTTCATTTAAAAAGTTATGGTGAGTCAATCACATACTTTTTTGTAGAAAGAAGACATACTGGAGTTTTAGCTCCAAGTACCACTGTGCATTTCCTCCAAAATGCATATTTCATATGTAAAAAATTGAAAACATGTTTTATTCATTGCAGTGCAGATACACAAAGTTTCAGAGCTAAAGCCAAACCGTGCCTTGCCTTGCTTGTTATTCAATCATATTTTCAGACCGCAGTAAAGCAGTCCAAAACTGACAGCACTCTGTAAGACATCTTTCCATGAACACATGATACACAATGGTAAGATATACTTGGTCTACAAATTCAAAACCAGATAAGAATTGGATAATTAGAGGATTAAATGCACTTTCTGACATTAGAGTCCTAACATCCTTTGGATTTGTTCCTGTTCCTTCAAGCTGAAAAGGCTAGAATGACACGAGTGTACAAACAAAGCAGGATGACATTCACAATAATAGCAAACTAAGAAACATATCTTACTTCTAACCTTCAGAAAGCAAGTTGATGAAGATAAAAAAAAAACCAAAAAGCCAAACCAAAAAATAGACGCATTTTTAAATTCCATCAATTTTGGGCAAGAAAAAAAAACCAAGTACTTGGATTCAACCATTTTGACAGAGCTGAGGCAAATGGCAAAGCCGTCAATTTATCAGCCAATAGAGACCTTCATCCTCACCTATGGCATAAAGCTTTGGGTAATGACCGAATAATGAAAACACAAGCAGCTGGAATGGGTTTCTCAGAAACGGTGGCAGCACTCACTTTTAAAAGGAGCCTAATTATCTGCGAGCATCTCTGAGTCACTGCTCATTTGTATTGAAGATAGTTTTCTGAATTCTGTCTGAGTGTTTCACAGTGGAGAAGTTTCAGTCATGTCTCTGGGGGAAAGGCCTGGGGGCAATTCCAAGGCTGACTAAAGAGGCTGTAGCCCATGGCTGATCTGGGAACACCTTACCGTTCCCTCGAGTGAACTGGAGAAACCGGCTAAGAGGATGACAGAATTTTGGGATATTAGCTTGGATTGTTCCCTCCGTGTCACTGTATAACCAACACAAAGAGCATCGCAATCAATTTGATCAGTTTTCCAATTTTATTAAATTAAATGTATTCATAATGATAACAAGTTAGGATATTGTTGACAAATCTGCAGCATAAAGGTTGAGTTTGGGCTCTTAATTTCACAACAAGATTCATAACATGCATTTTCTTGCCTATATTAGTGACCTGTCTCTTATCTTTTCCAATAAATGTCGGGTCTGAAGAGGCGTCATAACAATATAACAATAAGTTACCGGTCTCACAAAGTCGCCAGTCTTTTTTAAGTATCTCTTTAGGATGCCGGCCGTCCAAATATTTTTTTGAATACAAACCGGGGGCAGTGTTGGAAGAAATACAATGCTGTACTTAAAAATTACATCATAATGTATATGTACATGTGTGAGTTTGGAGCTTGTTGCTGTTCCTCACGTTCTGCAGGGGACTTGTAAGGCTGATAAGGGCTTTCTGGCGAAATTTGGACTGGTGCAGGTAAGTTCTGATGGTATAATTGACAAGAAAGTTCTGTAGAGGTCTTCATACCTATTTTTCGTGCTATGACACTGTATACTACACTATATGCTACGTATATTGTATAATACCATATTGATGAACTGATAATGTTCATTTGATGTTGTTGCCAACATTTTTTGGCTGTAAATACAAGATGACATGGTGTTTTACAGCCCAGTGAACCGCTATTTACCCATCACCATTGTGTCTGCGAGGTAAATAATGTAAGTAATAATGGCCTCTTAAACACTGGGCCGTTTGAATTATTCTTGAATAGATGCCAAGGCTACAATTAAAATATTCAGGGTAACTAAACTTTAAAATTAAATGACTTTCATTACAATGAATTTCCTCTTTGGAAAGAAGTTAACCAGGTTCATTGTCAGTTTTAGTCTTGTAATGATGACTACGTTGGGAATTAGGCGAGGCAGTTTAATTGATCATTTGGGGAAAAAAAAGGAACAACTGCTGTGTTTTTAATGTTTGTAAAAGATTATAGTAGATGTGGGAGCGCCGTGGTGCAGAGGTAGAGTGGTCAACCTCTGAGCAGAAGACTGCAAATTCGGTTCCTGCCTTGCCCACCCACGTGTCAAAAGTGTCCTTGGGCAAGACATTGAACCCCAAAGTACTCCAGCTGGTTGAGGTTGGCAGCAGTGTTAAGTAGCAGAGCCGCCATCAGTGTGTGAGGGGAAAACACAGGACAAGACAAGAATGAAGGAAATCAGAACTGAAATCAACAAACTAGACAAAAGGGAAACAGGAGTGATGACCAGTCACAGTCAAAAAGATGGATGAACATGAGGCTAAAGCCTTCACAAAACAGCTGTTCTTTGAGGTTTATAACACTAAACTTTCACATGAAGACAAAGGTTTTTTGCCCGGCTCTTTCAGTACAGACAGACCATCGGAGAAAAACTGGTGAGAAGAAACAAGAGCACAGGTGGTTCCACATTCGAATTCAATTCCACTTATTGAAGTGATAAAACGTAACTAATGTCACCTGAAAGTGCCCAACAACACAGCAAAAACTATGACCATAATACAGCACATGTGAGCACAGTGCACTAAAAGGAAGTCCAGTTACATTTGAGAATAAACCACACCCTAGTGCTCACATCTTATTTCCAATGGAAACACTTTTTACAGTTCTCAAGTGTTTCATGAGTGTGAAACAATGACGACTGAATTTACTTCAAATCAATAGTTCTTGGGTCATTTTGGTTTTACAGTAACAAAGGTCCTCTAAATAAAAATACTTTTACATGATTTTTCTTTTCTTTTTCTAAATAAAATGACAACTTATACTACTTTTTTGTTCTAATGCCATTTTTCACAGACTAAGATGTCTTTGGCTGCTTAGTTAGCATGCATTCCATTTTTCATTTTCCCTTTTACTTAGAATATACTCCACATAAATGTTTTCTATGAAGGGCTCATTGCTTTTACTGAATGTTGTTGATATTTAGCATCTTCTACAGTCTGACCTTGCAACTGAAATGTGGCTATTGCAGTTGTCAGACATTGAGAATAGTATTTTAATGTGCTAATATTTTAATATGTTTAATAAGGTTTTTCTTTTTTTTTTTTTAAAAACAAGTCCGTCAGTCAGACTTAATTAACTATGTTGACAGTAGCTATGTACAATAGTTAAGCTGTGTGGGATCCACAAGGCTTTTAGTCCAGCTGACATAAAACAATAATAGGGCCACATAAGTCAAAAAGTTATTCTTTTATAATAATTATTGTTCAATCAATGAGGCGATATCTGCAGTTTTATTTTTAAAAAAAACTAGGACTTATCTTAGCAGCATTTTAACATAAGTCAGATTTATAGATCTAGTTTCATGAGTACATTTAATGCTCAATCATTTTCACTTTTTTAAGATGTCAAATTTGGACAAAACTGCACGGATGATGCTCCAACAAAAAGCGACGGAGTAAAAAAGAAAATAACATTCAATGAAACTCCAGACCTGAAACAAGGTGAAATGCTGAGAGCGAGTCTCATTAAGCTGCTCCCCATGGCCATCACTGCATGGAAGAAAGGTTGTAAAGAATATTGGACCATATTTTCTCCGCAGTAATATGGGGGACTCATGCAGAAAATGATTACTCCAAGTTATTGCCACTAAACGTGTTTCTACAAGCTCCTGAATCATAGACTGTGCTTAGTTTAACACCCACTTTTTTTGACATTCTGGTTCATTTCATTTTATAACTTGGCAGGAACTTTATATATTTTTTTAATTTCAATCTTAAAACATTGTGGGTGTATTTCATTTTCTACTCATTTGATGACCATTTTAGCAGTTTTGACCTCCGTAGCACATTATTCTGGTCGTTTGTTATTTCCTTCAGATCATTTTCTGACGTTAATTGTAGCTGCTGATTGTGTTAACCTTTTCTGGTGTTCTCCAACTGCTTTAATGACCTTTCTCCTCTGAGAAAGAGGCTCCAAGGCTCCTTTCCATTGTCTATAAATGTTTACTGGCTCATTTGTTCCTCTTGTTTCTAGGTGGGGATAGACTGTGCTTCCTGCTAACAATAAAGCAGTGATTGAGAGAAAAAAAACCCAATAAAGATGGGAAACAGGAGCTAAAAGTTAAAGCATTAAGGGGTTTTTGTTTCTTAACCCAAAGGGGTACTCTCTCCATTTCTGCCCATGAGACAATTTTCTGCCAACGGGGGACAGAATAAGGTGGGGATGTGTGACCAGAAGACGTCTGTAATGGAGGCCCTGGCTACCCTTTTCTCCTCACTGGTCCACAACAAAACACCAGCAGGTCATTAAACTAAATGACTGCGCTGAAATTTCTGGAGCAGGCGCACCCGACAAAAGCATCCATCACACGGCGAGACGGTATGTCAGGTGCTCCAATCCTCTGTGAATTCTGCAGTTGGAGTCACCGTTAACAGCGAAGGCTTGTCACGCAGGGAGGGATGACAGAGGAGCCAATATAACTAGAAGGGGGTCTTGACGCTGTAAGAATGATCCAAACTGGATACCAAAAGAGAAGACAAATCAAACAAAGGAGGAGCACAGAGGTGCCTAAAAGCAATTTGTAGGCACAAATCAATATGCGAGCAATTTTGCCAACAGAAATCCTTCTGCCACCAAGAAAAATAATTTTCTGTTTGGAGTTTATACAACAATGCCAATACCTAAACACCCCAGCCTGGTTAGTTGCAGCAATTTGTACATATATGTCAGGTGGAAAAATGCCAGTTTCTTCACTCTGTAGAGATAACTGCATTTTCTAACCTCAGGTAAAGCAAACTGCAGTCAACTTCCTACTATAAGAAGATACTGCTGACATAATTTAAACCAATAGATCAGAGAAAAAGGTCGGAGAAACATTTTTTAATTGTCTGATATGTTTTAAATTGTGAAATGTTAACTGAAATATCCCAGAAGTGTAATTTGTGTGCACAAAACACACCAAAGAACTGTAAAGACTTTAATGTCTGTAGTATTACTTTAAGAAAACAAAGATGCTGATATACAGCCATAAGAAACAAACAATGTTCTGCACTTTAAATGGTCCGGGTGAAAACTTAAATCTGATTGGCTACTGTGCATTCACACCCACAAAAAGAAGTTCCGGTCACATAGCCCAAATGTTCTATATCACTATGTAGGCTTCTTTAAAAATAAACTTTTGGTTCATATTCTAAACAAAGACAAGTGGTAAGAAGTGAACTTTCTCTCTGAACTGATGCTTTACTGAACTTGTCGTGACAATCCGCATATATCTCGCTTTCAACTGCCTTTTTGCAGCAACGTTTTGTTGTGTTACCATGACAACAGGCCACACCACCAATCAAATAGTCCACTTTTTGTGAGAAAACAGTATAAACTGAAAAAAACAACAACAATAAAGTACTAAAAATTGATTTAATATTCATTTATTGTGTAAGTGATCATGTTATAAGCGGATTTTGCGTGACGAAGTGTGTTTTTTCAGAAATGGACGAACAATGCGGAAGCCTGAAATGTTCTACGCAAAGCCAAAGAGGGTCACTTCTGACATGTAATCAATCTGCGTTGATAAATAATAATGCGTTATTTTTAATTAATCGCGTGCGTTAACGTGACGATGACAGCCCTGGTTTTCCCACCACGTATCCCTGTTTATCTGATTTTTTTCCATAGTTTTATGTGTATAAATGATGGAAGGAAACACGAAGCCCCAGACCCAGAATAGTGTTGTGTATTCAAGGCTACTACCAGGAAGTACAAACTGAAGACTGCACCAGCGAGAGCAGTGACCCCAAATAGCTAAACAAATTCGGAAAAACAGAAGACAAAAAACTGTGGCTGCTACGTAGGATAAGCTGTCCAGTAGAAAGAAACAATTTTAGGTTGTGTTTCTTTGACTATAATAATCAAATACTTGGAGGTGTTTAGTCAAAGCTCAATGACTGCAGTTGCATAACAAGCCCACATGATTATCACCTATGCTATGCTATGCTTCACATAGATTTTTCAAATAAAAAAATTAACCTTTAATTTGTCCTGTGTCGTTCACTTACAGCTGTTTCAATGGTTAGCTAAGAACCAAATGGATTTGCCCTGTTGAAAAGCTTTATGCTCTGCTGTTTTGTCTTTATGGTGAAGAAGACTTTCACTTGGACCCCCACCACCCACCCATGGTTTACTCGAACTCCGCTGCACAGCACAATGACGCCCACACACTTTCAATTGGGCAAATATGTGCTTCTTTTGATCACAACTAAGAAAGCTATTAAAAAATAGTCCAATGCCATCTGTCTTCATTCCTGAGTTTTGGATTCCCTGCTGCACACCACATATTTGCATCATCCAACTGACAAAGCTCCAAACTTTTTTTAATCTTCAGTTAAAAAATACAAATAAAAAGATAGGCTTTGTGGTTTCTGCAGCTGCAACACTACATCTCAGCAGCAACATCCTCTCAGAGTGTGAGTAGGAGGCAGGCAGCAGTTGCAACCCATTTTCTGGAACTGCCCGGAGGTATAAAACAGCAAACTTGTTCATTAGCATTTTCAAACCCTCCTTTTTGCAGGATTTGGTGCACAAAGACATAGCTTTTTGTCAGTTTCTTACAATATTTTATTGTTGGAACCTCTGATTTAAACTACCATCATTCAGTTAGATAAATATCTGTTTGTATAAATCTCTTCAAAACATACATATGTGTGAAAAACGATGTTCTTTGTGATTGAGCGGTTTTCTAACATTTGGCCTTTTTGAAACACATTTAAAGCCTTCGTCACATACACCCACACAGTAGGTTGACGTGTTGGGTCAAAAAAATGAAAATCTATACAACATGCCTGTGTCTCACCTACTTCACCTTTACTTACCCTTGCATAAGTGGTTACTGTGACCTGCAGCATGCTGGTAGAATAAAAATGTGCATGAACATTTTAGCTCTACAGGCTCGCAGAGTGGTCAATGTCCTTGCTTGCCTATTCTTCGCCCATGGACAGCCCGTATTCACCCGTAAGCACAGCTGTGCCCAACACTTGGTAAGATGGTACAAAATTGTAACAATGGATCCATTTATTCAATCCCCTTTCAGCCTTTCAGGACAGTTCTGATATTTAATTTGTACGTACACTCTGATAGTTACAATTAAAAGGCCTGATAGTGAACAACGTGATCCATATTTTCAAATTGCTGACAATTGCCTTATTTTCCTGAACGACAATTAATGTAACAATTGTTGCATGTTTTTGTTTTTTTTATATTTCCACTGGCACATGTTAAGTGTCTTCACTTGGAAGTAAATCTTCCATCTTATTTACAGGCATTGATTAAAACCCAACAGAAAGAACTACTTGGGGTTTGTTTAGTTTCCATTCACAGCCTGCAGCAGACAGGTTTGCCCTGCAGTGGAGCTTAAAAAAGGGTCTTCTGTTCTCAGGAGAGATTTAGGAGACAGGCAGATGACCTGCACACTGGTTTTCAAGAAGACAATTAGAATTATATCATTTTTAGGTACATGTTTTATCAAGATCTATGGCAAAAACAAGTGTGACCTTCAAACAAATGCCTCTTTGTTTTAAAAACTATACCATAAAAGCAACATATGTAAAGTATGGTTACAAGGATCTTTTTCCAACTCATGGGGGAGGTGTTTAGATTCCAGTCAGCTCAGTTGAGGGGTGTGTTTTTTTGGCTGAAAAATTGACTTCAACTAAACTCCATCCATCCATTTTCTTAGCCTGCGATTTACCTTTTTCAGCATTAAAGGGTTGCGCAGGCTTGTCCTGTTGGGCGAAAGGAGGATACACCCTGGGCAGGTTGCCTGTCTGTCGCAGGGCACACCATAACTCCCACATCCATACCTAGTGACATTTTAGAATAGCCAATGAACCTATGAACCAATTTTTGTTTTTGTTTTTTTGTGTTTGTTTTTGGTGGCTGTACTGGTTGGAAACAGCAGGATGGAGCAGTAGGTGTTTTTTTTTTCCCTCTTTGCTAAGATCTTTAAGAAATCAATGTGCTAGAATAAGCTGATTCTGAACCTTGCTAAAAACCATGAATACATTAAAAAATAGGCCTTGCAGCTTTTCCTCACAAATGGTGAAGTTCTGACCGTTTCAGGCTGTTTGTTTTATGTGTAGTATACTGCTACCTAGAAAGCATAATTTCCTTTCAAAAACAAAAAAGCCCAGTTTATACTCACGATGAGCTGTTTTTATGGGACTTCTGTACTAATAACATCTCTAAATCTGTCATAAACCAATCCCTTTGGAACCGCTAGCAGCTACAACAATGACAAAATAATCTACATGATTGCACAACCCCTATAGCACAATTCCTAGAAGAGATTTTGTAAAGGAAACACAAGATTTAAAATAAAAAAGTCATACTTAATCCTGTAAAGTTAATGTCATTAATTTGTATGATTAAACTAGTTCTGTAGTAAAGTGGAAGCACCTTTGTAACAAAGTTTATTTCAAAAGTTAGTACTGCTTTTAGTTTCTGATGGACAACTGAACTATTTTATTGTCATCTCCCCTTGGTTTGATACTTTCACCATCATTCAAACGTCGGTAAGAGTACAGGAAGTGACACACTCAACAAACCTGTGATAGGTCGGCTGGATAGTCAAAGAGGAAAAGGCACGAGGGATGGCGGAAAGTGGAGACGCATGCAGATCACTGAAAGGTCCAGAGACACTCGGAGGTGCCAGAACTCCTTCCTGAACATGAGTTAAAGCCCAGAGATAGCATTAGCCCCCAATGCTGAGAGAGAATAATGTATTAGCTCAACTCTGATGTGAAGAGAGCCTTTGATGAAGCAGATAAAGGGAAACCATGACACAGCTTTACATTTAATGAGCTGATCACGGCATCACAGCCAGGAGCCTCCTCTGCAAGGCTACTTAGATACACAGCCAGACTTTGTCAGCATGTTAAAACTGCTTTTTTTTTCTTTTTAAAAATTAAAGTTGGTTTGGTATTATAAAAAAAAACCACCAATGAGAAGCTGCAGAATGCAAAAGTTATTGGTTTATTTGAGGTTATTAACAAATATGTTTATAATTTGCTGTTTTTGTTAGTGCTGTCAATTGATTGTAAAATATTCAGATTAATCCCAGTTTTGGATTGTGATTAATCACGATTATTCTCAATGTTTTACAAGTTACATTTTATTCAATATGCAGCTTTTGAACAAAAACTGACCAGAGACAAAATGTTTCCCTCCATTTCTATTGTCTGAAATGTTTAAATGTATTATTCCAGAAATGTAATTTGTGTGCACAAAAGACATCAACAGTAAGATAAGCAGAGCTGTAAAGACTTTTATGTCTGCAGTATTACTCAAAAAAAAAAAAAAAAAAAAAAAAAAACCCAAAGATGCTGATATACAGCCATAAGAAACAAACATTGTGTTTCTGCACTTTAAATGGTCTGGGTGAAAACTTAAATCTGATTGGCTGCTGGGTGTTCTGGAAGGAGTTCTGGTCACAATGTTCTATAAGTGCCAGCTTCTTCGCAGTGTGCTTTTAAAAAAATTTACGCACACCGCGGAGGCCTAAAAAGGCGGAAGACGGTTGCTTTGCGGAGTGTAATTAAAGTGTAATTAAATAGTGTTAATAAATATTCATGTGTTTTATTTTTAATGTAATCACGTGTGTTAACGCGTCAATGTTGAGAGCCCTAGTTTTTATTTAAAATCCCACTCTAATTATCTTTTGATGAATTACTAAAATTTCTCAGTGGTTTTTAATTATGATTTTACAAAACAAAAACTGTTGTTTCTTGGACAAAGTTTCTCCAGGCCAGCAGTAGTTCATTAAAAATATGTCTCTGAGTTGTGGGCGGTGCTGTTGGCATGGAGTAACTACGCCTGTCCTTCCCAACTGAGAGCTCTCTGTTTACATGCTCTTTCACTAGCTTAAAGCCCCTCACACCTCCAAACTGACATTACCATTGCATCAAAAATGACGAATAATATTGGAGGTATCCAGCCATACAGTTTTGAGTCAAATCCTAGTTCTGATGAGGAAAACGAAGACGTACATGGATCTAGAATTCTCCCAAGTAGATGAATCAGAATTAAACAGAGCAGGGCGCTTGTCACAAATAAGCTTTTTTTCTAATGGTATTTTTCCTTTTGCTCCTTTTGCTCATAACCATTTGAGTAAAGAAATACCCAGACATGCAACTTTAAACTAATTTTTATTTGTATTCTCCATCATCAGAAAAATGCTACAAGAACATGTTAAAAACATCAAAACACAGTTTTTAACTTCGGTCAATAATTTTCAACAAAATTCAAGTCCTATCAAAACTGAAGAAGACTTTTTTTTTTTTTCTGCCTGACAGAACACCTTCATGTCTAATAGGAGAGAGAAGCATTTGACCACAATACGCATTTGCCGTTCATTTTAGACACAGAGATCAATTTCTGCCCCATCACACAGAGAGAGAATTCTGGCTTCCACTCAAGAATAGTTTTCATCTCCCACTGCAGCTCCGTGATCTGACAAAGAATGCCCAGGCAGAGATGGATGGCTTGGGTTTTTCCTTTGTTTCGGGTCGTACAAGCCTTCCAGTTGTGGAGCCAATCCAAAACCAGAATATTTTACACAAATAACTTTGTGAAAGATTTTTAATGGTTTGTGACAACTAAACTTCAGTTAAATTTCACTACTTGCATTTGCATTGTTTTTGTTGGTTTACTTATTTTAAATACAACTTGAAAATTGACATTTTGTTCTCAAAAACAATTAAAACAAAGTACAACACATCTACCACAAAATGAGTATTTGTTCCATGATTTTAACCTGCATTTTGCAAATTGCAAAAATTAAATAAAACTAAAAAGTTTTACTTAGAAAATAGGCATGGATACAACAAAGGAGAAAATACATAGGGAATCCAGTCTGCACTCACTGTCCACTTTAGGATTGAATTTGTATTGTTAGTTTATTATTTAGTTTATTTTTCTGCTAGAACTACTTGTTTTATGATGTTAGAGCATAGTTTGTCAGATTGTGACTGCACTTGCGATTTCGACATAGACTTTCTTGATTTCTTCATGTCTAATGGAGAACTGGGCAGTTAGACATTGAAGTGCAGATCTTCTCCGTATTCCCTTCCCTAGGCAATTGTCTGTTAAAGCTGAAAAAATGCTACAAACAATGATAAGACAGAATGTTAACGCTACCAATATCCCCTACAGCGCCAAAACTCTTGGTCCATAAAGTCATCACTTGGACCAACGGTCTCTCCTAATTAGGAACAATTTTTCCACAAATAAATTTTATGTACTTCAAAACTCATGCACTCATTGCACATCCTAAGAGGAATGTCTTGATGGGTTGTCTTAAGAGCTCAAAGAGGCTGCCAGAGCCAAAGGTTTGTGGTTTTGGATGGATGGATGGATGGATGGACAGGCTGAGAGAAAAATGGACAGATGCTTGGATGAATGAATGGACATATTGTTAATTTTACTGAGTCAATGAAGAGTTATGAGATTCAATTGTAGTTATTTGACATGTAATTGGGGTAATTCCAAGGTCTTGCCAATCCTTCAAGTTCTATTTAATATTGTCTACTTTCTGTCATTTTAAATAATACAAGTCCAAAGACATATTTTTTACTCATGTATAAAAGCTTAAAGAGGTAGAACATAATTTTTAATACAAAACTGATCTTACTGATAGTGATGCATTGCCATACAGGGTTGGGTAGTACAAGATCATTATACATTTGGTGTTTCAGCAGCAAGAGTTTATTTATTACACCCAAGAGAAGTAATTCAAATCAGTTTTTTTAAACTTGTAAATACAAAGCTGAGTTCACTTCTAGTTGAGAATATTGCATTCCCAATGCCCCTGCAGTGACATAAACATTTCTAACTGGTGCTTTCCAATGACGGAGATAAAAAAAAAAAAAATTTCTACAAGAGCTTTTGTTTGGTGCCAAAACAACAGGATGAATTCCACACTGAACAGCCTATTAAAATGACACAAATGATCCCAACTGTTGTCATGGTCTCCACAGAGGAGATGAAGGGAAGCAGAACAAACCAACGTGACTGCATGGAGATGAGATAATTAGGTCTATGGTGAATATCCCCGTAACAATAAATCTGAAGTCTGTGTCGACGGATGTTTTAAACTGAATGGATGCCTCTGCTTGAGCAAAGATGTTTGATGATGCATCTAATGGATATTCGTGACTACAGGCTTTAGCTTTCTCCTTCTGGTGCTTTGAGGCCATGCAAAGATGATGCACATATGTGGCTGTCAAATGAAAAAAATGTAGAGCTTCTTACTGGGATTGCAGATGTGTCTTGCAGTTCCTTCGAGAACCGTACAGACACCTCAAGGGACATCATGAAAATGGAATGTACGATTGTTGCACATGTGGTAAATGTATCAAGAAGTATTTTTGCAAGACTACTGTAAATTCCACGCACACAACATACAGGTGATTCTGTCATAGGGTGCCTTTGCGCCACACTTTGGTTGTTGATAAATCTTTAGTGAGAGCTGCACTTACAGCTAGATCAGGCTATCTGTGGGAGGAAAATGGGTAAACTTGGACAGAGCATGCTAGAATCCCACACATTTACGTGAAAAGCACTTACAGACCCCTTCCGCAGCCTGAAGGATTTGGGAGGGGGTTTCAAATATTACAAATCCATTTGACACACATGAATCGAACCTGCTTCACCTTTACATAACCTTGCATATTGTATAGGTTTTCCCTATGACCTGTTGTGCACAACTTGCCCATAGAAAAAAATGTGCATGGTCTGCATACCTTGCTATTTTGTTTGAACAGTTGTGATCAAGCCAGTGGGCATTCTCACTGTCACACCAGCCAGAAAGCCAGACAAAGGTGTTCTCACTTTCACAGGTAATTAAAAAAAAGAATGATCATATCTGCAAGAATTCTAAACCTCTAAAGTAGGGCTGCGGGATAAAATGATAGCTATCGATATTGCGATAGTACTTTTCCTCGATAGTAAAATGAGCTTATTGTGATAGACTTTTATTTTGGAGGGTCCGAGATTAACACTTGCCAGTCAAGAGCATCTTCTTTTCTTTGGCAAATTAAAGTTAGAGGATTAGTAACTACATGGAGAGTAAATGTTTATGTGAACTTAGTCATGTTTATTAGCTCTTCTTCAGATGAATGTCTTTTGTCCTTTTCTCCTCCACCGGTCTGGATGCAAAATGTGTTGATTTGGAGACAGCATTGTTGTTAGACACTTATGCTATGATGCTAGCTTGTTAGCCACTTATGCTATTGTGCTAACTGGCTGTTCTGTGTGTCCTGTGTGATCACAGATTGGTTTAAAGTCGGACAGTATTTTCATGAATGGGCCTTTAGGACGCGGTGGATAAATACAACAAGATTAATTCATAGGACATTCATAAAAACTGTATTTTCTAAATATTAACATAACTGAATCCAATGTTTTAGCAGCGTCTGTGGAGCATAACAGAGTCTGTGTTACACTGAAAACTGTGACCTGTCAGATGTTTTGCTCAATCCTCCCGCCTCCTTAAAGCTGCAGCTTTAATTTCAATGATATATATTGACAATAACCCAAAACATTATACTGTTTTCAGGTGTTTTTTGTTATGATTTAATATAATATATAATATGGGGTTGCAGTAGCTCAGGTGGCTGAGCAGATCAGCCAATGATCAAAGAATTGGCGGCTTGATCCCCACTCCCTCCAGCTAACCATCGCTGTGCCTTGGAAAGGCACCCAACCCCCATTGATTCCAGGTCACCCTTGTAAAAGAAATCCTGATCTCAACGGGCTCTACGTGGTTAAAATAAAAGTTATAAAATGTGATCACCTTTTTTCTGCATTTTCTCAGCATGTTTGAATTTGAATTTACAGTTAGATGACAGTAAAGACGTGTTCGTACCAAAAAAACAGAGTAAAGTGCACTGCAAATTGTGCAGAAAGCATGTTCTTTCTAAAACTGGAAATGCCAAACTTTTTTTACCCCTAAAGCAGTGTCACCAAGCATGTTCAATCTCAGACTGAAATAAATGACAATTCTCCAAAAACAACAAAGTTAAGACCTTCACAGCAGCAACAGGCTAAACTTCCAGAAGAAATTCAGAGAATTTGCTTTTAGTTCCTAGCTTATTCACAGGATGTTGACAAAAAT
Source organism: Adrianichthys oophorus (assembly GCA_036245035.1). Classification (NCBI taxonomy): domain Eukaryota; kingdom Metazoa; phylum Chordata; class Actinopteri; order Beloniformes; family Adrianichthyidae; genus Adrianichthys; species Adrianichthys oophorus. The sequence continues at coordinate 18,499,264 of BSAI01000101.1, read as the reverse complement.
GTTTGTCAATTTTATGTTTGTTTTGGAAAACTTTAAGATATTAGAATTGATTTATTGTTTTGTTTTTAAATGTAACTGATCAAGCAGTTTAGTTTTCTGTATTATTCATGTTCTTTTTTGAAACTTGAAAGCTTTTGGGCAGGTGTGGTACTTGCAAGAACGCATTAAACGTAGTTGATATTTGAACGAGCTTTTAACATATGGTGTTCACACAGGAAAAGTCTTGGGGCAACATGTTGAAGCGATGGAATATCTTAAATCTTGCTACAGGCTTTTTCTTTCACAGCTCTATTCTGATATATGAAAGACTTGGTGTCATAAAATTCCAGCAGGGCGCAAACTGCCATTAATAATTTCTCCTTCATGATGTATTTTCAAATGGTTGGTATTGAAAATGACGCTACTCATTCCTCACTACCAAAGATAAATCCCAGACTGATCAAAGTTTCAGCGCACATTCAATTGCCGCTTCAATTAAGCCATGACTTTTAGTTGGAAGCGGTCACTCAATTCCACGTTTCCAAGCTGGCTGTGAACATAGCATCATTGATAAAAATTTGCTCTTATATACTTTCTAATATGACAAGCTTTTATTACCCACCAAAATATTAGCAATATTAGCAGGTCTGACTTTCCTGATTCAGAGTATTAAAGTAACCCACATTGCTTCTGGTGGAAGGTTGGCGCCAGTGTTTGGCAGCAGAGGTGCCATCAGTGTGTGAATGGGTAAATGGGACTGTGACTGTAAAGCGCTTTGGGCCGTCAAGGAAGGTAGAAAAGTGCTATATAAGTATACGCCATTTACCATTTTGAGTCTATGTCATCCTATATGTGTTGTCTGATTTGATCCACAAAAAGAATACACAGATTTTAATTGGCTTCCTTGTGTTGACAAACTGGTAATTGAGTTTACATCCAGTCCTCAGGGTTTGAACGGCTGCGGCGTTGATATAGTGATAGGGGAGTCTATGGGGTAGGAGGCTGGCATCCATATGCCTCCTGCAAGGACACATCTAACAAAAGTTTGCTAAATTCCTTAAACCTTCTCCTATTCTTTTCTCAATATGAAAGATTTTTCTTTCTCTCTCTCTTCCCACTTTACTCCTCCTCTCCTTCTGTACCCTGTTCTATTGCCACGTGTATTTTTTTTTCCTCTCTCTTTTCTCCTTGACATTCTTTTTTAGCTTCTGTAACCATTGCATCCCAAGTCTCCTTCTTCTTCTGCGCCTCTAGGTCAAAAGGAGGTGATCCTGTCTCCTGCCCCTGCCGAGTCTTACTTAAACTTCAGTTATGTTGGCCTCCCTGCAGCAGAGTTGTATCAAAGCCCCAGGGATGCTGTGACCTTACGAACGCACAGGGAAATGCAATTCTGAAGCGTGTGCAGCATATGAAAGAGGGGGAAATTTCACATCAAAAGCCCAATGACATTACTATCTTATGCGTTCCTATTATCAAAAGATAAATCTGACTCCTTCATTTTGCAGGGTGTTTCCTCTAGATTCAAAATTGTGTCTAAGTTTCAACACTTTAAATTTCAAGTTTTTCTATCCTTCCAAAGTAATAAATAAATTAGAAACAGTGCTGGAAGTTTTTCAAAAATATGTTTTATACCTTTGGAATATTTGTACATTATTCTAACTTAAAAATAGAAGCCTATGCCTTCAACAAAACAAAAAGTTGCCGTGGACATAAGTTTAACACATGATGTTTAATCTCATCTAGATAATGCTTTTACTTATTGGCTGAAACTGTATTTGAACAGAACTTTGGCTTACCGTATTTTTCATAGAATATGTCGTGGTTTTTTGCATAGTTTGGCCAGGGGGGGAGACTTCTTACTTAATAATGTGGAATGTCCTTCTTTAGTAGTTTTTCCTTTAATTGAGCTCACATAGCAAGCTAATAGTCACAGGTGTCTGCGATTGATTTCAGTGATCCAAAAAGCCCCAAGACACAACATCATCCAGGAGTTTAATTGAAAAACAAATATTTTTTCTTTTCTTTTTGACACTTAACCAGAATTATCATAATAATTTGGGACACAAAGTAGTGCTACAGCAGACAAAAGAACCCTGGCTAACAGTTTTATCAATCAAAAATGTATTAAAAATGTCCAAAAAAATGTTTCTGAGTTTTATGTTAGAAATCATGTTTAGTTTTTAAGATATGATTTTTTAATTTGGGGGGGCTCTAATACAATGGCTAATAATTTGAAAACATAGCTTTTATCAAAGCATCTATTTACATGATAAGAAGATGCAGTAGTTTTGCGCAAGTTCTATTGAAAATTGCTCTTTGTGTCTTTATTCGTTGCTGAAAAGATCTGGAACTGATTTAGTTATAATAGAAGATTTTTTTAATTGAGTCAGCAGACACATCTGAAGTCATCTTTTACTCACCCATGGCAAAGAAAGGAATTCCCAGCAATGTGGAGTTGAACTTTCCATCCGAGATGAAGAAGATCCCTGCGGCCGTCACATTGGCAATACAAATTGTCAGCACACCCAACAGGCCGAGGAATGGCTTCCCTCTTAGACAGTCCCGCATGGAGCTGGAGATGGTGGCGGCCAGGAGCACCAAAACCAGGCTGACCAGCACCTCTCCTTTGGCCAGTATACCAGTTTGATGGAAGTCCCGCCACAAGCTGAAGGAGGTGAGCGACTGGATGTGGAGCTGGTCAGGAGTTTGAGGTGCCCCAGTTGTAGACAATTTGCTAACCAGGGCACAGAACTCATTTTCCCAGCGCTCTCCGATGATATCCTGCACTGCAGGTCCATTGTTTCGGAGGTAGTAGGTGATCTGGACGGCCCGAGCAAACTTGACCTGCTGGTCCCGAGTGTTGGGAGAGAATGAGACACCGCCCAGCTGGTGTCCGATGAAAGACACGCGGCCATCCTGCAGAGAACCCAGACCAATCTGACATTAACTCAGAATAAAGTCTAACATTCATTAACAAAGATATTTAATTGGTTCCCAGGAAGAACACAGTTTAACCCTTCAACACCAGAGCTTTTGGTCCAGTGTTTACATTCCTCCAACTGCTGTAACTCTTTAACTGTTTACGCAATTAATGCAATTAAAGCAGACTTGCAGCGTCATGCAAAACTTAAGTGTTGCCAAGCCAATATGCAAAGCCAATTTTCTTCGTACCAAAATCTGCGAATTCCCGTTAATCGCAACAAACGTTCAGTAACCATAAGTCAAACAGTGTGTGCTATTCAGATCTCTGCTGGGTGGATATATTTTTCCAACCCACTTCTAAGAATACATCAAACAGCCAAGCACAAGATATCAAGACGTTTGTGTTTTTGTAGAGATATAATGTTGGCAATTGTTTTTTTTTTTTGGTCAATTTAAATCTTATACCAGCAGAGATCATATTATTTCATCTCTAAAAAGTGTCACTTTGGTAAGGAACAGGCATTGGTATGAGCAGGAGAGCATCTAAGTATGTTGGCTTTGGTCATAACCTCTTTCATCATAGAAAATGTTACATACGACTGGTATAAAAATGCATGTCCGTGTGCCCATCTGAAAAAAAGCATGTGTATTTTCCAGAAATGTAGAAAGTATGTTTTAATTTTGTATTTGTTAATAGGATTAATCCTAACCAGTGCATTTTGTTTGTATTTATTCATGCAGTCTTGTTTAAATTTCTAACGTTGTACTTACTGCAGCACACATTGTTTTGCATCATTTTTCATGTTAAAAATGACATATTTCTGCATTTTTTTATGCTTCGTCTTTTTTTGTCTGGAAGAATCCTCCTCTGCCACAAACGTGTGTCATTTCATGGAAAGGCTCGAGTGTGTTTATGTAAATTGATTAGTTAGGTAATACAAGGTATCCCACAGGGGCCCGACTCTACTTTCGGTTATGTAAAAAAACAAAGCATTGTCCAGTTGACCACTGACTCTCCAACCTAACTAAAGCATTTCAAATGAATCTCAGCTCTCACGGATAAACACACAGCAGTTTGGCGACAGTCACCTATTTTGCCCCGAAAAGGAAGTATGACAGGCTTTGATGAGCAGAATGAGACATAATCAGGGCAACAGCTTCGGTTTTTGCAGCTCCACTTTGCTTTCTATTTCTGTTCTTATTGACAAGATATAGATGTCAGCGGGAACTGGAATGATTGATAGTACCACAAAGCAATTCAGATGATCCAGTCAGGAATTACTTTAGTTATCCTCAAATTTCAAGTCTGTCTTCCAAACATAAGCTCTTAGGATACTCTCACACTGCTCTTTTTTGTGCAGACCAAACTTTGACTGTTCAGAAGGTTGGATTTATTCAGCAAGTGCGAAAGCTCATATAAGCATTGGTGCAGACCATGCTCCCACCTAGCATTATGGAATTTGACATAAAAGAAAAAAAGCGAAATTTTATTTATATAGCACCTTTCACAGGTAAAAACTAAAAAGGGCTTTACACGGCATAATTAAAAGGTAACACAAATTTAATCAAATAAAAAAAAAACCATCATAGGTAAAATACAATAAAGTTTAAAACAAGTAAAAGGCAATCATGAGCAAATAGCTAAAAGCCTGTCTGAATAAAAATATTGCAGTTCCTCAAAAAGCCACTAGAGGGTGGTTTCAGAGGGGAGCATTCTCTCTTCCATTTCTAATTTTAAAAACTCAAACTCTGCACCAAATGATAGGTATTTATTTATGCATAGTTTCAAGGTTCTTTCATATTCTTATTACTCTTTTTTCTATTTATAACTGGGAAGAAGGGAGACTGAAAATTTGTTATTTTAATTTAACTGTAGCTTAGATTTTTGCATTGTTCGGGCTGTGTTTTTGATTGGCAGGTGGGTGGAGATTTTCCTCAACTCTGTCTTGACCAGCCAGCCATTTTTGAAGCCCTAAAATGGGCGGAGCAAATTCCTGCCAGTTTGATTACCATCAATTTAGATAAAATGCTATCTATCAAGTGGGTAAATGTCAAAGGTGTAGACCAATCAAGTTTGTCCACCAAAAAAGAGCGTCAGGGTTAGCTTGACCACACCACGTGTCCACAGCAACGCGATTAACCTCTGCACCCTCCAAGGGATCGCAGGGCCAATTTGACAGTGTCCAAAAGTGTGTTCATAAACCACATGCAAATTTGCATGTGGAAGGAGCTACCGCTAACCTTTATTTATTGCTAACCTTAAAAGGAAATATGTCTACAAATGTATTAATATTATTCCTTAATCAGGTGGGACTTTATTTATTTATTTATTTATTTGTGTTGAACTTGTGTCCGTATAAGAATACGCTTGTGTTGACTTTTCAATACTTTAAATAGGCTTTGTACGACATTGGAAAAAGGTTAGCCTAGCACAGAAACAAATACAATACAGTTATTTAACTGATTAAAGCATAGTTTTTTCTCACATGATTTCCGGCATTTCTCATTTGATGCATTGATTTACAGTATTAGTCAGATGAAATTGACTATATTTAAACTTTCAACAAATTCCAAGGATGAGTTGTTGGTATTAAAATGATATCATTTGTACCATGGCTTCTCTTTTTGTCCCTGTAATGTTTTAATGGTTTTCTCTATAAATACATGCTTTAAATGTGTTACATCCTTTGTCAAACTGTGAATTTTTAAATTCATCAGGACATCCAGATTCTTCCAGATGGGTGTCAGTCTGCTCCTCATAGTGAGGATTTTCACATTGTGAGAAACTCCCACGAGGCTGTTAATGTAGTGTTTCTATTTGTGTTTTTTAAGCATTCAGACTAATACCATGAGATCAATTAATATTAGATCTGACAAGCTGATCTCTTGGTACAGGGTTGCACAGAAAAAAGTACATAGCTTACAATATTTCTTTTATTTATTATCTGATGTTTTATTTTGCATCTGTCAATGACTCAATCAAGATGCTTGCCTCAGTCATGTGTCTTACTAATGTCTACCACCTTCTTAAAGGCCATTGACACCTAATACATTTCTGCTGATATGAAACCATCAAGCTAGCATAGCTAACCAAAATAACTTCTGACATTAACTTCAAAATAAACTTCTTTGGAAAGTTTCTTTTGTGTGTGAAAGTATTTTGTTTTGCTTTATGTTTTTGAATTGGAGAATGTTTTTATGTACTAAAGCATTTTGAGTTACTGCAGTTTGAAAAGTACGCTACAAATAAAGTCTAGTTTGATTCTTTGCGGAGAATAAAGAGCCAGTGTGAGCCAGTAGCCTACGTATACCATGTATGTGTCGTTGCATATGTGTTTGTTTACATGAATGCATGAATTTACATGAGTTTCATACATGCATTTATTCATAAATGTAATAATGTATGCATGCAGGTATGAATCTAATTGTCTGTTTGTTTGCATATATGATACTGGCAGAGCTGCCAGGCACCTGGAGAAATCTGGAGTTCTGTGTCTTTGCCCAAAGACACCCGAACAAAAGGACAGATAAAGCAGAAACTGAACTTACGATCAAAGGTTGACCGCTCTGCCTCTGAACTATGACATGAATATTTGTGAAATGTTTGTTTAGATCTTTGGATTACCGCCTATGCTTACATATATGCATGCAAACACACACTCACCTGAACACAACTGCCTGTTCGCCTCTGCACATAGATGTTTGTATGACTGCGGATATGCCTGATGTAAGACATATACATGCAGTATATTGTGTATTGGTATGTGCATATCTCCATGCTTTTTTCTATAGGTAAAATTTCTTAGAAATACAAATATATATATTTTTAAATGCTACTTTACTTTTTTTTAAACGTACCCGCTAACTGTGCCATTAAGTTAGAATGTGAAAGTGCTAATAAATTAGCAGCCTCATTGATTTACTTGTAAATTATTGATGGAAATACAAACTATATTTAGCCATCTTTAAAGAAAATCCTCTTGATTAGAGATTATTAAAACATTGTGCTATTCAAAGACCCCCTTAGTCTTTAATGTAGAAGTGCTGCATGGATTATTATTTTTAAAGGTATTTTTATTTTCCTCACACATCCTCATACTGAACAGAGGAAAACAACTGTGTGTATTTTAGGCATCTTCTTCAAGGTTCAAAGGTAAGCTCAGCAAAATGTTGGACTTTTTTTCTCTTTAGTTTTTTCCTTGGTACAAAGACTGCGTCTTCTACGACAAGCACAGAAGTAAGTCCCAGTTGTGACATCAAAGAGTGGGCTCAGGCAGAAGAACTCAGGCAAATGAATTATTGCAGACAGCTCGTCAGACGAGCAGGCGGGGAGAAACTCCGAAACGCAGAAAGTAGGGAGTGACTGATTCAGTGCCAGGACGACTGGAGGGAGGGCAGCTTCAGTAAGAACTCTGCAGGAAGAACCGAGCATTAGGATGGAGACGAGATGTGGAAGCGACTGAGATACTGCACGCTGTAGAGGAAAGCAGGGGTTTGTCTGGGATGTCCTCTCTGTAAAATAATCTATCATATGCATCTTTCAAAGTCTAAAAGGAAAAATTCCAGTGTGTATGATGAAAATTATGCTTCCCAAGAAATGTTTACTATTTTTTCTCAAAATTAAGAAAAATTTGACACAGTATCAATGACATATTCCTAAACCTTTATTTGTATACCTGATGAAAGTGTGGTGTTCTTTCTTCAAAAACATCCTTCTGTTCTTACTAATTAGCAGATTAGCATATTAACATGCCTCACTGGCTCTCGCAAAGGTGCCTGAAACGTAGAGTCGTGTGCAAAATGTGAAGGAGCACCAAAGAGATGCTACAAGGACATATGGCCTGTAGAGTGGGAAAACAAAAGGTCCAAATTCCAGAAGGAAATGCACTTTATGGTATTCACAAGAACCAATGTTTTAATATTCAGAGGAAAGGAGAAAGAAAGAAGGTTTTGTCCCTGTGATTGCCCTATTGTCAGAGCAAATCTTTCATTCATCATAAATGGAGCTCCTGAAGAGCCAACACCGCCGTGGTAAGTAGGGCTGTAACGAGTATCCGAATACTTGGATATTCTGGTCTGAAACTGATTTTTTTAAATGTAGACAACATTTTGAATGAAAAATAAATGACTGGGAAATTTGGAATATTACAAAAATGTGGTTATCACTTATGTGGCATTATATAACTGTCTGCTGGCATGGTGGAGAAGTCGCACTGGAATAGGTCTGCAGAATGTTCTTCTAAAGTCCGACGCTTTCTTTTTGTCTTTCTACGAAAAAGGAAAAAAAAAGTCACTTTGTAAAACATGTATGTTGGAAACACTGTTGTCAGTTTAGACTAAAGCCTTATGATAAGTTCCCACCAGGCTTGTAATGGCGCACAAGTGACCACTTTCAATGAAAGCTCTATTAAAACCTATTAAAATGCAAAAATGCGCATTTTGGGCTTCTGCGTACAAAACTCTCATGTTCATGCGTTGCTATGCCAGTTTTAAATTCTGTTTTCAGGCTCTGTAAACAAAACCTGCAGCCATTGATTAAAATGTCCGGTATTTTAAGTTAAAGTAACTTATAATTGTGTTGAAAGCTATAATTAAAAACAAGAATCTGGGTTGTACTGCTACTGCTCATTAATCTTGATTCATGAATTGAACTGGATCGCCTCTAAGAAGTGATAATAAGGGTGCATTCACTCCAAATGTGATTCGAGCCGCCAGGCGCAATCTGAGGTCCTGTGGGCTGCGCGGCACAAAGGTCTGGCAACACCAGTCTGGCATTGGAGCAGCGCGGTGTAAATTAAGCAGTGGGAGCAGCGGGCCAGAGTTTAAAAAAATCTGAACTCTGGGCAGGTCGCATCAACCAATCAAGGACTAAACTTTGGGCACATGACATTTTCAGTGACAGCGGGTAGAAAGCACATCCAATGCAGTGGATCGGTTCTCCTGAACTTCCATTCATTTTATTAATCTCTTTCGGGGCAGCGGGGTTTCATGAACCCGTCCTGGCTACTGTTGGGCGAAGGCTGTGACATTTTTAAGTGCTCAAATATACAACCAACATGCTGTTGCACAGGAACACTTGATTCCTGTTTAAAAACTATGAAAAATCCATGGGTAAACAAATCTTTTCGTGATAACCCGAGCGAGCCCTTCACTCAGCATTGTGTGGATAGCTGTCTTTACTACGTCAAACATACTTATTTTAATCAAGACCTCGGGTTCAAATCCCACATTCAGCTTTGGTGGTTCGATTAATTTTTTTTTCTCTCTTTCACTAAATTACTTAACACGCATTAATATGAATATTAATAAAAAACATCCGCATAATTCTTTAGTTTTAGACCTAATCAGAAAGTCTTTTCTTTATGGGCATGTTTTTTTTAGTAAAACATAGTTTTACAAATCAATGTAGTCTATGAAACCCTTGGTTTTATATTTGTTTTTGTTAAAAAAAATGTTCATAGGACTTTTTAAAAAATATGTATTCTCAATGCCTAATAGAATGCAACTTTGTATTTAAAGCCTATACACAGATATAGCGGGATTTCTTCCAATGTCAGTGGCTCACAGGGGCTCGACAAATCATCGTCGCCACGAGAGCAGTTACAACACATGAGTGTTTGCTATTCCTGACTGAATTTTTCTTACTCTCTCTTTTTTTGCAAGTAGATGGTTTATGTTCATTTATTTATTTTTGATGGCCCGCAATCTGCTGTCACGTAGGCACCCCTGCTCTAAATGAACACAAACATGGAGACGTGATTATCGATGTCTCTGTAGAGCTCTTCAAAATAAATCAACCTGATCTCTACACCGCTCCATGTAGCAATCAGGCTAAAAACATTAGCTGGTAGCTCCTCCCAGCTGGGGCAGGCGCGGCGAGCTTAAGGAACACACTGTTGGCCACGAGGCGAGCACAGAATTTGCCGCACAGCGAAAGAGAGGCAGCCGACGCGAATTGCGTTTGGTGTGAATGTAGCTTAAGACACTAGATATAATTTTTAAAAAATGTCTAAACATAAACATGATTTAAAAAAAAAGCCAGGCTAACTGCAACTAAAACTAGAACTGAGCAAACAACAACATCCACAAATACATGTAACAAACCTGAATGGTGACTAAACCGAGAACGGTGGTGACATGCAGAGGGAGTTGACATTGACTAACTGCAACTGTGGGCTTAAACACACTGTGGGGGCTAATTAGGTTAAACCATCAGCTGTAGTGAACACAAACTGAAACGTACAGAGAGGAAAACAGAAACCCAAACTACTGAATGTAATTCCAAAAGCATGACAAACACGAAAAAGCGTGAAAAGCAAAAAACACGAGAAGAAACGAAAAATGTGCAAAACAAGATTCAAAGTGAAGAAAAAAAAACATAAATACATTTAAATGAAAAGAAAAAAAGTTATGCAACTTAATAAAAACATGTTTTTTTAAGACTGTAAAAACTATATATGTTTGAGTACTAAGTTTTTTTTTTTTTTTACAACGAAAACACAAAAAAATAGAACTTTAAAAAAACTTTTATAAAATGAAACTTTTAAGATTTCTTATTTTGTGACAATAGAATAAGCCACATTGGTATTAAGTACAAAATGAAGTATTAAAATCTCTAAATGTGGGATTTTGGAGATTCTAATGGAATGAGCACGAGCTTCATCAAAGAAATGTTCTCATACTTCACAGCCTCACAACTTCTGCCAACGCTCACACTGAGTGCAACGTTCCTGTTCCTGTGACAGAAGCAAAGAACTCAGAGTGAACAATCTGGAAAGGAGCTCCTACGTGTGATCCTCAGACTTAGTTCACAGATCAAAAATCTCTGCTCTCCTCAAACGAACAACAACCACCAACAGAGCTAACAAAGGCAAAGACAGTTTACAGAGGAAGGGTTGTTGTTATTTGAAGACTTCTTTGCCCAGAAAACAAAAGATGCAAAAATCCAAATGGAGAAGTTCAGATGGCAATGAGCATCATCTCCTTCTACAGAAAATCACCCTTCTTTTTTAATGAAGCAAAACTATTTTCTTCATTGTCTTGATCTTCTTGAAGGTTATTTGTAGTAATTAAATAACAGATGTTTTTCGGAACCAAAAATATGGAGCCTGGCAGTGTAACGCAGAAATCAGAATTAAGAGGTCTGAATGATGAAATGTTAGAAAAAAATGTTTGACTTCAAAAGATTCCTGCAGCACAATGAAAAGTGTGCACCACAGTAACATATAACTAATGATTTAATCTTTTAGAAAAGGGCAGAATTTGAAAAAAAAAAAAAAACGATAAAGATAAACAGCTTTTTATCCAACTGACTATTTATTATATAGTCCAGATATTATTTTTTTTAAACCTCGTCTCAGATAAAATGAGGGTTAGAAAAATAAATATGCAGTATTTGTAGTGTATGATGGAAAAATATATATTTTCTTTAGATATATTGCAAATATTTGAAGTGATGTAGTGGCAGCATGGTTGTTTTCATGGGAATTATGAAGCTGCAGGATCTGTCATAGCGAACCTCATAATCGTTTGTCGAGATATGGGGTGGGGGGTGGGGGGTGGGGGTCAGCCAACGTGCATTTATGGGAATGCCAGAGGAATACACTGCAACAAGGAGGGGAAAAAAAGAAAAAAGGGGTGGTCCTTTTGACTTTTAGATGCCAAAGGCGTAAAACACAACCACAACATTCCTGGTTTTAAACTTTTGGTCATTTTCTGTATGTTTTTAAAATAATCTGCAAAGTTCTAAAATAGGATGATTATAATAACTTCAATTGCAATCAGTTTTTTTTTCTTCTGAGATTTACCCTGATCGGGTCTCAATGGCCCACAGAATTATTTTTTTTACATTAAGGATAATATGGGGGTTATAAAAAGAACCCAAAGTTTTTGTGGTGTATGATGGGAAAAAGCATAAAAGTTTTCATGAAGTCGAGAAGCATTGCACATGTCTGAACTTCATGCATAGAAGCAGACGTGACTGCAGCAAAGATGTTTCCATGGGAATGAAGAAGCTGCAGGATCTGTCAGAGTTAACCGGATAGGGTTCGTGCAGATACATGCAGGAGGGGGGGTCAGTCAGAATGTGCATGCATGGGAAAGCCAGAGGGAGACACTGCAACAAAAGGAAAGAAATGAAGAAAAAAAAAGAAAAGCATGCCAGGATCTCCCTGTGTTTGAGTGGAAGCAGTTTTCCAGTTTGTAGCCAATCAATTCACCTGCAGCATCGAGGGAGGGGGAGCCCTGAAAACTCTGTGTTACTGAGGGTTTTCCTCACCGGTTGATCCATGCAGCAGTCTGCAGCATGACTGAATGCAAGCGTTCATTCAGAAATTACAAAGGTGGTGGGGGGGCTGTGATGCTGCACTTATGGGGGTGCACGGCCTGGCTCTGCAGATAAACAGGAGAAGCGCGCCTCACCTTCAGCGTGGTGTTGGGGTAGCTCAGGGGCACCTTATGGAAAGTGCTGTTGGAGAGCACCGCTTGCCTGATGTCCTCGAAGATGGTGATGATATCATCCAGCATGCAGCGCTTGTCCCTGTGGCTCAGGACGCAGAGGTGCGCGAACGTGTAGTTGAATCCCTTGTAGTTGACGCGCAGCTCCAGCACCTGCTTGTGGACCTGCAGAACCTGGTCGGCGAGCTCCAGGATGTTCCCCCCGGACTTAGCCAGCAGGATCAGCCTGCCATATCTGCCCGGGGTGTGCAAATCCGAGTACAGCTTGTGCTTCGACCGGTCAATGGGAAACAGGCTGTTGGCCAGACTCCGCTCGATCTTGGCGAGGCTGTGCGTCGGGGCGACCAGCACCTCCAGGTCCCGCTCCGGCTTGAATCGGCTCAGCACGGTGGATCCGAAGATGATGGTGAGGACTGCGGGGACCGTGAGGAAGAAAACGGGGTGCCTACTAACGAACAAGCCCAGCCAGTAGAAGGAAGCCTTGAGTCCTCTGTGAATCACTTGCCGCAGCATCCTCCACGCCAATCCAGCTCGCAGATGCCCCGTCTCCTCCGATGAAGCACATGTGACATCCGACTCCCTTCCCCGGCTTCGCCACGATCCCTAAGAGAATTTACGCCGCCATGCATGCGCGCCCTCGCGCACGCACGCACACACTCATCCGCGCGCACAACAGCTGGAGAAAAAAAAAGCAGCACTGCAGCAATTCTAGAGACGGGCGGACGCGCAGACACGCAGAGGGGGTCAGGGATGCGTGGCGCGTCAGGCGACTGATGAGACGAACCCCTGCGGTCCCATGTCAAGCCATTCCGCCGCCGAGGGACGCAGGGCGAGCCGCGGATCTCCTCCTCCGCTGCACCGGCTGCAGCAGCGACGAGCCGGCGCGGTGCTGTGCGTGTGTGCCTGCCGTCTGCCTCTCCAGCTCTCGCGGCGGCGGCGCCTCGTTTCTACACTGAACCATGTGGCGGGGTTGGAGGAGGAGGAGGGAAAGTGGAGGTGGCGCTGGTTAAATGATGGTCATTTTTGGGAGCAGTGGAGGAAACTTGTAAACACGCTCCTGCAGGTGGACCTTCAGCACGTTCCAGGCAGCTTTGGGTTCATCAAATGGGAGGGAAACCAAGTTATGCTGAGCTCCACGCTCACTGGTTGGGACAGGCGGGGTGGCAGACCACCTCAATGTCTGATTTGTGACTCCTTTACATTGCAGACGGATGTCCAAGCCATCCAAGATTTACCCAGCTATGGTCAGAGAGGCCAAACTCATGATGATGAAAGTCCTAACACAAACACCTGAACATTCTTGTTATAAAACCAACACTTCAGGATGACTCATCACCCACCTCCCCAAACATGTACACATTGATATTATGATTCATTGCCTAGAAGTAGATCCTTCACAGATTGGAGCAGTTTGGTTGCCACTATCTGCTCACTGGTTGGTGCAGGAAGGCTGATTTTGGACCCCAAGCATTGCAGGTTCTAGCCATTGACTGTATAAGAGAACCGGACTGAGTGACCCCACCCCCCTTGCGTTCCAAATAGGAAGTACCTGCTGGATCCAATAGGAAGCCAAAATCCTATAGACTTCTGTTGATAAATAAACATACTTTCTATTGGTCAGCATAACCATTCTTGCTCCGATACATTTTTCTTAACATCTTCTTGTGAATCTTAGTTTTTCTTTCAATTTTTTTTTCTTTATTGCAAGTTATTCAAGTTCAGAGGCCTCAGTAAAAGCATGTGGTACGAGCTGGCCCCCCACCTCAAAGGTTTGATTGACAGATCCTCCTGAGTTGCTTTCATTGGAAGGCGTGTGGACTTCAAACAAGCTGACTCATGATTGATGACTGTAGTTGCCTTAGAAATGTTGACTCAGACCCATCACTGTTGTCTTGCTCCAACATGGTGAGGTCCATATCGCGGAAAAATGGCGACCGAATCAGCTTCATTTCGTTGGAGTTTTTTCTATGGGTGACATCACATCCTCTCAGTCCAGATCTCTATACACAGGCAATGGTTCCAACACACGTTATAAAACAGACACTTCATGATGACTCATCAACCTATCCCATTTGTATACACAGGGTATTTGGACCAGTTGGGTTGCCAGTATCTGCTCACTGGTTGGTACAGGCAGGATGCCAGACCCTGCTATCGTCTGATTTTTGACTCCTTTCATTGCAAATGGACGTCCACACCACCCAAGATGTACCAAACAATGGTCTGAATGGCAAAACGGATAATGATGAAGGTTCTAACACAAACACCTGTTATACACTTCAGGATGACTCATCAACCTGTACTTCCCACCCCAAAAGAATGATGATGAAAATCATATTTATGGCAAAGAATTAGATCCTTCACAGATTGTTTGGATCAGTTGAGTTACCACTATTGTTAAACGCCTTAAAACTGGAGGTGTCAAAGAAAGTAACACAAAAATTGACTGATACCGCTAAAACAAATGTTATGGTGCTAGGTCCCAACCTTGTTAGTAACACATAAAAAAACACACAGCTCGACACCATACATGTTAAATGCGTTACCGTATTAATAATAACACCCAAACATGTTTGCATCAGAATTAAACCATACATTTCAAAAATGCCTTTTGAGTGTGCATTAGTACTGTATAGCAAAAAGCAGAAAGAAAATGTAATCTAAAAGTACAAAAAAAAAAAAAAAACTGCAAAATTGTGGTCCCCGTTTCAGCATGAAAAAAGTGGCTAAAGTGTTGCATAATGGCATAAAGCTGATTTGAAAAGCCACTTTTCTCTGAACCCATTGGAATTACGTTATTTAAGTAAAGGGTCGACGACAATAGTCCAACTGCATGTTTTATTTACACACTAAAAACTAAAATAACCAAAGTTTGGTTGTTCTTTAACCCAATTCCGGGGTTAAAACAGGACTATTTTTTTCCGGGTTATTTTAGCTCAGAAAAAAAAAAAATCTCAGAAAGAAAACATTAATTGGGTTAAAATGAAACCACTATGACCCAAAAATTAGTATTGCTCCAAAAAGTAGCCTCACAATTGATCTCAAAAGAATAACGCAAGAATTGGGCTGAAGACATAACCCAAACGTTTTTAGAGTGTAGGTGTCACCGGACAAATCTTTGGTGTAAAAGGGTTAATGGAACCAGTTCATGCGTGTTTGCTTTTAATTCCTCAGCTGGATCACACGGGTAAATGCTGACAGATCCGACACATCCGGTGACTTGAGGTTACTTTTCTGATGACACATCCTAGTGCATCCAAATATGTATTTTGCCAACATTCCAATATTCCTATTTATGGCAAACTACTCCCATACTTGATACACCATACGACCATACATGGTCAAAACAATATTGTTAGGAATACTCAATGTTATCATCATAAAACCAGTATCAACAAATCAATCAGGTCCAAAAAAATTTAAAGTTGTGTTTGGGTGATTGCCCCATATTTTTTTCCTTTATTAATTCAAACTATAATGAGTTTGAGTGAAATTAAATGTAACACATTTGGAATTGAACTGCGATCTTCTTTTGTTGATGTGGTTTTTAGTAAATCCCAAAATAATAAGAAAAAAAAAGTTTTATTTTGGTTAGTTAATCACAAAACATTATATGTGTTTAATAGGGACTAACAAAAATTCATTGACATCCTTGATGGTTTTTTTTTTTTTTTTTGTTGACATTCATGCTAATTTTTTTCTGCACCAGCAGCAGTTGTACTTGTATGTGAGTGGAGGTTAATGCCAACCAACCAGAGAGCTCCACACATCAGCAGAAGCAGGACAAGGAATGACCAAACTCAGCTCCTTTTAAGCTGAAGAGGAACCGAGGAGCTGCATACAGAATGAGTTTAAAATAAATATGGGCTCTTTGGAGCTATGCAAGGCTTTTTCTGAGATGACCACGATGAATATTTAAACAGCTAGAAGAAAACAAACCCAGCAAAACTAATCTCCCTGAGGAAAGTGATGGGAAGTGATGGTTTTAAATATCATTCAAGACCAAATTTAACTGCTCCAAAAAAAAAAAAAAAGTCAAACACAAATGACGTATTACATTTATCCATTTATTTATGCATTATTAGTTTTATTTCTTTACCAAAATATTTTACTGTAATAATTAAATATTCATATTTTCATGTCTTTTAGTAAACATTTAGGGTACATCGTTGAGTGTTTGCAGAAGTGTCTTTCTAAAAAAAAATGTTTATTTATTTTTTTAAAAAGGGATTTTCTGTTTGAGAGGCAAATTTTGAAACACCATTTTTTAAAGTATAGCTCCTCTTTCAATTTTTTTTCTTTTAGATTCTATTTTGTTGACTTCCATCTTGAAGCTTGTTTAAAATTAAAAAAAAAAACTTGTGCCTTGTGCCGTCTACCACTTAGGGGAGATACTGCAGAGAATGGATCAATGACCCTTGCTAGGTTAAATTGTTCAAATGTATAATAAAATAGTAAACTTAAAAAAAAAAAAAAAAACATTACTCCAGGTTGGTTTTGAAACCAAGGTGTTAAATTAAACGCAGCTCTGTCATCGTTGCCATCTTTGACAAATATAACATTCCAAAAACCCGAGTCCTCACAAACCAGAACCAAGAATGCAGATCAGTAGTTAAAACGCAGCCAGTGAATGTTGTGGTTTTTACCTTTGCTGTTGGTTTTCATATGGTCTGTTTCTGTGAAAGTTGGCTGCTACTTCTCCTAGATGCCCTGCCCCCTTTCAGGAGACATATTTTGTATCAGAGCGTCTTATAATTATATTGGTCGCTGGTACTTTTTCCTACGATTGATGTCAATTTTTTTAAATTAAATCTTTTAAATCTACACTGGTCTCTTCAAACTCCCCCTTCCTCTAGTTTCCCTCCTGCCAGAATTCACAACAGTAAAAGTGCACTTCCATTACTCAGTACAGCTCAATCTGTTTTTATGCATTTATACTTGGCGGTGAATCGCACAAGGTCTCAATTTTTAGCCCCCTCTTGCCTGCCGCTCCAGTCTCATCGAGTCTGGGTGGATGTAATTAATGGTCAAAAAAAGGAAGAGGCCCGGGCGCTGCAACTCTGTCAGCAAACAGTTGGAGACAGTCGTAGATGTTTGTTTTGTCTGCTTTGAAACAATGAACACAACAGCACCGTGGTACTCAAGTTTAATGAACAAGCGAACAAGACCAGACTGTGCAAAAGTGCATCAAGTTGAAATGGCAAATAAAAAATTCAGCTCTAGGCTGCTTAAGAAACAGGCCACACCCCCCTTTAAGATGATTTAAAAAAAAAAAAAAACACATGAATTTCACATTACTTACCCTCACTTACCAATTGCATTTGATACACATTTGATGACAGGGGAAAACAACCACATAAGACACAAGAATTGAAGACCTAAATGTAGGTCAGAGACAGACCCCACAAAAGAAAGACCATTCAATAAATACACACGAGTGTTGTATGCAAAATTGAGACAGAATTGAAACATGACAAAACAAAAACCACAAAGAGAGGTCAACATAAAACAGATTTTTTTTCTACTTAAGCAAAGTCAATGAAAAAATGGCCAAACTAACAATTTTTTTGATATGTAAAACCAATTGTTAAGACTATATATCATTCTTAGTGGATAAATTGAACTTTTGCCCTTAAAGGATTATGTTACACCTCAAAATCATTCTTGGCTTATTTTATAAAGTAACAATGTTGCCCTTTTTTAGGTTTACAGGCCCCAAATATTAAACTAAACCTAAAATGAACGAGTCCAATATTATCCAATAATAAATGTGTTATAAATGCTCAATTAAGCCATCTCCATCCACTGTATCACATATCTTGTAGGGGTTGCATTGGTTTTTGTGTATAAGCCTCCACCGCTGCTCTACTTAAGGTTAGGGTCAGGGAGTAATTACCTAAAGAGTGTTGTTTGTAAATTACCAGAAGGGTTTGCATCCACCGTGTTACTGACAGTAGCAACCAATGCTGTCAGAGCATATCACAGCGAACGCTGATCCACAGCTGTTGTATTCCACAAGATAAAAGGCTCCCAGCATAAAGAACTATTCCAAAGTCAATCTGCTGTATGTTGAAATCAAAAAGAACATATCTGCTTGCCTGAAAATAACTCTGTCCTCCCTGAGGATGTCAAAGAAAGCGTCAGTTGCATCTCTGAAGTATCTCCACATAACAAGGCTTCTTTACAACTCTATTCTGGTCTCTTCTTCATCAAAAAGACAGAGTTGTGACAGCTAATAAAAGCCTTCTTTCTTCGTCAGCAGCTCATCTAAAAATGCTGAGCTTATATTCTGCTTGTGTTCACCTTTGAACTTGTTAGAACCAAAATGAAGACTGTCTTTTATCTTTGAATATTTTTCTAATTCTATTCCCCCTCTCAAGAATGTCTTTCTTCAATGAGTTTCAACCACTTTTAGCTAATTTGAGCAAACTTTTGATCTAATCATTCTGCAACATTCTTTATGGGACCAAAACCTATCAGCCTGGCAGTACTACTTGAACCCCTTTGGTTTCCTCAATGGGCTTAGAAGTAGATGTCACTGATTGATTGCACCCGTGCTCCACTGCTCTCAACAGCCTTGACTCAAAGACCTCTCCTGCTCACCGTGAGAACACTTAACGCAAATTAGGTGTCATTAACAAGCCATCGAGGTGTCTTGAGCCAATCATCTCGAGTTTAAAACATAATGTTCCAGCCATTACCAACATGCATGTGCCGTTTCACGTACTTTTATTCTTTTAGTCATCTCAAATCCTCGTGTTCAGTGTGTAACTGTGCATTCTAACCCGGAGCTGGGTGGTACAGTCATATATTGTGGAATTCTATGGTTGAGAATCCTCTCACTCCAACTTCAACATGGTACGTAGACTGTTCAGCTTAGGCGACAACTTAAAGCATCCAACCGTCCTTCTCTGTCCATCCTTCATCCTACTCATTCTTCTCTTGATCCTGAACAGGGTCGTGAAGTAGCTGGAGCCTATCCCAGCTTTTTTTTTTTTGTGAAAGTGGAGTACATCCTGGATGGTTTTCCAGGCCATTGCAGGGCCACACAACCATCTGCAGTCACAAAAGGGGCAATTTAGAGACACCAAGAGTCACCAATCAATCTTGACATGCAAGCTCCACATAGAAAGGTCCCAGCTGGGATTCAAACCAGGGTCTTCTCACTATAAGACGAGAGTGCTAATCACTACACCACCATGCAGCCCCAACTTAAAGCATTTTATTAATGGACGCAATAATTACACAATACACTTTTTAGTCCATGTTAAGTTCACACCGCCCTCAGGAACACACGTTCAAGTGACCACTTCCAATACAAAGTCCAAAGTAAACGCTCATAAATGTGCATTTCAGGCTTCCACATTCTAAATTCTCATCTTCACGCGTAGCTATGCATGTTTCTATGGCCATCTTCAAGGTCTATGTACAATACAGGTGGCATTGAACATGCATTGAAAGTTAAACCAGGTCAATCAAACCAATCAGGGACTTGGATTTGGTAGTGATCCTGATGTATGGATCACAATGTGGGATCCACACACAATGTGGAAGTCGATAGGAAAAAAGCCTCCCTTTGACTCCAGACTCTAGTGGTCTTTTGAAAAACTGGGACTGCTGGTAATACATGGTTTTCTTTTAAATTCATAAATGCCATGTGGATGTTTAGGTATGACATAATGAGAAGTATGCCCAAATGTGGCAAATTGGGAATGCCATTTAGTAGATTTACTACAGGAATTCTGAAATGTTTCACAAAACACTTTCTTTCTTAAAAAGACACAAACTAGTCACTATTAGTTTCATCACATTTTTCAGTTTTTTTTAAAAATATTTTCTAAAAAGTGGAAAGTATTAAAATTATAGGAGAAATGTTTGAGCTTGGGCATGAAATGTAGTAAGACTCCATTTGTATATAAAATTATAAGAGTAAAATAGTCTCAAAACATATGTGTAATACTTGATTTGTTACTTGTGTTTTCCTGTTTGTGTGTAACTTTGGATTTGTGCGTATGTAATACTTTATTTTCAACTCATACAAAACATGTTCTGTGTAACTGTGCACTTGCAATTGTGCATTGACATGTAATGTACATTTGAATATCAAAAACCTACGAATACAATTGAAGCACGCACAACTTGAAATTGCACCAACTTAAAACTTACCACAAATTCAAAATGGCTCAGATACACTTACACAATAATAGTATGAGTTGCAAATCAAGTATTACACACATACAAATTATTTGAGACTATGTTCACTCCTTAAAAGTAAGAACCTGACATTTCCAGCCAGTACTGTAATGGATAGTGCCCCAATGTGGGGCTCCATCGTCTTCCTGAGGACTTTAATGCCGACGTGGGCAATGACAGTGGCACCTAGAGGGGTGTGATTGTAGGAACGGCTTCCCTGATTTGAACCGAGCAGTGTTTTGTTGTTGGAGGTCTGTACTCATCATAGTTTGTCCATAACAAACACCATGTTTGAGCACAAGGGAGTCCATCAATACACTTGGCATCAGGACACCATCAGCAGGAGATTGATGATCGACTTTGTAGTCGTTTCAGGTGACCTTCAGCAGTGTGTCTCGGACACTCAGGTAAAGATAGGGGCAGAACTGTCCACTGACCACCTGGTGGTGAGTTGGATTCACTGGCGGGGAAGGGGGCCGGAAAAACTTGGCAGAACCAAACATACCATGAGGGTCTGATAGGAACGTCTGGTTGAGCCCTCTATCAGGGAAGTTTTTAACTCCCACATCTGGGAGAGCTTCAAACAGGTACCAAAGGAGGCTGGTGACATTGAGTCCGAGTGGACCATGTTCTCCACCTCCATTGTCTCTGCTGTTGTTTGGAGCTGTGGTGACAAGGTCTCTGGTGCCTGTTGTGGTGGCAACTCCCGAACTTGGTGGTGGACACCAAAAGTAAAGGATTAATGTGACAATGTTCATAGTGTCTATGTTATTAATAACTTCTTGGTTCTTTTGTTATCAGACACCCAATATATTTAAGCATACCTGACATGTTTCGAAAGAAACATTCCATCTTCATTAGAGTCATCCATGCTTAAAGCCTGGAAGTAAGGGATGCCGTCAAGCTGAAGATGGAGTCCTATCAGGTCTGGTTGGCTTGTGGGATTCCAGAGGCAGCTGACAGGTATCAGCAGTCTAAGTGAGCTGCGGCCCGGGCTGTTGTGGAGGCAAAAACTCAGTCCGGGGAGGAGTTCGGTGAGTCTATGGAGAAAGACTATCAGTTGGCCTCATAGTGGTTCTGGCAAACTGTCTGGCGAATCAGGAGGGGAAAGCAGTTTTCTGCAGGAATCGTTTTCAGTGCAGGTGGTGAGCTGCTGATTTCAACAGGGAACATTGTCGGGCAGTGGAAGGAATACTTCGAGGATCTTATTAATTCTTCTGACGCCTTATTTTGGGGAAGCAGAGGCTCGACTGGTAGGGTGGTTCCCTTTTTTCAAGAAGGGGGACCAGAGGGTGCGCTCCAACTACAGGGGAATCACACTCCTCAGCCTCCCTGGGAAAGTCTATGCCAAGGTGCTGGAGAAGAGAGTCAGGCCGATAGTCAAACCCCAGGAGCAACAGTATGGTTTCTGTCTTGGTTGTGGAACTGTGGGCCAGCTTTACACCCTCTCAAGGGTGCTGGAGGGTTCATGGGAGTTTGCTCATCCTGGCCATATGTGTTTTGTGGATTTGGAGAAGGCAGACCGCGTCCCCTGTGGTGTCCTGTGGAGGGTGCTATGGTAGCATGAGGTCCTGGGAGCCTTACTCAGGGCTGTCCAGTCTCTGCATGAACAGAGCAGGAGCTTGGGCAGCACAGCCAGCAGTTAGTCAGACCTGTTTCCAGTGCATGTTGGACTCCATCAGGGCTGCCCTTTATCAACGGTCCTGTTCTTAGTCTTTATCGACATAATTTCTAGGCACAGCCAGGGGCCAGAGGGGGTCTGGTTTGGGAACTACAAGATTACCTCTTTGCTCTTTGTAGATGATGTTGTCCGGTTGGCTTCATTGAACCGGGACTTTCAGCATGTATTGGAACTGCCGAGTATGAAGCAGCTGGGATGAGGGTCAGCACCGCTAAGTCTGAAGCCATGGTTCTTAACCAGAAAAAGGTAGTGTGCCCTCTCTGGGTGGGTGCAGTGCTTGTTCCCCAGGTGGAGGAGTTTAAGGATCTTGGGGTCTGGTTCATGAGTGAG
Source organism: Adrianichthys oophorus (assembly GCA_036245035.1). Classification (NCBI taxonomy): domain Eukaryota; kingdom Metazoa; phylum Chordata; class Actinopteri; order Beloniformes; family Adrianichthyidae; genus Adrianichthys; species Adrianichthys oophorus. The sequence goes on along the minus strand of BSAI01000101.1, from coordinate 18,476,703 downwards.
GGAAGATCGGAGCATGAGCTCGACAGGGGATTTGGTGCAGCACCCACCGTTATGTGGTGGATGTACCAGTCCGTTGTGGTGAAGAGAGAGCTGAGCCAGATTGCAAAGCTCTCAATTTACCGGTCGGTCTTCGCTCCAATACTCAGCTATGGTCACAAGCTTTGACCTTTTGTGACCAAAAGAACGGGGTCCTGGATACAAGCGGCCGAAATTAGCTTTGGGCTCTGTTGGGTGGCTAGACGCTCCCTTAGAAATAAGGTGAGAAGCTCGGCCACCCAGAGAGAGCTCGGAGTAGAGCCGCTGCTCTTCCACATCCAAAGGAGCCTGTTTTGGATGCCTCCTGGACATCTCTCTGGGGAAGTGTTCCGGAGATGTCCCAATGGCCAGAGGCCCCGGGGAAGACCCAGGTCATGCTGGAGAGACTAAGTCTCTCGGCTGGCCTGGGAACGCCTCAGGCTCCCCCCAGAGGAGCTGGAGGAAGTAGCCGGGGAGAGGGCAATCTGAGCATCTTTGCTTAGACTGCTGCCCCCACAACCAGGTCCCGGATGAGCGGAAGAAGATTGATGGAATGATGGTGAAAAAAATATCAAAATTTACAAATTTTAGAAAAAAAAACAGTTCTAACTGCTATACCTACCTCTGGATGGGTTGACAAACTGTAGCTGACAAACTTCAGCGTAGGGACCAGATTGTGTGAGAATATCACTCATATTACGCTCACTTCCATGGCTGCCTGTGTCTTTTACAATAGTTTTTAAGATTTTCTTTTTCTGGATTTTAAATGCTTGAATGCTCCGGCACCTCAGTATCTTTGGACTAGGGGAGATGTAAGCTGCAGCTCACAAACACTGGAGTGCTCTCCCCTTTCTGTGAAGTCTGCCAAACACCTCAAGAGATTTAAGATATTTTTAAAAACTCATCTTTTTACAGTCTTTTGAATCCAGCCACCAGACCTAGTGGGCCAACTTGTTAATTTTATTGTATTACTGTTTCATTTTTTTGTAACTTTTTTGTTTATTTGATTTTATCGTTATTGTGTCTTTAATGTATTATATTGTTTAGTGATTTTATTTATATTTGATTTTATGTTCAGCACTTTGGTTGCCCCTGCCTTTATGGGTGCTCTATGAATAATAAATTGATTTATTTAAACATTTAACTTTTCCTAAATTGTGTTTAATGCATGTTTTGAGGATTTTTTTTTTTTTTACAAAAACAAGCAGCTCAAGCACAATAATAATCAAGAAAAACTGCATATAAACACGTCCCAGTCTTTTTATAAATATGTCAAACACCTGCAGATGCAGAGGAAAGCCGTTCTCTGAAGGAAGTTGGCACAGTAATTTAGGCTAGAAATACTGCTTGGGTTTTCCTTTCTCCACAAGCTCACATGAAAAAAAATGGCGTGCAGGCCACAGATAGAGCGAAAGAGTATAAGACATGAAAAATTGATGTGAAGCTCAAAAGATGACCTCTGCTGTGTGTGGGCGTGGGGTCATTGAAGAAACCCTGTTCACAGTTAGCATCTCTCAGTTTCACTTTCTCTTTAATTCTTAGCTGCAGTGTTTTGGAAGAATGTATTTATTTTTTAGCAAGTGAATCTCCTTAAGTGAATTTGTAAATTTACTAATTTAAAAGAACACATCTCTAGAGCTTCTCTTAGTCAGCTAGCTTTTTTTTTTTTTTACATTTTTTACATTTGCTTTAAAACATCACATAATTTGCTAGACACTTCTGGAAAAGTTGCTTTGATCTCTGACAGGTCACCATTTGTTTTCCCTCTGTAATCCTGCCCGGAGACTCCGCGGTTCAACCCTATCTTTATTGTCCTTGGCTGAAAGGGAAACTCCCCGCAGATGTTCAGGTTCAGTGGCTTTCTCAAAGCCTCATAAGTGGTGTAGAGGGAATTAAACAGACATACCTCATTAACCCACAGCTCCCCTGATGGGGCAAAGAGTTAAACCGAACCCATAATTCAAAATCTTTATCCTCCTTGCAGATGCGTCACCATAACTTCAGCTCTGCTGCCTTCGCATCATTAGCTTTGATTATATATTTCATATTTCTTCTTCTTCTTTTATGGTTTGACTTTTATAGAAGAAAAAAAACAGTTAAAATATTTTGTATTTGACAACAAATTAAATTTTAGGATTTTATTTATACAAAAACAAAGTTAACAAACCTTAAATACCTAACAACCTATAGTTGTGGAAGTACATGTACTTGGAAAGTAAAGATTAATTGTGTATGAAATGTGCATGACAGAACAGTACTGAAATCTCTACACTACGTGTGATTAAAATATTATTAGAGATCAAGATATTTATTCTAAACTATAGCAATATTTTCATTACATATTTTTAGTTATTGAAAAAAAAAATCCACCTATTATTTTTTAACTACTTTAAAATTGCTTTCAAACTTCAAACAGCATGAAAGTTCTTTAAAAAAAATACCAGGCAATCAATGTTTAGACGTTATTTTGTTAATTAGATGACTTCTGAACTTTATCACATTCCTAGGACAATGTGTTACTCAAAAATATCAGTACTGTTCTGGAATAAAGCTTTTATAATACAGGTCTAGAAAGACAATTTTATTCCATTATGCTAAAATATATATATATATATATATATATATATATTTATGTATATAATAAAAAATAAAATAAAAATAATATTTGATGCATCTGACTACAAAATCCTGAATCAATTCAGTGCATCTTTAGCCCTAGATGCATGTCAGTCCTGTTTTCGTTTTATTTAGTAAAATATAAGTTATGAGGTCTGATTCTGGGTTCCAACCTCTTCTTCTGAACAGTGCTGCCTTTTAAGATTATAGTTACACAGCTGAAGGTTGTGCCCTTTATAGCAGCTATTCCTCCACTATTCTTGAAGAAATTTTGTTTGCAGTTGTGAAAAGTGAAATTTGAGCATTCTTTGCTCAAATTTCTTTGCTCCAGCTTCCTTGATAGACCCACTCCAATAAAAATTGTGTTTTTAACATGTTCTTGTTGCATTTTTCTAATGATGGGGGACATACAGTAGTGCTGAAAATACGTCAATATTACACACATAAAATAACATTTAAAAAAATGTAGTATCAGCATTTTTATGGGTGACTGCAGAGTTATTCATCTAGTCCATAAAGGTCTATGGCGCTGAATGGTAGCTTTTGGAAGCCAAGTCTCTGGAGTGGTCTTTGGACATCAATAGCCTTATTTGTGCTCTGCTTTAGGGATCATATATGCTATTTGTTACGTACTTAATCAGATACTGTTAGAGCCTCTGGGTCGACTTTGTTCATTTTTCCAAAACAGCTTTAGAGTCATGGATACAGATAGAAAGGCAACTGAAACAAATACATCATTGGTCTGTAAAGAAAGTACAAACGAACCACCTAATCTGCAAAAGCTGCCAGACTTAGAAAGACATTTTACTTTCCATTTCTGTTTTCTCAACATGTTTCAGTCACAGTGGAATAACTAAACTGCTTCCTCTGTCACTATATCATTGTACAATATATCTTCTGTCATTGCGTACTTGTAATTTACTACCAGTCATGCACGGCCCTGTACTTTTTCAATGTCCTCTCATAACTGATCAGCGTCAAGATACAACAAAAGCAGAACAGGCGATTAAAGGGATCCCCTGGAAGACCTGAAATAACATTTCAATGCTGGAATCTTAATGGTTAAAAGTAAAATGGGAGGGAATTGAATTTCCTTCAGTTGTGCAAGTTTTCTTTTCTACCGCCATGATTTACCTTGAACTCTCTTTTTGTGGGAATTTTTCGCCACGCTCTGCGCTTTCTTTTGGCGTCACTCCATCCCGAGCAGCTCTGACAGATGCTCTCAAGGACACTAGCAGTTCAGAAAGAAATCAGTAAAAATCACCACTCTTAATGGTGCACTCCACTCAGCCTCCCGCAGACCAAAATACAGTGGAAAGGCCGTCATTATCCACTCATTCAGTGGTTGAAACGGCAGCTTTTGTAGGTGACAATTATTTTTTTTTCTTTGAATAGAAGAGGTGGAAAAGCTTAAGACCGAGTTACATAAAATCTTCAATTGAAAACACAAATGACCAATAATCAGTTAAAAATTTTTACTAATATGAAACATTTCAGGTTTGCGTCAAAGGAAATAGACTTACTTTGGTTTCCTGACCAGTATTTTGGAGTCACAAGGCACTAAAAACAAAGAATTAATAAGAAAAAAAAGAAAATGCTCAATATTTTGCTGCCCGACAAAAAAGTGACAGCTGTTATATTTTGCACAACTCAATTGAGGTGAAATTATTGCTCAATCTGCATAAAACTTGCTGCCAAACCCAATTCTTCAGCTTAAAATTGAACTTTATTGAACACAAATGTTTTCAATATTAAGAAAGATGTTAAAAAAATGTATTTTTGCTGCTCTTATTTGTTTTTTAAATCGAATAGCCCATCTTTTCAAAGTCAATTGAACTCTTATTCAAACATCCTGAATTTTAAACTATTTACTGGAAAACTCAAATGAAGTAAAAATATCACATTAGAATTGATAAAAACCTTTACATAAGTTTAAGTTGGGATTGACCATCTTTGACAGAGAAGGACTTTCAGAGCAAAAAGTAGGATTACTCAAAGTTTACCCTTTATGATGGTTTATGTTTCCATGGTGACGATATCTTTAATATAGACTAAACTCCCATCATCAGTGTTAGTTCGTCGTTTATCGCAGGAGTTACGTTCTACAAATAACCTACAATAAGTGAAATTTGCAAGGAAGCAATGCAAATGTTTTAAGGCTGTAAAACCCCTCACTACACACTTTACACATTTTTCTCAGACATAACCAACATTTTCACACTTTTCTTTGTTTAAACTCTCACAGTTCAAACCTTCGTAGGAAAATAAATCCAGTTTTATGGAATGAAAACAAAGAATTGATCAAAGATGTACTTAGTGTTTATTAGGCAAACTGAACGTATTCTTAACAGGAGACATGTTGGGATGAGATTGATTGACAGTAGCGCACAGCCAATCAAGATGCCTAGCAGAATACCTTTGAAAATGACAAAAGCAAAATTGCAAAAAAAAAAAATCACTAAATAAAGACTGAAGGTTATACATGTCTATTCCAACTATTTCAACTGAAAACTGATCATAAAGAAAATCACATTTTGACAAATGGGATGCTTTTTTTTCTACAGTAACTCCATGGTTCTTTTTCCTGGTACTTTTATTCTAGAGTCATTTAATTAATTACTTATTTACTTTTTTAACTAAGTAGTATGTAATTAAAACTGATCGCTTTTTCAAAGTAATGTTCCTATTGCTCGTCATACATTTTTCTGGTTAAAACTATTAAACTCTAGTTAGTGTACTGAATATGTCCTCTAAATCTAATCACAAAAGAGTGACTATTGAAAAACTGTGAAAACTAATCAAAAGCCAATCAATATAAGCCAGGCAATTGCCTTTAACTTTATAATTTATCTTCTGTTTACGTTTTGAACATTGAAACAGTTACCCAGCGGTACAAGTCTCTGCTTGCAAAGAAAAAGCCTGGAGTCCACAAACTTTAGTTTGCATGCATTTCCGGTGTAAATCAAGGTTTCCTCTTATTTTTCCATTAACCCAAAAGATTTTCACACCCGGTGATTTTTGGTCAAATATCTGCCAAGTTAGGAATGAAAGCAGTGCAAGGTTGGCCTGCTGTTTTACCAAATGACAGCTGGGATGGACTCCAGCAAAACCCTGTGATAACCCCGTGAGCTGCAGAACGAAGGTTGTTTCAAATTTCCACAAACACTGCATTCACTGAATTTATCTGTAAAATTCCCAGGTCGTGCTGTCACATCTGTGGCACATTAAGGTGCGATTGGATCACTCAGGAAAAGTGTGCGCCCAGCTTTTGAGGTAATAAAAGCTACGGGTGACAGAATGAGTCAAATTTCAGAATCCTTCCCCAATGTGATGTAATATATTTAAAGCTGAAGCTGCTCCTCCTAACCTCCAGTGCTGTAAGTCTGGTAGTAGATTTGGTGCTTTAATAGATGAACCTGCTCTGTGTGTCAATAGGAGATCATTTTGGATAGGCTGGAGCAGATAATGACTAAATAATTTGGTGGGTAAATCAGTGGAACGTTTTGATGGGAACAGATTGATTGAACTGGGCTCATGCTGGCCAAACTGGTGACTAAAGTTTTAAAGATTTCTGAGAGTCTATGATTTCTTTCCACCTTTTAACACAAAGACAGCTTTGTTGTTGTCATCATCAGTGGCATGTGTCAAATATTGGAGCTTCCTGGCAGGCTCCCTGTTGACATCCTGAGCTCTGTAAGGATAAGTGAAGAGGACACAGGAATTGATTGATTGGAGGCTCAGGCGCTGTGCTTCAGGTTTCCTGTCATCCTCAGAGGCTCTTATGTGAGTCTGATTTACAAAACTGTGTCTGGCTACATTTCCCCGATCCAGAAGACAAGCTAAACATGCGCTGCTGCGTCTGTGGACTGGGAAAAGGCTAAACAGACTCTTCTGATTTGTGCAAACATTTTAAGAATCATGGTAAAACACTTTGACAGTTTATTTTCCGAATGTAGCTATGCAGTATATTTCAGTCATTATGTAACAAAAAGGAAAAAAAAAGTAGTCCACCAACAAAAAGTTACATTTTTTCTTCAATTAATAATTTAAATTGTTCATAAACAAGTGATCCAAGTTTCTGTTTTCCCGGTCGCTGACTTGCATTTAGGCCAGAACTATAATATAAAAAATTTAGGTTATGTGATGGAATTTTGTTTATTTGTGTACATTATCACTTTTTTAGAGTCAGCCTGCAGCCAATTAGAATCAAGCATTTACCCAGACCATGGTTTAAGTTTAGATTTGTCCAGAAACTATAAAAACTCCAAACTTCTTTCCACAAATCTCTTCAGTGGACTCTTCACTTCATGCTAATGATTATGTTGATCATTTTTATTACCAAATCAAAGGGATGGATTTCCGATTTAGTCTTTGCTTGTTTCTTCGTTTGCACCTGCGTTTGTTAGGTCTGCTGAGGGAAAACCAATCATTTTGTCTTTGGCAATGAGCCGACACAGACGCATTCAGACAGTTTTTCCAAATCTATATATTTTGGTATTTTTTTGAAAAATTGGATTAATGATTCGCTCATGCTAACAGCAGCAGCACTGTCATTTTTTTTTTTTTTTTCAGAGGCCTTCCGTTTATTGGCAGGTACTGAGGGAGCCGACTGAATGTTATCGCCGATAATGAGAAATCACAACTCTGTCCCCGTGTGTGTCTCAAATTATAATGGATTAGTGCCAAATGATATCCGGCAGTTCCATGGTATCAAAGAGGCTGTCCACTGAGGGATTTCCCATGCAGAGCTGTCAGATGGCGTGCGGTGAATAAAACATAAGACCTGCATACAGACAAAGACAACTGATCCATATACAGCATGCTGTGCCAAAACGCAAGACGCCACGCTTGTCTCCTTCCCAGAGACTGCACATGCTTAAGATAATTTAATATCTCAAGCCAAATAGCATTTCTCTTGGTTTTTTTATTTTATATTAAATGTCAGTTCTGCTTTAGTCAGCTGGAACCAAATTATCCACTGTTCTAGTTCATCTTCTGTAGACATGGTTTTTGAAAAAAGAAAAAGCTGCCATCCCAGTGTGGTTAATTTATGACAGAACAGGTGCTTTATATAGCAGCATGACACGCTCGATTCAGCTACAACATATAATGCTCTTCAAGTTTAAAAATCACCCTGAGATACATGCACTGTTACTGCAGACATAATGAACTGGATTATTGCTTGTTGTTCCCATTGCTCGATTGTGTTTTTCATATTCATGATGAAAATAATCAATGCTTATTTAAAATACTTTATAAGAATATTCAATTATTTATTTATTTTATTTTCACAGTACACAACAATAAATTATACAACATTCTTGCCTTCGGTGAAAATGACAGCGGACAGAAAGAAGAAAGCTTATTCTCTCTTCCCCATTTAACTAAACCATGAAATTAATACCTAATTAAACCAAATATATCTATTTGTAATACAAAATAAACACACCAAGTGACTGCCAAAAACTGACTAAAGAAATGCATCAAATGGCTGACACCCTCAGAACCTTTTTTTATGCGTATAGGGGAAAAAAAGGGGAGTTACACAGGTAATAGACAAATGGGTTATGTTTGTATTTTCTCACTACATAGTGCACTATATAGGACATTTGCCATTTCTTCAAAGTGTCCAAATCTATGATTCCAAAATCCAGCAACTTGGAAAATTCAGAGAAGTCTGCAAAAAAATTCTGTGCATCAGTACTCGCCTGATTAGCGAATATATACCACAATGCATTGTGTTTGATTTGGAAGATCAGAGTGTGGAATCTATACGTGGATTGGAATGGCTGTAGGGTGGCTGGGCGCTCCCTTAGAGGTAGAGTGAGAAGCTCGGTCACCTAGAAAGAGCTCGTCCACATCCAGAGGAGCCAGTTGAGGTGGCTCGGTCATCTGATCCAAATGCCTCCTGGACGCCTCCCTGGGGAGGTGTTCCAGGCATGTCCCACTGGGCGGAGACCCAGAGGAAGACCCAGGACACGCTGGAGAGACTAAGTCTCTCAGCTGGCCTGGGAACGACTCAGGGTCCCCCAAGAGGAGCTGGAAGACAGTGGATTCACACATTGTCTTTGTAAAATGTTCTCATTTATCAGGTTTGCACTTCTGCAAATGAGTAATGTCATATTTGCGGTGTCAAAAAAAGGAGCAAGCATGTGTCCTTATGGCGCTAAATACTAGCTAGTCCTGCACTTTAAAGTATTTTAGGAGCTAGGTGGCAGTGAGAGAATTCTTACAGCCAAGGTCACAAATTGTAATGAAATCACATTTTAGATTTATAATCACCAACGTACTTAAATTTTTTGACTCTTCATCTAGTACATCATAAAAAATAGAAGGAAAACTATTTTTACTACAGTTTAATTTCTGCTTTACAATAATCTAATATAATGTCCAGCGTTGATTATTTAAGCTTAAAATAGAAAAGCTGAAGATTCTCCATTGAACTATTGCCGTAAAGGCATCCATTTTGGGTTAACGATTTGACGTTGCATGTTGGTGACGAGCTTGCCATACAGCCGAACAGCCATCTAATGTAGCTTGTAGGAGTCTAATTGGCTTCTCCTGGGCTTTGGCAAAGTTGCTGAATGGTTCCATCTGACCAGTGAGCTGTGAAAAAGGTCATTAGGCCTTTGAGTCCTGTACATGTCACCTTGTTCTCTTCCCAATGCTTCCGTTCGTATTTTGCTCTCTCGTTTATTCCTGTATCACTCCTAATTTAATGGGAAAGAAGTCACCATCTTTTTTTTTAAATCTAATCTCGCTCCCAACTGTCTTTGTCCATGTCTAAAAATAGACGGCGTTTGATTAATTGTCCCCTTCCACTCCGGTCCCTTCAACTGATTTATGCCAATAAGCAAAGCAGTCTGCAGCAGCGAGGCCCAGCGGAAAATACCATCTCGCAGTCTGGAGTCCAATAACCATTTTATGCTTGGTCAGCTGGCGAACAGGGGGTGATGAGGGCTGAAAGGGATAATCAACCATGTTAGAAGTCACCTGAAGGGTGGTTTAGCAAAATGCGTCATCGCTGCCAGACCTTGGAGACGCCCCTACTGCTCTTTTGGCTGTAAAAGATTCATGTAGAAAACCAGTCCAGAAAAGCCATGTTTGTGACAATTATGTAAGTTTAAAATGCAGAGAACAGTTAATTGATAAACAGAATTTTATAAAAAGCTCTAATACTTGAGGCATTTCCACACTGTGGCAGATTTGTCCTCACTGACGTGTCTTTTTCCCTTAGATTGTCATTTTGAAATGACAAAGTAGCTATAATTTCAAAGGGATTGAGGTTTTTAAAACCCCCTGATTCAGAACAGAAACAATGGAAAGGTCAGTTTCAATAAAAGATTTCTTTTCATGGAACAGTCTTAACAGCTACGTTTTCATGGCGTGACTTGAGGTGGGCATATGAGCCTCGAGGGAACTACAAACAGAAAACACACAAACCTGCAGCCGCCCCCATTTGGGTGCTTGTGACTGAGGCTGTAGGTCTAGTTAGAGCTTAAACTACCAAACTCTCCTGACCAACCTACTATTTGCTTCTGTAAAGGTAAACGTAGGAATTTTTCAAGACTTGTGTCAATGTACAACTAGTGCTCCGAATGTTGATTTTAATATGCAAACCTGTTTTGGTGAGTTGCGTTTACAAATCAAGATTTCTTTTTACTGCTGCTCCATCATTCAAGCAACATCTTTATGAATGACAAGTTTTCAAACCAGCCTATTGCCCATAAACCTTTTGAAAAAAAGTCTTTAACGCAACAGTCAAGAAGCACTGAGCCAAGTATCCTTGAGCAAATACAAAACCAACAACCCCGTGGTCAAGACTTAAACTCTGACTTGTGCAGCTGCTCTATCACTTTAAATCCCCATTCATGTGCTTTAGCCTCAGGCCCAAATCAGCATGTAAAACATGCTGACAGCTATCAGTCAACAGGGAGAAACCTGCAGGTGAAAGGTCCTCTGAAGGACAGTCACTGGAGGCGGCATGGCGCTCCAGACAAGCCAGTCTAGACGAGTGACCCCCACCAGATGTCTGCTGATACGAATTTAGGTTATTTCAAAACATCTGGGTTGGCCATTAATAAGCTCTGTCCATTTTTGGAGCCTTTCAGCAGGGTGGCATCACTCCTGCTTGCGACTGCTACCCGGATCTTATATCCCTGTATCATTGCAGGAAATGGGCCAGTTAAGGTGACTCTGACTCACAACATGCTCATGATTAAAAAAAGAGCACTGTTTGGATTTGATCTTCTGTGAGGAAAACGTTTGTCAAAGCAGGTTCAGCAATAGAAATTCATGAAAAAAAAATTATGGAGCAGTTTTGATGAGGGGACTTACAGTAGAGAAGTAATCTTTTTTTTTTCTTTTTCTTTTGCAGTCTTGAGTAATAGGATGTGGCCAAAAGGGGATAGTTTATAGTCAACTTTTTTTATTTGTTACTGTTCAAAGAATAAAAAAAAAACAAATATTGGCGTGTTGATTGATTTATTTCTGCTGTTCATTTTTTCTATCTTCCTCTCTCCTCTCCTTCCTTTCCCTCCTCATCATCAGTACTTCCCATGTGGCTCAATGATAGACACTGTGCCTACCCAACCGATCCTTTATCAGCAGTTTATGAGAGAACAAAGGCAGCTATAGCATTTAATTAGCAGACTCCAAACTTCTTATGAATCATGCTAATCCAGCCTGACATGATCTACTTTCTCCGTGTCTCAGAGCACCAACACAATTAAACAAGAGAAAGGAAATGAAGGATTACTACACGGACGCAGAGACGGGGTAGCAGCACTAAAGAGTTCATCTTCAGTTCATTTTCATTTGTTGTGCAGTACAATGGTGTGCATGACAGTAAAGCGGTGGGAGGTGGGGACACGCTGTCACAGATGGTTCATACCAAACCACGAAAAAAGCTAGTTGGTGACCTTCATGAATAGGTTGGTGCTCGGAATGAAAGAGTGTAAAAGCTTAAAAGTGCAGACTCAGAAATGATCTATATAAGCAAGTTTCAATGCCTTAACTAAAAATGTGCCTTATAAACCTTATAAGCCTAATAAACTGGTTTAAAAGGTGATTTCTTCTTTATAATTCATAAACTTAAATTTTTCTCTGATAGTAATATTTGACTACTGACTCATTGTCATTGAAGAGCTTTAAATGCAACAAGAGCTCATTATGAATAAACCCCCAAAAATAATAATAAATAATGTGTGTGTTTTTTAAAACCCGGTTGACCTTTAGAAGATCCTAACCCTCAGCTGTTTAATTACCTACTGGAAAATAATAATTACGGTTGCATGTGTAATTAAAAAAAAACAGGCCGTGTCTCCTTAATGTGAGTTTTATTTACAGTTTTAAAATGTAGTATAATCCAATGAAACCCTCTCACCCCTGCAGGTGGTTTCTCCTACAGGCTCGGGTCCTCTCCCAGATGCCTGGGTACTGACCTGAGTTCTTTGCACTTCGGATTATGAAGGTGCACTGTCATTGTTGGGACAATATTAAGGCTTTTAGGTGAGCCTTATTGTACAGTATACTATAAACACAGTAATAACAGGAAATTGCTGCCGCTCTATGAGGTTTGCAGAGTTGACCATATGGATCTGGGCATTAAAGGTCAAACTAGAAATTTGAGCAACATTCAATAACTTTTTTGTACATGAATGGAAATAAGGATCACATAAGTCACAGATTTGTGTATGGAAAGTTTAAGGCTAGTGTTTCAGCTTTATATTTGCTAACTTTAGACAGTCATAAAAAGAGAAAATTATTTTTTTTAAACCTAGTAAATAACTACGATACAAAAATATATAATAAATAACCTGTCAGTAGTTGTAATGAAATGGTTGTTACATAGCTGAGGACTCAACTTTTCCATCCACAATTCAATGCAAACATTAAGGTACATTTATTTCTTATTTTTTTGCTCGGACAACCAGGTCAAACCTTGATTAAGTTGATTAATCAATGTTCTTTTTCCAATTTTCAAGGGCCACTACAAAAATCACCATTATAGCAATCAATGACAAAGTTACATTTAGAATAGATTGTTGATTGGATGGCCATCATTTTTCTTTGGTTTTGAGCATGTCTGTGTGTCTGCATGCGTTTGCACTCATTTAAGGTCGCATTTGAATACTGCAGCTGTGGCACTTCGATCATTAGTGCTGAAGCAGCGTCTCAAATCGGGCTCAAATTAGACATGACGGTTAGGTAAGATGCTACCTGCTAATAGCTTCGCTGAGAAGGAAAGCACTAATGAAGGAGAAAAGGAGGCAAACAGAGAGAAATCTACTTCCATAGCAGTGAATGTAACTTGTACTTGTAGTGAATGTATTTTTTTCCCCCTTTTTTTTCATAAAAGCAAGCTAACACCAGTCGCAAGTAAACAGAAATACTTTGTGTACCGGTTTAGACTGGTTAGCTGCTCCTGTGCATGATGTTAGCACCTAAAAACCAAACTAGCTGTTAAAAGCTGACATTCTATCCAATAAGTACTCTAGGAAAGGTACACACTGGTCACATCAGATTTGCAATCTGTGATGAAGAGTCCTCCAACAAGAGATGTGTGGATCCATATGCAAACAGTTTAAGGATTTAGAGCAGGAGCAAGAGATAATCGGGATCAAAATCCAGCCATGGGTCAAAATAACAATGGTAAGGCAGGAAACGAGGTCACAGACAAAGGTCAAAACACGAAGGAAACTAGACATGAAACTGCTCAGATTGTTTCAGGAAACAAACAAGACTTTGCACAGGTAGGAAGACTGAATGGAGTATATGTCTCCATGATTATGATGATGAACAGCTGTGCAGGAAGGAGACAGTGATGGTGGCCTCCTACAGGCATGCTGAAGGCGACATGTTGTGGCAAACAAAAATACAATGCACAAGAAAAGTAGGTGAGAATTTGTAATTTTTTTCGACACCCCAAAAATCTGCCAACTGCTTGCAGCCTGACTGTTAGAAATAAGACAATCTAAGTGTAGTTTGTGTAGGTATCCTACAGGGCACTCGCGAATCCTGAGCACACCCTATGCATGGGAAGTTCATGCATCATCAAGTAAGGGGCCAGTACACACACCTTTCTAATGACCAGTGCGTAATTAGCATCACCACTACACCATTGGTGCGGTCAACTTCTATTAGTCTTACAAATACTTTACGAAACACTTACCACATGCACAGCAATTGTGGGTTCTTTTTTCATGACATCCCTTGACGTGGCAGTATAAGTCTAAAGAGAACTGTAAGACACACCTGCGGTCCCTTTAAGATGCAGCCGTTCCTGTCTTCAACCCTCTGCTGACCCGAACAACCCAAAAACCCACAGCACTTGTACGTGTCAACCTCCCAGATGAGTCCATAACTAAGGCTAAGACCACCTACCAGTACTTGGGGATCTTTGATGAAAGAAGCTTACTCCTTCATAGAGCAAAAACAAAGCTAAAGGAATAAAACCCACAAGATTTACAGAGGTGGGGTAACAGGTGTTGTAGCTTTATTCCCAAACTCTAAAGAACTGCAAATTCAATCTAGTCCCTTCAAAAGCTGGGGGATTATATGTTTCTTATTCTTTTTTGGTTAGGTGCAAACACAATACTGGGTAAACAAAAAGCCCTGCCCTGCAATGACACTGTCTTAGATGGAAATAAAAAGTAAAGTCTGATGGAAATCTGGTTAAGTCGAGGAAAAAATTGGTTGGGGAGTGATGAGAAACTGTTTTAATTGAGCTGACGCAACTGGTGCCAGTAACACACACACAAAAAAAGGATGACTATGTCTAAATGTAGCAAGGCCATCGGTGCGATGCAGGCAGCAGTGCAGTGTTATGGAGGTGGATAATGAGCTGCTGCTAACGGCAGATGTGCACACCACAGGGAAGGCTTCTGCTATCCAACCCAGAAGACAGCAAATGGAACAGCGTCAACATCTTTGAGCAATTAGATACAACTCTGATTTGTACTTCTTCTTTTGCTTCACTCAGTCACTCTTTTTACAATCAAAACTGCTGCACATATGACAGATGTGAAATGGAGCTTTAATAACAATAACAGCTTTCAAATGGGACATTCAAGGGAGGTTATCACTTGATGTTGTTTATGGCAATCACCATGAATTTAACCCCTTGACGCCTGAATTTATTATCAGCGATGAAAAAAAAATCACTTATGATTTTGCTTTCATGTAGACGCAAAATTAAGATATGTTTGAAGCAGAAGTGGTTTGATCCATATTCTCATCAAAAGGCATCAATAGGTTTAAGCATGATACCCATAAATGCGTTTCTAGATTTTTTCTTTTGAAATTACACTGAAATGTTGTTGCAATGAACTCCACACCTGTCCAGAGTTTACCCTACCTTCATCCAACTAGCTGAGTAGGCTCCAACAATCCCACAATCCCAAAAGGGATCACCAAGCAAGTTTAGAAAATGGATGGAAGGAGTACATTGAAATAGCGCAGTGGGTATGTGGATGTAAACAACAAACAATCAGGAAGTAGAAAACTGACTGTGATAAAGTCCCTAACCCCCAGAGGAGTATACAATTACAGACTATCTAGCCAATGTTTTTCTTTTTGTCAAACGTTAACTGTTTGTCTATGTAAAAACCTAACAAACATGAACATTTTACTAAAGGGATTTATGAATCCTCTGTGTTCTTGAATGCATCTCACATGCCCAGTGTGTATGTATCATTGGTCTTTTCATGTTAGTTAAAAATAGGGAAAGCCCATCCAATTAAAAAAAGCTGAGTCCAGATTAACTTTTTTAAGATCTTGAGTTTTTTTGAGTTTCTTCCAACATCTGTTTAAATAAAATGGACTGTTGAGGTAAAATAACTTTCAAGTTTCAGAGTGCCCCAAAAAGTAGGTGAGTCAAATTAAATTCAAATTCAAATTGTTTTTTTATTGCACTTCTCATGTAAAAAAAAAGAAAAAAAAAGATCAAGACGCTGCACACAAGGACAAACAGAAACACAGATCCCCACACATGCATTAACATAATAAGATAAACCCCTCATTAAATTAAAACAAATGTTGCAATATAATGTAAAAAAAGAATGAAGAAAAGTTTTATAACATGATATATTTAAAAAAAGTGGTTTTAAAAATGCTCAACTTACTAAGAAAAACCCACTCGTGCTTGTATAATGATGCAAAGTAAATGCAATAATCAAATATTCAAAAGACTATGGGAGAATATATGAAAATATTATTGGGAAACGAATGTTTGTCACTTGAACGTCAAGCGCAGATGGCCTTGTTTAGGGGTTAATTGCTCTGTCACCTCCTCCTGGTTTGTTTTTCTGTTTTTAAATTATCTTTGAGGAGGAAAATTAGCACACCGCTGAAAAACAAGTCATCAGGTTTTTACAGCAAATTACTTTTTGCATCACAATTGTGTTGTGGGACAAAGGAAAGCATCATTTAAGGCCTTTTTTATCCTGAAAATGAACTGTTTGACGTTATTATGAAAGCTAGAGAATTGTAATAAATGTCAAATATTTCTGCTTGATGGTTTTTGTATCTACAGACAACACAACTGCGCACTTTTGTGGGTTTTGCAAGCATTTACGTTTGTAAAATCGTATGTCCATCTTTAAACTTTAAGGAAAGTGTGGTATGAAGACTGATGTTTTTAGAGAATATATATTGACAATCACACCTTGAACATGAATCAGAAAAAGTCAACATTGTGGTGCTGAAGTTCTTCTTCATGCAATTACTTGCTCTTACATTTTGTACGCAGGGTTTCATGAACTAGGATGCTGCAAAACTATTAGCGGAACCAGTTCAGTTGATGTTCCAGACAAATCGAGCATTTTGTGGAACAAGCACCAAATTTGCAATAGATGTACTTTAGGATCCCCTCTATCTGAAAAATACCCTGCGTTAGCCATTAGAAAAATCCAAAATGGCAGCCATTTGTAAAGATGGCGGCCCTACCATCAATTGTTCTATAAATATTCAATCTCTATTTATCCTAGTCAATAATATGGGCAGTCTTTAAACTTAAGGGGTACCTATAGAATACAATCATATGTTTATATATACACACATACAGGGCTCTAAATTAACACCCACCAAATGCAGGTAAAACTTCAATTTGGTGGGTGTCTCATCTCTGACATGGGGCTCAGACTCACAACCATGACTTTTAGGTGTCTGCCTTCCCTCCTCGCTTGGCTCCCACAAATATCCATCCCAGAGTTTGTTCAAACATTTAAATTTGATTTTATTGTGCAGATTTGATCCTCAAATTCACTGCAGCAGGAGGTGCATTCAGAGCTGAATGGAATTATGTATTACTTATGCATAAAAACACTTTAAAAACTTTAAAGTGGCCCAATTACTTTATTATTTATCACTAGTTTTCATCTTTATGGAAGCATATTGCATCCAATCAAAAATGCAATATGAATGCAAATGAATGCAATTTGCTTCCATAAAAAGTTAAATAAGTTAAATTAAAAATCATTTAAAAAATATCTTTAAAAAACAGACTGTAAGTGACTAAGTTGACCACACCCACAGTGTGGGCATTCACCAGGTCACCCACGGACTTTGCTGCTTTGTGCCCAATATTGTCATTGGGATTGACTCTCACAAAAAAAAACAATAAATAAAATAACCTGTTTATATTGATTCATATTTGAATCTTCCCCAACATTTTGCTGTGTAATGTTTGTAGATCAGATCAGAGATCAGAAGTGTAGTTTGGTAAAATAAAGTTACATTTCTGTAATGTTAAAAAACCTGACAAGACTACACTTTCAATTATTATTAGTGTTTTGTTTTTGCGAGAGAATAATCATTTTTTGAATCTTTATAAATAAAGGAATTTCGGTTTAATTCTAAATAGGCTACATCTCACAATACGTATTCATTTTAATTAGCAGCTCCACTACACATTTAACATCCATTGACATAGGAGTAAGTACCTTCCTGCAAAGGAAAGCAAGACATTTTTTTAAACACACATAAATTAACTATTTGTCATCACTCCAAAGAAATGCAAAATGTTCTGTAAACAAAAGTAAACTTCATGCGGAAATTTCAAAGTGATTTTAGCCAATTCTTACCGCTTTTTGGATACAAATAAAGACAGTAAACACATAAATACATAATTTGAATATATTGGTAATAGTAAGTAAATATACATAGATATAAATTACTCACATTTTTTACTTACTTCAGTTTTATGGGCACAAAAAGAAAAAAATATGCAAAGCAGCAAAAGGATGCAGGGCATTTATTTGTGATATTCCAGGATGCTTATTTGTGAAATATTTATATGTTCTGCTTGAAAAAGTGCTATTTCTGCAGCACAGGAAGGAAAGGCCGGGGATATCACACCTTCACACATTTAGGGTTCAGCAGGCTGTCACAAAAGGAGCTTTCCTGTGCCCTCGAGGCGTCACGCACGGATTGAGAGGCGCTGCACCACAGCCTCACCGCCTGCATGCGGAAAACTATTTTTACTAGACACCGATGTCAGAGCTTTAAAAACCAACAACTAATTTGGCCGCAACTGTTTATAGTTTTTTTCTGTTCAAATTATCAAGGCAGCAATATTGGGCTCTAAGCTGTTTGCATTCAAGCCCTTTGCCAAGAATTTGACCTAATAAAATAACATATTTTTTATGACATTCCAATGAATCACCAAGATCCACAATGGGATATTTTGCATGGATCAGTGCAGGGACCACTAGTCCCCATTTATTGGCAGAGCTTGTAAACAGAAAGGGTTGTTGACCTGGATGAGGGGGTGTTAAGTTGACAGCCATGTAGGCGAGTGTCAAAGCTTTCAATGTGAAAGGGGCAACACCAGGAACCCATTGAAGATTTAAACAGTTTATGACAGATCAAAAATGAGTTTTACCACAGCATTTTGACTTATCTGTGAAAGCTGGGTTTTGTGGGCTAACAGCCCTGATAAAAGAGAAAGGAATTGTTTAAAGCCTTAGTCACAAGTGCCTTTACTGGTGGATATGGGCTGTTTGTAGGTGAAAGATAGCATGGTTGTAGACTGCTCAGGGCTCTTGTGGATCATAGATGTTTATGAATTTTTTTTCCGACACAGTCTGCGAGTGACAAGTAGTAGTGAACACTATACAAACACAAGGGTAAAGTAAAGATGAAGTTAAGGAAACACCGGCGTCTCGTACAGACGTTTAATTTTTTTATGCTGACTGTTCGAAAGTAGGACATTTGACAATCAAAGAATATTTTCTGTTGGTGTCTTTCAGGAACTAGCGTATCATGTGGACACCCTGTACAGGTCAACTCCCCCGTATGGGTACATGTGACTAATGGTGCATTCACACCAGATGCTGCCAAGGCATCAAATTCGTGTCTGCCGGGCAGCCAGCCTCCCATTGCCAGCGAAGTGAGCTCCGCTGCTCAGGGGGGCAGACCCTATGCGGTGGCACTCGCTAGCTCTGCCAGCCCCTGTGCAGTGGCGCTCCCTTTGTTGGCCTGGGGCGGCTGGCTAGCGTAGCAGGCTCGATCTCTCCAACTCTTTGGGCTCTGTGACAGGCTGGTGACCTGTCCAGGTTGTATCCTGCCTTTGCCCAACAGTAACCAGGAGAGTTTCTGGCAAACCTGTCCCAGCGGGTTAAGAAAATGGATCGAAATTCAGGATGAAAATCCTCGCATTGAGTGGCCATATTGAATCCTTTTTTTTTACCCTTTGATCTAGTCACTGAAAACATCATGTGCCCAAAGCTGAGTCCCTGATTGGTGGATGTGCCCTGTCAACCTCGCAGTGTCAACCTGTCAACCTGTCAACCCAATGCCCAAATTGCGCCTCAAGACCTCAGATCGTGTCTTTACATTGACTTAACATTGAAACTTGACACCCCTGATGTGCGAATTGCGTCCGGTGTAAATGTACCTTAAGCCTTGAGGTGAGAGATGGCAACTACTAGGGTAAATTAACCAAAAGGTAGGGTGTGGTCTTTCAGAGGCTAAGGAGAGACCTTCTGGTATGTACAATGTGGTTGTCAAAAATGAACTCTTTACTTAATCTGTCTTCAAGGGAGAAAAGTAAAAAAAATGAATGTCCCGCCCTGCTGCCTCGCCAGATTTGACCTGAAATGTCGGCCAATCAGATCAACCAGAAAGGTTACCTCCCCCTGAGTGACAAAGCCCCCCTCAAACTGAGCGAGCGAAAGGAAAAACTAAACGAGCAAAAAGAAAACTGAGCGAGCGTGCAGTCAGAGCTCTCACGCGCTGAGAGCTCTGCGCGCGCTCAGTTAGGACTGCACGGTGCAGTTGTAGGATACGCTCACTCAGTTATCAAATACGCGCCGTTCGATTAATGGCAGAGATGTGACGCCATAGAAAAGTATGGCTGCCATGTCATCTGATCGGAAAGCACAGGAAACATTTTATCATCTGCATAGAAAAGCTGGAAGTAATGGTGACAGGTTCTACTGATATGTCTTCCTCAATCAATCAGGAACAAATTGTTGTGGTGTTTCACGATCTGAACATGCCTCCTGGTGGAGAAAAGTGGGATCTAAAGACCACCATCTTGGTGCGAAGAAGAAGCTAGTAAAGGAGAGATTTGTGCAAAATAACTTCTTGTGTCTTTTGTGTTGCAAATCTTATCATGGTAGCACGTTTTTATTAGCATCTTTTTTTCAGCATCTCGGTGACATTGTTTTAATAAAGACCTGTGATACAAGCAAACTATGATGTCCCACCAGGACAGATGGCTTTTGTGCCACTTCCTCCCTCCGTTCCACATATGAGATCAGTGAGCAACAGAAGCTGAAGGTGAGGCAGGTTTAGAGGTTAGAGGGCTGCTCTGTCGCAGCTGCGTTGGTGTCAAGGTTGAGATAGTTACGTAGTGGGGGATGGGGGGGTAGTCGCAGGGATCAAATGAGAAAAGCGATCTGGATCGTACAGTAACATCATGGAAGTTGTGCAGTAGTGTATGTCCAGAGAAAAGTTTAACTGAAAAAACACACTCCACGCTTCCCATTACTGAAGCTAACCAGCAGTTGGATTAAAAAACTTCAAATTCATGTTTCTACACATATCCTCTGCACAAATAAACATAATTTGAATAAATAATACCTTTTTTATCAGTAACTTTTATTGTTACATTTCTGGGAATATATTTTTTATTTAGACCTGGGCAAACAGAGAGTAGACTAACTGATAATTGTTAATTTTGTTCTTTGTTGGAGTGAAGATGCACTTTTTAGTCTTTTAGCATCTTGTGTAGTAATGCAGACCTGGAAGTGTTTGGATAACATCTAAGAGGGATTTAACGGCTAAGAAGTGGGACAAAGCACTTTTTTTTTTTTTTTTTTATTTACTCCTTAAGGGATTTAGTGATGTTTTCATAATTAGTGAGAAACAAAGGTACGCATGCATTCTTGTTAAGACCAGGAGCGGGGCTATGGGGTGGCGAGGGGAGGCAGCTACCGCCCCAGCAAAAAGCTATAGTGGTCTAAAGAATGTCAACACTGTAGCTGAAATTTTGGTGTTAAAGGGTTAAGGATAAACTTCGGTTAAATGGTCAGTTTTGATTTTGAACTAAATGGCTTCTTTTCTCTAAACTTTATTGTGAAAAAAGCAGCCTTTTAGTTTTTGCAGACCTTTCCATTTTTGTTGTATGCCATGATAACAAGTAGTAAAATTACTAATCACTGATGAAAATAAAATTACCTCGCATTCTTAATGGAAACTGAGCTTTCAGCATGCATTGTGTTGCCAGGTTCTGTTACAAATGGTCTCTCAAAGTGCCCTTTCTGGACAACTCAATATTGGTCTTTATTAAAGTGGTTACTTATGTGACTCACAGTGGGCAGGCCTTATCTGAAGGTCAGCTATACGGCAGCCAGATCGACACCAAGTCCTCAGAAGCCTTATTATTATTCACTGCCCAGCCCCTAGCAGAGCAGTGATGCTAAAACCTGAGCAATTGTTATGGCTGTCCTTGAAGTTCAATGCAGTCCCTGAGTAATAAAGACAAAAAAAAAAATACAAATTATGTAAGTATTCCACGTGAAATCACGGATTTTATACAAAAAAAGGAAAACATTTGATATTGCTGACAATTTAAAGTTAAGACCTAAAAAGACAACACAAACAATGTTTACTATCATCATGTGAAAACTTTCCAATTCTTTGATTTCTCATTAAATACTAAGTGAAATTTTTGGTTAATCAATTAAAAAATGTCCCAAAAGAATTACCAGTTGAGTAAGAGCTGAACTGAAAATCTTTAAGGAGACAAAAACTTGACAATGTTCACTTTGTCTATTTTTTATTTTACCCCTAAGACATCAATATCTGATTTAAAAACACAAGGTCTTTTTTTTTTTTTTTTTACAGTTTTCATATTGTTGCTACTTTTGCGGTAATGTGGAATCCATTGATTGTATATGAGAACTGGACTGAGTGACACTCCCTTCCTTCATGTTGTAAATGGGAAGTGAACACTGACTCTAAGAAGCCCAAAGCCCATTGATTTCTATAGAGAAATTAGAACCAACAACCCTGCCCTGATTGGGGAGGACTCTGACCCACTTGGACCAAATACAGTATTGACAACATCTGGCTTCAACATGGCAACAAGAAAATAATCACTTTAACAACAAGACTTAAGTTTGAGAGAGATAAACAAAAACTTTAGGCCAAAACTGCCTTGAGTTTTTATTTTTCATTTATAAATTTCTAACTTTTTCATTTCCAAAAAACCCAACCTGGCTCTGTTAGGACTCTGTCGTTCTAAAGAACAATGCTTTGTCCTGATGTTTAATATTGCTTATCACAATGAAGTGTAACCTGTGAAAACATGCTGTTTGCTAAAGGAAGAAGGAAGGAAGTTTACTGCTCATGAATTTCAGAATTTGTTGCTCACCTGTTTTGTCTCCTCCAGAATGTTTTGGGAATTATTGTCCAAAGGCTGGAACACCTGTTCAAGCTAATGAGAGTTTTCATTTGAGCTGGGCCAGTGAGGCCTGTTCATGTGGACATGCTCATGTTGCAGGTTTTTTTTCAGTATAATTAATTTTACATGTATTTGTGTAAATTGGGAAGATGTAAATGTGGCTCCTTGTGTAGTATTGATGTGCACTTGTGGTGAAGAACCCCTCTAATTATCTAATTGTTTGTACTATTTATATATAAGGCTGCTAGTCAGGGGGCTGAGAGGAGGAGAAGCATGAGATGTCTGAGCCCAAAGTTGGGAGGCTTTCGATAATACATTGGACTTTCATATGAAACATGATTTTTGAGACTCCTCAATAATAATAATGATAACGTCTCAGTAATATTTCCATTACACATGCTCAAAGCATCATTGAAATTCCAGAAACGTCGAGAAAAACATTTTGCAATTACACTGTTTCCATTAAATCATAATTATGCAAAAAATGGAAAAGTTCATGCAAAAAATCATTCAAAAACATTGCAATGGATATGAACAATACTTTGGTTTACAGCAGATATGTGGAGTTATGGTATATGTATATGGTAAATAAAATGTAATTGAATTGAATTATGTTATTGTTTTAAGTTGATTCTTTTAAAGAACTACAAGAGCATATTTGGATGGCGTCACAGCAGAAACGGGCACATGCTGCGTAGCTACTAGACACAGAGACGCATGTGAGGAGCCTGTTCAGCGGAATTCAAAAAATACATGTTTTAACAAGTAAGCAGTTAGACACTTTTTTCTGTTTGACAGCACAAAAAGATACATTAAAATTTCTGCCACGGCACTAGTGCTCATCATCAGCTATCAAAGGCATCTTACTCAGGCCAAGGAGCGGCAGGCTCCATACACGTGGAAGCGACTATGGATGAAGCGATTTTGTTGGTTGGTGATTTTACAGTAGAGCTGTAGATCCAAACAATTCTGCATGACACGCCCGCTGTGCAGTGCCCAAGGCAGCCAGTTTCTAGCAAAAGATGGTCATGTGACTCAAATTTTTTTTTGTTTGTTTTCATAAGGATAATTTATTATCCCAAATCGAATTTGCGCAATTTCGAAGCCAATGGAAATGCAGAGACTCTAGCATAGCTGCTAAGGCTATATAGCTAAAGGTTTTTTTATACAATAAATATATCTTAAACTTCACAGTTACATTGAAGGTAGAATACAATGGACCTGTACAGTCATTTTATATATATATATATATAGGGCTATTCTATTCTATTAGGGCTGCCAACATTTAAATAAATGTATACGTCAATATATATGAACGCTGACTAATTAAACTCCACGTAACAACCATCTTCCGCCGGTTCAGGTTTCCTCAGCATGCGTCAAATTCTGAATGCACATTTTGTGTTTGGAAAAGTTTGCTTTGAAGAAGCCTGCAGATATAGAACATTGTGACCGGAACTTCTTCCAGAACACCCAGCAGCCAATCAGAATAGAGTGTTCACCCCGACCTTTGAAAGTGCAGAAACACACACACATATGAAAATACATATTTAAATATAAATATATATATATATAAAGAACTGTTGTGAAGAACTGGTCTAGTTGAGCTGACAGCATGTAAACAAAGGTTTAAGTTATTTATTGTGACCAGAAGACTTAATTTTGAGAAGGGGACTGGACTCTTTGCAATTAAGACACTGTCCTATAGGAAGGCGAGGATGAACAAACCGTTGACATCACCACACTAGTAATAAACAGTTGTTGAGTAATTATAATATTAACAGTTTCTTTCACTCAGCAAAATGGGAAAGCATGGGTAAAAAGGTACAGACAGGCAGTTGGAGCCAAAATGTACTCAAACAATTTGATAACTGGCAACAATATTTCTAAATTTTGTAAGAAACTATGTCCGAAGAATAGCAGTTTTCAGAAAGGAGACAAGGGACAACCCAATTAGGCTATAAAGCCACTCCTGGATGCGCTTGGTCTGTTCCTCAGAATATCTATGATCCCACATTTATGACAACTCTGGTCTCCAGAGAGTATTAAGAACTCATTAAATTTGCTCTTCACAAAACTAGGTCACATATGATAACAGTTACAAGCATATCTGTATGTATTGAGAGGCGAGTGTGTTCCCAGAGGGCTCCGTAAAATTAACAGCAGTCACTGAGGAGGGGAACCTCCGTGTCTCCCAGCTTTTCACACGTCGCATTAATAACGCAGCACAGCTTTAAGAGGGATGATATGTAGAAAGGTTTGCGCACTAAGCAGGACTGCCTTTTTACTTGATAAATGGACTTGTCACTAGTAAAATGATGTTCCTCACGCGGTATTGATTTTTGCTTTCTGCACCCTTGGTCCCATAAGCCCGCTAGCTCTAAAACCAGGGCAGCGGAACAAAAAGCCACAGAAAATGAAACATCACATTGTTGCAGGAAAACATGCACGACAATAAAAAGCTGCAAACAAAAGGAAAAAGCATGCAGCACAGCAGAGCTCAGAAGACTCCGCTGGCTGGCGTGGGCTCTCCTCAGTCACTTTGTGACAAAGCATTTTCCAAATCTGGCTGTGATAATGAAGGAGTCCTTGTGGTGATACGGAACAGAAAAGAAGATCCCAAGGTGAGTGCAGGAAAGCTCATGTATCAGAGTGTAGCTTCAATCTTCATGTACTGAGGCTGGTTTAGCACTCCAAGGCCAGAATAAATTGCTGCACTTCACAGTTCAGTGGAGGTAAACAGACCATTTCTGAGGAGTAAAACATGGGATGGTTTCCCTCTCAAAGGCTGTTCATGCTGAAGGACACGTGCATATTAAATTAAAACAAATTAGAAGCACAGAGACAAATATTCAAATAATTTGAATATGTGCAATAATTTTAATCGGCCAAATATTGGCTGCATTTATTTTATGTAAAGATACAGAAAGCCATTGTTCTTCAAATAGGAAAACATACATTTACTAATAACATAACCCTTTTTTTGCAAATGTAATCTGCTTGATTTTCACAATGTAAGCGAACATTCCCAGAGTACACTTGCCAGAAATTCTAGCCCCTTTTTAGGTGGAGTACTTGATCATGTTCTTTGTGTTGATGCAATACAGAAATTGCCTGGCACCATTCTAGGTTCCATATTTGCAGCAATTCCACACAAATAATCCAAGTTGGGGGGGAAGTAATTTTCTTTAAATATATCACTATTATAACAGCACATTTCCTAGTTCTACCTCATGAACACAGCCAGTGCTAAGATGACATTTGCATCTGATTTTGCTCTTTTCAAGCTCGGCTCTACAGTGATCTCAACACTCTGATTGTTGTAAAGAGAATGGCAGAGTGCAACTGAAATGACATCAACTCAAACATGGACCAGACATTCACTATGGTATCATAGCAACATTTACAAATGGAATAAAATGGGGAAAACAGATTTTTTTTTTTTTAAATCTGTTCCTTTCCGATCCTTTCCCTATCATTAAAGTGTTTGCTTTCACTTTTTTACTTGTTATGAAAAGAAATGTGCCATTCCCACCATATATTTGAATATTATCTAGACTTTGCAACTCTGAAAGCCTACATTTCCTTTGCCTGGATCTTGAGAATTTGTTCGCAGCCTTCTTCAGTCCCCGTTATGTTACTTTAATGCCACCAACTGTCAGTCAGGAAAAATGATGTGCTTCTGCTGGCAGGAAGTGAATGTGTTTTCTCCTCTGCATGCAAGATGCAGACTCAACGAGTCCCCTCTCAAGCATGCTTTTGAAGTAAGCGACTTGTTTTTTTCTCATATTTTGACAAAAAAAAACAAAACCAAAAAAACATAGTCTAAAGTTTACACTTTGGGGCCAACATATTTTCGGTATGACTTCAATAGTTGGCCTTCCCAACTCCCCAAAATAATGTAATTTAAATTTTAAAATGTACTTCTAGAGGATGCTTTTAACCCTGGAAATTCAGTTGAATGTCCATTCTTGTATTAAACGTTGTGTGTCTGCTGTGCTGCTTAGTAAGAGAAAAACAATGACTTCTTAAACTGCTTTTACTGAGCGTGATTTAGACATTAATTTGTGTCCATCGTGTGTTCATAAACAGGATGCTCCCGCCGCATGTAGGAGGAGCTTATTTCAAAAGTTTTTAACCTCATCGCTACATGGAAGCACTGCTTGTATATCTCATATCCAATGCATTGAATACCCGGATGATGTTGAGAGATCAAGTTTATTTATTTTGAATAGCTCTACAAATGATTGGTTGTCACGTCTCCATGTCTGCGTTCATGAGATCCTTCAGAAACAGTATGGTGACGTTCACCATCTACTGGTGTGGGCAATAATACTTTATGCCTACACCAAATGGATCATTACATTTTCTTCACGGATTACTTAATGAAAAATTATCATAAAGTTAGAAGGAGAACAGACAGAAACAATCACATTCTCCTGCATGTTGGTTTCAGACTCCACCCACTGATTACATCATCAACACATCACAGGCTAAAGCTGAGTTCTTGGTTGATGCCATCGAGACGACACCGAAAACGTCAGAGCCCCCTGATGATCAAAATACTTTGCAGGACCTCTGATCGCATCTGTGCTTTGACTTAATCTTAAAACTGGATGCCCGACACTCAAATTGCGTTCGGAGTGAATGCATTAGGCACAAACAAAATGTATTCATAAGTTATTTTGTAAAACTTAGTTTGTGCCAGTATGCAAACATGCACTAACACAAGTTTAATTGAGAAAATAATCTTTTTGTCAATATTTTAGTGCTCACTGGTGTGTCTGCAAGTAGTAGTTATGAAAATTCCTACTAAAGGAAGTCGTGCTCAAACGTCTTTGTTACTGTTTCTATTCAACAGACACTTGCTGGAGGATAACCCAAACCCATCTCTTCAACGTGGTGCGTCGACATTACAGACAGCAGGTGCATGCATTTGAAAGCAGCATGTTTTAAAAGCCTTCACTGCAGGGTCACAAGAGCTTATGCCCACAGCCAGAAAAAGGGAAGATAGTATTTCAACCACTAGCCTATGAGAGCAGCAGTCTCTTACAACTTAAAAGAGTGATTTACAAGCTTTTTCGATGTCATATTTTCCTAAGGCAGTCAAAGTGTAACACACAAAATGCTTTTTTTAGACAGCTACTCCTTCAAAGCATCTCGTCCCAAATATAGAGACACAATCCACAGAGAAATCAGACGGATGCTGTGAAGTGAAAGCAGTGTCAGCAAAAGAATAAAGCATCACTTCAGTTTTGTCAGTACAAAGGATCCTCATTAAGTTGCGCAAAGAAGAGAGTGGTAGATTCAGGCCGACCAGCACAAAAAGAAGGACCAGACAACCGCAAAAGTGAGCAGAAAACCAAGATCGCCATTCATTTCTGAAAAATCCAGATGAGTTGACAATGCAATCAAAGCGCACCGGCATTGGTGGAGAAAATGGCTATTACAGTGTGCGATGAACCAGGCCAAATTGGTTATTTCAGTGGAGACAGGCAAAGGAAATTGAATATGTCACTTAAAAAGAGCACATTTTTAAAATAAAAGCACCAGCCTGAAGCTTTGCATCCTTAAAACATGAAGGCACTACATTTGCATTTTTGCAAACTTGAAGGCGTATTTTTATTTATGGCTTCTAGTTTCAAAAATGTTTTTGTGTTTTCACGTTTTTTGATTGTGTTGAAGTAAATGAAATAGAGGAGGAGGTTTGCCTATGCTCAATGTAACAAACATATCTCAAGAGGAACATTTATACACAAAATGTTTATTCTATAAAACCCATTTTTGTACCTCTGTGTTCACATATTTTATGTAATTTATGAGTTTCATCAATTTATTCTTTATTTACATCAAAATTGCCCTAAAAATTGATTTGGTTTTTGATTGACATGTCAGAATCTGCAACATTACCTGTTTTTTTTTTACACTAAGCGGATGCCCTACTCCTGCTCACTCACCTGGTTCTGTCTAATTATACTCATTTGGGGCTCTCTGGTGTTTCAGCTCCTTAATTTCAACTTTCCGGTGCCAGTTTGATGTCCTCGCTGCTCAAGTTCAAGTGTTGTTCAAGTTTGTGGTCTGTGAACAACCATCGCCTGGACTACTTGCAGACAGGCTGGTCCAGATGACGCCTACTTTTCAATTGAGGATTCTCACCCCACTTTCTAGATACACTATCTTTCATTGAGGTCCAGCTCCTCTGTGCAACTAACAATGTAAACAGTCCTTGGGTTCCTTCAGATACCACCCAACTGATCCCCAAATAAACTTAATGTGTCCTCTTGGGTTGTCCGATAAATTCCTGACAGTGGAGCTCCAACAACCCGGGAAACTGGTTCAACCCATTTATCCATGTTTGGAAAGGTAGGTGTCTGATGACATCATGTGAGACTAAGATGAAATTCAAAGGGAGTGGCCTATCCATCTCATCTAAGTTTATGGTAAGTAATAGTAGCATGTCCTCACCTCAGCTCTATTAAAATAGAAACATGTTTTAAAATCAACCAACTGGAAATGATTTCTCAGAAATTTACATTAATAAAAGTAACTCATAACTACCCACCTAGCTACGTGCAGAGTTGTAAAAAACTGTGATTAGACTGAGACTGTCTATGGATGACTAACAGGATAAAAGAGTTTGTGTAGAAATATTCTTAATTGAACTTTTGCTAAGCTGCATAATGGAGATTTATCAATAATCCTCTTCCTTCTCCACATTATGGTTGTATGACAAATGCCATTGTCTAGATCTTGTTTCAGCATTACACCACGCTCTTCTCCATTGTTTACTTTACTAGCATCTCTGCATATAAATAACACGATTACAGCATGCATGCACTAAGCAATCTAATTTATATTTTATTTGACTATAGAATGGGATACTGCATGTTCAGAATGCTTTAGAAATGTGTTTATCACATAAGGTATCACATGGGAAGAATCCATCATGAGAGTCTCAATGGCTGGAAAAACATTGAAACACGTTTTTTTCAGGTCATTTTGAGTAAATACAGTGTAATGCATAACAAAAACTCAATTTGAGCAGCCAAGTTTGTATATTTATGCAGAAATCAAAACTGTATTCAGCCAGATTATTTAAAAAAAAAGAAACGTATTTAAGATCTAGTCCAGCAGGAAATGTCTCCAACCAAAAGATAACTGTTTTAGGCGTAGTTTGATATTTCTTTGCATTTTCAGGGCAAGTAAAAAAAGGTATTTCATCGTACTCACTTCTGGTTTATAGATTTTAATTATATATATTAAAAAAACATAAAAAATGAGCTATTTTGAAGTTTTTTTTTAGACTTTTTTCCCAGTTAATTTCTATTCTTTTAGTATTATTCTACCAAGATATTATTGTCAAGGCGTTTAGTTTCCTTTTAAAAGGTACAGACTCTTGGCTTGACTACGAACAAGTCAAAGACAAAGATCCAAGTGACTGACTTTCTACCATTTCTACAGCAGGTCATGTCCATCAACAATGAACAGGTCTAGTCTGGATTTGGACCTTTGTGGTCACAGCTCTCCATTGTGATTGTGCCTTTCTCTGCCCCGGCTTGTAATATGTTTTGTTGTGTCTACTCAGCAGTAGACTGTACAGTTTCTTTTACAACCGTCATATCAAAAGACTCTAAAAGTTGGATTCAACGCCTCGCTGCTTGACACTCAGTATTAGATGGTTGAATGAGGTGTTGAGCCACTAAATGGGTCCCAAGCGCGGCAGTGACCACAGTTCACCGCTCCTCATGAGTGGGTCAAATGCGGGCAACAAATCTGGCACACCCAGGTGTGACAACTGACAGAGACTTTAACTTAGTCATAAGAGAGGCCCTCTCTGTTCAGTGCAACTAACTGAATTAATAAGGAACATGGGCCAAAACAAATAACAAATACATAAAAATGGAATAACAAAAAGTTCATGGTGATGTGGCAAACATTAAAAAAACAAGGCTGGAGTGGGATTTTTTTTTTATTTCTGAATTAGCAGTCAAAAAGATAGTTAAGGAAAAACTTGATCATAACCATAAACAATTGTACAAACCAGTCAGAATCTTCCACAGAGAACACAAATGTGGTAAAACACAGTTTCCAATGCTTGACAGTTTTTTTTCTGAGTAGCAAAAAGTAAAAAGATAAAGAAAGTAATTTAACTAGTCCTCATAGCTTTAGGTATATGACTGGCACTATCACTGAGGTTGTTTCAGACTTTTTTTTTAAGTCTGAACTGGGATCGAGATCAGCAGGGATGGCTTCATTTTACATTTCAAGGTTACCATTGTAGTTGAAGCCCAGGCAGAGCAGACCCTGTGCAGCATGGGCCATTGACTGGGATGTTTTTCTCCTTGAGCATGCTCAACCAGGTGCATTTCAGAAATGTGTTGGCTGCAGGCGATGTGCACTGATGAGGGCTCAAGAGAACAAGGCTTAGCTGAAGGTAGGAGGCTGACTGTGCCATTTTAGTTTAAAGATCTGCAGATTCTCTCCATCTTAATTCAGTTATGTCCCTTCGACCATCAAACTATTTGTTTCCTTTTATAGCTACTGATATGGTTTTGCTGTTAGTTCACATAAATCAGGAGGAATTATTGGCAACATGAATGTAGACTCCAGGAACCCTTGGCTTGATTTTCCTAAATGACTCGGGTTGCATAAGCAAGTTTTTCTGGCTAACATTACTGACTATGTCACTGAAGGATGTCTCTCTTTTGATTAAGTTCAGAAAGGAGATTACAGTGGTGTCGCCTGGCCTGGGCATTCCCGGCTCTAGCCCCGAACAATTATTTTCAAGCCCCAAATGTTTTTTTTTTTTTTTTGTCTCATACCACATAATTGAAGGACTTGTTATGTCTTTGTATTTCCATAGATTTACTCCGGAGAGTAAAACTTTGTTATTTTTGCATTTTATATTTATCATTTACACAAGTGTTTGCATGAAAGCATAAAGTGTGAATCTCACATTGAGAAAGAAAAGAAACAGCACAATACTGGATGAAATTTATCTGCAGACACAAAAGTCCACCATGCAGCCTGACACAATAACCTTTTTAGTTGAAAAAAGGGCAAAACAAAACATAGTAACTGCCTGTGATATCAAATTTGATCATTTTGTCTTCCTTAAAAGATCAATACTGACGTATAAGATATTCTTTACATTGCTGTGTTTAAGTTTGAAAATAATTATGTTTTAAAGTACATACTGTCAGGGTTGACGTGCGAACACAGAAGCAGACGGTATTAATAAATGAAAAGTCTTTCATTTATTTGAATCAGCACTCGAAATCAGACCACAAATCCATGAAGGCACAAAAAACCACCCGACAACCAGTGCAAGGGAGACGAAGACTTATAACCAGGAGGAGGGGATGAGGTAAGTGAAAACAGGTGTGCCAATTAAGGAGGGAGAGAACACACACTAGGAGGGAAGTGTCAAGAGACCTGAAAAAAAACAGAGGAGAAACACAGGAAGTACAACCAACAACAAAATAAAACAGGAAGTGGACACCAAACACAAAACCAACAAATGTCCTGGGTCTATAACCCCACACATACTGCAGTATTTGTCTTTAAACAAGGTGCAACGATGCTCAAGAAACTTTAATTAAAAGGCTTTTTTCACTCAGTCTTTTGTGAGAGAGTGGGCTCAGCCCCCAATGTTTCCAGGTCCAGGAAACGCCTCTGGTAGATTGACATTGAGCTGGTCATGCCTCCCCTGCAATAAGTAGGAACTAAAAAAAAAAAAAAAAACTCAATTTAATGTGGTCATGTTATCGAAATGCTCAAATCCATCCATCCACTTAAGCTGCACAATCCCATTTGAGGTCACGGGATCTGTTGAAAAAAGTGAAGGAAACAAGGCTACTTTGATGAATAGCATAAGCATGTACTCATTTCTGCTTTATCAGGAGCATTAAAATTGCTCAAAGATGGTGTTTTTAAAGCCTAGATATTCTGCTCTCTTGACTGTCACATGCCGAGTTTTTTACATTCACCATGGTGAAAAACGCAGTGAACTGAACTGGATGTGGCATCCTATAAATAATGTTGCATTCATGAATTGCTCACTACAAATCTTTGTAAAGTCACTCAGCATGTTTCATTTGCATATGCTGCTGTATAAATTTTGCTACGCTGACGGGGAGGTTGCCATGTGTATATATATTACAGAGCCAGATCATTGTCACTGATGTCAGCATAAACACGCCTCTACTTTAACACCACCACTGAAGGGAAAAACAAATGTCAAAAAGCAAAATAAAGTGTATATAAACATAAAACAGATTACATTATGGTTAATTTTTAGACTTCAAGTTGTTCAGGAGGAATCATTTGATTCTCTAAAGCATGGAGTGTGAGAATCTGGACCTCAAGGGCCCATGTCCTACATGTTTCCAAACAACCTGCCGTTGAGGCTCCTTTTTGGCCAAACACACTTGATCCAGGTAATCAGGAGCAGATCAGGAGCAGATTCTGGAAAACCAGCAGGAGGTCGGCCCATTGAGGTCTGGAGTTTGACACCCCTTCTCTAAAGTGTTCTCTAAGGTGATCTGCTGCAATGTTCAACTTCTCTTTAAGTCATATTTCATGTGTCAATTTCACTAACAAGATCCCCCGCATATTCCCTCACAATCCATTGAATTTGTAGAGCATGAACTCACCAAGGATGAGTATTTTCTTCTGGCTAATGACCACGAGAAAATGCTCTAATTATGTGCAAGTCCATCACTCTGCATTATGGGAATGTAACCTGCCAGCTGTCCCTCGCACACATGGTGAAGGTCACCACCATGTGCACAACTCATCTTCATCCTCCTGAGAGGTTTGAGCAAAAGGGCACAACTAAGGAACACTACAATACACTGGCTCCACTGCCATTTTAGTAAATACGTTCTGATCTATAATTATACACATTTTCTGTATTGACTGTCAAATGACAGCTTTTACACAACAAAAGGACAATATTTTCATGCTTGCTTGAGTGTTTCTTAGTTTGTTAGTTTCTCTATTGATTTCAAGAAAGAAGCAACAACTAAGGCAGAAAAAAAATCCTGCATGTTTTAAACTAAGCCTACTAAATTTTATGGTACTGTCAACCATAAGAACACATGGTCAGTTGCATCCTGTAGTTTGTACTCTACAATTGTCAACAAAAACCTTCAGATGGGCATGGGAGGCTTGTAAACACAGATATTGGGGTTATGAAACAGTTTACAGCATTTGATGAGACCATTTTCTTTATAGGGATCCTGCTATTGTCGTCTGCACATTTTTTTTTTTCCAGCAATCCTCACCAACTAAAACACTGCCTAATTTATGAAGCAGTTTTATAGCAGATCCAGCTTCACACTTAATGTCGTTGACAAAGATGTCCAGTATTTTGAAGTTAAAAACAGTAAAAATAAAGGTAAAACTAAATTTCATGTCTAAGTCTCAATCCAAAAAATATGAATAAACTGCATCCACTGCTCCCTGATATAAATGTTGTCTTAGAAGATACTCCATTAACAAAACCCTCTTGAGTATCACAATGAATTCATAATGTATTTTTAACTTCTAAGCAATACAGTGGCCACACTTATTTTACTTTTACACAATTAGATTTTTTAGCCCTTTTTTTCAAATAACTTACAAATACAGTACATAACTAGTCACCACAGAGGGTCAGACCATCTAAGTTCAATTCCCAAAGAGAAATGTGTTATGGTTTGGTTTCTTTTTTCTTTCCTTGTGGTTGTTTTGTGTTGAATTTGTCCTTTTTTGTTTTGTTTGTACAGAGTGATGTGTGGCAGGGGGCGTGGCTATCTCTCATCCTGGGGCTGCTTCCTTGCACACCTGCTCCTCATCATCATTTCCCCCTCTATATAAGCATGTTCTTGGCTGCTTGGTTTTGTTTGAATAAACTGTTTTTTGACTCCTCTGACTCTGCTCTGGGATCTGCTTTCGTACCCTGACAAAATGTTTTGACCACAAGACATCTCAAGAAGTAGTTTTCTCTTCAACTGCACAGTCTTTAGACATTTTCTGGATATTCAAATGGATGCAGCTGAACAGATAGAGACATTGCATTTTATCATTGTGGATCAAAGAGCTGAAGGGCTTTGATCTTTTGCTGCATGGTGCAAAAACCACTGGTTGCTGTTCATTGGTCAGATAAGTGAACAGCAAGGGTTGTAGTAAAGATGTATCATGTGAATGATGTAACTACCCTACAGGATGATGTACTGAGCTCCTGAGGCCTGCTTGACTCTTGACGTTGTCTTGTAGAGATAGACCATGTCGTAACAAGGTCACTCCAGAAGTTTGGAAGAAGGAAACTGTTGCAAAGTCATACTTGGAAGCATGGCAAATTCTGATTTTGACTTTAGATATTATTTTTGCAAGTATGTAAAGTTATATTAAAACATTGTATTAATTGAATGGTAGAATTGTCCTTTAAGATGTTCAGATGTCCTTTAATAATGAGGTCATAAGATTGATTTTCTAGATTATTCGTGTTTTTTTTTTTTTTTTTTTTTTGCATTTGGATTTTCTTCGGATATTGTGGGCTGTGTCACTTTTGTTCTACTTGTGTAAATTGGGACAGCAAGGTATCGTTTGTTTTATCCAGTGTTGATGCCGACCTGGTATTTTTTGAAATGCTTCAGGTGTCTACGTGGTACTCAAACAGGTGCTTCAAAAATGAAAGAAGATGTCGACATTTAAGTGGGACCAAGCAGCATCACATGATGAAGGAGACTGCTGGAATACGTCTAAGATACTTTATTTCCTTCAGTCTGAAAATCTGCATCAAAGTGCTGCATCTCCGTTTTCACTCACGCTTAGGCAGACCTGTATTTCACCACTTATCACCACGACGACGTTGTTTTTCAGCACATTGTACATGTCACTCTCATCCTTTCGGTCACTGAATTAGATCATTTTTGCTGTGAAGTACAGCCAAACTTTCACTTGTATTTCTTTTGGCATTTTGACTGAAGTTACGCCCACCCTCACGGCCTTACGCAATTTTTATGAGCCCACCCACAATTGCTGGAAAGGTAAAACAACTAACTATTACTGTACTGCAAAATTGAATAGAAAATTGTCATGTCCGAAACAATGTACCGTAATCCGTGTTTTTACACAGTACGGGTAGTACCATATACGTTGGTACTTGTACCAACTTGGCATTGAGTTTTAACACCCTTTTCTATTATACTGTTGGAGTTCCCAAATTAGTGAATTTGTGAGTCTTTGTCCATCACCTTGACTTTTCCGTGTTCTGAGCTATATAAAATTTACAGCACAACCTAAGTTACAAAAATAGCTAAGACAATTTTAAGGGATATATCTCTCCAAAGTGAAAATGCTTCCTGGTCGTTCACAGATGATGATTTTCAGCTTCTCCCAAGTGTTTGATTTGGCATGAAGTTTCACTCTGGGTGTCATTTCTGACACAATCAGGCTGTGACCTTACTTAGGATTGAATCTGCGATCTGCCGATAACAAACTCTGTTTATGCTTCATCCTATTTTCAGCGTGAACTGTCTGCTGTGCATCGTCTATAAATATCTCATGACTCGTCTTCATGACCGTGAGATGCAAAAGCATTGGGAAACTGACTTTGAACACACTTTTCATTAAAGTGTAGAGCATAAATAACCATGACCACCTACCAAAAACATTTGTCATACACCCAACCTGGTTACTTGATTTAAACCTTCAATGGTTTGAGAATGGTTCATACAGTGTCACTTTCAGAGTGCTTTATTTTCACAGACCCATTTAAGAGTAAAAATGCTCCATCGTCTCATCTACGGCTCACTTCACCTCAAACTGTGTTCTTTGTAACACTGAAACAAGTAAAAAAGAACAAGAATGCAAAAAAAACTCACACTTTTCTGATGACAGTTTATTAATAGAGCCACTTTACCCTTTAAAAACTACCACACTACCACAGTACGAATAGAGACAGCAACGAAGATTAGAAGAAAAATTGAAATGTAGAACATTGACATTAACATTAGATTAGGTGGCTAATGGAAGAGATTGACTGCTGATTGGAGGATTGCAGGTTCAGTGCCTTGCCTGCCTAAGAGTTGAAGTGTTCTTGGGCAAGACACGGAACCCCACATTGCACCTGGTAATGTGCTCTATGCACAGAGCTGTGTGACGTATTTCCGGTTTCAAATAAGACTGCTTTTTTATTTCCAGTTGCGGCTAAATGTATGCATCATCTTGGCACAAATCTCTGTGTACTTTTCCTGGTATTGTCTTATTTTGCTTATTTCATACATGGCCGATGTTATTTGCACGTATTTGCGTGCGACCAGCTTAAACAGTGATGGAAATTCACATTGGCCACACATAATCCGTGCACCAAAAACACACATTGCTGCTTTGCCCGCACGTATTTTAAGTGCATCCAAGGCTGGATTTTGTTGTTGAACGCACGTACTCAAAATTATGCTCAAAGTTAAAGTCTCATTAGCTGTCATGCACCTAGGTGTGTAAAACATGTTCTTCGTGTCCCCTGGCGGTGCAGGGAGCTGCAGAAATCCAAAAAGGCAAAGTTTGCTTTCCTGAAACACCAAACACCCAGAACTCACAAAACGCTGCCATGTTCTGTATGATCACATGACTTCTCGAGATGAAACGTAGCAGTGTTAGAACAATTAAAACCTGTTCAATGGAACTTTGAACATTTAACTTTAATGTGACTTTCATACTGTCTGTTCTACTCCCTTAACGTATTACGTGTCGCCATAATGAATTTCCATCTGTTTTTGAGCTCGTCGTACATAAATACATGCGAATGACAACAGCCTTAGCAAATTACCTTCAAAGTTTGCTATGCAGGATGACATAAAACATTAAAACTGTTTTCCCTTTTATTTTGGGATGTTTTGCTAGAAAGACAAACAATGTGCTTAACATCACTTACAGTGACTCTGGGAAGCTCCAAAAGACATCTCAGACATCAGTTAGGGGGCACTGTGCTTTTGCTGTGTTTGCTCCCAAACTGTGGAATCAATTACTACCATCTATCAGAGAGGTTACAAAAAAAAAAAAGAGAGGTTACAATCTTGGAAAATTTTAAAGCCAAACTGTTCCTCCATTACAGTGCTGTCGTATCTGCCTAGCTATCTTTTTTATCTTATTTTATTAAGTTGGTTTTAATCTCTGTATTTAGTCTGTTTCTTTGTCTTCTATGTTGTTTGACTACATCATGTATTCCGTTTTTCTTGTGTATAGCACTTTGGGCCTCCTTGGCTGGTGGTGGAAGGTGCTTTATAAATTAATAAATCAAATGAAAATGAATGAAATGAAATCTTGTTAACTCCAAAAACGCCACTATTTCCATGTAAACAACATAACCGGAAATGACTGAGCGATCGAGGACCAAATGCTGAAGTAGGTCGTGCATGGAGCCCATTGCATTGGCAGTGTGTGAATGTGTTTGCATGGGGGGATGGGACTGTGACTATAAAACCCTTTGGGCCTTAAGCAAAGCAGAGAAGCGCCACATCGATGTTTAGACAACATTGATCATTTAGGACATTTAGAAAACATACCTTAAACCACGAAAAAACAAAAAAAAAATGGAAACACAATGTGACAAAAATAAAGATAGTAAACATGTCCATCAGTCTTGACCTCATTAGAACTTTACTGCATCTCTACTAGCAGTGTGACGATACATTTCAAAGTGATTAATTTCACAATTTGTGGTTATTAATATGAATAAATCAGATTTTACTCGCCCAGTTGTCTTGCAGCTCAACTGTATAAAGTGCAATATTTTTTGAGTTTTATTGTTAAAACTGCAGCTTCTACAAGGAAGAAAGATTGTGTTTCTCCTTGGCATTATCATTATTACAAGTAAAATAAAGCAACACTGGGGGCAGTCGTGCGCTGGACGCTTGGAATTACACAGTGAACACGGCGGAGATAAATGACTGCATTGAAGGGGTAAGATCCGCATTAGTAGATGGGCAATGGGTCTGAGGTGCCCACTCCGCCCGGGGTAATAAATCAGAAAAGTCACCTCAGCTTTGTAAAAAGCCTAAATAAAGAATTCAGAAGTGTCTTTAAAAGGTTTTGACATGAACAAAAAATGAATTATATATATTTTTTCAGTTTATTTTTGTTGCTTCAGATTTCTTTAAAAATTGTGCTTTTTACAGAGAGATATAGAACAAGTTCACTACAAACATGTCTAACTTTGATCAATTTAAAGTTATGTTAGTGTTATTATATTTACTCCAGTTTAGACAAAATGTCATTATTTTACACAGCGTCACTTTACTCATGCATTTTGCTACGTACACACCAGGCATGTGATGTGGGTTCAAGAACACGCTGAAAGGGCAGTTTTAAAAAAGCTTTTAGTAAATAATGTTTATACTGCTCTGCCACTACCCGATACTAGTGCATGTACTCACAGTTAGAAGAGACTTGATGTAAAATGTTGAAGCAGAGTGAAGCTCATGAATCTTGCTGGCTCTTTAATTTCCCAGCTGGGCAAACAGTTGAAATTCTGATGTTTTGAAAAGGACGCTAACTGTACGTCACTACCAAATTTGAGTCCCTGATTAGTCAAAGTTCAGCTGGTTCAACTTTTAGTGCATGTTCAGTGGCCACGGGTTTTGAATGTAGAGCCCGAAAATGGATTTTAAAACTTGTGTAGCGTTTTTAACGTAGGATTTTTGAATGCAAAAATCCAGAAACAGGCATATATGTGCGTTAACATAGACTTTTCATTGACCGTGGTCGCTTGAACGCACAATCTCGGTGTGAACCCAGCATCAATCTCAACTGCCCTTACGTGTAGATGCAGGCTGTCTGCAAAAGAAATTTTAAGATTGTAGACTTGATGAGCCTTTGGAAAATAAATTTTAATGCACATTTTTTTTCAACGGGCATGCTGCGGGCAACAGGTTGCGAACACTTTGCCAACATGTAAGAATAAGTAAGGGGGGAAGCAGGTGAGATGCAACCGTGTCATACGGATTTTTTTAAACTCCCTCAAAAATCCTGCAGATGATGCAAAGAGCCCGTGAGTGCTTGTTAAGTGATAAGTGCATGCTCCATACTTGCAATCTGACTGTTAGAAATGAGGAAATTAGATAATCAGAGCATGACGTGTTCAGGAATCCTATTGGCACTTGGGCATCACGTGTACATCCTGTGTGTGGAGCATTTGTCTGCATTCTTTAAGAAGCCAGTATGTGCAAGGGCATTGTGCGACAACATCACCCGTACCTCATAGGTGTGTGCAACCTA
Source organism: Adrianichthys oophorus (assembly GCA_036245035.1). Taxonomy (NCBI): domain Eukaryota; kingdom Metazoa; phylum Chordata; class Actinopteri; order Beloniformes; family Adrianichthyidae; genus Adrianichthys; species Adrianichthys oophorus. The sequence continues at coordinate 18,436,898 of BSAI01000101.1, read as the reverse complement.
CATTATCTATACAAATACTTTATGATATACTTACCTCATGCTCGATGGTGGTACGTTACTTTTTCATGACATCTCCTAAGGTGGCTGCACAAACCTAAAAAGAACTGCAAGGGACATGCACTCCCCTTAAGATGCTGCTGTACCAGTCTACAACTCTCCACAGCACTGTTGCACTGTAGTTATTTAGAGCTTTGTTTTGTCATCGTCGGTAAGTAAATAACCTTAATATGTAAGCCATGTTTTTGTCCAACTGCTCCTTGCTTCTCTCTCATTGATTGTGTTTTTACAACCAAAACCACACCGCACAGCTCCGTAGTCGGCCACTATGTTGATCTGTATGTGTCTGTCTGTCTGCGTGTGTGTCTGTTTGTTTTTGTGTGTTTATTTTCATCCCTACAGTCTCTTTAGATACAAAAATATGATTGCGTTTGTCAATCGCTGTATTTTTTGTGAGAAACTAATTATATTTTAAAAAATGACCGGATTTTCACGCGTCTTGGCGAAACCTCCTGCCAGAATATAGAATAGACGCCGAAACAGTCGCTGCATGGCATGAGCCAGCCGCAGGGGACCATGGTGCTTCTTGTCTGGTGTGAACTACACCAGAGTGGTTCACAGGGCCCCAAATGGAAGCGGCCTCCGTTCCGCCCCACTTTGCAGCACTTACTCGTGCGGTGTGAACCGTAAGAAGGGCATGTGACTAAGGCTTTAAGTGTTTGGTTTACATACTGACGCTCTTGTTCCAGTGGATGTTTTGTACAGGTGTGCCCCCTCCTCCACTTTGTTTTACCTCCTGCTTACAAATGCAGGGCTTTTACCTGAGATCCACAGTGACGAGCTGTCAGAGTAAGCCTGTCAGTCCTAAGCCCTGACTTGGGGGGGAAAAAAAGAACTTGAATTATCTTGAATGCTTAAACCAGCCTGCTTAACCTTACTCTCCAGCAGCATCTTTGATCTTCACATCAACAAATCCCAGGTAGGAGAAAATTGCTTCTGCATTCTAATCTTCAGAAGACGATTGATTACAACTCAGAAACGCATCTGACTGCACAACATGTTTTTGCAGCTTTGGAAACCTTCTGGCTTCGCACCAAAGGTTGTTCAACACTGAGATTTATGTGTTTTTTCTTTGATACTTTCAAGGTCACATTTGGTTTCACGTGCTCTTTGAATTTCTTAAAAGCTCTACCAAAACCCAAAAGCGAAACAAATTCCTAAACTCAACCAAGCATGTATAATGAATAAATGGCTCAACGCCTCGTCTCCGGGGTGTATAACCACGACCTTGTGTCATGATGGTGACTGATGTCTGGAGTCAGCACAGAAAGAAATCTGCCGATGCGTCTATGTAGATACACACTTAAAAGAACTGATAACGTTTTTTTAAACAAGGCATTTTCTTTGTATTGAATTGTGAAAACATGGTACTGTGAAACATTAACTTTGAGTTTTATTTTTTGTCTGATTTTCTGTTATGTTTAACCACACCCCTCCCCCATGCACGTCCTTCCTTTTCATTTCAAGCCGCTGTTCATTTCCATTTAAGTGTCAGGCAGAGGCTCCAGATCGAGATTTTGTTGGGAAGACGAGATAGGAGTAACCATGGAAACCGGCTTCTTACTCTCGTGGAGACTGTGGACAGGATTCAAACACATGCTTTCACATGTTACTGACAGTATCAAAGCGTATAAGTGCATGCAAGTGTCATAGATATGGATAGGAAAGGGTACCCCCTGTCTTTTATAAGTTATGTATCTGTATATGATTACCCTTTAAAGCAAAACATGGCATTTCCTGCAGAAGTGCATGTGAGAATACAAATACCTGAAACTGTAAACTGAACATGAAGAACTATGCCTAAGCACAAATTTACACAGCTAAAATATTTCCCTAAACTTTATGGTGACTTAGAAAATTTGTTGAAGAAGTAATTTTGAAAAAAAAACTAAAGTAAAAGTGAGAAAAGCTGGTGTAATATAACTGTTGCGTTCGCAACTGTTTATTCTGAAAAGGCCTATCATTATCACTGATATGCAACACTTTACGTTCATAGTATGTTTCATGACAGTGCAAAGTCGATATGAAAAGTGATCACGTGAACAGTTGAAGAATTGTAATAGTTTAAAGAGTGTGTGTTATTTAGGTGTCGCCTAAATAACACACGCTGTTTGAATTATCGTAACTCTAAGACGTTCATACAATTAGCGTAATTGTTATGGATTCGGATGCAGCGAAAGATTTGGTTATTTTGCTTTTCTCCCCGTCAGAACAAGCTGATTTATGTTGATTTCATAAACACTTCACTATTTTCAAAGTGCTGCATATCAGCACAAAGTTGCTTTTCTCCATGTCGAAATTTGCTGAAATGATGTTAAATGCGTTAACGTTTTAAGAGTTACAACAAGCAAACAAACTTCAAGGGTTAAAGGAAGGAATTTGAACAAAAGTGTTGCATCAGTCGTGCGTCTTTTACTGCCACAAATGCATGCATCCCTTAATTATTTGCAGTTTCAAAGCTTTTCCTGAGAATCATCAGTGCTGTTAATTATCTAAAGGGCCAAATGGAAGAGCTGTTTTATTACCCAGGTCTGGCTACCACACAGTGCATGATATAAATCTCTTTGTGGAGCTTTAATGGTTGCAGTGGAAAAAAATGCTGAGTAGTAACATTCATCCTCTAATGTCATGTTTTTATTTTCTTTTTTTTAATATTTGACTTTTATTCCTTTCTTGAGTGAGTACAGGCTAGAATAAAGTATAAAAAAGGGGAAAAAATCACAGGCAGAGAGAACAGGGGAGCTCTCAGTAGCCATATTGGACAGGGTTAAAAGCGTAATCCTGGTCATGCTGTATCAGCAGCAGAAGAGAGATAAGAGAATGAGGGAATGCCTGAGCAGGGAAACCCCTCTGCAGGAAGAGAGGGAGAGCATATGGATACTGCAGATACCGCTGCGGGAAAATTAAAAGCCTGAATCGGAGCTACGGGCTTATGTTGAGAGTCGAGTTGAATCCCAGAAGAATATGCAGATGTTTCCGTCTAAAAGCAGACACACAATGACATTACATTAGTAAAAGTATTAGCACCCTCTGACCTCAGACCATTTTAAAGGGATTGTAGATCCCAGGGGTGTAGAGCAAGCTCAAATTAAAAGCCATGAAAAGAAAATATTTATGATTTAGTGCTTTGTAGATGGGTTGGATTTTAATCTGTCCTTTGACGCAGCGCAGCAATTTAAGCAGTGATGTAATGAGCCCCAGTTTTATTGAGGCCAGGGATGACACAATTAGAATAATCTAGTCTGCTAAAGAAAAAAAAATCAATGCATGACCAGCTTTTTTCCTTTAACAGATCCCTTTTAACATTCGTTACAGTGCAAATGGACTTGACCTCTCCTGCTCCATGGACAACCATAGATTAAATGGATCACATGTCACCCACAGGATCCGGAATGATGAAAATAAAGACTTAAGTGGGACGGGGACGTTTACCAGAATTTGTTCTGTCCAACTTAACATTCAAAAAACTGTAATTGGAGGGGCCAAAGTGAGTTCAGAAGCTCTGCTGGCCCACCTGCCAATCAAAAAAATGCTCTCTAATAAAGTGGAAATCTCAGCTTTTTTTTCTTAATTCCCAGAATGTACTGACATTGGTAATTTTCTATGAAACAGGACTTTTTAAATAGATAATCAATGAGAAATCCCTCTATTATGCAACCTGCCTCTAGTGGCAGATTGAGGAGTTGCAGCGTTTGGCATTTATGGGTTTGCAGAACATAACTTCCCTAGAGGCAGCATAAAATAATAAAGAGAAACCGGTTTTTAGCTAATTACCTACACTACATGAAAGAAATCTGTGGCATCAAATTTGTTTGATAGCATTCCTTTGTCTGTTCATTCAGGAGATGATCATGTTACTACGTCATGTGCTAAACTTGTCAGTTTTTCCCCGTGCAGGTGACAACTACAATGGAGCAATGTGTCTGATTTTTGAGGGCCCCAGGAAGTCCATGCTCCCCACATGAACACGGCTGAATGCCGTGCAGAGATCCAGTCAAACTTTACACACGTTTTTCCTGTCTGTTTGCCGCACATGACTCTGCGTACGAGTCACGTGGAATCAGCCCTGCTGAATTAGTGTTTGATCACACTCCGCAAAGTCCCCTTCAAGCCTTAAAAGAAAGGTACCACCGGAAGAAAAGTGGAAAAGAGTGAGTATCTTTGTTCATGGGAGCGATGGATGACAGACGGTGCACACACTTTTACTAAGACTGGGATACAGCGCCGGGCGAGTTACGCATCCATATGCGAATGGATTGTGGACACCTAGGCTAAGGTCTCTGCTTTAGCTGTTGTCTGAGTTTTGGCATTATTGCGGAACAACCGCCTGGCAATAAGACAGATTCCAGCAATGATGAGAGGGAACCCGGCATGTTTGATTCAGAAACCATGCAGCTAATAAAGTCAGACAACGAAGATGAGGACTTTGATGGGTTTGCGGAAGGAGATTGATTTAAAAAAAATAATGTGAGTGGATTTTTAAATGGTGGAATAAAGTTCAACTAAACTGTTTTGCTTTCATTACCTGTTTTTTGTGCCTTATAATACGGCCATCTTATGGTGCGTAAAATACGGTACTAAATGTCCTGATGCTAGATCTAAGACTTCAAATCAGCCGTCTTAAAACATGTTCAAGTCAATGACCTCACTGCAGTTGAGCATGTATACTCTGCCCCATCCAGGCTTGGATTAAAGGGGGCATCTGTAAGTGCTGTGCTGTCTTCAATCTGCATTTTTTAAAATCTTTTTATATGAGCATACAACAAAGTGTGCAGTTAGCAGAGTGGGAGGTTTGGCTTTTGAAAATTGCATGCTCAATAATTGATTTTGTACCCAAAGCATGGCGTTGCAGAAAAAGAAGGAGGGTGAAACTGGGCTTGGGAAAAGAAAGAAGCTTCTGGAGCAGACTGATAAAAAACAAAACCCACTCATTACTCAAAGAAGAAGCCCATTCCAGGGGCAAGTTCATTTCATGAAATCTTTCAATTTCTCCTTCAGGGCTCTATTCTCATTAAATTTTACTTATCAAAACACCCTTTGTGGATGTAAAGAAGTCCTGGTGTTGCAGAAGTAGGACACAGTTTAAAGAAGGACACGTGTTCTGGAACTGTGTCACAAAACATTGGTTTATTCCAGCTTTCTCCAGACCTGTCCTGTCAGTTTCTCAGCAACTCCCTCAAATGATTCCTAAAGATGCATCTTCCATCAAGCCCTTGTCCTGATGACCTCCATTGCAGGTCAGCCTCCTTGGAGGTCATACTTGTTTGCTGGTTGTCCAGAGCTGCTGGAGCAGCCCCCAGACCCTAACTCCATCCATCCTTGTTACTTCTCTAGCCTCTACTTAAGCCTTAGTCACAACTGCCCTTACAAGTGGATATGGGCGGTCAGCAGGTGAAAAATTGGCAACTCTGTACAGGACACCGTACATCAGCATCACCTGTAAAACATAAGTGTGTGTATATTACATTATCCCTACTAATACTTTATGACAAACTTATCACAAGCAAGTAAAAGTAAAACAAGTAAAAGTATTCCATTTTTAGTTTTACTTTTGAACAAAATGACAACTGTAACCAAACACAAAAAGAAAACATCCATTTTCTGTACTCTGGTCATGTTTGCTTATGTTGAGAGAGATTAGACAAAATAAGGTTTTGATTGGAGGCTCTTGTTTTAACCAGACTAACCAACCATTAGCCTCGTGCACATTCTTCGTGTGAATGGCAATCCATTCAAGGAACATAAGGAAAGAACTTTCCCTGAGGGCCATGGCTTGTTTGATAAAACGAGATGTCATATAAAACCACTCTCATTGATTAAGGGTACGCATATAAAATAAAGCTGAGACAAATAATTTATAACCCAGATGACACTAAGCAGAGCGCTTTTGCAGTTAATGGAGATCAGTGAGAGGTTTGATCCAAGATGTTTCCCCTGAAAGGAAGGCAGCAAACGAAGGCTGGATTGGTCACAAATCACATGGGATTTCAAGGCCAAATGTCCTGAATCGTTTAACAATTACACTGGAGTTACAGATGTAGTTTGACAAAATGAAGACTTTTTTTTTTACAAGTGAATAACAGCAAATCTCTCAGTTCACTTGTCTTTCATTTCAGTCTAGCTCCATGGTAAAATTTTCTTTTAATCTTTTTTTATGGTCGTCTGTGACAGATCAGCCTGCTTTTTGAAGACTTTTTAATTTTTTTTTACATGATAGTAATAGAATAAACTTTTCAGAACTTAATAGCACTGCGCTTTCCTGGACTGAGATGTCTGAGGTCTTTCCAGGGATCTGCTGTAGCCACTCCTCCAGTTTGGGGGTTACAGCACCGAGTTCTCCAATTACCACGGACACCACTGTCACCTTCACCTTCCAAGCTTTCTCCAGTTCTTCTGTGAGCCCCTGGTATTTCTCTGGTTTCTCATGTTTTGTGACAAAAGAAGAATAAATATTCAATCAATCTTTGGTACATTCTTCTTGTTATTTTGTATTTTTAGATCGCTTTTTCACAAAAGGCGGACTATTTGACATGAAATGCGGCTCGTTATCATGCTAACAAGACAGTGCGTCGCTGAGCCAGCAGAGACCTTGAATTGAATATTTGCACATGAGAGTTAACTGCCACTGGAGTTCCAGTCTCAAGTGTATGTGCACAATTTTTTATTATTTTGAAACTATGCTGTAAATGCCTAAAAATGTTCAACCTCTGACAGTTTTTTAGGCCAAAACAGCAAATTCTTCTCCAAAAAAGTGCAAGAAAATAAATCTGGAAAAAAAAAAAAAAAAAAAAAAAAGAAAAAAGTTCACATAGTTACATAGAAAATGAATCAACTCCCAAAGTTGTTATATCAGTCCAGCATATTTTCACAGGCACACTGAACACTTGGTGGTGACAATACTGTCAACACGGCACTTAGCAACTGATATTGAACATTTTTAATTCTTCTGGCCTTTTCATATCCTCAGTTGGTTCCACTTGTTTCAGTTGTCATTCCTGCGTTTATCACTTCTGTTATTTTTTTTAAAGAAGTCTAAACCTTAGAGTGACAAACAGCTAAAGAACAAACGAGTAACCGTGAACGATAAATAACATCTATCTATCTATCTCTGTACTTTAAATTGTGGGACTTTCTAGGGGTCCCTAAACGTTAGACCCAGTAGTACAGACATAAATAACGCTAATGCATAAGCACACTCAAATTAATGTTCATTTCCTTTGCATTTAATCACAGCTAAACTTTCAAACATGTTGTGCATATGCAATTAGACTGTCAACGTACAACATGTTTTCATAAAAACAGATCAGTTAGACGACTGTGCTGAGAAATGTCTTGAATTGAACACACACTGGGGTACGTGAGCATGTATTTTCTGCTCCAGTGTTTGTAAATCCTTAATAAATAACTGTGGAAGGCCTGGTCATTTACTTCAACTGATGTCAAAATCACGTTTGACAGTTACAAATCCAAATGTGCTCTGTGCCGTGTGATGATGTGATTATGAGCCTAGCAGAAAGTTGAAGGTCACTTAATCAAACTCTAGCTGATATTTTGATTTCAGTTAGCAGAGACAATTAGAGCCCACTCTTTCTTTCCTGTTTTTCATTTTTAAGTAGGCAAGCTAAATTTAAACATACTTTAAACCTGATAAATACATCATTTCCTCCATGATTTAGGTTTTTTGATTACAGATTTCAGCCAGGAAGTGAAATATATTTTCATTGCATTTATTCTCTGGTGCAGATTCAATTTTGTGGATTTTTAAGGGAAGTTTCCCCCTAAACACAATCATGAACATTTTAGCACATGCAAAAATTAGAACATTTTTTTGATTTTAAGTGCACTACTTACTGTAAATACAGGAACATCTCTGTCTCTGGAGTCCAGTAACTTACATAATTTATACTTAGACAAATTCCATTTGGATATGGATTATTGATATACATAATTTTCCTAAAACATCTCCTCGTGTTACTTTAAATAATCTAGAAAAGCTTGTTGCAGTCAATGTTGACAGCAATTACTGTAATTTAAAGTAGAAAAAAATGTAATTGCTCTGTACTGTAAATTACAAGTTTTAGTGGATTTAAAAAAATGTAACTTTTATGTGATCATTTATCCATTTTTCTTTTTTTACATTTACCACAGGATCCTGTGTTATGTCAGTGTATGTTAGTAAATGTTGTGTTCACATTTGATATTATTATTATTATTATTTTATATTATTATAATATATAATTTTATATAATTCAGTCATTCACTTATTATTAAAGCACCTTCCACCACCAGCAATGGAGGCCCAAAGTGCTGTACACGGGCATAACATGAACATAGAACAATGTGCAATAATAAAACAAAGAGAATACAAGCATTAAACCAATTTTAAAAGAGAGATTAAAACCAAAATAATATAAAGACTAGACTGATGCTAAAATGCTCAAATGGAGGAGCTATCCTTTTTTAAAACTCTCCAATAGCGTGACCTCTCCAACTGCCGGTGACAACTAATTCCGAAGTTTAGGAGCCAACACAGCAAAAGCACGGTCCCCCTGAAACCTTCATTTGGTTTTGGGAGCCAGTAATGCACACTGTTCCGCAGAGAGTAAGGACTTTGATGCATTTTCATTTAACAAGTAACATACAAGCACATGATGTTTACGACATTACATTTCAGAAATCCAAACTGAATTCAAGAAACCAAAACACAGTTCCAAAGAAATTACAGAAATCTAAATGAAGCATTTCAGAAAACAAAAGTGATTTCCAAAAATGAAATGAAATGAAAAAGAAATGTTAAAAAACTTAACATAAGAAGAAACAAAAAAGGTGGGTACTATGGTACTTTGCTGTTGGTACTATGGATGATGAATGGATTTTAACATTTGCATTCTTTAAATTGCCACTTCAATGTACGGAGGGTATAGCACATATCCAATTTCAGTTCATGCCAAATAACTTTCAGTTGAATTGGTGGGCAAACTTAATCATCTCATCAGCAATGTCCCAGATTATCTACCTTTTTCAGTTTCTTCTTTGCTTCATTTTATATATTTAATTTTGATTTCAGGAAATGACTTCTGTTTTCCAAAACATTTTATTTTTATTCGTTTTTGTCTTTTTTTAATGGTGTTTGGGTTTCTGGAATTTTGCTTGGTTTTCTAAAATGTAAAGTTTTAAATTTTTTTTTTTTTTTTGCATTGCGTTTTTTGTTGTCGCTGTGATCTTTAATATGCTTTTGCATTGAGTGATTTGTTGATGTAATTTGCCTCAGTACTAACTTTCCATGTTATTTCTAATTTTTAACTCTAGCTTGTGAATGGATATAGTACAGTATTTTGTGTACATATTTTCAGCATAAGTACATTTTCAAACATTCCTTTCCACAGACATTGTAACTTTAAAAGTCCTTCAGAGGCCTGATTTACTCTACGCTGAGTACAATTCTCTATTAAGCAAAGATTTGTTGCACAGTTAAACACTTTTCTAAAACTGCTACACAACTTTTTAATTAAAGACGAAGCAAAGTCTAAAAGAGCCCTTTGAGATAATGTTTTAAGTCTTGATTCATTTCAGTAGTGTTTCTCTCTTCTTAATCTGCACCCCCCCCCCCCACCCCCCTTAGAGCTGTAATATCCAATCTTTGGCACTTTGTAGTTTCATTTTGCACAAGTAAAGGAAAAAAGATGACAAAATCTCTAAAACATAAAAAAAATCCCACCTTTTATTTAATGTGCATGAGTGCTGTTGATTCTTTTTTTATACAGTTTTATCCCTTTCTGGGTGGGTCACGGGGCTGCCGGAGCCTAACCCAGCTTACTCATGGGCAAAGGCAGGTCAGGTCGCCAGTCTGTCACAGGTGCCACAGTCACAATTTAGAGTGACCAATTCACCAATGAAGCATGTTTTTGGACGTTGGGAGGAAGCCGGAGTCCCCGGAGAAAACCCACACATGCACGGGGAGAACATGCAAACTCCACACAGAAAGGTCCCCCATTGGTGACTCTGTTTCAAGTCCCCCAGCCGGGACTTGAACTGGGAACCTTCTTGCTGTGAGGCAAGAGCGCTAACCACTGCGCCACCGTGCAGCCCTCTTTTTTTTTTCTTCTTTTTTTATTGCTAATAATTTAAATCTAGGTCATGTCATTCAGATGCATGCACAAAAAGGTAGACCACATCCGTCCAGTCCTGAGGTCTTTACACTGGCTGCATGTCTGCCAGATGATAGAGTTTAAGGTAATGCTACTGTTTTAGAAAGCTTTGAATGGTTTATCACAAAAAGTACATGACTAACCTCCTGACCCAGTATAGACCAGCCAGACCTCTCCGCTCATCTGGATCCAGTCTTTTGTCAGTTCCTAGAGTCAAAACTAAACATAAGGAATCTGCATTCAGCTTCTGTGCTCCACAGATCTGGAACAGATGTCCAGAAAGCCTTAGATCAGCTGAAACACTCTGTGTATTTAAATCCAGGTTAAAGACCCACCTGTTCTCAGGTGCATTTGATTCATTTGTATTCAAAAGTTTAAATCTGCACTGTTTATCTGTGCTTGTTTTAAATTCACTTCTTTTTAAGTTTCTTTAAATTTTATTGTAATGATCACACCTTTGATGTTATGATTGTTTTCTTTCTTTCATGTTTTATGAATCGTCTTTGTACATGACATGTGCTATACAAAGAAACTTGCCTTGCCTTGTCAGTTTTACTCTGCACTGCTGGGCTTAGGAAATGCAAACAGCAAAATCTTAGAAATTACATTAAAATTGCCCATTACTGTTACGGCCCTGTGCAGTCTGTTCCTGCTCCCTGCCCCTTTTCTCCACCTCCTGCACACCAAGTGCAGGTGTTTTGCAAACAGGAGAGGGATAAAAGATCCACCATCAAGCTGCTTCAGAGAGACTCTTCCTCTGGGGCTTCCTGCCACGGCCAGATCTGTTGCTGCAGCGCTGTCTTCTCTGTGTCCTCCCTGCTCCCTCGCATTAGCACTATTCTAGATAAATATTAAAGTACTTTAACAGCTAGAACCTGCTTTTGTTACAGTTGACAGCCAGTTTATCTTAAGATAATCCATTAACCTCAATGAGTCCTGCTTTGCGTTTTAAAATTCACCTGGTGGAAGCAAAACTAAGGACATGAAAGAGCAGAAAGTTGCTGCTTATAGGCAGGACTAAAAATTTGTGAAAATGTGTATTTTGAATTCTAGTTTGAAGAACTGATCATATTTAAAAATATTTCTAAATTCTTTTTTGCAATTATGTACACAGAAGACAGCATTGGTTGACAAGATCAACAGCCAATCAGGATGCAGAGCACAATACACTGTTAAAAAAAACAAAAAAAAAACAAAGAAAAGCTGAAAATAATTTGCAGAACAGTGAGACCGCGAAATGTAATTCGCAATATAGCAATTGATCAGTGTACATACTTTGTACATACATTCTTAAGCAATTATCTTAGGTGGCTGGAAAAAAAAACAAACCTGATTGAACTGAATTTTAGGAGGAACCCAAGTTTTAACATTAAAACACGTCTTGCTGGAGGTGATTTCCCCTGAAAAGTCAGGGTTTTGACAAGGATGTCAGATGAACAAAGGCAAAGAGAGAAGAGATCTGGTTAACACTATGATAGAAACACAGCCTCAGAAAAGGGAGTCATGGCTGGTTTTCTTTCCCACCCATGCATAATCTTTATGGAACAAACTAAGAACTTGGAATTTATAATCAAATGTTTCTTCTCATTTAGATTACCTACATAGTAGTTTATCTGTGCAGCTCAATTAAACTGGTTTTCTAAGATCCGAAAGTTGGGATTTCTTTAAACTTATACCCACTGAAAATAGTGGAGAGATTTTATGAAGGAAAGGGGAAAAAAACTATAGAAATATACCTACTAAATATGTATTAAAAGGTCAGAGAGACAAAGTCTACACTTCGTTTGGTTGCACAGTTTCTAAGGAAATCTGCATGATGGTGCAATGGTTGGTTCAAATCCCAGCAGAGTCCTGTCTTTATGAAGTTTGTATGTTCACCTATGTTTTCTCCTGAGACTCCGGTTTCCTCCCACAGTCCAAAACCTTGCATCATGGGTCATATGTTGAAACCTTTCCTGGGTGTAATTGCAAGTGTGTGTGGCCCTGTACTGGTGACCCATTCATTGTGTCCAATCTCTGCCCATAATTGTCGAGGATAAGCTCCAGCAACCCCAAGATATCACATTGAATTTAAGCAGGTTTAGGAAATGCACACATGACTTTTTCACAATTTCCTCTTAAATTTGTGAGTTTGCTAAAACTGTCCTCAGTTGCTGTCAAACATGCTTGTATTTTATTTAATGTTTGTGTCAAATTATAGTCAAAATTGAGTGTGGCAAAATCTTTAAGCATTTCATCCATCCCCTGAGGGAGCGGTGAGCTGTGGCGACTTTGGTATTGAAGTGTATGTTTGCTTCACCTGTGTTGTGTCCTTCAGCCTGATTTTTAGCTGCAAGGAGGGTATACGTCCTATATCATTGTCATATTTAAAGAATGCATATAATGTAACTATTTTATAAAAAGTTTGTGCCAGCTGTTCCCAGAATTCCTTATAAAACTCAACAGGAAAGCCATCAGGTCCTGGAGCTTTGTTGTTGGGCATCAGCAATAGAGCTTCATGAAGTTCAGCCAATGACAGCGGAGAGTCTAAGTTTGAGCTTTGATCCTCATTTAATCTGGGTAGAGTTACATTATTAAGAAATGAATTAATAATGTGCTCTTATGTATTGACCTGTGATGTGTAAACGTTTTTATAAAAATCTTTAAATGTGTAATTATTTTTAACCGGATCATGAGTGACATTTCCTGCTTGGTCCATAATAGATGTAATTGTTGATTTTTCTTTGTTAATTTTAAGATTATTATCTAGAAATTTGCCAGATTTATTTGAGTTTTCACATGTTTCAATTCAAAGTTTTTCTATTTGACGTTACATTTGTTTACTGATGATGTAATTTAACTGAAGCTTTAAATTTTTCAGATTTCCCAGAATGTGTTCTTTTGCCGAAGCAAACTACAGAAGAATCCTTGATATATTTTAAAAGAGATTTAATGACTAATAAATAGTCTAAGCATGACTTTGATTGGTGAACTCGAGAGGAGAAAGTGAACCCTTTGGCATTTGGATGACATGAGCGCCAAGCGTCGCCGAGACCCAGATCATTTATGTACTGCTTTAAAATTCATGACTGTTTGAATTATGAACTTTGAATGACTTTGTGACGAAGCAGCGTCACAGGTTGCAGGACAGCACCTGAACACCAGCCTCAGTTTTTGTTTCCTTTTTTTCCCCTGTCATCTCATAGTCCTTTAGTTTATAGTTTGCACCAGACACATGCACACATACAGGCAAACAAATCATCAACAACATCATAGCCCAAATTTTGTTTAATTCTAAGGGTGCACACTTAGTTTTAAATAGAGTTCTACTCACCATCTAGGCTTCTTGCCACAACATTCAAACCAGAGCCAGAGCATTTGTACACATCATCATATACATAGGAAACAGGAAGTGACCTCATATGTAATCATAACGAAATTAAATGTGGTGTGCCTCAAGGCTCCATACTTGGCCCTTACTTTTTAACATATATATGCTTCCTCTAGGGAATGTCATCAGGAGGCACAACATCAGCTTTCATAGCTATGCTGATGATACCCAGCTGTACGTAGCTATGTCTCCTGATGACACAGGGCCAATAGAAGCACTTTTTAACTGTATTTTAGAGGTAAAATCATGGATGGCAAATAATTTTCTGCAGCTCAACCAGGAGAAAACTGAAATTTTAATTATTGGTCCTGAAGCTAAGAGAGAGAAACAGTTTTTGAAGTTAAAAGAACTTTCAATAGATTATTCAGAAACAGTAAGAAACCTTGGCGTTATTTTTGACTCTAAGCTAACTTTCATCCCACATATTAAACATGTGGTTAAAACGTGTTTTTATCATCTTAGAAACGTGGCTAGAGTCCGCCCACTACTCTCTCTCGCTAACATGGAGATGCTGATGCATGCTTTTATCACAAGTAAAATTGATTATTGTAATGCCTCTCTGGGTCGGCTGCCGTTCAGCCGCGGCGGCTCTGGATGGGGACCTGCATCGCTCCCTAGCTGTGGTGAGGCAGGTCCCTGCTTGTGTCGCTGCATTTGGTTGGCTGTGCCGCTACTCACAGAGAGAGAGGTCCCAACTATTTGTGTTTCTAAAAACAAACTGTCATGCTCAGCCTGTTTCTCATTGCCAATCTCCATCAGTTAGGCGGTGGGAGCTCTGACAGGGGTGGGGGTTGTGTACGGATCTGGGGGAAGGGACTTTATGTTAATTTATGCTTATTTTTATATTATTATTTGTTTTTTATTTGCTTATTTAGTATCATTATTATTTTTGTTTTATTTATTTTTATTTTGTGTAAAGCAGTTTGTGTTATGTTTTATATGAAAAGTGCTATATAAATAAAAATTGATTGATTGATTGATTGATGTCTGAGTTGAAAGGTTTCTTTTTTTTCTTTCTTCTGTCTATTTGATTTTGTTTCATACTCTGTCCTGTATTTCACGGGTTAAAAAAATGTTTAATTATTTCAACTTTTGGATTATGTATTATTGATTTCCCAGGTAAAGGCAGGAATTTGTTTAAATAAATGTTTATTTAATTGGCCTGTGGGAGGGGCTAAGCCTTTATAAGGAGGGAATATCTGGCAGTATAGAGAGTGCAGTCTTGGTTGCAGTGGTGGCAACAAGCTCTCTCCAGTGTATTGTAACACTGTTGTTTTTTGGGGGGGGACAATAAAATCCTATTGTTTCCACTTTAAGCGTCTGCTGGCTTGATCATCTTATATTTTTCCGAGTGTGCATTTGACACTGTGAAGAACCCTGTCACAGACTTACTAGTAAAATCAACTATTTTTACCAGCAGAATGTTGATATTGAAATTTTTTTTCCTTTTTAGAATTATTTGGTTTCAATAAGTGAGATACAATGTACTATACTTTGCAGAAAACACAAAATTAGGTCTGTCTATCACATCAATATAAATGCTTCCCTATCCTGGAAATCTGTAAAATTAAACAAACACTCTGCTCACTTCTGCATACTTCCTCTCTGCTCTTTGCAGACAATCTTGTCCTGTTGGCTTCATGGAGCAAGGACCTCCAGCATGCATTGGAACGGATTGCAGCAGAGTGTGATGCGACTGGGATGAGGGTCAGCACCGCTAAATCTGAGGCCATGGTTCTCGATCGGAGTAGTTTGCCCTCTCTGGGTGGGTGGAGTGCTCCTTCCCCAAGTGAAGGACTTTAAGTATTTTGGGGTCTTGTTCACGAGTAATGAAAGATTGAAGCTTGAGATCAACAGGCGGATTGGTGCGGCGTCCACCGTTATGCGGTCGCTGTACCATCCTGTTGTGGTGAAGAGAGAGCTGAGCAAGAAAGCAAAGCCTTTAATTTAGTGGTTGATCTTCGTTCCCACACTCACCTATGGTCATGAGTTCTGGGTCTTAACCGAAGGAACGAGTTCCTGGATACAAACGGCTGAAATGCGCTTCCTCCGTAGGGTGGCTGGGCGCTCCCTTACAGATAGGGTGAGAAGCTTGGTCACCCAGGAGCTTGGAGTAGAGCTGCTGCTCCTCCACATCGAGAGGAGCAAGTTGAGGTGGCTTGGGAGGCATCCAGGAGGCATCTGAACCAGATGCCTCCTGGATGCCTCCCTAGGGAGGTGTTCCAGGGTAGACCCAGGACATGCTGGAGAGACTATGTCTCTTGGCTGACCTGGAAACGCCTTGGAGTCCCCCCCTGAAGAGCTGGAGGAAGTGGCTGGGGAGTGAGACGTCTGGGCATCTTTGCTTAGAGTGCTGTTCCTGTGACCCGGTCCCGGATGAGCGGAAGAAAATTGCTGGATGAAACAAACACTGAACAATATCCACTGAGTTTTTCCCAACATCCCTAACTTATTGTAAGTAGTGTACATGTACAGTTTGATTTGAAGAGGAGAGCTTTCAAAACTAAAATGAACTTAACTTTCTTCTGACAATTTGATCAATCACACCAGTTTTTCACTATCTGCATTATTTTAGACAAATGCACATAATTTGTGCTGTGGCTGTCAGATCAGCACACTCAGCTTTTGCTTGACTAATCATTGTTAATTAGCTAAGTGTGTCCTGAGTGACTGGTGTCCTCACATCCTTTTGTTTGGTGTTTTTGTCTCAGAAGTCAAACCAGCACCCCTGATGGCCCTTCACAAAAGAACCGAGTCAAATTAAAGAGGTGAGTCAAAGTCAAACAGGCAATAGTAGCCCCTAATCTGCAAAGAAGATACTGCCCTGAAATGAATTAGTTAGGAAAAGTGAGCAGTGGGATTCCAGCATAAAGGAGGAAATACTGGAAGCAATAGACAGGAAAGAAAATACACAATGTTTCTTGAAGTGAGAGTAAAAGTTGGACAAGTGGAATAAAAGAAGCTCTTGCATAAATAGTTATTTTTGGCTCCATCTTAAAAGGGTCAGTTGCCAGACCCATTGTTTTCAATGCTTTTTTACTGATTGGGTCCAGATTTACATCAAGGTGACATTCTGTTAGAACACAAGCTGTGCTGATGTTAACCATGTAATGGATTTTCTGGCAATAACAAAAGCCTTCCTATGTCACGGCATAAAAGACGTTTGCTTTTTTTTGTCTTCTTTGATCAGAATGCTGAATCTGCAGTGTGTTTGAACAGATGCAAAGTGGTCCTCTCTGAGAGGTACTCCAACCATTGTTTTTTTATGTATATTTTTTCTGCTATAACAATATACTCCATAGTAGTTGGGTTCTTATTTATTTTTTAAGTATACTCTAAGCATCTTCATATGACCTCTCCTCATCAGAACTTTGATTAAGGATTGTTCTTATAGAAGTTTTTGTTTAAAGGATTTTCATTGATCACTCTTCTCTTTGATTTTACTTTCATTTTGTTAGACCACATTGAGGTGAAGTTCCCTCCCCATTTGGCCCTTTCTCCATACTCCTGCTATTAAAAGACGACTGACCGAGCTTCTGCCACTAACTTATGAAACATGAACAACATTGACTGATGAGCTAATGGATGTTTTTCTTTTGAGTCCACACATGTTCATAACTCTGCAAAAGCAGCCACAGTTGATGGCTTGTATAAGAGTTAACCCTCTAACAACAGAGCTTTGGCTTTATTGTTGACATTCTTTTGGCCATAACGCTTCAACTGTTTAGGCCATATACGAAATTCCAGCAGATTCTGAAGCAGAGAAAAGCAGCCTTGCACTAATATCCAACAGCGCTTATACAATCAGTCAGCTGGCGCATAGCCACTTCTCTCCGCATCAGAATTCATTGGAATTTTGTTAATTGCGTGAAGGAGTTGCAGTTGTTAAAAAAAGTGTGTTATTCTGTTGTTGCTACATCTCTAGTGTTAAAGAGTTAAGCCCTAAAAATCCTAAGGCAAAATGAACAAAAAAAAAAAAAAAATCAAGGAAAAAACATTTCCATAGATGTATAGTATGGCTAGCAAACAAAACTAGATGATCGAGCTAACTATTGAGATTAGAAATATTTCATAACTCATAAAAAGCGGTCTTAAAAATAATAAACGTGGCATCTTATCGAGATTGCCAAACTAAAGTATTATGAATGTTGTCATGGGGTCTGATCATTTTCAGTGCTCATATGTTTTTTGTTGACATTTTTCAACAGATATCAGTGAAATTAGGCATGTCCAAAGTCATGGATCTAAACTGAACCTGGAAACTGCTACTTTTGTTTTTGTTTTAACTTAAAACTGAAAAAAGCCGTGGTTGGGCTGCTCTGTGGTGAACCATTCAGCCATTCAACCAGCAGGCTTCACTGAGGATTGAAGGTGAACAGTTGCGACGGGCAAGTAAAGCTTCATGAAGCACTGAGGCTTTCCTAAAGTTTTGTTGAAAAAGATTCAAAGCTTCAAGATTTCAATGATGGTGACATCTGGTGGACAACTGAAACCATTGCAACTTCTACGCATGACTGAAGTTCTAAGTTTCAACATGAGTCTCTCCTCTTACTCTCATCTTTCACTCACATCCGATCCGAAGCCTTTTAATTTCTTGGCTCCAACCAACCAATCACCAGCCAACTCTGCCAAAGTAATTGCTCTGCACCTGGATCAGGTGTGTTCAGTCAATCAGAAACTGGGCTGATTCAATCCAGCTAATCAGCATCAACTGAAGCAAGGTTAGCTGCGATACAAGCAGGGTGGTAGCCCTTGAGAAACAGGGTTGGTGACCCCTGCTTTTATGTAAGGGACTTCAGTCCTACTCTCATGTTAAACCTAGTACTCTAAACCAGGGATAGGCAACTTGAGGCCTTGAGGGCCGCATTCCTGCATGTTATCAACACAGCCTGCTCTGGCATGTTGTAATTGGCTGGACACACCTGAACTAAGTAATCAGTAATGAGTAGATTTTGGATATCTGGAAATCATCTCGACACTGTGGCCCTCGAGGCCTGGAGTTGCCTATCCCTGCTCTAAACCAACAGAAAAGAACTAAAAATACACAGCAAAATAAATATAATGACCATTATCGAGTGAGGGTGGATGGATGCCTTCCTCAGTCATTTGGTTTCCGTTTGGAGCTTTTACTTTTTTTTAATGAAGTATATTCAGCTATTTAGGCTTTTGTTCAATGGTACAAGTGATGCTTTCATTCATTATTTGTCGTTTGTTTTTCTCTTAAGTCAAACATATTAATAGCAATTAAAACAAAGTTATGTATTGGAGTTTGTGTTCAAAATATTGACACCAACATTTTTTGTTTTACAATGAATATCAGCCAATATTATATTTTGATCACCATGATAGTAGGCATTGGCCCTGAAAAAAGGCAATGCACAACTCCAGATATCGATCAGACCAATAATCACACAGGTGCACATTGACACAGGTCTATAATGATTCAGGTGCATTATTACACAGGTGCATTGTCACACGGGTGCATATAGGAACAGGTGTACCATCACACATGTGCATAATGCAACAGGCGTATGTTGACACCATGGGTGCATGATGACAAGTGCATAAAGACAAAAGTGCATATTCACACAGGTGTATAGTAACAGGTGCACAATGACACAGGTGCATTATGGCACTAGACTGAGCTGACATCTGGCTCAAAAACTGTATTGCTGGAAAGCTCCAATATTGCTTGCCATTTTTGTTGCACCTCTAATGTTAGGTTGTGAGTGTGTAAGTTAGCGAGAAAACATATAAACAATGAACTCTCAATTTCGGGTGACGGGAAGTTGGGGGGCAGGGTTGCTCCACATCAACGGTTCCAACTACAACTCAGAGGTGAATTTCTAATCAACTCCTACTGCTCTGCAGAAAATATGTCCTAGAAAATTACACATTTTTTGTTTGTTTTTATAATTTGATTTTGCCTAAAAACGGCATAATCATAGTTAAAAGATAAGTAGAAACACTTTTGAAATATATCAAAGATGATTGGAATGGGAATTTGCTAAACAAGTTTAAGTGTTAAGAAAGGAACAAACTTTCTTAGTTTCTCATTCATATTAAAACTGACTACTTGTCTTGAGTGTTCCTATGAATAATCTAAATCACTGAAAAATGATGGAGACTAAACTGCCTGTAACTGGCTTTAAAGACCTTCTCCATCTGATGGGCAGTAACTGTCGATCTTCACGATCAGATGTCATTCATTGTTGTGTTGAGAGCCACTTAAAGGATGCAAACCAGCAAACTGTGACAGAATATGCTTTCATGCAGCTCTTCACACTTGCTCTTGATGAATTGATCCAGTACTCACCTTCAGCAGCTTTCAATTATCCTCCTGAAAGAAGTTTGTCTCAGTTGTAGCTCAGGAAAGAAAGACAACCCCCCCCCACCACCACCACCACCACCACCACCACCACCACCACACACACACACACACACTCTATGTTGGGGTACAATAAAAGTAATAGATAAACTGCTTTGCTGAAAGTTTTCACCATATTTATCAGCTGCTGAGATGTGTTCCATCTCCCATATTGTGCTTTCTCTCTCAATTAAAATAAATTAAACAGATGAAAAGGAAAAAATAAAACCCTACTTTGAAGTCAGAGGCATCTGCTCTTCGTGTTACTGCCTGCAACGGTTTGGAAAATAATTTTAATGCAAAGAGGAAGAGTCATAGAGGGGGGAGTGATGTGTGTGGGGAAGTATTTTTCTGAAAACAGCAGCACACCGATCACTGATTCATTCTTCTCTTGTAAACATGAGGAATCCTGTGTGGGCTTTTTTTGCACAGAGGATTACAGCTGCTAGCAGAGTGCAGCATTGGACCGAGCACTTTACACCTGTAACTGAAGGAGCATACCTCCCACCCTATCTTGCTGAGCTGCAGAATATAGATGGGAGAGAGTTAGGCGAAAAATAAATAAATAAAGGGCTTTGGAGCCAAACAGAATGAAAGGCAAGAAAGAGAAGACTGCCATCAAGTGGTAGGAATGAGACTTGCAACTGGGCTTTTTGGAATTTGGGACCAGGATTGTGTTCAAGACTTCAGTACATGTACTTCACATGTACTGAAAATAAGTATTTAGAATTTCATGATTCGTGATAAAAATCCAAAACATTTCATTTTACTATAATGTTTTTGAAAACAACATTAGGCTTCTAATAATAAATTATACTGTACCAACAGTTCTTGAAATTACAATTTTGATCAACTGTTATTATATATATATATATATATCTTCGAAATGTGTCTTATGAACTCTCAGTGGCATTTCAGTGCCTTCGCCTCTACATTGGGACAAAATTATTTATTTTCAATGTTTTTTCCTGAATTTATGAATACTTGTGTATTTTTAAGGCCATTGTTTTGTGCTGCACACTGACACACAAAAACTTTCATTGTAGTGCTTGTGAATTTGATCTTAAAGTTTCCTCATCCATTCAGTTTGTTGTATCCTTTACTTTCTGAAAACAGTTTTTGGATGTTGCATGAAACTGTTTTCTTTTTTTTCCTAGCCCCACATGTAAGATGTGTGATGCAAAAATAGTAAGGTTCTAAAAGTTTGGATTGATAGAAAAAAAGGGGGTTTGTATGGTCAATATAGTCAACTTAATGTAATTCATTCATCAAGAACATGCTACCACTGGATTTCTAGCAGCTTCTTCTGTTCTGGTGGGGAAATCAGCTTTTAGACAAAGCCTGCAGGTCAGGTCTGGCTCTGGAAGAGAGATTCTAATATGATGTACAGTAGTTCTCTTTGCTTTGAGTTCATGAAAACATGTTTTGTTTACACGTGACAGAAGCTCTTGACTTTTCTTGCCCACTCATCGTCTCCTTTGCCCAGCTCACTGCCAAGAACACAAAGGAAAACAATTACAGTGTTAAAGAGTGCTACAAACTCAGCAGAAATACTGTTTTGCTAAATTTACTTTTAAGCAGAATTTCCTCATGGGGCCAAAGACAGATGTATGCTTCTTACAGGAACTCGAAACACGGCACAGCTGTTGAAGGATTTGCAGCCACAGGCGTTTTCTCTATGTACAGAATTTACTGAAGAATTCTGTATCATCCATGCATCTGCTGCAAGACCCAGATGGGTGACCACACATAAATAATTCCAATCAAAAACAAACTTTAAAAAGTACTATCACAAATATGAAATATTTACAGGACTTGAATTGCAAATGGAATATTCTTAGCACTTTACTGATTTCTTAGAAAGCCCAAAGCGCTATACAGTCACAGTCATATTCACCCATTCACACACTGGTGGTGGCTCCCCTGCCGAACACTGGTGTCAACCTGTGTCTATCAGGAACAGTGTGGCGTTCACTGTCTTGTCCAAAGACACTTTGACACATGGGCGCGTAGGATGATACCAAATTTGCGATCTTTCAACCAGAGGTCAACTGCTCTAACTCTGCACCGTGGTCATCATGCAGAAGTTTTTTGTGTGTTTAGTTTGACTTTACAACTGCTTTTTTATTATTATTTTTCTTTCTTTTTTGTTAAATAAATAGTTCTTGTGGGACATCGAGTATCATTGACATCCAAAGTTTTACTACTACTGGGTCAAGTCTGCAACAGGGGCTCAAACTGCAGTGTGTGGCCGGTGCCAGGAGCCAGACAGTCCCTTTTGGATCCATGTGCAAACCGCTCTATTAGCATAAGCAAACAGACAAGGGCTACGCAGGATGTAGTCAGGAAACTGCGGTTGCCTGGAGCATGGGGGTGGGTCTTCCTTGGGGGGCCCTGGCTTGTACCCAGCTGGGGTGGGGGAATGCTCACAACTCCTGGGTGTTGGTGGGCAGCTTATCTGGGGTAGGGGGGCTCTCGTGGAGTGGGGCTCCGCGCTGGGCCTCTTGGCACAGTGGGAGGACTGCTCTTCTGGAGGGGCTAGGGCTTGCACTTCCTCCTTACTTTGTTCTCTCTTCTTCCCCCTTCTTCTTTTCCGTCCGGTCTAGCAAAAAAAAAAAAAAAAAAAAAAGGACACAAACATAATCAATATGAAGTTCAATTTAAATTACAAAAGGGGTTTGCACAAATATACACTTTGTCTGTCCGGAGATTTTTAACCCCTGATTGTAACAGTAAAATCTGCCCAACACAAGAGGCTCTCAGTTCATATCAGATTGCTCAGCTGTTGGACAGAACAAGTTCCCCCACAAAAAAGAAAAAAACGTAAGTTGAACTTACATAAAGGAGAAATTAATTAATTAATACTATATATTAAGTCACTCCTAGCTTGGTTAGGAGCTGGCTACTGGCTAGCTGCTAGTAGCTAACTTCTGGCTCTTGGCTTGACCTGTTTTCAGACCTTAGATTCCATCCTAACCTTTTGGTAAGTGGTAGCTTATTTACAGTTTTTCATAGTTCATGGACAAAAACCTAAATAATGTTTGATTTTCCACAAAGCTGCTTTGTAAATCAGATGTAATTTCAACTAGTGACTCTAATGTGTCACATCTATCTTTGTCACAGTTTCAACTTATTGAGAAGAATACATGGAGGTGAATGAAGGTTTTGTTTTGATACCAAAATTTTCTTTTACAAACCTAACGTTCTCCAGTAGTTGTCTGTCTTTTTTTGTGTTTTAATGCTTGCAGGGTCCACAAAGCTGGAATAGTTTAATCCGAAGCTCCAGAAAATCGATAAACTCAATATTTGTCTTCACGTCTACTAATCTACCCATCTGTTTCTGTTCATGGAAACAACTGTGGCAGATGGTGGAATATTTTTTGAAGGAACTTTTATCAAAGACAAAAGAATTTTTTTTTTCTTACTGTTGGTATTTATATAAGCATCTTGTAAATAAATGGATACAGAGTTTTTTCTGATAAAAAAAACAATAAAGCAAAGTGGACACAAAGCTACATGACATTTTCATGTGCATTTACATCCCATTATGGGTCACCAGCAAAAGGAACATTTCTCAGCAGTTCTTTGTGCAGTGAGGCTAAAATCAATACATCTGCAATATCACTGTTATCCTGCCCCCTCAAAAATCACAAATGGGGAGGGTCTGCAATGATTTGATTTGCTCTGCTGGTCCGTATAATCTGCATATCACAGAAAAAGCCTCTAAATCCATTTGCTGGATGAGGAAGGAAATAAATGTATAAACAGAAAAAACAGAAGCTATTTTTATAAATAAATCATACTTTTGGAACACCAAAAATCTTTTTTGAGTGTAGTGGGAGTCCAAACGACTCAACCACCTGCAGCGGCAGTATATACTGAATATGCTTGAACCTGTATTGAGGGGAATATGTCAGAAGTTACAAATATGAGCTTTTTCTTTTGAAACTAATCAAATCTGCTTGCAAATTCTTGTAAAATTCAGCATAAAGCGCTTTTAGTCAATGACCAAGTAACACATACAGTATTTTACGCACTTTAAGGCACACTGGATTGGCAATGAATGGTCTACTTTTGATCTTCTGTCATATATAAGGTGCACCAAACTATAAGGCACATTACAAAAAAAAGGTCAAGAGATAAGTCCATCAGTAAGACTTAATTAACTGCATTCACAAAAAAAAAAAACTATAGAACTTGTTTGCAACATGCTACACAATAGCCTTGTTTGCATATTAACAATTTCTGTAAATCCTAACCTTTTTTGCAACAGGTGAAAAACAGTCTGATACCACTAAAATAAATGTTACTGTGACTACACTAACTACCAACCCTGTCAGTAATTTGTAAAAAAAAAAAACAAAAAACATAGTATCAATCAATATCTATATTTTATAAGATTTATATAGCATCAATTATGATACCTTGGGTGGATTGGCAAGTTTATGTTGAAGTGCAGAAATGCTTGTATTAAATATGATACAAATGGTTTAAGTTTTGGCCTGTTACATTAACAGGATTAAAATCAAGACAAGATAGCAGCTTTGATTTTCTTTTTAGTTTCAATCTTTTAAAAGTCGCTTATTGGTGCTGACATTGATGCAACTCCTGCTCTCATGCAGCAGTTCAGATGTTAAAAATCTTAAAGCTGGGAAGGTGTTTGGATCATAGCTTATCGAGTGGACCCAGACTGTGTGTTTCCAGTACAACCGTGCCCTCGCAGCCACTTTAATTACATGCAAATCCTTCAGGGGGCTTTGGAGAAATAGATGTGTTTGCTTGGCTGTCATGCTTGTTCATCTGCGAGAAAAGGCTGGCTCTTAAAAACCTGGGGAATAACACGCATGCAACCTATTTCCCCTCTTGGTTCTGTAATTTTCGACTTTTTGTGAGCAGCGATTTCCTGTTGGTGAAAGAGGGTGCTGCAGAGGTGTGCTGTTGCCATGTGTGCTGTATCTACACAATCCTGTAGCTGGGAGACGAGAAAATGATGAAGCGCTTCGATAACAGATGCTTCATCATCAGACATAAGGCTGTGAGGAGGCATTAAAGCTCCCACAGGGTGATAACAGGGTTTGATATAAGTTTCTGTGGGTCATCTACTGTGAGATGCCACATTTTACCTGCACGCACAATTACTTGTTGCTAAGCTATAGACACACCATGTTATATTTAATTAACTCTATAGAACTAGAACCGGAAATAACCAATAGGAGTTGTTATTTCATGATTTGCTCTGACTGCAAAAATGGCAGATGTAATATCATTAAAAAGTATTTCAAAGTTGGACTTTAAATCAAAGCGGGACGTAATGAATGAGTAAATACGGATAATTACAGCTATTTGATCACCAATTAACTTTTTGGGCATTTTTTTTTTTTCTTTGTGGGCTCTGGTGATTTTTTAGAAAACTTTTGGGCTGGAAAACCATGACTCTATCTGGTAACACTGGCATTTGTGAGTATTTAAAGCCTGAATTTAAACACATGAAATACTGTGAAACACCTGTAATGTAAAATAGATGTATTATATTTAAAAATGTTAGTGTTTTAGATTTTTGTAATTTTTTAAAAATATCTTAATTTTTTCTTGTATTTGTGATGTTTTTATTAAAGATACGCCTAAATCCATTCTAGTTTTTTTTTTTTGTTGTAGTTGCGTCATTAGTTAAAATAAAAAAAAATATATTTGCTCCATACAACCCTTTTCTAAAATGATAAAAATGAAATAGTAAAAGTAATTTAGATTCGTTTGAGCCTAAGTGAAATGTTTAACCCTTTCTGTATCCAATATTTTCCCAGCCTTTTATTTTTTGTTTTCTATCTCAAAATTTGACTTTCACTTTATTTTCACATCATTTTCAGTCAAATAATGCATTATACAAATGATAAAAAAGTAAAAATTTCTTTGAAAAAATAAATAAATAAATATATATATATATATATATATATATATATAAGAAGAGAAGCTTAACATCACTGACCCTCTGTAGACCTTTAACCAAGGCTCTGGTCCTGTTGTCTAAACTAATTGTATTTCTTTATTTTTTTTTACAAGGAAATCATTACAGAATAAAAAAAAACAAAAAAAAAACAGGCCTTTTCATTACATTTTTGCAATGCCGTTAATTTACTGTAATTGGCCAATGAGATAATATACTATACACAAAAAACATGATCATGCTTGGGGCTTTGTTTCATGGGGTAAGGAATTTTACTTTGATTCATGTCTGCTGTGATTCAAACACAAATAGAAGTACATGACCAGGAGGGGGCCTCAGTTTCACAGATTACAGGAGAAATGAGAGCGACTCCTTTAAATCAGGCTTTAGTTACACTTTCTGTGATTTCTCCACAGTCTACATGTTGGACTTCATTAAATATTTTAAAATCAAACGTAATAATAGGATGAAGAAAAAAAGAATATGATGTAACATGATTTTTAAAAATAATAAAGGTGTGATATTTACTTTTTTGACAAATGTTTTACAAAATCATTCATTCATTTTCCAAGCCGCTTTATCCCTTTCGGGGTCACGGGGTTGCCGGAGCCTAACCCGGCTACTCATGGGCGAAGGCAGGGGACACCCCTGGACTGGTCGCCAGTCTGTCGCAAGGGCCACAAACACACACCCATGCACACTCACATTCACACTCACGGACAATTTAGAGTAACCAATTAACCTATGAAGCATGTTTTTGGACGGTGGGAGGAAGCCGGAGTACCCGGAGAAAACCCACGCATGCACGGGGAGAACATGCAAACTCCACACAGAAAGGTCCCCCAGCCAGGACTTGAACCGGGAACCTTCTTGCTGTGAGGCAGGAGCGCTAACCACTGCGCCACCGTGCAGCCCCTGTTTTACAAAATGATCCAGGAAAACTTTTTTTTTTTTTTGGAAATAATAATATAGACTTTTATTTCAGTGTTACAAAAATGAGTTATGAAATGTACAAAACAGAATACAATTACCAATAAGTCACTGAGGAATACATATACCCAAATATAATATTTTTGCTCTTTTCTGTAGCAAAAAATTCTTGTTTTTTATTGTGGCTAATTGTGTGCCTAAGACCCACCTGTGCAATAATCATGCTGTCTAATCAGCTGACAAATCTGTGAGGTGGGATGGATTATCCCAGAATCTAAGAAAAAGAAAGAAAAACTTTCTAAGAAATCTAAGCTGATCTAAGAAAAACTTTACCTCAAAAAGTGCTCACTGTCTCATAGACTGATTTGTGAACAAGATGGGAGAGAAATGGTTATTTTGTGTTTGTAGAAAATGTTTCAGGTGTTTGACTTCATCTCATGACAAATGGGAGCAAATACAGTTTCCTTACACTTGCCTTCCAATATTTTCAGGAAATATACCATTTCCTTTAATCTCTATCCAAATCCTGCCCAGCTCTTTCTGCCTACCAATCCAAATTTAGCTTTCAAACTGGCCTTCATAGCATCTAAAACTAAAACAGTATTTTTCTCTCAAACTTAACACATCATTCGTCTCTTAAAACAGTCTTCGATCACGGGAAAAATGTTAAAAGAACATGCTACAAACACCATTTTCACTGAAGAGGGTCTTTAAAGCCCACCTTTCAGGGAGGCTTTCGACAACTAAGCTTGCAAATTGTATTTTTACAGACGATGAAAATTAGATTTTAATTGAGTTTTTTCTAGTCATATTTTTTTATTTATATACTCATAAAAGTGACTTCTAGTGTCATTAAATTCCCTACAAATAAAGTGTTATTATTAAACAAGTATATCTAAAAAAGTGGTGGTTACAAAAAGTTCAATACGTCAGTCATTTAAAGAACGAAAGTCTTAAAGATTCTATGTTTTTAAGTTCTTTTTCCAGCCTTATTTTCTTGTACTACCTTTACCTTTTAATGATTACGATCCATACAGCCTCTGATGGAAGCTCAGGTTGTTTGAATTGCTGCCTTTAGGTCTTTTGTATTATTGAGTCTGATGTCTTTCCTTTTCTTCTTGACACCAGCTCACAGATTTTCTACATTGGATTCAGGTTACATGTCTGCTGGCACAGTAGCATCATGGTCATTGAAGCAACTTTTGGAAGCTTTGTCAATGCAACTAGGTGTCTAGTCCTGCTGGAAAATAAAATCACCATCTCCATACGGTTTGCCGGCAGAGGGCAGCATGAAGTTCTCTGATGATGTATTGGTTAGAGATGCTTGCTTTGACTGTAAATTTCAGAAACACAGTGGACAAATGCAAGCATATGAAATGACAGCCTGAACCTGTAACCTTTAATGCTGAAAAAGCCACTTCACTGTTTAGAAAGTTCTTTTTTTTATATTTTTCTGGCCATTAAACCATTCATTTAAAAAAAATGAACATATTTACAATCATTTAATTATAAAACTAATGTGCTTTTTTTATAGGTAAAAATTTTAAGTATTTTACTTTTGACAGCAGCACATACATGCTCCTTTCAAAATAAAGTACACCTTGTGTCAAATAAGATAATCTTGGTACAGCAGATTTAGTTAAATCAAATCAAAAATCTGTCATGATGATTTGGGTGTGTCTTCAACCTTTATTTTCTTTTACAATCAAATTGAAAAAATTGTGTAGATTTTCATTCTATAAGTATATACATACAAATGCAATTATATACGTTAAGAACATTGTCTCTAAACAGCAACTACACTGATGTTAGTAGAGGGAAAATAATTTGTGCATTAAGCTTGTTATAATAATAAACCACTTGGAAAGGGTAGATTAAACCTTTTACCAGTATTTTGCTCAGTTATCTGACATGTTAAAAAATGTCAAGATAAATGACAAAATGACTAAACTTAATTACCTCTTAAGTGGGATTTTGCTTCCTCTGCAGGCTGTTACCCAGCACTGATGCCGCTTTTTTCTTCCAATCAATTTTCTGTTAATATGCTTAAATACAACACACTGTGAACAACCAACTTGCTTTGCAATGAGCTTTTGTGGCTTGCTATTTTTTTGAAGGCTGTTGATGACCTGACAAGTCAACAGTCTTCCCAATGATTGAGTTATCTACCAACCCAGACTGAGACTATTTAAGACCTTTGGTGGTGTTAAAGCTAACTGGCTGATTAAGCTGTGCCAACATGAGCATTATGCATTATAACAAATATTATCTAAACAAGTCAATTGTCCTAAAACAACTGACTTTTAAGCTCTGTGGTGGCAGATCTTTTTTGTTGTTACAACCCTACTGACCTTCATGAAGTACAACAGTTACACCACATTCACACTGGGCTCAGAAATGCAAGTTCAAGCAACCACTTCCAAATTAAAAGTCTATCTAAACGTATATATATGTGCATTTCGGACTTTGGACAAAACTCCAACGTCTTAGCGTCGCTACACAATGTTTTAAGTTCATTTTTGGGCTGTACATACAAAACGCATGGTGATTATGCCATCAAAAGTATCAAAAGTTAAACCAGCTGAACTTTGACCAATCAGGGACTTGGATTTGGTAATGACATATAGTTAATGTCCTTTTCAAAACATGGAAGTACCAACTCCATAAAAAATGTTCATGAAGGATAAAATAATATCTGCAGTTTGTACCCGGTCAGAATTATATGACATCAGGTCTTTTATATATCGGAATAGAGCTGTGAAAGTAAAAGCCTGGAGTAAGAGTCACAAGTTTTTCACCGCTTCGAAATTTCACACCAAGCCTCTTCCAAAGTGTGAGTACAAGCACCAGTATCGGCTAGTGCCAGACCTGTGTGAACAAAGTGTGAGAACATGTGAGTATCAGGTTACGACAAACCTTTGTGAACACTAGAAACGCTTTAAAGAAACTCACGTTCAGCACATTCTTGAACGCGCCACACATTCCCAGTGTGTACACTGCTGTACATTGTGTGTTTGTGTTTGAGATTTTTAAAGGAGGATGTTTTTTTCAAAACAGTTTAAATAGTAGTCCATGACAAGAGCCTCGGCGGCCCAAATCTCCTCAATAGCTGACACGCAGTCACTGACGCCTTCTGTTGAGGAAGCAGAGGCTGAGAACTTTGGGGTGGGGCTGTCCATCACCCAAGCTGAAGTCAACAAGCTCCTCAGTGGCAAGGCATTGGTAGTGGATGAGGTCCGCCCTGAGTACCTCAAGTCTCTGGATACTGTGGGAGTGTCTTGGCTGACACGTCTCTGCAGAATCGCATGGCAGTCGGGAACTGTACTGCTGGACTGGAAGACAGGGGTAGTGGTTCCCCTTTTCAAGAAGGGGGATCAGAGGGTGTTTTCCAACTACTGGGGAATCACATTCCTCAGCCTCCCTGGGAAAGTCTATGCCAGGGTGATGGAGAGGAGAGTCCATTCGATAGTCAAACCTCAGATCCAAGAACAACAGTGCGGTTTCCGTGCTGGCCGTGGAACTGTGGACCACCTCTGCACTCTCTCTAGAGTGCTGGAGGGTTCGTGGGAGTTCGCTCATCTTGTCCATATCTGTTTTGTGGATTTTAAAAAGGCGTTCGATCATGTCCATGTGGAGTTTAAGTATCACAGGGTCTTGTTCACGAGTGAGGGAAGATCGGAGAGTGTAACTGACAGCATCTGCCGCTATGCGGTCGCTGTACCGGTCTGTGGTGGTGAAGGGAGAGCTAAGCCAAAAATCAAAGCTCTCAATTTACCGGTTCGTCTACACTCCAATACTCACCTATGTTCATGAGCTCTGGGTTATGACCGAAAGAACAAGGTCCCGGATACCAGCGGCTCACATGCGCTTCCTCTGTAGGGTGGCTGGGCGCTCCCTTAGAAATAGGGGGAGAAGCTTGGTCACCCTGGAGGAGCTCGGAGTAGAGCCGCTGCTCCTCCACATTGAGAGGAGCAAGTTGAGGTGGCTTGGGCATCCAGTCCGGATGCCTCCTGGACGCCTCCCTAGAGAGGTTTTCCGGGTGTGTCTCACTGGGCGGAGGCCCCGGAGAAGACCTAGGACACGCTGGAGAAACTACGTCTCTTGACTGGCTTGGGAACGCCTCGGGGTGTCCCCAGAGGAGCTGGAGGAAGTGGCCGGGGAGAGGGAAGTCTGAACATCTTTGCTTAGACTGCTGCCCCAGCAATCCGAGCGGAAGAAAATAGATGGATGGATGGTTGGAGTTTAAATATCATGAACCCTGATTAATGGGCATTAAAAAATTATACAATGAATATCATATTTGTTCTGTCTCAGGAGGATATGACAGACTCTGCTGTGTGAGGAAGACAGCTTTGATACTGGTTATAAACCTATAAACAACGTTTTACCAAAAAAACAAAAAAAAGTTAAAATATCACGTTTATAATTTGTTTTAAATTAAAATCAGCTTTAATATAGAAACACAAACAATGTATACTTTCCTTTTTTTAATAAAAGTAAATTATGTATGGGAATTTTTGCAAAGTTCAATTTTTATCTGCAAGAAAATAATTTTCCATACATATATATATATATATATATATATATATATATATATATTTCTAAATAACCTTATTAAATTGACTGGATTTATGAAATTGAATGCATTTTACATTCTTTCCTAATGATGTTTGAATCTTTTTCAGTAACACAAAGTCCTGGCAGAGTTCATGACAGGCTGGAAGTGTGTCTGTGTGCGCGTGCACGCGACACGCGCGCTGCTCACTTCAATCCACCTGTTCACACCTCTGCGCTCGCGCATTTAGCAAGGCTTCCTGCGCGGGGCGGCGATTCCCCACATGACCGCGGCGGATGGAGAATCTCCTCACGCGTTTGTTGGTTTGGTTTGGCTTTTTGCGCATCAGCTCTTCAGACTGCACGCAGCGGCTGCGGCGGCGGCAGCTTGGCTGAGATTTCACGCGTAGACTGCGGATTGATCCGAGCGCACTTATTTGAGAACAGAGCGTCACGTCGCCGCGGCGCGGAGGACGCGCTGCCGATCATCTGGAGAGCTCTCCAGCAGCGAGAGATTGTGGCAAACGGGAGTCATGGTGCCAAAGCCGCCGCGGCATTCCATGGCGCCGTGAGAAGTTTAGCCCTCACCACCCCCCCCTTTCCCATTTCCCCCCTCCTCCTTTTTTTCTTTTTTTGGGGGGGTGTTATAGATGTTTTTCGGCGGGATCGGGCTTCCGTGGGGAATTTTCCGCCGTCTCCCCCATCAATTATGTTCACTTTTGCTGCCTTCTGCTACATGCTGTCTCTGGTCCTCTGCGTGTCTCTCATCTTCTTCGCGATATGGCACGTAAGTACATCCGGATTCTTATTATTCCCCTCAGAAAGCTCGTTCCCTCTGATTGGAGGTGTGCGTAAACGGTGCCCAGATTCATCCTCCGCCGCATCTGGAAATTCTCTCCAGAACACGGCAGGTACGCACCTGTGACTGCTGCTGCAGCTTCAGGACCCCCCTTTGCTCCTCATATTTTGCCTCATATTTGGTCACTCTATCCTGACCCAGATACATTTGCTGGGTTTCTTTGTGCAGCTTCCTCCGGATCAATGTCAGAGCAGCTCTGCATCCTCAGATGTTATCACCCTCCTCATTCATCCATGCCCTATTAATGAAGCAGCATCACACAAATCTGACACGGCCACATTTTTTTTCCCTTCTGAAGACTCAGTCTTATTTCTTGGAGAAACCCTCAAAGGCATGCTGGGGTTTATGTAAAAAATGATTTGGGATACAAGTTGAGATGATAGACTGCAGAAGACGCTAACTGTAATTATGGAGATAAGGAGTCCTGGATGGCGAAGCTGATTAATGATGCTTAAAATTGTGCATCAAAAATTCCATATGCTGTGCCTTTATCACAACAATCTGGCATTTTCAACACATGGCTATGCAGCTTCAGCAGGAGTCCACATTTAACTTCCGTTTGCTGTGCAATAAGCAGGCTGTCTATACCCAAAGAAAGCATTATTAGGAGAAGATGCTGCCCCAAAATCCCAAATTTTGACAGATTCCTATTCCCAATCATCTTTAAACTGATACAAGTGAATGACAAAGTCAAGATCTTCTGGTTTAAATGGAGCATAAAGGGAAAAAGATAAGATTAGTCAAGGGGTCTTCAGCCTTCAACACTTAAAGAGCCATAAGGGTCGATTTCTAACTCAACAGAACCCAGTAAGAGCCACAAAATCTTGCTGCACCCTTAAGAAAAATAAGACACTCCTTCGTATTTGTTCTTTTTTTAATATCTACAAATGAAATTTTGTTTTGGGGCATAAATAAAGCATAGTCATAAGGAGAAAATAGCATTTTTTTTTCTTAATATGAAATAGTTTCTAACTTGACAGACCTTCACATGACTTCCTTTCAAAATAAAAGACAGCTTGCGCCAAATAGGGTAATCTAAATGCAGCAAATAGTTGGTTATGAAATGTCAGCTTTGATTAAAAAAAACAAAAAACTGTACACTATGCATTTACAATTTATCGCAAATATATCATCATTGCAGTATACCTGTATCGCAAAAGTCGCCATTTTTGTTCACCTTTCCCATCAGGTGTCGCCACGTCGAATCAGACGGCGTAAACTGCAATAAATGGTTACTTTTAATATTTACACTCAAGCTAAATCAATCTCATGGCAGCTTGAAATATTTCATGAATCAAATAGAGCCCTTCACACGTTTGACCAATTGGATGGATCCCTTTTATGGTAGATGCCCACCTGGTGATGTAGACGGTGGTGTTTTGGAGTATAATTTAAGTAAGGTTGACTTTTATTCTATTAGTTGTTTTTCTTTTGCTGTTGTTCATGTATCGCGAGTCATGTCGTCACCCAATGTTAATCACTAATACCGCACATCGGAAGTTTCCTCATTTCTTGCAGCCCTTTGCAGTTGAATTTATTGTTGTTGGTGCATCTCAGCCATAAATTACTAAACATAATTTACTAATTTCAAATCAGAGAAAATTAAGTGACCCCTACCATATTTTTAGGCCAGAATACAGAGGTAGAGCGGTCAACCTCTGATTGGAAGATTGCAGGCTTGGGCTCCCACTCTGCGTGCCTATGTTTCAAAGTGTCCTTGTGCAAGGACTGAACCCCACATTGCTGCTGGAGGTTATAGGTTGGCACCAGTGTTCAGCAGAGAAACCACTATCATTGTGTGAATGTGTGTGTGCGTTGATGAGTGGGAACATTACGGCTAACGTTATCAGGAGATTTGCAGAGCCTTAAAGTCCATAAAAATAGGTTACTTTTTGAAGTAAAAATCTTAGACAAATGAATCTATAGTTTATCCAATTATATTGTGAATTAAATCCAATAGTAAAACTGTAAATCAAATGTCCTTACTTCAATATTAAGTCAGAATTTTATCTCAATTTCCTCTCTGATATGTAACTTTATGCTTCTTTATTTGGGAGTCAGGGGGTTGAGGGCAATGTATGTATTTGACAGTGAAACCCAGCCTTACCTGCAATGACAATGCCGCCTTTATCTGTAATGTTCTATGATTATACACAGTGAATGAATGATGGGTCCATGCACAAACAGAGAGGAAAATTGAAATAAATTATTTTTTTTATTCTTTTTTTTATGAGTGAGATATTTCCCTGTAACAGAGTGCTGTGTTGAATCCACAGGCTTCTCAGGATCACAGTGGATCTTAACACAGATCAGCACATCCAGGGCACTTTGCTCTTCTTCATTGTCTTCCTGGCACCTTTTTCGTCTTTTAACTAAAACACATGAGATTTGTTTCACTGACATGCTTAATTCAATTCAATTTCATGAATAAAGCCCAATAGAGGTGTAACAATTACCCAATGAATAGATTTATATTCCTATGTTATGGTCCAACCTGATCAATCTGTTTTAGGCAAGTTGTTAATCGAATCAAATCAAATTGATCTAAACCATAGCAAAACAGTTTTTAAATGAAGTAAATTGAATATATAAATCTTGGAAAAGACTATTCGAGTTCAGGCACAGTAGATTAATTGTACTATAATGTAAAAATGACCAAGTGTCATCACAGCCTACAACACCCGTGTGATGGCAGCAAAAAATGATCAAACCATCATTACAGTCCAATGTGTGGAAACACTTTGAATTTAGCAAAGACGTGATCATACAGTTCAGCATCAAGTTCTATTAATGCTCTGTTTGTATTATTTTGATGTGGAAAAACAACAGTCGGTTGAACTTTATGAAACTAAAATGTGAATGGATTTGCCATTATATCTTGTTTATTTGTTTGTTTGTAAACATATTTAATTAAAAATTTGATAGTCATAAGTTGGACGCACTAAGAAGCATGAGTGATTCTGTTGTTTGGTGGCACACTCTAGTCATTAGTAAATCACTAGCCATAACTACCCTTACGGCTAGATATGGGCTTTCTGTGGCAGAAAAATGGGCAAACTAATGCAGGACATTCAAGGACCACACACTTATCACCTGAATAGTACAGGTTTTTTGTGTGAGCCAGAGAATTTGGAGGGGGGTAAAAAAACCAAAAATCCGCATGACAAGCCTGCGTCTCACCTACTCCACCTTTAATTTAACCTTGCATGTTGCATAAAGCCAGACACACACTGGGCTTTTGTGGCGCATTCATAAAATGCATTAAACAGGCATTCTTGAACATTTTAGCATATGGTGTTCACACAGGTCTGTTGCTACCCGATACAAGCGCATGTACTCACAGTGGAAGAGGCCCTGTGCGAAATGTCGAAGTGGTGCACACATCCAGACTTTTTCTTTCACATATCTATTCCGATATATGAAAGACTTGGCGTTATATAATTTTGAGCATGAACAAACCGCAGTTATTAATGTCTTTTATGATCAATTTTCAAGCAATTGGCACTGGTTTTGAATTGAATGGTACCCAAATGTCACTACCAAATCCAAGTCACTAATTGATCAAATTTCAACTGGTTTAACTTTTGACGTATGCACAATTGCCATGTTTTGTGTTTAGAGTCTGAAGACGGACTTAAAAACTTGGGTAGCGATGCGTGAATGTAAGAGTTTTGAAAGTGGAAGCCTGAAATGCGCATATGGGTGGGTGTACATAGACTTCTCATCAAAAATGGTCACTTGAACGCGTATTTCCGAGCCCGATGTGAACATAGGCTGTCACTGAAGGAGCATCTTTGGCGGCTGATGCTTAGTCCAGATCTGAACCTAATATCTTTTCCGCCACCCTCCACACTGAATCCAGGCTCAGTCCAACAATCGTATCAAATCAAACTTTATTTATAAAGTACCTTAGTAACAAATAGTACTTTAAAGAATCAAAACACCTTTCAAACTATCAGTTTCTTTGTGATCCTGGAGTTTTAACAGTTTTTTAGGAATGTTTTATTTAAATTTGTTTGAAACAGTTAGTCCACGCACAGTAAAAGAAAGTTACCACAACTGTTTTAGTGTGATGTAGAGATACCCAGTGGGGAATTTTTTTATTTTTTTTTGTTGATTTTATTACTTTCTGTTTTTTCATTGAGGGCTGCATGGTGGCGCAGTGGTTAGCGCTCCTGCCTCACAGCAAGAAGGTTCCCGGTTCAAGCTCTGGCTGGGGGACCTTTCTGTGTGGAGTTTGCATGTTCTCCCCGTGCATGCGTGGGTTTTCTCTGGGTACTCCGGCTTCCTCCCACCGTCCAAAAACATGCTTCGTAGGTTAATTGGTCTCTCTAAATTGTCCCTAGGTGTGAATGTGAGTGTGCATGGGTGTGTGATTGTGGCCCCTGCGACAGACTGACGACCAGTCCAGGGGTGTACCCTGCCTTCGCCCATGAGTAGCCGGGTTAGGCTCTGGCAACCCCGTGACCCCGAAAGGGATAAAGCGGATTGGAAAATTAATGAATGAATGTTTTTTCATTGTGTCATTTGGAAGGGTTCGTGCATCTATGTTGTAATTTTGATCTTCACTTTCATCAGTGCAGATCTATAATGCGAACTTTGATCATTGTGAATCATGTTTTTTTTAATTAGTCTGTCTTTAGCCATTTTTCAGTCTTAATAGAATTTCTAATCCCTGGTGTTCACGCTGCCTTTGGCGGTTTAAGGTTGTGTTCAGTCCCATTCAAATGTTCTCTGCAGCCCTTTCTGGTTTAGGCTTATTTGTACAAGTTTGTAGTTCATTCCTTTTGGAGGGGTTTTACTATATTGTGGATTTTCTTCACCTTTTTTTTTTATCTTAATTTTTTAACACAGGCTTTTTAACAGGTTTCAGTTATTTTCTGTGTATTTATTTAATCTCTTTAGAGCATTATTTAATTATTTGTGTTCCTTTTTAGCCATTTTTACCATTTTGTGCCTTACTGCTTGTTATAATTTTATAGGATCATAGTAAATGCGGGATCTTCCTACAATTTAGGGTTAGAGCTTTGTAAGGACTGTGTCATTTTCTGGCTATGAATAGTTCAGCTGGGATTTCAAATTAAAAGTTATGTTCAGCTTTGCTAGAAGCGCTTAAGTCCTTCACATGCTGGCATCACACAAAAAATAAACAGGTCCTTCTTGACAACCAGATAGTGAAGTGGTGCTGCCTGCTATCGCCATGATTGGGTACCACCGCTGAGGGAAGATCTCTGTGCTGGAGGCGCTGTCAGGGGTGATGCTGCTAAGAGGAAGTGATTGGTTCTGGAATATTCAAAAAATAGTGATCACTGCTTTCAAAACATGTTTTAGACTCTTTTTTAAAATCCTAATTATCAGGAAATATTTGTTTAAGAAAGTGGAAAAAATATCAAGTTTGGCACACCTTTCAAGACCAGAAGCCACACGCCACCATGGGAACAACAGGGTCTCGCAATAGTTGCCCCACTGCGTGGAAGTCGAAAGTTTCAAAGTGACAGCCCACACATAAGCTGGGTTACACTAACACTCCTCCTTCTTCTTCCTCAGATGCAGTTTCTTGTGCTTAGGTGGACATTTAGGAACATTGACCCTATAAGGGATGTTCTCATGTAGCATCCACACTAAGAAGGTCGAACGTCTGGGAAGACAGAACCTTGACTGCAGGTGAAAGTCTTGCATCTGTTTTTGTGTAAGGAGGATGTTCTTTCATTAGGGCGTGCAGAGCCTTGTTCTTAATCTATGATCCGTTTTCAATCATACCATCGCATGACAGGAACATGAGCTCCCTCATGAATTTCTCCCCTTTAATATGCACTGTCACGCACCCCATGCCAGGGTAATCCCTGCTCCCTATATCTCTCCACCTGTCTGGCGAAGCAGAGCCCTCTTCGTTCTATGTCATTTACAATAGCATTTGTGATGAATGCTAATGTGGCATCCTTGGACTCAGGGACCCCTGGTGACATCAGCTAAAGGAAGTGGGTTTAGTCCCAGAACAGTCGTCTGTTATGGCCCACAAAGAGACAAATATATGGCACCCACCTCAACTTCAGTTCCTCTAGTGCTAGCTGAAAGCAGAGGAGTGGGTCCTGACGGTCCTTTTTTACCAGTGAAAGGCAAGCGTTCCTGACTCAGGAATTTCTGTAAGTATT
This sequence comes from Adrianichthys oophorus, assembly GCA_036245035.1. Taxonomy (NCBI): domain Eukaryota; kingdom Metazoa; phylum Chordata; class Actinopteri; order Beloniformes; family Adrianichthyidae; genus Adrianichthys; species Adrianichthys oophorus. The sequence goes on along the minus strand of BSAI01000101.1, from coordinate 18,398,520 downwards.
GCTCAGAGCGTACTGGCCTTTTGAGCTGGCCATGACATTCCACTGTCTTCCTTGGGGCCAGAGGAACTTTCTGGTTCCTGTACACATCACCAAGGAATGCCAGCCACAGTTAGGCACCAATTACAGGTGCTGATGCCCCCAGGTACTCAGACAGGACAAAGACCTGCTCCACCCTGAGCATCTGGGTTTGGTCCTTGTCCAGTTTTTGATGAGTGGGGGACAGACATTGGCTATAGATGAAGAGTGTAGTGCAAGTCACAGAAACCCCCTGACCCTTGTCATTTTGTCTAACTGGCTGGCAGATGTTCCCAAGGCACAGGAAAGCCTTCCATATTTGTGCATATGGTATACCCATAGACCAGTTCCTCAATTGCTTGCTCTGTCTGGTATGTCTTCCAGGTTACATCATAGCAATCCTTGCCAGAATTTGTTTTGTAGGCAGACTGGAGGACTTC
>BSAI01000101.1:18213002-18398055 GCA_036245035.1 Adrianichthys oophorus | reverse complement strand
ATGTTCCAGGAGTTCCCACAGCATGGGTTCACAAAAGAAGTCCTCCACTCTTATGACAATAAGGTAGATGTCACCCCGGAAGGGACATACCTGCTCCAGGTGGCAGGTTAGGGGCTTTTCCTTTTTCAGCTAGAGGTCCTTAAAATTTTTAATATCCTTCTTTGCATTGCCATACATGGCACTGAGAATGTTTGCCTGAGCACAGTCAAAAGCCTACCATCCAGATTAATTTGGAAGTTGGCACACTGGGACATGCTTAAGCATGGGATACAAGCTCCCCCTTGCACCCACAACCTCACGACCTCCTGCAAGCCCTCTCTGTACCACAGTAAGTGTAGCTGTCGACCACCAACCAGACTTGTAGGCCTTACTCTACATGCAACTTGTACTGATAAAGATCTTAACCCAGCAATGTTGATCAAGTCACATACTTTCAAACTACTCTAGCTCTTGTCCAAAGAGGTACTAAGTGATAAGAACTTCCAGGTCTGGATGTGCTACCTGACTAATAGCCCCATCCAACAGGCCCAGGATGAAATCCCGATCTTGCTCGAAAAGATTGAACCTAGACAGGTTGGATATGCTTTTTTTCTTCACAGAGTCCCTCATGATGTCATACGAGTCTGCAGCTCAGGAATGAAAGCTGTCCTTATTTGATTGAGGACCATGCTGTCTGCAACTGGCCTCCCAGGATTGGTTTCCTGCCGTAAAGATTGTACTTTGGTACCACAGAGTTACAGGGAATTAATGTCCGTGTCTGGGGGAGAAAATCGTAAAAACCACATATACCCTTACCCTAACCACTTTAATGAAGTCATGTATATCTTAACGATTGATGTTAAAATATTGATTAACATCAGCCAGTATCTCTAACTTGATGCTAAAGTTTATTGGTAAAAAAGCTGGCATTCTTTAAAAGGGAAAGTCTACGTTGTGCTTTTGGGAAAATTTAAGTCGGACGATCCAGATTGTGGGCTTCTGTGAAGAAGCAGAATGGCAAAGAACAGAGGGACATCATCAAGCTGACACCATTCCTGCTTTTATTTGGGGCGTCTAGGATATTCTGGGATGTTGGTCATAATTTAGATCAGGGACTGTCCGGCCGGACGCTGCCTCTGTCACCCTGCCAACTTTGGGTCAACTGGTTATGTTTTTAATCATAAGCCATATTCAGTTATGCTCTGTTTTTCTCGTTATAGGACACCAAGTTTCCAGTTATTCACCTGTCACCTTATTTTTTTCTATTGTTTTCCATTCGTCACAGTCAGATCCTCTTATCTTCAACACTTTTAGATAATTTTCAGGCTTTTATTTCACATTTTAGTTCATGCTTTTTCTAAAATGTGTTAAAATGCTGGAAAGAGTTATTTTTCACCACAAGCCTGCATTTGTCTTCATTTCCAACTAAATTCTTTCTAAAATTTAAGACATCACTTTAAATAAAGCTGGACTTAGTTTTTATGGTCAATTTTTGGTTGGCTGGAGTAAAACCTGCCTTTATTCAATGATAGCTGGGTTAGGCTGTGGAACCAGAGCAATAGATAATGGATGAAAGAATTTGTTTCTGACATAGATCTTTTAAAGGTCATGATGCAGAGTGTTTTTGAGTGCGGTACTGTGCGGTTTGTCGCCAAAACAGTAACTCAAATAACAGAGTGGCGCTGGGTTATTTTTGTTAGGATTCTCACTTCCAGATGGTTTTGACTGCATTTTACTTCTGCACAGTAACTGTTGCTTCCTGAATGACTATGACTTTACATCACGCTGGGATTTTGACAAGTACACGATTTTGGCAGATTCAACAGAGGTCCTGTGTGAATGCCCTTTGTGCTGAACAACAACACTTCTTTTTGAAACTTTCTGGCAGTTTTTTTTAGAAAGATATTTTTAAAAAAACTTTTTCAGAAATGTAATGGATTATGTCAAAATCGCATCGCACTGGTGAAAAATGGACTAGAAAATATGGGAGGCTAAAGATTCAGGTGTGTTTTCTGTACCACAGACACAAGTAAAATAAAAAGATGTAAAAGTTAAGATGGAAATTATGTACCGTAAACAATGAAGACTTTTTTATTAGGTTTATTGAAGCTTTTAAATAAATGTCTATATTTACTTACTTACTTAAATACACATAGTTATGAAAAGTAGATTTAAAAAAAGAATCGCATCGCATTGATAAGCTTAGCTACTTTTGATATGATGGAAAGTTCTTCCCTAATTTTTCCGTTAACTGCTTGTAGAATTGGAATTAGTGTATGTGTAGGGCCCCTGCGACAGACTCGCGACCGGTCCAGGGGTGTCCCCTGCCTTCGCCCATGAGTAGCCGGGTTAGGCTCCGGCAACCCCGTGACCCCGAAAGGGATAAAGCGGTTTGGAAAATGAATGAATATATGTGTAGGTCCTTTTTGAGTGACTGACCTCAGGCCAGTTGGATTTGCAGCTTTACATCCATGATTAGGAGTCTGACACTTGAATGCTCACATTTTCCCAAAGTTTAGGCTGAAGAAAAAATATTTGCTAGTGGAGCGTGGCGCTCAGTAGTGTTGTCCATGTGTTGTTGACCATGTATGAGAGCGTGTTCTGCATGTCAGTCAAGTGGCGTACTACATTGCGAGAATAATGATTGGTGATTTTTTAAAAATATATATTTATTTGATGATTTATTTTTGATGACTCATAATTTACCCACACTTCCTTTGAAATTAACCAGTTGATTGCGATCGACGTTTTGGGCACCCCTACTGTAAATGAACTGAAAATGTTGAACATTTTGGTGTTTTGGTGAAAATGTTGCAAAAAAAATCATGTCCATACTAGAAAAGTTGTAAAACCACAACAGAAAAAAAGGTGAAAAGTTCCATGTTTTTTACATGACATCTGGGTACCACTGCCCAAGGAAGGAATGGATTTAAAGGTTCAGAGTTCAGATTCTATTTACCCATTAATTTACCTGGGTCTAATTCAAAATTCTACTAAATCTAACGCTTTGTCAGCACTCAGTACATTTTACTTTGTTACTCATTGTAGTTTTTCAAATGAAACAAAGTGTTTTATGAACTGGACAGTCAGAGCTAAATACATTTTTATCACACTTTTTGTTTACAGTTCATATGGTTCTAAGGGTCAAAAGCTGCCATCTTTGTTCATAAAAAAACCCCACATGAACTGTTTTTCAGTTTCATTCTAATTAATTAACCCGCAAGAAAATTAGTGTAACATAGTTTTGTCACAATAACAGGATCACGGTGATGATGGGCAGTGAACCTTAGGGATATTTGACTCACCACAGTTAAGAATTAGGGCAGAAAACTGGAGTGAAAGAAATGAAAAAGACGATAGTAAATGGGTTTGGAATATATATTTAATGATCCTCATTTTGGTTTTAGAGAACCCGATAAAAGCACTAAAAATGGATGCCTTTAAGGTTAAGCTGCTTCTGCCACTGTGCTTCTGTAAGTCTGAGATAGCAGCTCAAGGTGCCCCTGTAATATTTGAGGGAGACGAAATGCACAGGAGGAAACAAATGGTTGCATTTGCAATGAAGCAAAGAGTCAACCCAGCTTTCTGGCATCAAGTACCAAAGGCTAATGGAGGTGGTAAGCCGGTTTGGCTTACCATCGATCCGCGTGTTAATTAACCCCTGCCGGCTCCTCATCCATCATCCTGACTTCATTGTTTCTATTGTTCCACTGCACACTGCACACCCTCTAGGGCTATACTGATGATCCTAATCTCCTCTCCTTTTCATCGTCTGTCGTTCTCTATTCTTTCTTCCCCGTTTCCCCCCTCCGCTTCTCCATCCAGCTCCTCGCATTTAAATATTAAATCACTTGACTCGAAAGGTGTGCATTTTTTACAGGCTGAGTTTTCATTCATTTGAGCTCATCAGGTGAAAACGGTGTCGTTGAAAGCTCTGCGTCCGACTTGTGACAAGTGCGACGTTTCAGGATAAGCTTGATCAAAGATACTTCTCAGGGTTTAAGTAACCCTTGACATTTAATTTTTCCTACACATTGGGAGGAATCTTTATTTACTGTACTTATTGATTCGTAAGTGATACTTTTGAAAAAGGATACTTTAACACTTTAGGTGGTTGTGTTAGGAAAGGACTTTTCGCCCTGACTTTTTAGGGACTCTTTTCCTATCGGAGTACAGACAGAAAGTTTTGCACGTTTTCAAACTGTTTTGTCTTTTGTTTTACTCTTGGGGACAATTAAATTCAAACCAACATCCAGCCTGAAGTATAACTTTTTCGCGATGGCAGCAAAGGCTGTAAGTGCTGTTTTCTTTCCTTTTGCTTTTGTCACTTTCAACTTCTGCTAATATAATGGAGAAAGCCCATAGGATCTTATTAAATGAAATACTAATGCAATCAAACAATTTCTGCTTGAAAAGTCAGTAAAGAAAAAATATTCAGGACAGTTAGCCAAGACACATCCAAATGCCCATCAAATATACATCAGTCGTGCTGCAAATATGTTTTTTTCCCTTCTTTGTGGCTCAGGTCCAAAATCTGCTGTGGATCATAAAGAAGTGTTCCAGGATCAAGATATTGAAATTGTGTTTCAGGCTGTTTTGTCCCCAGGGGACTTGAAGCACCGTATTTGAAGACTTTTCCCAATCATAATGATAGAGTGATGAATCAGTAATGCCAAGGTCAGTGGAGGGAAGCTGAAAGGTAGAGAATGCAATCAAGGCTACAGTTTCCTTCATACACAGGATAAGGTAGGGATCTGAAGCAGGCTAACATAAACAATTGGTTCAAATAAAATTACAATGTAACAATGCATGAACATGCACATATAGAACCCAAACACACACAGTGATATAATTATCATCGTGCAGCTATCCCATAGTGCACACATACTGGAGACATATAGTATCTCAAGTGCAAATTCACCAACTGTCACATTCATATCTTTAACAATCCTCTCCTGAGGCTTACTTAGTCGAGCAGTGACAGCTGCTTTTTTTTTTTTTTTCTTCTGAGATTTTACAGGTGCTGCATCATATGCAGCCGCGCTGGATCCGTTAAATAATTTCATCAGTACTTTGTGTCACCGTCTCAATCTCATGGAGCAGTGGTGGGTGGTTGGAAGGATCTCGCAGCGCTAATCCGAGACAGTCTTTTTTCTGGTGTCGCGATGTATGTTAAAAGTGAATGCATTGCCTCAGGGGGCAGATTTGATTTCGCATTTGAAATTGAACAGTTAACATGCTGATGACAAGCTGGAGTCAAAACCGGAGTGTAGATCAGACTAATTTTTAATATAACCAGTCATATTTTTAATTTTATTTAATGAAAAAAAGAAAGTGTTAGTATTTATTCACAATGGAAAATGCTTTTTTAACATTTTATGCTCTAAAGTTATCATAAAGACATCATTGCAGGCCGTATCATGCTATTTTTGCCTTATTTACATCAATAGCATTCGTTTCTTGAGTAATTTTGAAATCAGTTTTTTTTTCTGGAGTTGACCCTGATACTAATGTTAACCCTGACTAAGGATGTGGAGCTTAGTTGCACTTCCTGTGGTCACAATAACAACTTACTTTGAAATATTTTAAGCTTTCTCCATGTTTGTTTCACAGCAGGACTATTTTTCTTGCTTGAAAATGTGTTGCCTGAAGTATTTCTGGCAGAAATCCTCACACTTTAACACCAGCCATGATGAGTAACTGCAGGAAAAGTTGATTACATACGGGGAGAGATGACTCAGCATAAAAAATAAATACAGACGACAAGATGATATACCATATGTATCATATGATTTGACTTTTGTGAGACAAACAAAGCTCCAAATGAGATTTAAAACAATGTGATTGTTGGGTATTGCAGCTCTGCAAAAACAAGACTGCATAAAAAGGAATGTAGTGTTGGATGAGTGGCACATTCAAGCTAAGTACACATCCGGCATGTGATGCGCGTTCAAAAACGCACTAAATGTTTTTTCTTGAACGTGCTTTTAGCATATGGTGTTCACAAAGGTCTGTCGTACCGAATGCGTGTGCATGTATTCACCATTAGAAGATGCTTGGTGCAAAATGTCAAAGTGGTGCAAAACTCACAAATATTTCTCCAGGTTTTTTCTTTCCCAGCTCTATTCCGATATATGAAAGACTTAGTGTTACATAGTAGCCGCTGAGCACAAACCTCAATCATTAATTTCTCCTTCATGATCACTTTTTAAATAATTAGTGTTTTGAAAAGGACGCCAACTATACGCCACTTCAAAATCCGAGTCACTGATCTGTCAAAGATCAGCTGGTTTAAACTTTTGTTGCACGTATCGTGTATAGAGCCCGATAACAGACACAAAAACTTGTGTAGCAACGCATGTTTTGAACCCGCAAGTCTGAAATGCACATATGCGCTCGTTTTTATAGACCTTTCATTAAAAGTGGTTGCTTGAATACACATTTCCAAACCTGGTGTGAATGTTACATAACACTATGGGCAGGTATTGTATTGATGCAAATTTGCACAGACAAATGTCATCCCAAGACAGTATCTTTTGTAATAAAAACACTTGTAATCCCCTGTGACCTAAAGCTGTTTTACAATTTGTTACAAAAATATTCCATGGCTGATTGCTGTCCCTATCAAAAGCAGAAAAAAATCCTGTTTTTGAAGGGAAAAGCTCAGTTCCAACATGTGCTCCAGTGACTCAAAACAATCCTTCCAAATCAGTACTGAGTAAAAATAACAAGCTACAACATTAGCATTTTGATGTGAGGTAAAATCTTCAAGCCCCAATCCAAACCCTCTTGCAGAAGTGGCAAAAATCCACCATGCAAACAAGAAAAGACTGACAGTCCAGCTGTTGAAACAGTAGGACCCTGCTGCACACATTGCTCAGAGTAAACAGGATGCTTGTTTGAGGGCTATCTTCATCCACATAGAGGTTCTGGGTTTCTGGGATTAAACTATGAGGAGAAAACCAGCCGTACTTTAAAGTATTTTTAACGTTTCTCAGTAGTTGTGCAGTGTAAAAGTGAAAACAACAACTTTGTATATTGAAAAAAAACATTTTTAAAGGCCTTTTTGTATGTTTCCCTGTATTAGTAAGATTCTACTTTTTATTTCACACTAACAATAGTTTGTCCTTTTAGCAATCTAAAAACATGTCCTGTTCTTTACTGGAATTCTAAACTCTTTCTTTCTGTGTTTGTCTGTCAGATAACAGCCTTTGATGAGCTCCAGGCTGACTTTAAGGTGCCGATTGATCAGGGGAATCCACTCCATGCGGTAGGTTTGACTTCTCCTTTTTGATTTAATCCACTTCAAACCTTTTTTTTTAATCAGTTGCTATACCTTATGGAAATGCCATTTAGTTATGAATCACATAAAAATCAGCTCAGATCAGCCACTAGATTATTAAATGTATATATAAAGTAAAATTAGTCTAAAATTAGTACTCTATTCATAATTACCTTACAAGACATACATTTATATGTACCTGTATGGCAGTAATATATTCACAAAGATCATAAAGATTGTAAACTGAACATGTTTGCTCATCTTGTGTTTTCATTAATTTGACACGAGTGGTTTGGGGTACAGCCAGGTCTGTTTTGATTGGCTCCTGCTAATTGACTTACTTTTGTTTGGCTTACTGTTTACAGTTTGAACCAAAGTGTCTTGTAAAAACACAGAAATAAAGATTGATCAAATGGAAATGTTACAAACTGACAGGAAGACTAAACGCATTGTTTGTTATGCATCTGCAGGTGAAACTATTCCTGCTTTGTAAACTCTCAAGGACTTTTGCAGAGAATATTTAGTCCCCCACTGTTTTTTTTCTTATCCTGGTCCTCGGGTCTCATAGTTTTGGAGTGTCTTTTAACCAAACACTAGCTTCTATTGACTATCATTTTGATTCTATGTTCACACCAGGCTTGGCAACGCATGTTCAAGCGAAATAAACTTCAAAACGTTCAATAAAAAGTCTTCTGTATATAAACGTAAGATTGTATTTATAAAGATAACATTTGTTATTTTTTTCAAGAGTTAAAAACATTTGTATTGATGGTTTCTTAATCGTTGTCAGAAATTATACTAATATTCATTCAAAAATTGGGGTGGGGCAAATCTTTTTGCTTTGGGAGCAGCTGTCCCGCTTTGCTCCCTCCAGCTCCGCCCCTGAATTATTATTAGATTATTACAAGATATTAATATAAAAACACGCCAAAATCCACATTTTATTTCTTGAATCAGCTCATTTGCACACAACCAGCGGTGCTTGCTTTTAAGTTGTGTTTTTTTAAGGTTTGTTAACATTGAATAATCACAGTAGGCTCCTCCATTTGATCACTGAAAGGCTAAGCACCCAAACTAAAACTCATTTTACATTCCTGACGAAATACGATACGCTTGAATGTGATTCCCAAGAATTTTTTCCAGGTCAGCAGGGATTTAGAAACGAAGTGTGCTGTTTGAATGGGACAATTAATTTATTAAATCTCAGCAATTAATATTAATACAAGTCAATTTAGAGCATAATACAGCGGATTTCAGATATGTTCTCATTTCTCTTAATAAAAATTATGTTTATGTTCAAATTTATGTTATTAAATATAGACTTCTAAATAAATAGCTTTTATTTAAACCCATTTTTTCAAAGAATGTTCTGGTCCTCATTTGACTCAGACAGAGAAGTATGTTCTTCTGCATCACAGAAATAATCGGGACAATTTGCGTGGTAAAGTACACATTCGGGATGGCCTGGTTTGGAAAACTGCCCGCAGTTAAGTTGTTTTAGGATAAATTTGAGCCTTAAATCTCTCCCCCTGGAGCCTCTTGGACCTTCACTCTCACAGTGTGCTCTTAATAATGCAAAAGCTCAGAACAAGACTTTCGACTGAAGGTGACTTTGACTTAAAAGCTTTGTCTGTATAGTTTCTCTGAAGCACATTGATTGTTGAAATCTTTGGGGATGCGTGGAAGACAGGAAACAATGCTTAAAGGGGACTAAAAAATAAAGATCCAATGCGGGTGGAAGAAGAGATAAAGGATGAAGTAGGATTTTGTTAAACTAACTGAAAGGATTGTTAATCATAAGGGGATATATTTTCTTGTTTGCAATAATATTATTTTGGCATGTTATTCAATTACTCCATAGGTTGTTTGGGGAAAAAACATATTTTTGGTGCCCTTTTGCATTAGCATTTTATTTTATTTAAATATTTTGTTTATTTATTTATTTATTTTTGTCCTATGGAATCTCTAGCTTACAGCCCTCATGAAATCAGCTAAACTAATAAAACGTTTTATTAGTCAAATTTCCCACTCTGTTTCATTCATGTCTCAAGTTTTTAAGTGCATTTTTGGGCTCTCTGTAAAAAAACGCACTGCAATTGAGTGCACATCCAAAGTTAACCAATAGATTTTTGACCAATCAGAGGCTCTGACTTGGTAGCGATGGATGGTTAGTGTCCTTTTCAAACCTTGGAAGTGCCAACCTCTTTCCATCCATTCATTCATTTTCTAAACCTGTTTGGCCCTTTTCAGGGTCACGGGGCTGCCGAAGCCTAACCCGGCCACTCGTGGGCGAAGGCAGGTCACCAGCCTGTCGCAGGGCTTGAAAATCTGTCATGAAAGAGAAATTAATAATAATGGTTTGTGCTTGGCTAGAATTATATGACAAGTCTTTCACATATCAGTGACATTTTGCACCAAACCTCTTCCAGCTGTGAGTACATGCGCTAGTATCGGGTAGCAACAGACATGGTGTGCATGTAGCAACAGAGTTTCATTATCCTAACCTCATCCCTTTCCACCAAGATCAAGAACTTTTGAAACAAACATGTACATTCACGTATGCAGACACTGTCTGCCGAAAACAGATTTTATTCTACACGCCCATAAAGAAAGCAGCTTGCTGTGCACAGCAGTGATTTCACACTTCCACACGAGCACAGATGTCCTGTGACAAAAAAGACATTTTAGTTTTAACTGTACTGTTGCCTTGAGTGTGTTTCTGCTTGTGTTTTTTTATAGCTTGTTGTTTTTTTTATTTTGCAGCATAGCTATTTTTTTTAGCTCCATGCTAACAAAAAGTTGCAGTTATTTTGATAGTCCAAGCCTTCTTTTTATATCGGCATAATGTTCCATCTCCACTCTTAACGCCTTGTCTCTCCTGTTGCTTCATGGCTGTCTCTCCCACTTATGTTCAAGATTTCCTTGCGAAATTGATTTCACAACTGCTAACATTAGCAAACCAACCACCTCTTTTTCTCAAGGTGTCCATGACGTTTACACAAGAAAGTTTTAGAAAAGTTGCTTAGAAACTGGTCTTTCATAGACGATGGCCAAACGAAAGATTTTACTGAAGAATCCAGCTAATTGTTTGATAATGACTGAGGCACGGTGCATTCACGCTACAGATACAAGCACACAGATGAGACCAGACCAGGACACTCTTGTTTGTTCTCAGTGAAGGAGGAGATGAAGCTTCACAGAGCCAGAGAACATCAAACGCCTCTGTAAACACAGCTGGAATCAGCAGATCATATAACTGAGAGGAAAAAAAATTGAAATTCAGACCTTGACCGCGCTTTTCATTTGATCTTGCAGCACTCCCTGTTCGTTAGTATTTGCACATTTTGCAAGAAACATACTTTGTATATATTTTCTCTTAGTGTGGTTTTGTGAATTAGGGTCATTTTCCATGCATGAGACTCCTTCACAGAAACAGAAGCTGCAGAAGGGATGGCCTACTGCACTCATGCTGAGACACCAAAAACAGCAAAGATAAGAAATTAATTACTTTAAATTCGTAGATGTCAACTTTGATTTTTCATAAGCTCTAATTTTCTTGCAGCATTTTTTGGGGGGGGTTCTCAGAGCAGGGCAGAGTAGATGTCAGAAAATGCGAGAAATACAAGTATCATGAGTGTCATGATCAGGCTGTGCAGAGCTTGGTGATGAGCTGACTCAGATGTGCTTCGGGAGGAGTATAACGGGATTGTTGGCCCTGAGGATGAAGCATGAAGACCCAAAGATGAGGGGAATTTACAACAGCAAAAAATTGACAGATGCCAGTGAAAATAAGGTTACTTCTCTGGAATGACATTTTACTCCAGTTACGTTTGAATCCCAAGCCTTTTCCTTCTTTGGATTTGATACTACCGATGTGTATTGGTAGCCACAATAATATCATCAAACAATTTTATATTAAATCTGTAAAAATATCTGTAAAAAACAGTTGTATATTATGCATGAAAACTTTCCAACATGGAATCGATTATTAAAATATGCAGGTTATATATGGCAGCTGAAGTTTTTTCACTGCTTTCAAAAAACACTATGAAACACAATGGATAACAAACACAACTGACATAATTGTAGGTAATGTGTTTGTCACAAGCGGGCAGACAGCCGATTCCACCTGCAGCAGGTTTATTATAAAGGGGCAGACAGACAGGAGCAAAGCTCAGCTGAAAGTCCAGAAAGCTAAATCAGAGTGATAATCCAGGACAAGGTCAGGACAGGCGACAGAGGCAGAGTCCAGTACAGAGCAGGGTCAGTTAACGGGGGATTAGGAATGAACACTCAGTTTCACACTGAATGTGTTCCTGAGCAGTGCTTAAGTGTCCTTGTGGCTGATTGACTGATGAGAGTAAGGTGGGGAGGCAGACACTGTCCGCTGGGGTTGATGGGTGATGAAGTCCTGGCAGTACTCTGGGGATGGCTCCTGTCAGTGACCAGAGGGGGAGACAGAGCGCTGACTCCTGACAGTGTTTCTCTTCAGATGCCTCACTTACTGTATGTGCACTAATCCACTAATCCAAACGATACAGAAAATGCACAAAAAAAACCCAAACCATTAAATTATACCCGCGAGCAGTTGTCTCCAACCATTTTGAGCACTGACTGGTCAAGGTGACACATTGTTTTGGCAGACTGGCCAGGATGAGACTAAAGTTGGCATGGAGGACGTATATAAAATAATATTAAGCTAAAAAATGTGTTTCTGAGTATTTCTGTATTCAAATGCTTGTGTATCAGGAGCAGATGAAAAAAAATCCAGTTTAAAAGAGCTTATTTGTGTCATAGAAAGTACGCTGGGCAGGCAACAAGCTCCCAGCTCCGCTCCATTCTGATGTATCCATTTGTTGACAAATAGATCTATGTACTTTTTTGTTTTCCTCGTCTGAGCTGGCATCTGGCTCAAAACTGTACGGCGGGATGGCTCCATTATTGCTTGCCATTTTTGTCTACTGATAATTTTGACTAACAACATATTTGTAATAAAAAAAAAAAACACTGGGGACAATTTTACAATAGATGAAAGGATAAATAGAGTAGGAAGTTATTAGAGGGTAAAGTTAAGGGAACATCTATTTTTCACATCAAAATGGTCCAACCTTTAAAAATGTCCATAAATTAACTATTTTAATTAATCATTTTCCTTTAACTTCTCAATGCAAAAACTAAAAACTTTCACCTTTTCATACTTTTAGGATGTTCAGCCAAATAAAACTGTATAACCATCACCAACACTGGTATTTTTAGAAGAAAAGAAAAACATGAATTAATGTTATGAAAACAACTTTTATTTATCATTTTAGCAGTCGGAGCAGCAGCTTTTAGTCGGCAGCAAATGTATTTAAGACATATGTCTTGGTATACATCAAGAATCAGTCACAGATGGATATGGAGGAGAGAATAAGGGAATTTTCAGAAGAAAATGATTGTTCACAATCAGATAATAAATAAAATGGAGGTAATGTAAGTTATGAATGTTTTTCTGCGACGTGGTACCAAGTTACCAATGGAATGGTAATGGTCGGCCCGGGGGTTGGGACCCCTAGATGAATGGAAAGGTAATTTCTTGATTGGAGTTACAAATTACTCTACTTATACTTTTCATGACTGGTAAAAGCCATGCCACGACTACTCTGTGACTCTGCTAGATGCATCAAATTCAAAAATGAATGTCCTCAATAATCTAGAAAGCAAAACATTTCATCATTTTGCTTTTCACCAATGTCAGCGAATGGCTTCATATAAAATGCAAGTCTTCTCACTCCTTTGTTTCCCTGTCATCCATCACCTAACTTCTTTCTCTGCTATTGGGTTTGCATGGATGTGCAAATGTTGCCTCTGGCGTTGAGTTTATGAAGAAGGAGAAAATGGAAAAGAGAAACTCTACTGCAGTAATCACATGTGCTAGGTTCATCATCACCGTTGCGCCACATCCAGGAAGTAGTTAATATTTCATAACGGTAAAAGCTTATGTGAAATAGCTCCTGTTAGCGTCAGCACTGTGACAAATGCTTGTTTAAGCATCTTATAATTAAAAGAAGACACAAATATTTCAAAAGAAAGATAATGATGGTAGAAATTATGCAAAAACAATTAGAAAGAACAAGATAGCAATCATCATCAAACGTGGTAACCAATCATTCCCCACAGAAATCAGTAGCTTTAGGACTTACTCCCCCTTTTAGTTCCTTGCAGCTGCCTTACCTGTCACACTCCAGCTACGTACACACATCACAAAGTATTTGTTTTTGTCTTATTAATTAATGTGCAGTATGTCCTTCAACGTGTCCATTAAAGGTAAGAAACTGATGCCTTCTTACTTTTTCATTCAACAGAGGGAGAGACTGAGAAACATTGAGAGGATCTGCAACCTGCTGAGAAAGGTGAGCCGCAAAGAACATCAGGGAAGCAGCTGGTGTACCCTTATGTCTGTCCAGACAGATGGCCTGCCTTAAAAACCAAACAGTGATTTGAAAAACCTTTGAAAGTCTTCTCCTGATTGAATTGAGTCATCTGAATGCATTGTGAATGCACGCTAAGGTTGTAACAACCCAGAGGTGGGAACCTGTTTGTTTTCCAACATATCCCACTCTGGAATGTTTTAATCATTTGGGGACACCTGATACAGGTAATCAGCCTTGAGTAGAGCAGTGATATCTGGAAAACACACAAACACATTGGTCCTTGAGTTCCCCACTCCATACTAACCCCATACTATGGTTGTGTTATCATTCATATCAAAAACTTTCTATGCTCTTTTGTAGACTCTTTCTTTTGCCTAACAAACTGTGGCACAATTTAGCAAACTAGGTACTTGGGTCAGGCTGCAGTGTGGTCTAGTGGTAAGCACTCCCGCCCACAGCAAAAAAAAAAAAAAAAAACTGATTAGTATTCTGGCTTGGTTCTTTCTGTGTGGAGTCTGTATGGTAAATGGCCTATGCTTCTACAGTGCTTTTATACTTTGCTTTAAGACCCAAAGCACACAGTGACGTGGCCTTCCACTGGTGCCAATCTTGAACACCAGGAGCAATGTGTGGTTCAGTGTCTTGCCCAAGGACACTGCAAGCTATGGGCGGGCAAGGTGGGAACCGAAGTCGCAATCCTTCAATCTGAGGTTGAGGACTCTACATCTATACCAAGCCATCTCGTGTGCTCCCCATGCATGCGTGAGATTTGACCAAGTATTCCGGCCCCCTCTCACAATCCAAAAACATGCTTCATAGGTTAACTGATGAGTCTGAGTTTGTCCCTAGGAGTAAATGGGAGAGTGTGGCCCTGCGATGGGCTGGTAACTTCTCCAAGGCATAACCCACAGCTGCTGGAATTGGATCCAGCATTCTCATGGTCCCAAAAAGGCATTGAGCAGGTTTGGAAAATGAATAGATGGATGTGGCCATCTCTCACATGTAACTTTTGCCTAGCACGAGCTACAACATGAACCAAACCACAAGATACACCACTTGGTCTTTCCATTTATTGGTGGGTTATACTGTAAAGTTGTAAAGAAAAACAGTTCAAACATTTGCCTTTAGCATCCATATTTACTAGAATGTTGAATTTAATTTGAGCTCAGGCAATTCTGAGTCAGACTAGGCGAACACTCGCGCTCTGATTCGAGGAACCAAGTGCCCCCTAAGGCTTTTCCATCAATGCTGTACTGAACATGAGCAGTGTTGCATGACCTTTGGACTCATGTATACGTCATACATGTAAACCCAAGAACCACACATTGACACAGTGTAGCAGCACCTGCTCATTGCTTGCTCTGAAGAGCAGCAATTCCCTCGCAGGTCTAACTCCAACAGCTCCTTTTATCAATTGAGCACCGACTTGCACTGCGAGTCTTCCTTTTTGTCATCTCGCCACACGTTAGCCTGACATCAAAGGGGAGACGGCGGCTGAGTCTCAGCGCTCTGTGAGGCTGCAGTGTTTGTTTGTGCTCTCCTCGAGGACTTCGAGTGAGGAAGAGGAGAGGCCCTCCTCTCAGCTTCAGCATGACATCTGTTTCTCCCCACACCTCTCTAAAACGCATGCGGGCGCATGCACACGGCGCATACACACGCCGCACTCATTGGCCGAGCAGCTGATGTTTGTTATCAGTGTCGTCTACTGGAGCCCTCAAGCCCTCCGATGGTCCTGGGGGAGGGCTTTTTCTCTACACTGCAACTGCAGAGTGCAATCAACACACACACTCACAGAGAAACTCACTCACTCATCCAGACAGTACCCTTGAAGTTCTGACCTTTTGAGATCATTGGAGATGGCTGCAGATGTGCTTCCACAGTGAAGCTTAAAGGAAAATAACAACCCAGTTCACTGACGACTGCAGCTGTGAATGGGTCTACGGAGTGCATACGATCCTGTTTTTTAGACACTAAAAAGATCTTAGTAAATAAGTAGATCTTTTATGTGTAAATTTGTTCTGACTGGAGTGCTGATTTCACACTACTCTAATAAGAGTAATATTAAAAACCACAAATTTGTAATATTTTTCCTAAGGTTTTATTATTTGCTCTTATAGATAGAAGTTCCTACAGATTTGTCTCTTTTTTTTGGGGGGGGGGGGGGGGGGGGGGGGGGGGGGTGTGTTAACTATTAAGGGTTTCAACAGTAAAGTTAATTGCATTTTATTTGCCAGTTGTCCTTCTTGATTGATGGAATATTTTGGGTAAGAAGCAAATGACAGTGAAAATGAAAAAAAAAAGATAATTTTTTTTAAACCGAATTCAAAGTCTATTTAAAACTATGACTATGTCCGAGTTCACTTACTCCTTAATCCCCTAAGACTACATACAGTAGTGCAGGCTCCCTGGATTTTAATGCTATTTAGACATATGGTCACTACTCTTCTTTTTTTTTTTTTCAACACCAAATATGAAATCATCCATTTGCCGAATGAAAAACTTCACAAAAAATATTTTACAAAGACGAAGAATCCACTATGTTATGATTATGAAAACTTGGATGATTTATTAAAAAAAATACATCTAAATACATTTTTTCAAATGACAAATCGTCCAATTGCAATGCATTGCAGTCTATATTTTCCCTTCTAGTTAGCATTGATAGACACTAGTTTTTGCAGAAAAATTTCCAGACACCTTGACACCAACTTGATCAATATGTCCTCTTGATTTTTGTTTATTAGGAAGGCCATTATTTCTGTCCCTTTGTTCCACCCAGTGCCTGTCAAGTGTTTGAGGTGCTACATTTTTGAGGTGTTCCTGCTCTTCTCCACCCTGCTGTTGGCTCTCTCACACTGCAGTAGTCCTCAAAGGTTTGGATGAAAGCTTTGGCTGGGTTTTTGTCACATTGGCATCCTATTTGATAGTTTTTACTGAGCACATGCAGGTAGATGGACGTGTGCCACGACTCCACAGAGGGGGAATGTTGTATTCAGCTGGATTTTTTTTCAATCTCCACTTTTTGTGTGTTTAGCTTGTGGCAAAAAGCGAGTATGTTGTCACAGCAACTAAGTAAACCCGAGGTGTTCTCATTTGTGCTTCCTCTTCTTTTATTTTCAGGTCTCCTCCCTCTGTTTTTCTCTCTAAGTCCATTTAGACCCAAAGTTCATTCTTCCTTTGATTTCCTTCCACCCTTCTCTTTATTGGGTCATGAAAGCATTTTTTTTGTTTGGAATCCTGAAGCCCTCCAGTCTTTTAAATCACAGTGATAAGCATAAACTGTAGCTGAAAGACTGTGGGAACTTCACTTTTGTGTTGGATGGTTTTTCATGCGGCATTGCATGAGTATTCTGCAACTGCACACTGATAGGGTTCTGTGCAGACCTTTGCAAAAGAAGATCAGTATGTTTCCTGAGGTTACATGTCGTAGCTATGAGTTCTTATTAGCATTGCCTTGAAGAGAGAAGCCAACTTTATGAAAACAAGAAATAAAAGGTTTTTGCACAAATAACAAGGGTTACATTATGTAGCACATTAGAAGAGGAATTAAAATATTGTACGAGAATCAAACAGTTTAAACAGAAAAAAGGAGCTCCTAATCTCAGCCATGTGGTGGCATAAGGAGAGTTACTTGTACATTTATTTGGGAGGGTGTATGTTAAAAATAACATAACTAAAAGTTAACTGGAATGCCTCATGATGTTCACAGTCTGACTCAGCCAAGTGTCTAAAAAAAGAGGTGGGGGATAGGGCTAAATAAGTGTAAATATCTTCCATTTCCCTGCAGACATGTTACGAATTTTAGTATTTAAGGGTTTGTTCAGACCTGACACATTAGGTTTGCTTAAAGTGAACTAGTGTTCGTTTCCCCCAATAATCTAGTCTGAATGCAGTCTTGTCATCTTCTGAGGCGGTCTTGGTTCATTTCCAATCGGAATCAGCTCTGGTTCACTCTGAGTTTTTTTAGTCTGAATAGGCTCTGTGCTTGGAGCGGAACAACTGGACCAAAATGGCCACCGTAGCCGGGTAATACAGTATGTTGGCAGAATAGCGGAGCAACAATAGGACACAGAAACTCATTGAAATGTGGTTGGATGTCTAGCTGCTGTTCTACCATAAATTTTTAAGAAAAACGATAACGAAAATTGTATTTATAGTTTGAAATGAAATCTAGTGCATGGAGACAATTTGAAACTGGATATTTTACAAAGGATAAAGATTCAAGGAAACAAAGTTGCTGAATTCCTAATTTTTTTTTTTTTTGGAAGAAATTCTTATAACCTGTTTTCAGGACTAAAAGGTGCACGTAACAGCTTTCATTTTTTTCCAAAAATGACAGCGTGCCTTACTTACCAGAGCGCCTCATATATGGATTAATTATTAAAGATGTCAAAGCAGTTTTGAGAGGTACATAGCACTCTGTCAATTGTGTGCTTTTTCAACGAGTTGCAAACAAGATTAGGCGTCATTGTAAATACGCTAACAGGGCTAACGTAGCAGTGTCGCCATTTTTTTGTGCGTTCCTAACAAGGTTAAAAAAAGGTACAATGTTTTTTTCTTTTACAAGTTTTCAGCTAGTATGTTTGCTGTGTGTTTACATTTTGCAAAATACCTGCAGCAAGTTTAAACTGTTTTGGTACTCTCAATAGGACCCATTAAAATGTGATTAAAGCTAATAACTTTGTGAACTCATGCTAAATGTCCCTTTAGGAACATTTCTACAGAAGCGTGTAGCAGACAAGTGCACAACTGAAAAAAAATAGCAATGGGGAAAACCATTTTGAATTTGAATGTTCTTTTTTCAGCTGGGAATCTTCCAAAATGTCTCCTTAAGAACTGATTTCTTATCACAGCAGAAATGCAGTGTTCACTCTGACTGGTCAGCAAAGCTCACATGCAGCAGTGGGCTTTCTGTATATCTAAGCAAAACTTCTTTCTCCATATTAAGATTGATCATGCAAAAAAAAGTCCTTTTTTAAAATTCCTGGTTGCATTGTGTTGGAACACATTTGACATGTTCCTAATCAAAAGTTAAGATTTGTAATTAAATATCACAGGTAAAATATTTTTCCATAAGTGTCACATTGGAAAAATATTTTTTTTATCACCTCCTATTTAAAAATAGCAAAATGACTCATGTTATTTAAAAAAAAAGTAAAAGGATCACAAGCAATTGGATAGCTGAACATTTTAAATGAAGATTCCATCATAGAACAGAAGAGAGAATCTACATTACTGAAATACTAGTCTATCAATAGTTGAAAAATACCTGCATAATTTATTAAGTTCACTCACATAAATATCTCTTATGAATAATAAATGTGTGTTATTAGTTCTCCTTCTTCAGATTGTGTAAATACATCTCACACACATACACCTTTGAAATTGTACCCGAACAATGTCACCAAATGCCACAGCGCCCAACAGGAACCTTTGTCTTTGTTAAATGACTTAGCCTGTTGTTTTTCCCTGTCTTTGTTTATATTTATTTAGTGTCTGACTTAATTTTTTTCTCTGACATTTGTTAAGTAGTATAAACAGTTTTATTTTGATGAATTTAGCTTAATTAAATAATTCACTTAGCATTACCTTGAAAAGCAAAAATGTTGGAGAACATATTTATAAATGGAGGTATGAGTGGGGTTACATTCAATGTAAAAGTCCTTAACTAGCCTGTAAATTAGAGGTAACTTTGCTGAAAAAAATGTTTTTGTCAATCTTTGTCAACAACATTTTTGCCTGACAAAAAATGAATAAAAATGTAATTAACTATTACTTACGGATGGTTAAAAACAGTCGCTTGTTGACGCTTTCACTAGCAACTAAATACAAGGCAAAAATACATTGTCATGATGTTATCCAATCAGAGTATCTGTTAATGATCAAACATGGAAGAAAATACAAAGAGCTCATTTCCTTATGTCTTATTAAAAAAGAAGGAAAGCAACGTTTAAATTGCAACATTGTGGTCTTCATGAAAGTCAAAAATATATAACAGAAATACAAAAATTAAGATCAGATTATCTTTGACAAAATAAACTAAAAAAATAAACTAGAAACTGTATCGAAATAATGCTTTATTAAAACTAAGATGTAATTTCTAAACGTATAAAGTGTATAATGTAACTGATCATTTGCACATATATTTTTGTGCAAAGCAATGAGATATATTACTAGAGATGGCAGGCTATATTGTTGCATACGTAATGTTTAACGCAATATTGGACATGTCGAGATGCCGTTTCGCTTCTGTGTAACAATTGTACAAACAGAGCTGGAAAAAAAAGGATGAGACTTTTCACAAGAAAATTATTACTGTCAACTAATATAGGAGAACTTTTAGGATAGATAGGTAGGTAGGTAGGTAGGTCAGTAGATATGGAGGTAGGTAGGTATTTATTCATAGTCCAATCAATAAAAGGAGTAATAAAATATATAATAATATGAAACGTATTGCATACTAATATCATGCAATAATAACTTTTTTGGCCCATGCCTTGGTTTCCTAGGAGAACCCATTCTTTTAATGCTTCTCATGCTTTTACAAAGAATTCTGTTACGTGAAAGCTCCAGCCTGGTTTACCCCTTTTCTTAATTTTTGTTTAAGAAGGAAGTTACTAGAGCCAAGCAGCACTTTAGTTATATTGTCATACAGAGAGGAAATATCAAATACATGAGCAGGGTTTTTACAATTTCCATTTCATAAGGTAATTGCTTCTGTGGGCAGAGATATATTACGTAATAATTTATCTAACTATACAGAGGACAACGACACCTCGTCTTTTGAGAGAGTGTTGAAATCCAAATACAAGGAACTTTCATGATTGGAATCTAGCCTCAAATAGGTCAAGTCAGCAAATGTATTTGCATCCCAAAAGAAATGTGATCAGCAAATATTACTTCATAAAAAAATGTCATGTAAGTAACCAGTAATTTGTATGCCATGCTTCACCAATGTGTGTAAAACTATCTTGAGGCAGCAAGATTTCAGATGACAGACGATTATCCACACAAAATTATTTCAGATGGTTTGCAAAAATAGATTTGTTGCCAGAGACATCAGAGTACATGTCAACAATAACAAACACAGTTTAAAAAAATGTAATCTTGTGTAATACAATTAATAAAAGCAAGCCTATTAAGAAACCCCACCTGTCCTCCAGTTCCATCTGGATGAAGCTCATCTGCTACACTTTTCAAACATGTAGTTGTAGAGTTAGATAAATTAATTCTTCTGTAACAGTTCTGGCACATTGCCTGTTAATCCTGGTAGAGGATCCCTCCTTCATGTGGACTTTCCTGAGGTTTCTTATTTTAGCAACTCTATTGTAATATTGGGATATATAGAAAAAATTAATTGAATATTTCTACATTTTCTGGCAGGACAACATATGTTTTTTTTGTTTTATGAAGGATACCCATTGTAGTTATATGTGTGTTTGAGACTCCTTGCTGAATTGAAGCAGGAGGAAAAGAAACTAACCAGGATTTCCACAGCAAACGAAGAGGGAAGAGCCCAGCACTGAATCCCCGTCCGGCAGGGGAACAGGGACATGTGACGTACAGAAAACTGCCTGCTAGGTGTTGCGCGGGTGCCTGAGTCCTTCTGATGGAGGCTATTTGGGATCCACTTGTAGAACAGGACCCCCCAGCCTAGCGTTGCCACCCTCTGCTGGGTTCATTTGCCCCACGGTAGTGCGTCGCGACTAGCTCCAGCAGGTGTGGGGTGCTGATGTGGGGTAGGCACAGAACACCACCTGGACCTGAGTGGCATTCGTCAGACCACATGGCATTAAGTGCTCACTGTGCCCTCTCTCGTCCGCGGGGCCCCCTGGACTGGCGCGACTGTCGACCGGGCTGCACTGTTCTCACTCCACTCTGACCTCACTGCGCTGCTTCGGGCAGGATTGGGCCCATATACAGCGGGCACAAGCAGTCTGCGGCGATGTCGGTTACCCACTGACCCATGTTAAAACATGGACGAAGGAATCTAACAGTTACTTAAATCTAAGTATGCGTGTAGATTTGAATAAAATCACAACCATGCATCAGTTATGCATTGTGTTTCCCATATAATGATATATTTTTTTAATCTAATTAATAACATTTTTAATTGTTGCCCAGCACTAATATGTTTAATGCAATGCAAGAGTACATTCAAGAAATATTTTAAAATTTGTATTGGGTGATAATTCATTCAGTATATAAAACAATTTTGTTGCTACCTTTAAGTCATCACCTTTTTTTTCATGGCTTTCTAACTGACAAAACCTCAAGTAAAATGTGTGTCATAACTTGTGGGCTGTAAACAACCCTTAAACTTGTCTCTGCAGATTCCCAGCATGCTCTGAAATGGACCTCTAAAGAGGCTCTTTGTCCTTGTTGCATTTCCTTTCAGCATTGAACCGAGGCAGGAAATAACCTTTACTGGACAGGGAACTCCTGTCCTCAGAGGGCGGATTCCCAAGGTGTTAGTTTAGAGACAATGATGGTGGCAAAGGTAACCAGTCACTGCGAGCAAGTTTCCTCACCCTGCATGTCTTGATGCAGGTAAATGTCTGGATGTCTGGTAAACCTTCTGCCTTCTCATCTGCAAGAATTAGTTATGGCTTTTTTTTTATAACATGGAACCCAAAAGACATTTCATTTCTGAAAACTTCTTATTGTTTCTATGGTAGCAGTGTTATCTACCTATGAGTTATTGTTAACACATGCCTAATATAATTAACTGGTAAATACAATGACACCAAAGAAAATGGTTGAGTCAAATACAGTGTTTCATCTTGGGGCCAAAACTGTCAACTGCGAGATTTAAGCCTTTGTCTCGGCTCCGCTTGCTCTGTTACAAAGATAGTGTTTAAATGGCATTCTGCCTTCATTTAAAATCATATGTGACAGCACAGTGGTGATAACCAAGCTGTTTTTC
The DNA here is from genome assembly GCA_036245035.1 of Adrianichthys oophorus. Classification (NCBI taxonomy): domain Eukaryota; kingdom Metazoa; phylum Chordata; class Actinopteri; order Beloniformes; family Adrianichthyidae; genus Adrianichthys; species Adrianichthys oophorus. The sequence goes on along the minus strand of BSAI01000101.1, from coordinate 18,375,455 downwards.
AGGATTTTGCTCTGTGCTGTAAAAAATGACTAGATTGTACCTTCCCAAAAAGTCACCATGTCCCAGAATTAGCAGTTGATTCTAGTGATTAATTCAGTTTTAGTACATTGTTTTTCATTAAATAGCCTTTACAAATAACTCACATTGTGCAATCAGTTCCCACAATAAGTTAATTTTAAAAGTAAACAATTGTTTTTATTATAACAATCTTTACTCCTTAAATCTATTCTCGTGTCCTTAACTTCCAAAATGGAATAGAACATACATAAAATATGTTGTAAAATAGAGTTTTTATCAGAAATGTGATTGAATCACAAATCAATTATTACTTAAAATCATAATGAAAATATATTTTTGAAAAAGTACATTTTGATTTTAATGTTGTTTCGCATTGTAAATCAGAATGTTTTTGTAGATCTGTGGTCTTCCACCTTTTTCTGGGCTCAAACCGGTTTATTATCAGACAAAACCTTTACAGACCAGCCTGTATAAGGCTAAATTTGGTGTCCAATCCTTTGTTAGCTTCCAGTTTCTCTTAGCTGTTGAGGATTCCCTCAGCTCAAACCCTGACATCGAGCACTGATGAACTTGCATCCAAGATGAGACACCATTTACCTGAGACAAGTGAGCATCCAGCTGAGCAGTAAACAAGAGTATCATTCTTTCTTACCCTTACATGTTGAATAAATGTTCATTATGACCTGTCCCGGCAGCATGCCATTTGAAAAATGAGCATGAGGATTTTTGTTCTATGGGTTAGCCCCCAGGACCAGGGCCTCACGCCCTTTGAAGTCTAAAAGAAACCATGGATGGCAATGAGAGATGCTCAAACAGGTGGGGCTTAGTGAATCATTTGTTCCAAAAACATAGCAAAAAAACCTAACGGAGGTCCAATGGTTTCAGGGCTACAACAATGGACCCTCCAAACATCAAAAGGTCCTTAGTACAGGATTCAGTATGAGGAGAAATGAATAGGTCAGGGATTAGCACAGTCACACACAAAGGAGGAGTTAGAATCCTAAAGGCAGGTGATGGAAACTTGATTTGGGAACAAAGCAGAAGCTTAGACCATTTGACAATGAGAATGCATGCAAAGGGATTGGGATAATGACACCATTATCTCTTAGGAGAAACAGCTGGGGGGAGTTACTTGTTATCAAGCCATGTAATTATGAAAGTTTAAACTGAAAAACTAAAAAAAGAAATTGAGGAAACAGAACATGCACAGGAAAAGAGTTATTGTGAGGTCTGCTGTTAAATCCTTCTGTCCTGATGGTGTCTAGATCAGCATATTTAGACTCAAACTCAGATGGTGACTTTTTTCAATGATTCATAAGTTTGAGAGAACTTGTGATGTGGAGTTTATAGTGTCAGCAGAGCATGCAGGAACATCCTCTGCGTTTTGAGGCCTCTAGTGGCTACCAGGGCGGGGTGTAATCGAAGTGAACGATGCCAAGAGCAACTGGTTTTGAGGAGTGGGAGGGGAATGGGAACATTCTTCAGTCTCTGGGTTAAAACAGCCAGATGGAGAGAAAACAAAGAGAAGGAGAAAGAAAGCATAGAAAATTAAACGGAATTGTTTGCTTGTGTAAAGAGAGACATAAGAAATCTCAGACTTCTTTGTGGGGTTGGCTTTGAACATAGATTGAAAGTTAAACCAGGTCGAACTTTGAACAGTCAGGGACTCAGATTTGGTAGTGACGTATGGATGACGTCTCTTTTTAATTTACTGAAGTGCCGACCATTTAAAAATTGCTAATGGAGAAAAAACAAATAGTCATCATTCTTTGGAATAGAGTTGTGACTGAAAAAGCCTGGAGCAAGATTTGCGAGATTCCAGCGCTTCAACATTTTGCACCAAGCCTCCTCTAACCACATGTTAGTTCCGGGTAGCAACAATCTAGTGTGAACACCATGGGATAAATGCACGTTCAAGAATGCGTGTTTAGCGCGTTCTTGAACTTTAATTTAGTACTTAACTTCAACTCTATCGCTGTTGACAGCTATTATTTCCCCCAACCGGTTTTCCTGTGACTGTTTGTCTACCACACCACCTCCAAAACTTTTCCAAAACTCCTGAAAAAACATTGTTTGTAAAGTAACTTACTTGTAATACCCTCAATAAAGTGTTTCATTTTTTAATCTCAAATAAGTTGTTTCTGTTTTGTTTAGCACACAGCAAATTTAATTGGGTTGATTCAACTGGAGTCAATGATGCTGAAAGATGCTGAAGACAAAATGTGCTTTGAACAGCACATCAAATGCAGCCACTGATGTCAAAGCACTGCACATGATTGGTTTCTGGTCCACCATGATGAAGAACCTCTGGATTTCTTTTTTTTTGTTTTTGCTCCCCAACACAGAGTAGGAAAGGTTGCTATGCATCAACTTTCTCCAAAAATGGAGCAGGACTGGCTTCCTCCTGCAGTTAGAGTGACAAAGATGTAGAAATGTTTGAATATTTGCTTTTACTCTGCTTGAAACAAAGAAAAACTGGCATGCAACACCAACACACAGATATTGTTAATTTTGACATCAAAGATGCCTTTACAAATCTTACAAGACGATGGGCTGCCTGTGCCAAGCAAATCTTAGCTGATTTTTTTGTGGCCTTTTGATGTAGGAGGCAAGAGTTTTGTGGCAGCAGCAGAAGAGCTGATATATTGTTATCCCAGCCATAAAGAAAAGAGACATTTTTAAATTACCCGTGGTTATAAAGAATATTCATCACAAGTTTTTAACCATTTTAAATAGTTCTAAAGTCTGTCTGTTTCATTGACAAACAGAAAATATTTATCCAAATCTGACAGAAACTAAGGCTGTTTCATAAAAACTCTTCATGTTTACCTGAATAATCCTCAGCTTCAGGGTCAATAGATGTCTGCAACTCCTCTATGTAGGAACTCGATGGAGGACACTGGCTTTCAGCAACCACTTTGTTCTTGAAATAGGATGGCTGCTTTGTCAGAAACCTTGCTGATACTTCATCCCCAAACATCATGGAAGAGTCCTGGTCAGTCTTTGAAGAAACAGTCATGGAACTTAACAGACATTAGGATTCCATTTTTCTATGTTTTGGAATTAACTTTATTTATTGGTACCAAGTCTGGCGTGATAAGGAAAGCAGGGAAAACTTCCCAGACTAACAATGTTGCATCTTGGTAATGGATCAGGTTCTGTCTGTACTCAAATGTGGCTCTCATCTTCTCTTTAATTTCAGATTTATCTGTCGTGTCTTATTATGAGAGAGCCTCTCTGCACTGCTTATTAAACTGCTGCCCAACTATTAACAGAGTCTCTTTTGGTTCTTGGTACACTTCAGGTGTTACACCAAATGTTGGAGTTTAGAATGACGAGTTCAGAGTTAAAATTCTCATAATGACACTGACAGATTTATTTTGAAAACACTCCTTTTAAACTCTACTCTCTACTGGTGCGGAAAATATGGTAATTCCAATTTTTGTTGCAGAGGAAGGACCCCTGGTTGGAATATCGCAGGTTTGGTTTCTGCCCTGTACGCCCATGAGTTTAAGTGTCCTTGGGCAAGACACTAAACCCCACATTGCTCCTGGTGTGGTGGTTATAGGTTGTTGCCAGTGTTTGGCAGTGGAGTTGCCATCAGTGTGTGAAAAGGTGATTGGGACTGGGATTGTAAAAAAGGTAGTACAATGCTATATAAGTATACACCATTTACATTTACTTGAAGTCATTTCCATCAAAGTAAAGAACGTTTTTCCATTGTGGGTTTGTTGCATATGTGGTTCTGTTTGAAAATCTACATAAAACATGGCTTCTGTTCCAAAGCATCTTAGTGAAACATAAATCATTTAAAAGTCATGAAATATGTAGACTTATTTCCTTTGACAAGCTGTATTATGGTTTCTTGTTGCAAGGATGGTTAAAAGTATAATTGGGAAATGCTATGTACTGTATATGTATTTTTGACCATCCAAACCAGAAACAGAGTGGAGCTAAGCAAACTCGATGGATAGGAGTTCTGAGTGTGAGTGTGATGAGGTTGAAAGTGGGAGACTGGAGAAAGAGGACCATATGTTTCCTGCTTGGCAAAGACTTTTCCGTACATCTGTGGTTTTCATCTGCAGCCGGCTCGCTGCTTGCCTGCCAGCCTTTAGTGTCACGCTTGTGGTTTTTTTTACGCTGCACATGATCTTTGATGAAATCTTCCGCCGTGAGCACTATTTCCTCATCCTCTGTTTTGAACACGCTTCCACTGTTACAGCAGTCTGGCTTCACCTGAAAGTAAAACTGTAAATTCCTGCCTGATATTTTGTCAAACCTCCAAAGCAGCTTGGAGCTGTCCAGGCGTGTGCGACCTCTGGGGGGCGGTCCTGTGGTGTTTGGCAGCAGGTCACCCATCGTACATTATTGACTATCTATGCACTTTTGAGTACAATTGCAGTGGGGGAGACTAGTTTACCAATGAAAAATCATTGTAGGTGGGAAAAAAAGTCCTGACATTTTCTCATTACTCAAGTGCTGATAGATCTGAACTGCTTTCAAAATAGCTTTAATGAAAAATTAGATGTTTTACAAGAAATGATTTTTCCTCTGACTTGACAAGACAAAATGAATAGGTTGACTATCTATGCAAATTATTTAGCCCATCTCCTAAGTCTTCTTAAAACTTACAAAAAAAAACGTTGGAGAAACTTCTTCAAACTCCAATTGTTTGACTTCTCTGATTGCTGAAACACAATAAAACAAAAAATTTCCACTGGACTTTCAGCGTCATGGAGTATGTTCCTCCCCCTCTTCCTCAAGACTCTGGAACCTTACTTCCAAGCAAAAGTGAAAACTGAGGGTGTGTTCAGTTTGGACACATTTGGTTTGCTTAAAGTGAACCAGAGTTCGTTTCTCTGGATTATCTGTAACAAATTTAGTCTGAATACACCCAAGTGGACTCTGAGACCAGGAACCACCCCCGCAACCATCTGTCAAGGTGGTCTCAGTCAGTATCCAATCAGACTGAGCTTCAGCTTCAGAGTCTGAAAACAATGTGCTCTCGGAGGGGAGGGGAATAACTGGACCAAAAAGTTTCCGCTGTAGCCGGTGGTCATGTGATATAAACAGTAGGAATGAAACGGTGAGCTCTGGACAAATGTAAAGCAACGATTGTCAAATTATCAAATAAGAAATAACTGGTCCAACTGCTTACTTGTTAGAACGTTTATTTTAACACAACTGAAAACCCTTCTTGCATGCTTTTCTGTGTCATGCTATGCAGCACGTGCCCAGCGCTGCTGTGACATCATCCTAAAAGCTACCTTGTAGCTTGAACTACCTTGTAGTTCTACGATGAGACACAGTAACTCATTGAAATGTGGTCGGGTGAATGCAGGCTGGTTAAAACAACTTTTAATATGATACACATTGCTTTTCACTGCTTTCTACAATCTATGTCATAAACACTTTTCAGTGTACCTTCTTAGCTGCCTTCTCCTCAGTTTTGCAGTTGCTAACCTCCTCTGAGTTAAAGCGCACATAGCACATCTGCAAGCGCTGCACCTCCGACTTTCTTTTGTTGTTTTGACCCGCCTCGTAGTTCCTGGCCAATGACTGCAGAGATCTTGAGTCTCATGGTTTGGTTTACATGCTTTGGTCCGAAACAGAAATCTCCGGTAGGCGCTAGTCTGAATACAGACCAAATGCAAGCTTCAGGACATGATCCGGACTAAATAAAGTGGACTTGGTCTGAATGAACAGACTTTTTCAGTTTTAATACACCTTTACTTTCATTTGAAAAGAGGATTTTTGCATTAGAATGCTAAGAAAATTGACAACCTAGAAAAAAAGTTTCACAAAATCCAGATAGTTAAAAAAAGGAAGTAGGAAGTATGTTGAAATTGTAGTTCCACAAGTCCAAGTCCACAGGAGCTTGATTCTTGGTTGAGGACGACCTAAGACTTGCAACAGGAAGACTCCCAATGACTTACAAAAAAAAAAGCTTGACACCAGATAAGGGCAAAAGCAGAGATGAGGTCTAGGACATTCTTGGATCAGAACCATGAACAGGACTTAACCTATAAAACGCTGTAACAGGTTGGCAAACCAGAGAGTAGGCAACAAGTTTGGAGTGGAGAATAGCACAGGTAAGAGGACTGATTTTGATTGTGCTTGATGATTTTATGGATAGAACAGTGGGACAAAAAAGGTGAAAAGCCTGGTAAAACAGTTGTGATGTCTGTAGCTTGGAAGTGGGTGACACGAGGAATCCCATTTACTCATGCACACACCGATAGTGGCTCCACTGCCGAACACTGGCGCCGACCTCAAGAGAAATGTGGGGTTCAGTGTCTTACCCAAGAACATGTCAACCCATAGGCAGGCAAGGTGGGAACCGAACCTCCTGTGGGCAGGTCAACCGCTCTACCTGTGCACCAAAGCTGCCACAAATGTGAATATTTGAGCTCTAACTTATAAAAAAACATACTCAAAATGTTCATAAATGGAAGATAAACCAATGAACCTGAAATGTTTGTTTTTTTGTTTTTCTAGGCTATAAATACATTGATCTTTGGTGTAAAATCACCATTGGGTCAACGGGAAATTGCTCCCTTCTGACAACAGCTCTCCGAGGTCATTTGAGGAACTGCAATTTTTTTGTACTTCTGATTTGCATCACATTCTGGAATGGAAGGTGGGGGCTTTGATAAAACGTGTATTCAGCTGCACGAGACAGATGTTTGGTATTTAAAGGTCAAATCCTGGTAAAATGGCACCTCTAAATCCTATACCTTTCATTTCGTCATAAGCAGAACAAATACTTGCTGGTTCCACCTTCAAAATATCATATCTGGGCCAGGATTGTTTATGATAGCCCGTCTCCTTTCAGTCATACTCTAGCTCGATTTGAGTCAAAACGTCAAAGGAGCGTTTATGTTTAAGGCTCTTTTTTGAATGTTTCTCACAGCCAACACAAGGGTTTTTTGTTACTGTGCTGATCGGCAAGCTGCATTTCTTGCAGTTTGTGCAGGAGAAGAGACGAAACTGAGATAGCTGATAAACCAGCAGTGTCTGTCTTTCTGCTGGAGCTAGATCATGATGCAGTGCCTGATAAGCCAGCGCCGCTAACTGAGCCTTTGGTCATGCAAATGAAGAAGCCTTTCCTTTCCTTTCAAAATGTGAAGCAAAGCTTTAAAATGAGGAGAACCCTAAAGTCATGAGTTGGTTTTTTTTATGAGGGGCGCTTTAATTACAGGCAGATATTGCAGTCCTGAAGATGCAGAAAAGAAGCTGCATCCACACTGTAGCTGAGGAGTTGGTTACAGTTGGATAATGAGTCTTTTCAAGGCTGAGGGGAGCCAAATCTGAACAGCTGCAGGTTACACAAGAAACCTCTGCAACTACAGAGAAAAAGAGTTCAGATAGCATCTAATTCTCTCCTTTAGTCTTTTAGTGAAAAAACACTTGCAAGTTTCTTTGTTTATTAATACAAAACAGACCCATAATGCTACGTTCACACCAGGCATGTGACACGCATTTTTTGAAAGCACGTTTATCCCAAGCTGCTCACACTGGAATTTTGTTAGACTCTCTATGCTAGTTTATGTCCACTACCTACAGTGGGAAGAGTCTTGGTGTGAAATGCTGATGCAGTGAAAATCTTGCGAATCTTGGTCCAGGCTTTTTCTTTCACAGCTCTATTTTGATAAATGAAAGACTTGGTGTCAGAAAATTCCAGCCGGGCACAAACTGCAATTAGTAATTTCTTCTCCATGATCAATGGTTGGCACTTCCTTGTATTGAAAGTGTTGCCATCCAAACAACTGCCAAATCCAAGTCCCTGATTGGTTTCAGTTCAACCTGATTTAACTTACAAGGCACGTTCAATGGATGCACTTTTTGTACATAGAGCCAGGAAACGGCTGAAGAAACTTGCGTAGCCATGTGTGAATGTGAATTTACATAAACTTTTCATTGGAAGTGGTCACTTGAAACCGTTTTGCAGAGGTGGTATGAATGTAGCTTTAGGGTGAATATAGGTATATCAAAAACTACCCATTTACAAATGGGCTTACACACATTTTTCATGTTTAAAATGCCACCTTGTGCACTTATGTAGGACAGTTACATGCATGAAATGTTACCTTTATGGCTGTGGACAACATTTGTGTCCTCTTTTACTTTTTTTTGTAAAGATTTTCTGGCTGACAATCCCCCCAAAAAAACAAATATTCCACCCTCAGCAGTTGGGGGAAAGTGGTGATTCTTGCTGGTTTTAACAATGACAGCTCTGAAGGTGGCTTAAGAGAGTCAGCCAAATCAAAGTTAGCAGGAATTTGGGTGAATATCTGGGCTTTTATTCACAGAGCTGCACAACCAGGTGAGTCACTGAGCCAGATTCAGCGTGGTGAAATGGAGAGCCGAGTTGTCACCGCTCTTCTGCAACCATTCTCTGTCTCATTCTTGTTTTGCTGTTTTCTTTTTTTTTTTTTTTTTTTTAAGTCTCTCATTAGCTGAGAGTGTTGCTCGGTGACCTGGCACTCATACCCCGCGTCCCTCACAGCAGAACAGGCTGAAAAGTCACGTCTGAAAAGCTCCCCAGCTCTCCTTTCAGCAGCGAGGCGAGGCGCTCTGGTGGGTGGACCCTCGTTAATTGGACCTGAAGAGGTTGAGGGCGAGCGGCGACACAGCTGTCAGCTTTGGCTTGGGTTTTGAAAGGAGCGTGGGACGGAGCCTTCATTTACAGTGCTGGGGGGTGATTTGCAGTCAGAGGTAAAGGTGTTTGCCTCAGCGCAGATGTAATGAGAGGGAGAAGGAGCCCCGGGGAGGAGATGAAAATACAAGCTGGACAAAAAAGATCAATTAAAAAGCAGCTCCTCCACGGCTGATAGATGTTTTTGGAGGTTTAAAACAACAAACTCTGCACATCACCACTGTTAAAGTCTTAAGATAAGATTGTAATGAGTCATCTTCCTGATTGTGCAGACACATTATCTTTAAATAATATTCAATAGTAAGCTAACAAATCAAAAGAGACTTTTCAAAGATTTTAAACAAAATCAAAGCAGTAAGATATTGTAATGTGGAAAAAAAAAAAAGCCAAAGAGAAACAAGAAATGTGTGAGAACACAACACAGGAAGAACATCAACAGAATTATGAGAAAATAGTCAAAATTGTATGTGGATAAAGTTGTAAAATTATGGAATTAACGTCAATATTTCGCAAAAATAAAGTTGTAAATATTTCCGAAATAAATCAAGATGTTATGAGAATAAAGTTGTAAAATTACGACAGAAAGGCCAAAATGTTACTAACATGAAGTTGTAAAATTATGAGTCAAAAAGTTGTAATTTTTCAAGAAAGAGATCATTTTTTTTCAAAAAGAAAATGTGTAAAAATTTTTCCAAGTAAAATGACAACTTTTTCTGTCATATTTTTACTATTTTGCTGCTGTGAATTGTTGACATATTCTATCATAAGAAAATAAATTGAAAAGGAGAGAAAAGCTGGGGAGGGCAGAAAACGTCTTTGGAGAATTTTTCTTTGTAATTGATGCTACTCCAAAGTAAACTGTTTTGTTCTGTCATTTCTTTTTGCTTGTTTTTTTCCTTCTTCAGTAAAACCTGACTGAAATGTTTAATCAACCACTGAAGGCCCCATGTTATTGTTCACCCGGGGCCCCAAAACTACTAAGTCTGCCATTGTGTGGAGAACAAATTTCACAAACTTAATGGGACTTTAACTTGACTTTAGCTTTAAATGTGAACAAAATGAAAATACAGTCTTGGTACAAGTTAGCCCATCTTAATCAATCCTCATAAAATCTAAAACTAGAACTCATTCTGGGCACCAAAAATTTTTTTTTTCTTGATATATTGACAATAAGTGCCAGTTAAAATTATCGACTTTTTTTTCAACCTCCTTAAAACGTAACCAATTTGAGGACTTTTTCTTTTTGTCTAAAGTCAAGTTTTTCTATTATTAGGAGCATACGACAAAATTATTTTGACTCATTTAAATAATTTCTTTTTTTTTTTTTAGCTCCTAGCTCTTAAGACAAAAACTCAACTTCGCTGATTTTGAAAAAAGCTTGATAAGATGTAGAGCAAAAAATACATTAAAACAACCTAAAACCTAAAAAAAGTTTTTTTAGACATTTAAAAAAAAGTTTTTTTTTTATCTTTGCAAGTATTAAATAGTTAAGTTTGATTTGTTTTTCTTTGTGTTAAAAACCAAGAGTAAAAATAAAAGTTTTCTAAAAAACAGCCACATAGAAACGATTATACTAGTTTGTTGCATCAGCCCACAAAGCTTTAATCCTATTAATGCATAAACAAAAAGACGTTTCAAATGGAGCGTTCTGTTGGGATAATCTAAGTACACTGCTGTAATTTGCTGTTCCTTGCATCATTGTGAGGGATTTTACTCTTCTGTGGGGTTAATACAGGAGTCAAGCTAGCATAAAATCCCTGGAGGGTGATGAACAACTGTCACTGATCGAGTGCAGGCCTGCATCTCATCTGCTGGATGTGTGAGCATGTTGTGTTTGGATGTTTATACCAGAAAATGCTGGATGATGACGCAGCATTTAAAATAAACAAAACGCCTTGACAACAGCCTGAAAAATGACACAAGTTATTTATGTTGATGAGATTTTATCGAAAGGAATAGGACGGTGCACTCCTACATTTTTTTTTCTACCCCAATTTAAGTGTCATATTTCTTTTTAATTTTCATCGTTTGAATTGACTCCTTCCTTTGTTGTACGTGTCACATGTGTGTTGATGCACACTTGTTTAGAGCTTCATAAACGTGACACTGTTTCGCATCCATTACAGACCTGAAGAAATAACTCAGGTTGGACCTTTCTTCTACACTCAAAGAAATGAAATAATGCTGTAAAAAATGCTTGGTTACACTAGATTGACTTTTTATTTATTGAGGATTTTTGACACTTATTTGAAATTGTATAAATGTTAGAAGGAATATACTTGTATATTTTTTTTGCTACCTTTTCAGAAGGCCTAAAGCGCTTTACAGTGGGTACACAGGTTTACTGGAGCCCATCCCGGTTACTATTGGGCAAAGGCGGGGTACACCCTTAACAGGTTCCAGTCTGTTTGTAAAAGAGGAATTTAGAGACACCAATTAATCTATGAAGCTTGTTCTAGGACTTTGGAATAAGACTGAAGTTCCCGGAGAAAATGAAAATGCAGTCATTTTAAAGTTTTAGATATTTTAGCTCAAAGCTTAAAGTATTTTTTACAACATTCAAGCTAAGGTGATCCTGAGTAGTAATCTTTACATCATATAGTATTATAACGAAATTTGTTGCACTGAAAATGCCTAAAAGTAAACTTCTGTTTCGCATGCCCAACTAGCTAATTAGCCTGTATGATTTACTTTAGCCACACTGTTCTAAAAAAAGAGGGTTAGTAGCCTACGGTTGAAAAACTGTAGCTGCATAAAAAGTAGGCTATTTATAAATTTGGTAAAAAATATTTGTGAAATTGAAAATTATGTTTTGTTCTTTTACTGTATTTGTGCCACTAGTTGTTGTTTTGTAGATATATGAAAATATTGCTCGTCAGAGCACACGTTATTATTATTGCTTTTTTGCCACTAGACTGTTTTTGTTGCAAACAGACAGACGGCTGATTCCAAGTGCAGCAGGTTTCATTGACTCAGACAGACAGAGAGGAGCAAAGCTCGGCTAAAGTACACTAAGCTAAAGCAGGGTCAGAGCCCAGGCACAGTCGGGGCAGGCAGCAAAGAGGCAGTCAAATACAAAGCAGGGTAAGGTAACTAGGTGATCAGATCAGGATGAACCGCCAGGTATGCAGGTTGAAAGGGACAAACAATACTTACACTGAGCGTGGCTCTGAGCAGTGCCGAAGATTCTTTGTGGCTGATTAGCTGATGAGAGTCAGGTGGGAGGCATCCAGATACTGTGTGCTGAGGCTGATGTGAGATGAAGTGTTATTATTCAGGAGATGGCTCCTGCTGGTGACCAGAAAGGGAGACAGAGCTCAGACTCCTGACAGTTTTAGACAAAATAGGGTTGAAAACTTTCAGAGTAAAAACTTTCCAATGTTTAAATTTGACAAAAATTAGCAAAACAAGTAAAAAATATTATTTAAAATGGTGAAACTATTGGTACAAATCAAAAAGTAGGTATTTGTTCTGTCTATCTATGTTTTTTTTTTACCAATTATATGTGGGGAGGCAACTTTTATTTTTAAAAGGTACATCAGCTCTCACACTGAATGTCTATTCAGCGCTTTCTCATCTGCTTAAATGGCAACTGCTACCAATAGGCTTCTTTTAACATTTCCATTTCTCCTCTGTGCCTCATCTAGCCAGAAAATTGTATTCCTCTCCTTCTGACCAGCAAGTATTGTAATATTTACTTCATGCCTAGTTCATGCAGAAATGCTTGAGTTTGCAGGGGGATCTGGTGGCAGACTTAAGGACCAATTTAAATATTTCACTTTTATGCTTCAATGGCTCCAAATGGGCTCATCAACCTCCCTTTTAGGTTTAAAAAGGAGTTTTGTGACCAAGATTTTTTTTTTTGTTTTAATAATATGAATATGAAAGGGCCTCGGTTAGTAAAACTATTAAAAATAACAAGTAAAAATGATGCATGTATACGATCTGTATATTATCAAGCTCTATGTTTTTTCAGTAGAGGAGTTCTGTGTTTTTCCTCCATCAACTGTGGTCACATGACGATGCACACGATCACAAGTGTACTACATCTTGCAGTGCTGTCCTTCATGAATGAAGTGGGTGAATCAGATGGTAGTAAGGGGGACCCTCAGGCCCCCAGCCAGCAAAGCAGCTACATTTCACTGGGCATGGTCCCAGATGGGTCCTCTCTGCACACACACGCACATGCACAGACAGACACACACAGAGCCAGTTATGAAACGATTGTCAGATATTCAAAATTAAGAAGAAGATTTGAATCAGATCTAGAAATCTATTGGAGTAAAATGAAATGAAGTTTGGGTTTTTCTGTTGTTCCAGCAGCAAACGTACAGTACAGTAAACACAAGTAACAAACATCTACTCATGATAAAGAAGCATGATTATTACTTGAAACATGCATTTTTGCTTGATTTTTATAAAAACAAAATAGTCAATGTTTTTGAATGGTTTTCCCACAATCAGACATGAACTTTTAGCACAGCTGTTTCTGCTCTGAAGACCTTAAGTCACTAGTTTATAAACAAACCATTGATTGCAGCTTGAAAAACCACCAACTTTGTGCTCTAGATTCAGATGTATTCCTGTTTTTTTGGGAGGGGGTGGGGCTAGAAGCAGCCTATCAGAATCAGTATTCTGAATCCTCTGTAATCACTACTGAATTGAGGGTAAAACGTCGCAAGTGGGGATCTAAAACTAAGATCAAGAACTCGCTGTCGATCAAATGTCTTTTAATGACCTCTACAAATTTACTATTGAACCTGTTTTTTTCTTTTAAAATTTTCATTCTCAAATATGTGTTTCTCAAATACATGACTCAAGGTGCATTCACACCGAACGCGATTTGCGCTGCCAATTCGCACTGCCCGCCCCTCTCTCGCAGCGTCAGGAATTCACAGCTCGCCACGTGGCCAAAAATGTGTTCCCTAAGTTTCCCGCCTCGTTTGCATGTGGGAGGAGCTAGCAGCTAATGTTGTTGATCGAACATATAAACGAACATATAAACCTTTTACCCACAAAAAAAGTAACATTCAGTCATCAAATAGCAAACACTCCCAGTTATGAGCCTGCGCTTGTGGCGACAGTGGTTTGTTCTGTGCTCTTTAAACTACCATTCTAGATCTAATCAGGTTCAAATCTCATCATTGTTGTGTTTTACTTTTTAAAGACAAAGTTGCATTTTAAGCATAAAGAATACATCATTTTTTCAACTAATTTCCTATGAACATCTTTTTAAAACCAACAAGAAAATTTAAACTAAAGGTTTCATAGACTACATTTGATTGTATTGACTATGTATTATGTAAAAGGGCTAAAAAAAAATACATTCCAATGACATTTCCAATCCAAAGAATTATCCTGATGTTTTTGATTAATATTTACTGTTAATGTGTGTTAAGTAATTTAGCAGAAAATAAAGAAAAAACTACAAAAGCCAGGAGTGGGATTTGAACCTGGGGTTCTTTCGATAGAAAAAATTACAACGGACTGGGACACACCACAGTTAGTGTCCCACAAAATGCTAAGTGAAGGGCTCACTCGGGTTGCCATGAAAGGATTTGTTCATCCGTGGATTTTTCATGTTTTTCAACAGGAATTATGTGAAAACGAGTAAAATTATATATATATTTTTTATTTAACTGTCTCGATGAAAATAAGAAAGAACATCATATGGCCGAGCAGGCTGTCTCTCCATCCCGCAGCGGATCTCTGTCTGGCCGCCAGCTCATCTGCCGGTAGCCGGCAAAGCGAGCGTGACCGCTCCAGCTCCATGGGCCCTGCAACAGACTGTCACCCAACAGTAGCCGGGACGGGTTCAGGAGTCTCCACTGTCCCGAAAAGGATACATCAGGTTAGAAAAACGAATGGAAGTTCAGGAGATCCGATCCACAATATTGGATGTGTATTCTACCTGCTGTCACTTAAACTGTCAGGTGCCCAAAGTTGAGTGACACAGACGTGGCAACCTCCCCAGAGTTTAGATGTTTCCAGACTTCGCGCTGCACCGGCTGCTAAATTTGCGCCACAGAACCTCAATTCGAATCTAAACCACTGAAATTGGCTGCCTCCACTGGGCAAATCGCGTTCGGTGTGTGAGCACCTTCATAAATTTAGTAGAGACTGTTCAGACAAGTAGTTTTAACCACTTAACGAGCAGGAAACGTGCTGAAATATTCAAATTATTTATGTTGGTTTCACTTCTTTATAACTTAGCCTTTCTAGAAAAACCCTAAAAACTCTGGATGTTTTTATTTTTTACATCACAATGAACAACAAGCACAGAAAGACAGTTTTTTTTCTGCTTGAACCCATAGGGGGCAGTTTGAGGATACAAATTTTTGCCCACTCCTAATGTTCAAATCTTTTATACAGTGACCTTATAGTTTGTGTTTGTTAAAAGTTGTAATTGTCTGTTATTACAATCTAATGTTCACATTTTTCAGTTTTTTTTTTGTTTGTTTTGTTTTTGTAGTGGAAGCAGAAAATCTTTTTATGTAATTCTAACTATTAAACTTTAAGTTGGTGATAAAGCCAAAAAATAAAAGCAATTTTCTATTGGGATTTAGTTTAGGCGCACCTATATTCATTTCAAAAATTGTTTTATTACCAAATGCATCAGACATTCAAAACTTTTAATGGTCTTTACATGTAAGTGGGAAAGTGTGTAAAAGTAAATGAATAGATTTTGTTAAAGCTGCATTTTTCTCCAGCAGATCAAGAGCTAGTGAGTTCAAATGTGCTTTTGCCAGCAGGACACATGTACTCATGTGAATAATGCATCAGAAGTGTTGCCGTCTTGTTGGTTGCATGTGCCGTAATGTTCAAGGCCAGGCTGTCCGGCGTGACAACATAATGTGTTGGCTGTGGGCTGTTAAATATACATGAGCTGCAAAGTGGCTTTTCTTTGTGCATCATGTTAACTGAAGCACCACAAAAAAAAGCTGCTCCAGAGCAGACATTTGCATTTTAAGGTGTTCAGAGGGTTTTGCACGGCAAGCAACTTTCTTTGCACGGTCTAATGATGGTGACTGAGTGGCTTGACAGTTTTTCTTTCAATATGACAACTTCTGCTGGTGCAGGTACACACAGGTCTACAGTAGTTTCTTGGAGTAGAGATAAAAGAACATCTTGTGTACTACTACCCAGACCAGGTCCGCCAACCCTGGCTCTTGATGTCCAACCTGCTTACTTACCAGAATATCTGGTCATACTTGCTGCTGTTGTGCTGTTGGACTCTGGGAGAAATAGTATATATATATATAGTACTGTTCACTGGAGTTTGGTTTCATCAAGTCAGGTTTTAAACAAAAAAAAAGAAAAAAAATCTTTTTTACAGTCTGGTTTTTAAAAAATTCCTGAAAGTGTATAATCTAATATCTTATTTATGACACTTTTATAATGTAAAAGGAAAGGTGAATTTATTGGTTCTTTTAAATTCACAAAGGCTCAAGTTTCTACAATATTAGCGGGAACTTTTCCTTCATTGGCAGGTGCTTGGACCCATGGGTTTTTCTTTTACAGGTCTATTCCGATATATGTAAGACTTGGGGTCGTATTATTAAGCTGAGCACAAACAGGAATTATTCATTTCTTTTCTCCATGATCAGTTTTCAAACAGTTGGCATTTTTGAGAATTAAAAGGGACGCCATTCATACGCCATTCCCAATCCAAGTCCCTGATTGGTCAAAGTTTGACCTGGTTTTACTTTTGATGCACATTCAGCAGCAGGGTGTTTTGTGTCCAAAATCTGAAAATGGTCATAGAAACTTGCCTAATGACACACGAACATGGGAGTTTTGAACGTGAAAGCTTGAAACGCACAAGCGCAATGTTGTCACAGTAATGTACTGTGTTAATGAAACTTAACTAGTACATAGTACTAGTCTACAGCTCTTTGACATATTAGAATAAAACACTTATTAATCCAACTGCAATCATGTTTGTCTTTGAACCATGTTTTTAGGACCATAAGATGCAGTTTTGAGTATGATTAACACATCAACAGGAAAAGATTTATCACGAGTGTTACTATGGGAATTTCTTCATTTATCACAGTAAAAAAAGAAATAAAAATAGACATAGGTGGGAGTATTTTGTCTGTTCTCCTTTCCAAGTTGCTTTTTGTAAGTTGTAAAGGAACTGCCTCCCACAGGGGACCAAGGGTTTCCTTAGGCTTGCCAGTTTATTTCCTCACCATCACAGCTGAGTCCGGTCTATCATAGACTTGCACTGAATATGTTGGAAATAGCTTCTGTGTCATGTATGCAGCATAATAAGCCAAAGTAGAAACGTTTCACTCTTAAGACAACAAAATAAAAGCACATATTTTGTTTCCCTGATTCAGCACTATCGTGTCTCTCTGTCTTGTAGTTGGTGCTGCCAGAGTACTCCATCCATGGGCTTTTCTGCATCATGTTCCTGTGCGCACAGGAGTGGCTGACCGTTGGGCTCAACATCCCCCTCCTCTTTTACAACACATGGAGGTAACTGTTAAGTCTTAACTACTAGTGGATGCAACACCAAATAACATTCATATTTTGTGTGTATCACTTATGAATACTTCAGCCTATGAATTTAACTTGTATCGCCTTTGAATCCCTTTTGTAATTCACATTTATACTTTATTAGGTACACCTCGTTTTTACCAGCTAGGATCTGCCTTATTTGTTTGTGGCATAGATTTAAAATGGTGTTGGAAATATTTCTCATAGATTTGGTTAAAATTGACACTACCCGGTCACTATCAATGAATGATGAGAATCTTAGCTTTTGTCAACCATCAAAGACTCAATAATGTAGGCTTGCCCAACCCTGGCACTACCTGTATCCTGCCCTCCCTGATCGTCTTGTTGTGAAAACACCTGAGTAAGCAAATCCAAAAAATGTGTTGTGGAGAGAACTGTAAGACAGACGGGGTGGTCCAGCCAAGAGCTTGGCAGCCTTGCATTGATGAATGAACATGTGAAGACTGGAGAGCACTGACCTCATGTTCAAGAAACCAGTTTGAGCTGTCTGAAGTTGTTCTGATAGAGGCTGTAATTAGAAGATGAGTTAAAACCATGCCTGGTTGGTACCAAGGGGCCCAAAATTCTTTACTCACCAGCCTGAACGACTCATTCAGAGTAAGAGGGGTGTGTTGAGTCTCAATCTACCAATATTTTAACAAAAAACTAAACTTATCAGATCAAATTTTCAACTTGAGTTAGCTTCAGTTTGGTGATTTTAACATTTGCCAGAGCTGTTGAGGTGTTCTGCCACTTGTTTCAAGGATCAAAGAGTTGTGCTTTAGTTAGGAAAGCAATGAACACAAATCACAAAGGACAAACAGGAAACAGATGTCTTAACTTCTTCTGTGTCCTGAACGCTAAGTGTACAGTCAGAAGCAATATCATTGAAAAGTTCACATTTTCAGGCACTTTGAGTTGTTGTGACTTCATAAAGTCCCAACGATAAATGTTTACAGCTTCCATCAACTTTTTTCAGCAGCTTCACACAAGTCAAACGCAGAGATTTCCTTCATAACATTCCATTGCATCATTTTTGGAACAAGTCATTCAATGCTATAAAGTGAGCACTAAAAACCAGTAATGATCTTCCTTGTTAAGGCTGGTAATACCTACATTTATGAGTCTCTTTGCACACTATTTAACTATATCGCCCATGAAACCACACTGGTAATAATGCTCAGGCTTTTTTTTCCCTTCTCTATCTTTTGTCTGCTGTTATTTGGTCAGAGAGTACAGAGCATCTTGCTGTCTCATTAAGTGCAGACTGTGCCAGATGCCCACTGGCTACAGATGCAGCAGCTGAGAGATAAGAAGACAGGAGACGAGGCAGAAACAGAGTGGAGGGCAAATGTAAGGGAAGCAACAACATAATGAAAGACAGGAGACAGATCCAGCAGAGAAGACTTGGAACTCCATGTATGAATGAGATCAGTCCTCTCAGAGGTTTGTAATTTGGCTTGTTTAGGGGGGATATTAAAAGAAGTTTGAATGAAAGCAGAGAGAGGCTGGGTGTTTCTACACTCCTGCTTCAAAATATTCTATCCACTCGCAGACAAAAAGATCCGTGTACGTCTATGCTTTCCTCGTCTGACTGTTTGATCAGAGGCTGTTTGATCAAAAGGTCGAGTTTCACACAGGTCTTCTGCATGATGGTGTCCCGGCCAAACTCATCAGGCCATTTTTACCCGCGCTGTCTTCTTCTTCCTGTAACCTCCCTCAACTGCCTCCCATTTTTCTGTGGTCTGGAACGGGTCAACTACCCTGGGTTTGGTCTTTTTGCCCCCTGTGGCAGGTACTTTCATTCCCCAACGGACACCAAGGAGCGGCTGTACGACCCCGCATCTGTGATGAACGGTGACACGCTCAAGTTCTGCCTGAAGGAGGCCTGGTGCAAGCTGTCCTTCTTTGTCCTCTCCTTCTTCTACTATCTCTACTGGTAAGTCTGAAGTAGGAGGCATGGGGAGATCATTGGTTTACCTGTGGAGATAATCTCATGACTATAGTTAACGTATACTGTTGGCCGTAGTTTAATGCTGGCGTGAAATGGATTGTTTTCTGGTACAAATTTTATGTTTTCAATTGACTTTTGATTGCTTTATTTTTCAGTTTTGCAGCAAAGTGCGTGCAAATCATTGAATAAAGTAACAACTTCTCTGTCAATCACATGCCAACTCTTAAGTGTACTGCAGTCGTTAGAAGCATGTGATATTAGGAGAACTTGATTCTTTACTTCATTGACGAGCACCACCAGCAAAGATCCAGTCAACAGATTGTAAAATAAATGTGTTGTGTTTTATTGCTCAAGAATGTTTTTGTTCACTTTGAATCACCTGGGATTCTCCAATGCTCAGCTGCTTCTTGCAAGAATTTTACACTCTTATGTGACAGTAACAGTCAGAGTTTTCCTATCCCTGTCCGATTGTAATCCCTCTGGATTCCTGCCCCGTGCGTCTTGTGGGTGCTGCAGTGTTTGGAACCTGGAAATATCCCTCTATTAGGTCTAATCAATGGAAACATTTAAAGGTACAACTCTTACACTTTTTGCCTTGTTTTTGTTTTAGTAGTGAAATATTTATAAAGGTTTTATACTGTATTGGTCCCATTATAAGACAGCGGTTTTTTAAGTGTCCTAAAATCCCAACATTAATTTGTTCAAATCAAAAGAGGATTAAAATAAAGGAGGTACAGCCTCTCTAACTGCCCGAATGACACTAAAATTTGTTTGACTAATCCCTCCAAAATTTACTTTAGGGTTACTTCACACTGACAACAACAAAGCGAGATCATATGCTATGCAGTTGCAGTGGCTGCAGATAGTTATGAACCAGGAAAACAAAAAAGTAGAAATCCATGCAGTCCCAATTGTTTCAATAGGACCTGGCTGCAGATCTCAGAACTGAAAGTCCTCCATCAAAACCAGAAGTACCCCAAATTGCTCAAAGAACCAAATGTAACTGCTGACCCTAACACTTACAGTTTTTCACATTCAAGCTTTAATAAAGGTTTTTCTACAATTCTGAACACTTTGGGGTTAGGGTTACAGTAAGGTTTGGGGCATGTTGGGTAATTTTCGCTTCCGGCCAATGATGTCTGGCGCCGTCTTGTCTGCAGCCGAGTCCCTCTCAATTGTTCTCTGATAACCATAGGATAATCACGTTTGCAAAATAATTCCGATTTATTGATAAGTCATAATTTATCCTTTTTAACCACTTTTCATTTTCAATTCAGACTGAGTTGTTTTTGAAATTCGTACTTTTAATGGACTCAACTCATGAACTCCCTTTGTTTTACTCTTTAATTTGCTTAAACTCGCCCTCTGTGTTCATTTACAATCAGGTGGAAACTTTTTGTTTGTAGGTAGACCAGAGTTTGAATGTTTGGAAAAAGTGGGAAAGCCCATTTGAACTCTGGTACCAAAAACTCAGTCTAGTGAGCATCTGAAGTTCAAATAGGATCTCCCTCTATTCCCTCTGGTGAGACCCAAATAACCCGCTTTAACTGCCCTCCTTCACCAGTGCATGATCCCAACTCTGCCGTCAAAGTCAGCTGCAGCCTATGCAGTCACGTAGACTTTTTTCACAACAGGTTTGTTTTTTGTATTTTTTTTTAGTTCTGAATCCTCTCTTTTCTGCACTGTAATGGACACATATTTACCAGTTTAATCAGACAGACAAAAACAGTTAATAAAAAAAAAAAAAAAAAACCTTTACCAGGAGGGCTTGTATTTTATTCTTAGTTGTTTTATATTTGGGCCAATATGGTAATTTTAGAGAAAAACTTTAGTACCTTTTTAACATTAGAACAAGAGCTGTTCATATGCTGCACTAGTGTTAGTCTGTTTTTTTTTTTTAGCTGCATTCAAAACTCAATGATTTCAGCATTTGATGATAATGATAAGATTCTGAGAAACAAACATCTTCCAAAGTTTGTTAATATTTTGACAACCATCACAAATAAGTTGTGGCGCTTGAGGGCTCCCTCCTGGCATGGTGTTGCACATTGTTGTTCTATAAAACAATAAAGCTGGACTGGCTATTTATTATTTTCATTTGTAGTGCATCCATTTCCACGCCAAGTGCTTCTATTATACTGAAGAAAATCCAAGTCAGCGTCTGTTTAATTACAGTTTAATAGAAACCATTGAGAAAGTCCATTAACAAAGCACCTTAAGTTTTATAAAAAAGGCAGATTCAACCTCAAATGAATACTAATGTGTCTTATCTAAAATTGTATTATTTTTGTCTCATAAACTGACAGCAAACTGGAATTGCCCTAATGCCTTTGACAATCATACAAATCTCTAAAGATAAGTGTATATTTTTACAAAAAGTAAGGTACAAAATGTAAGGTACTTCTAGTTCTTCTCCTGTGGAAAAAACAATAAACAAAGGAAGTAGATTTTTTTTTTCTGGAAAAAGAAAAAAAAACTTAACTAAACATACAGTAGATGAAAGCACAAGACCTGCTTAACCCTTTAACACAGGACCAAAGAAGAACTTAATTTATCAAACAAAAATACATTAATGTAATTTTTAAGAATAAAAATGGGTCTAACATGAAAAAATACTATTGTAAATGCAGTAAATGATTAAATGGTTATTAACATCTATTCCATCTACAGAGAAGTTTACTTCATATCAATTGATCCAATTAGATGTGTTGCAGACAAAGAAAAAAGTTGGTTTTCATTTGAGGTTGTACTTGGCAAATTTTAGGACCAAAATTGTCAAAGTTGTAATTTCAAACTTAAAACCTTAATCAAAAATGTATGTTCTGTTTTTTACACAATATAAATGTGATAAAGAAGTTCAGCAAAGGAAAGCCTCTTCCTAGCTGGTGTCTGTGCCATGGGCACTGCTTTGCCCTTGTTGTGAAGTCAACGCTCAGCTTGAACTGAAACCATCTCGCTTCTTCATCTCACTCCATCCCGCCCCACTCCGGCTCATTCTGGACTGTGCTGCTTTACAGACCCGTGGTGGCAGCAATGGCAGGAGGAAGGTATTCTGCTGTTTGAGGTGATGGTGCATTTACTTCCAGTTACATCAGGTTTGATAAAACAGTTTCAGTTTGTTGCAATTTCTCTGGAGCTATGTTTACACCATTCTCGACAAAGCGCTTTCAAGCGACCACTTACAATTAAAAGTCTATGTAAATGGATGTTTCGGACTTCCGCGTTCAAAATTCTTGTGTTCATGTGTAACTGCATAAGTTCGTACAACCATTTTCGGGCACTATGTGCAAAATGTGCAGCCATTGAATGCGCATCGAAAAGAAAAACAAGGTTTAGTTTTGACCAATCAGGGACTTGGATTTGGTAGTGACAAATGAATGGCGTCCCTTTCATTTCACGGAAGTGCCAACCGTTTACAAATTAATCACGGAGAAAAAATAATGATAATTGCGGTTTGGTCATGGCAAGAATTATATGACACCAAGTCTTTCAAATATTGGAATAGAGCTGTGAAAGAAAAAGGCTGGAGCAAGATTCCTCACACTTAGTCAAGTCAACTGTAGATGGTGAACATGCGCTAGTGTCAGGTAGCAACAGTACAGTTTGATCATCATTTGCTAAAAGTATGCTATATGCTAAACAGGGAATGTGACGCATTTTGATTTTCTCATTTATTTATTTATTTTTCATGTGAATGTTATGCATTTTGAAAAACGTGTCACATGCCCGGTGTGAACATAGCATCGGAGTTTTAGAAGGATTTTTCTATGATTTTAAATGGTTCATCCACCTAAAGAGAAAGATAATTTTTTTTATTACAAATATGAAATAACTACTCCTCAAATTCAAAGAAAATAATATTTGAAACCCATGCTTCTGGTTTACTTGGAAGTGAAGCAGCCTGATGCCTCTTTTCATTTCTGGGCGGGGCTTGTATGTGTTTTTTGCACCTGTGCTTGATGCGCTCTTTTCCAGAAACCAACTCACCTGCATTATGAAAACCCTTAAAATAAAGTTCACATTCACTGTCCCTTGTCTTTATGCACTGTAAACACACAACACAATTAAGCACGCCCTATCAGGCTCAGATGAACACACTTTTCTCACAGGGCTGAATCTAACATGTCATTTGATCCATCTGCGTCAGCAGCACAGAAGTGCTGACTCCCAACAGCATGAAGTTCACGTTTCCCTAAAAAATCAGTAAAAACAGGAAGAGAGGCTTCTACAGTGCTGTTTGTCCCCTTTCTCAGTTCATCCGCACTGTCCAGAGACCTGCTTGGATTGTGATTCCTTAACCTCTGACCCTCCTTGTCTTCTCTTGTCCGTTGTGAGTGCTTCCCAGTAACTAATACTTTCACTCCTTACAAGATGAAAACAGGTTTTCTTTCACTGCTTGATTTGAAGCATGTTGATAAATGCAACAGTCCGTGTGCTGCACTGAGGCAACTGAACCTTCTTTTGTCCTCTGTCTTTCCACAGCATGTAAAATGAATGTTTGCTTGCATTAACTTGCTGCTATAAAGAAACAATAACTACATAAAACCAAAATACATATTTTCAGAACATTCAGTTTAGTCAAAAATATTGCGGTCAGAATATTTTGGTAACATAAATTCAAATGACAACGTTTTTTTTAAAATATGTACAAAATGATCATGTAAGCCAGGGGGATGAAACTGAGAGCTTTCAGTTATGAGTGACGGGAACGGAAGGATGGGTTGCTTCGCACTATTGGTCCCGCCCACAACTCAGCGTCAGATTTCAAATAAACTACTTTCACTTTGAAGAAACTGTCGTAGACAACACAAGTTTTTTATTTTTTAAAATTTTGGCTAAAAACAACATAATCCTAAATAAAAGACCACTGGGAACGCTTTTACAATAGATCAAAAGATAATCTGAGAGGGTCTTAAAAAAGAGGAGCCCCTCTGAAGGAACCAGATGAATCCCTGTTGATTCGTCCTTTTCTTTCCCTTCAACACTTTTTTCTTCATTCTGTCCGTTAACGTTAACAAACCAGAGAGTGAAATCGCATCATTGTCACCATACGACACTGGCTGAGTTGGCATCAGCTGGCAGAGAGAGAGAGACAACAAGACGTTTGGAGCACTAGCTTTCTGCCTATGAGGTGCTGATCTGTTCTCATCATTTCCCAGCTCAGCCAGACAAGTGTCAAATCCTCAACCGGTGATAAAAGCCGCTGCTGATGGAGGATCTTCATTATGATTCTTTTTTATTCAGGTAAACACCGCAGAGCCGCTTTGAGGCCAAATAGCCAAGTGGCGCTGGATCGAACGCTAATGTGAAAAATATGGAACTTGGCAAAATCCCTTTGCCCATTTCACTGCTAACTTGTGCTTAACAGCTTGTTTTGCACTTGCTCATTGCATTACATGATGCTCATCGGCTTTTCTTTTTTGGTTTGCAAGTTTTTCACAGATTTGTGGGTCCGAATTTGACATGCAAAGACAAACCTGCCAGGAAGGATACGCTGTTTTACATTTCTAGGTCATGGTAAAAACCTAAAAATGTAAACTTATGGTCTTTAATAAGGAGAAGAAGTTCATTTATTTTGTCAATATTAAAAAAAGTTAATTTCTAGCTTTTGTTGTAGGGTCACAAAAGCATGTACCTCCTCTTTTAGTCCTATGCTTTTTGTCAAAACCTTCCAAAATAAAGGACTGCAGTCCTGCTTTTTCCAATGTCATTCAGCCTACTTTTGCTAAAATGCTCTTGGACAGATGGCCTCATGCTTCTGGTACAGAGTTCAAGGTGACTGCATGTTAGCCAGGTGCTTTGGCTACACATTCAGTCACTGCTGTGCTACGTATGTGGAGTTTAGCTCTAAGCATCAAACATGGTCTAAACATTTCCAATTTGATCTCATTTGTAAAACAAAGTTTAGGATTATCATGGATTGTTATTTTGTGACCAGTTTGTGTAGACAAAAGAAGTTTTGCTAATCCCATCCTATATATAGTCTTTAGGGATTTGTACTGAAATGGACTTAATCTTTTACGGTACTCTAGTGAGTCAAACATGAACCTGTTGGTGTTTTGGTTTTTCTAGATGCCATACTTCCTGTCTTAAACTCAAGGGAAATAGACAGGGAAATCCTAATCTTTGAGTGCTTTATTTAACTGCTTTGCAGATGAATGTCAATCATCAATCTTTCTGAGATTATCACTGTTATTATTGTGTCACACATATAGAACTTTAGACTGAGTTTCTGTTTGTGTTGCTTTCTGTTGCAACACAAGCTAAAATAAATAAAAATCTATACTATCTATATTTCTTGGCAGATTTACCCGTGATTCCCAGTTGGGGAAAAGTTTGTACCTGGCAAGCTAGTCAGAAATGTAACCATAAAATAATTAGAGAACAAGAAGGAAAACAGACATCAAAGTAGAACAAAGCAGATCTAGTCCATGAAAAGGAGAGAATGAAATGCTTCTACTTAGAAAAAAGGAGTAACAAAGACATCCATTTGCCCTCAATGGATGTGTCTGTGATTTTGATGCATTCATTTGAGTTTAGTGACTGTAAATCTGAGCTGCACCAGGTGAATGTGATGTCACCCATAGAAAATGGTTTATTTCCAGCTCCAATGAAATTAAATCGATTCAGTTGCCACTTTTTCACTTTGTGGCGCCACAATGTTGGAGCCAGATGCGTCAGTAAGTAGTAATTGGTCCAAAATCTGTCAATCAAGTCTTTTGAATGTTTGACGTGGGGACCAGTAGCTACCAGATACTTTTATTGAGGCTTCTGATTGGCCAGTTTATCACTTGAATAACTTCCACTGCAGAAAAAAATGGGAAAAAAATAGGACTAGCAATGACATCTTGAAAAAAAGGTAGCAGCGCAAATGATAAATAATTGTAATGCCCAAAGCGTTTTACAGCCACAGTCCCATTCACCTATCAATACACACACTCACATACTGATGAATTTGCTGCCAAAACACTGGCATCTGCTAGTCTACTAGCACCAGCCTATGACCACAGGAAGCAATGTGGAGTTCAGTGTCTTGCCTAAGAACACTTGGACAGATGGACAGGAAAGGCGGGAACTGAACCCGCAATCTCCCAATCAGAGATTGACCGCTGTACCGCTGCACCACAGTGAATGGTTATTCTGACAAATATGACTGAGTAACAGTTGTTTATTTCTCAATAGAAGACTACGGGATTTTGATTTATTGGAGCCCTAAGGCACTTCCTGTTTGGAACTACCTACTTCGTAGGGATATTTGGGAGAAGTCACTCAGTCCAGTTCTTATATAATGAATGACACCGACAAATTTGTATAGTGTGTAATTCCTCATCCTGGGGCAAATTGTTAAACATTTAGAATATTCCACAAATGTTGTCTTTCTTGACTAAAGTGATTCATTGCTGTATTTAATTCTCTATCATTGGGTTTATTTTTATTAGGGTTTCACTTTCACATGTCAAAATATAAAAGGTTAAGAGAGGTGGTACATTTTTTTAAACTTTATAATCAAACATATTCTTAAAAGTCAAACATATTTGAAAACAACAGCTGTAATGAAATAAACAAACATCCAACATGAATTTGAGTTACATTTCCAGTTTTCCAGAAATAAAAAAAAAAAACAAATATATATATAAATACTTTTTATATATGTCTCTTTTCCTCTGACGGGTGTATTAATTCTTTGTTTTCTGTCTGTTTCATGTGTTTCAGTATGATCTACTCCTTGGTTACCTCATAAACAGCCACTGTATTAGCAACCAGGGAGAAACGCCTCTGGACACCTTTTATACAACAGAGTGCTGGTCCAGAGGACAAATTAAAATGAGACGATGAGATTTTCTTTTTCTCTGTGAAGCCAAAAAAGAAAAGAAAAGGAAAAAAAATCAACTGAGTTCAGAGCATCTTCTCTGCTTCACAAAGAAGGTTTTGCTCTCGCCTGCGTGTGAAAACCGAAGACTAAATCTACTGTTTACACTCTGCTGAAGGGAGACAGGAGATTGTCACTGCCTGACCAACATTGGTAACAAACACATTTAAAGAGGCGTTCAAAGGCCTCCTCTGGGATGCTTCTGCGTGCACTGCAGACATGCCCCGGAGGATGAAAAAGCACAGCGGCGTTTGCACGGTGAAGCGTCCGTCCACCCTTCTCAGCACTGCGCCCCAAATAGAGTGATCAGTGGTGCAAAGGAGGAAAAACATGGGTCAAGTGGGGTGACCACCACAAAGACAGGTGAGGAATAGCAAAAAGCACCAGAGCTTGTAACTCTGCTGATATTTTCCCCAAAGTTTTTCTGGAAGTTTACCAACGGCAGGATTTCTATCTAACATTAATGGCTTTTTGTGACGAGTGCTTTCTGTGTTTTCTTCAAAGAACAACGTATCTTCTAACCGATCCACAGTAGTCTAAGCAGCAAATGCCTTTTTCAGTGTTGTGCTGGTGTCATTGTGGAAAATTCTTTGGAATCCTATACCCCAAACCCATCAAAAGCTTTTTGTAGTAGCACACATTCTTTGCACAAACACTGTCCTTACTGTTGTACAATGTTCGCAATATTCGGGCTCAATATTTAAGGAAATGTACAACGTTCTAGCCATTTAGGTGAAGGTCTTCCAACCTGTAAAGAACTTCTCAGCCTTGTTTGAAGGCGAGGGAAACGTGAATATTTTCTAACGCTCTCTTTAGGTGACGGACCAAAATGTTTTCTGTTGTACTCTAGTGAAATGAAAATACGGTAATTCAGGAGAACCCTAAACGCTGTTTTGTCATGGAAACTCCACTTCAGAGGACAAATTTAATGACACAATGATGTAAACGTGGGTGGAAAGGTAATATGCAGCGATGTATTCCTCAGATGAAGCATTCGATAATCAAAACTGCAGCTGGAATAAAAAATGTTTCCCCGAAAACCTCTTTCACCTGCAAAACAACAGAAGCGGTTTTGACTTGTGTATGTGCACAGGTATGAATGGAATGACACATTTATATTCTATTGTATGAATAGTGTGGAACTGACTACCGTTTTGCCATCAAGAGAGACAGAGCTCATTGAATGAGCGGTGACGGATGGAACCGCTTTTTTGAAGAGAGTTCACCCAAGTTCTGCACTTACAAGCTAACTGAGAAAACAACCTAAAGGGGGCGATGTTAAGGGCCCTTTCACACCACAACAAAGTCCGTTGATTGGGGAAAGTTACTGAAACATTTCACTTACTTTGGTCTACTTTCACTGGACAGTACATACTGAAATGTGAACAGACCTGGAAGAGAATAAAGCATGAAAAGTGGTCATACTATCATATACTTCACTTTATTCATTTATTATCTATACCCCGTGTGTTCGGATTGGATGTATTGAGTGCTTGAAGGCCAGATGGACAGACCCATCGCAGGACCACAAACAGGCAAAGCCTACCATTCGCAACACTATCAGGAGAAAATCCATATGTCCAAAAGGGAAATCACAAAAACTTCACAGGAATGACAAAGCACCAAAACATTGTGAAAGTTCATCCAACAAGATATTTAGCCACTTTTTCATGGTTTATAGTTCTGTGGACGTGAGCCTTTTATGTCACTTTTTTTTAGTTTACATCAACTTGTATGTAGGCTGTATGTGCTTCCTCTGTGGATAACCCTAAACCCTCATTTTCAGCTTTACTGGGGTTTATTTGTTTGATCTGCACCAGACTTAATGTGAACCTTCATAACTACCCAACCAAACCTTAGGCAAACAAAAACCCTTTGGGATGGACCATGGAGCCTTCATGTGAATATACTCATAAGGTTGATCCCTGGAGTCCAAAGATAAAAAAAAAAAAATAATAATTAAATAATAACAACAAATGGGCTTAAAATAGAAGGGTTGTACAAGGACAACACACTCTCTGGTCCAGAGGAGTATCTGTGAAGGTCTGACAACACATTAGTCAGCATCAATGTAAACAATGGCTGGTAATACTTTGAAATTGCACTTGAGAGATCCATAAACACTGCCACCAAAACACACATGTAGCTGAATTATAGCTTCTACCTGTAATTAAAGACTAATCTCTCAGTGATGCCACTCATTTCTGTAGGACATCAGAGGTGATCTCAGGGTGCTTTACATAGAAATAAAGATCAATAAAATAAACTGGAATGCAGTTCATTCCAGACTAAATTGTTGGGTTTTTTGGAATAAAGCAAAACATACACAATTCTAATTTTGATTCAATTCAGTGCATTTTATAAAAAAGATGATGACAACTCAAGATGCCCTCATTTAAATGTACTTTTCTCGAAATTCTGTCACCATTTTCCCCTTTTCAACTTGACTAAATAAGGCTGTAATAGCACATACAGTGTGGACGTAGGTAGCTTTTCAGCGTGCGCATGCTAACCTATCTGTATAACCATCACCACCAGAAAAGACACAAATGCTCCCTTCTTTTTCTCTTACCCCAACTTGAGCACTTTTTCTTTTTTTATTCTGTACATGTATCTGACCAAGTTCAATTTCAATATTGTTTATGAAATAAAATATTTAAAATATCAAGAAGGCTTTGTTTTTCTTTTGTCTCCTCCTCCTCCTCACCATATTGTAAAAAAAAAAAAAGATGAAAAAAAAGTTTTGTTTACCAAAACCTTTGGCATGTGTTAATTCATAAAGCATCAAAGACAATGAAATATTTGATCAACAATGATAATTATCAAATTAAACTTAAGATTTATACAGTAAATTGTACTTGTCAAACCATAAGGTGCACAGAATTAGAGATCCCATTAAGCGAACCAAAACACTTATATGATGTGATATGATTATACTACATTAAATCCAGAGGACTTAAGAAGCATCTGATTGGTCATATGAGTTGATGGGAAGTTTTTCTTGTGAACTGTTGCTCTTCACGTTTCTCTCTTTTATCTGCAATAACTTTGCACGACAGATAAGTCAAACTTTATTGACAATAACTCTCAACATCGGTCAATGGTAACACTTAACTTAAAAAGCAGTATTCTTACTTTTTCAGTTCAGTATATTGAAGCACAGTACATACAAATCATTCCGTCAGGCCACTTACCACGGTGGCCAAAATGCTCTAACAATTCATCAAGAGGACCGGTTTTGTAGTTTACCAAAGTCGTGCTAAAACATTTTGACACACTCTTGAGCGCCCTGTACTATAGTTAATTGGTTCCTGGTTAATAAGCACAACCAGAATTCACACATAAGACATAAGGCGACTGCCAATTTCTTTTTTTAGAAATGAAAAAGTTTCCTGTGCGCCTTATGGCCTCAAAAACATGATAGATTTTTCTTTTATAAAACATTGCAAAGGAAACTATTTTCCCACACTTCATACATTGTTCATCAGACATCCTTCCTGCATGTATTAAGCTTCATTGACTGCATCGTGAAAAGTTTTTGGAGTCTTTGTTCTGATTTATTTGAGACAGAGAAATATTTTCTGCACAATTGCAGCGGTGCACAAGACTTATGCTGCACAATGACTCAATTTATTACGTTTCCAAGCTTTCTTGTCATTGTTTGCTTCTTGTGAAGCCAATAAATGTTGGTGCTTGCAGCGTTGTTTGTTTATGGCTGTGTGTGCACATCGCCAGACACAAGGCTGTAACAAATGACAGTCTGATGGCAAAGACAAGCCTTTGGGACCACTGAAACAACAAAAACATCAGGAGTAATGCTTTGCACAAAGCATACATATCTGTAAAGTTCCATGGTACAACGCTTTATGGTACATTGACACACTGCATAAATTAATGCAAGTAAGCAAGCATTTTACAGCTTATTAATGTTTACATATATGTTGATTTCAGGTGCTGGAACCAGACTCAGGGGCCCAGATGTATGAAAACAGCAATTTGTTTGTGCAGTTTGCATTTTCAAACACTGATTCAAATGGCTTACATGGGACAGCGACACCATGGCAACCCTGTGTGAGATGTGTTTGACACTCACCATCACTCAACTGTGGAGCAATAGAAGCCTGTGGAGTAGCAAACGAGGATACTCTGTTGGATGGAGAAGTCTACATCTGGCAGATGTCAGGACAAAGCATTGGGCTGTATAAGGACACCTGTCACTTCTCCTAATATTTTAGATATATTTTGCTTTTTGTGTTTTACATAAAGCCAAATCACATCAAACCATAATTAGGTAGACAAATATAACCTAAAGACTGAAGTCATTAGGTTTTATAAAATATATTTTTTTCTATTTGTTCAAGCATAGTGACAAAGCTAAAAAGGAAAACTTCCGCAACAAATTAAAACACTTTTGAGGGTCTGTCAAACTGAAGAGATCCATCGTGCTCTTAACCAAAAATGTCTAAAGAATGGTTGCTCATTCTATCTTTTTAGTTTTTGTCCACGTTTTTCTTTCTAAGCTTCTGTAAATTGAACACCAACTTTATATAATTTCATCCAGGTGGTCCTACCGCATTTCTCGCCATTTCCAGCTGTATAATTTCTAGTACGTTTGGGGTCTGTGCTGGGAACACTCCAGAAAAGAACCTCAAAAAGATCCTCCACTTTGGACTCTTAGTGAATTAACTAGTTTGAAAAAAGAAAAAGGGAGTCTTGATTGACATATAACCGGTGACTCCTTCTTTAACTGAGGGATGAAGTTGAGTCATGGCAAAATCTTCTTTCTCAAAGAGTTTCACCGCTAATCCAAGTGGCTTCATCAGTCAAAGGCAGACCAGACTGATGAAGCCACTTGGATGAGTCCAGGTGTCATGACTCAACTTTAAGACAGTGTCACCTGGATGAATGAGAAACCTTCATCAACAGCATTACTGGGCATGTTCTACCAACTGTAGGCCAGGTTTTGATGTAAGCTTGTACCTTACGTCTCTCATTTTGATGGCAACCCATAAAGAAGTCCAATTTTTATACCAAATATAAACATTTGAACAACCAGGTATCAAAACTGTCTTTAATGTTCATGGCTTTACTTCTCATTTGTTGTTCAGAATCCAATGGGAAATGTCAGAGGATGTACATCCAAAACATTAACGTCAAATTTGATCTGCAGGAGTCGCATTTGACCCCATGGGGAGCTGTGATCTGCAGATGCACCTGTGCTCTAGACGCACTTGGTTTAATGTCCCAACCTAACCTCTTAATGTCAGGGAGGCACTGGGTCCCAATTTTAGAGTCTTTGTTATCATCCAACAGCCATTGAGCTTAATTGATAGTTTGCCAACATAATGAAGAAGAAAAATGAAGAAATCTAAAAAAGTTTACATATGCCCTCTGAGCTGCTTACTCGACCATAATTGACTGCCAAAATGGACTTCAACTTGTCTGTGCGCATTCTGCATGAATCTGTATGTCCGCACCGCAACCGTGGCCATGCAGGCGGCCTGCTCGACTGAACAGATCGCACAGCATATTACACATAACTCAATTACACATGCAACACATGAGCGATGGGCTCACCTGATGCCCGCCTTCCTCATCTGGACTCGTACACCATTCCCACCAGGCGAGACAGAATTGTTCCTTTTGCTTTGTCCCAAACAGGAAATGAACGCTTTTAAAACCATGTATATCATTGTGCTTTATCAAAGTCCTTATGTAGAATTTGTTCTTTAAATGAGGCTGCACGGTGGCGCAGTGGTTAGCGCTCCTGCCTCACAGCAAGAAGGTTCCCAGTTCAAGTCCTGGCTGTAGGACCTGAAACAGTGTCACCAATGGGGGACCTTTCTGTGTGGCGTTTGCATGTTCTCCCCGTGCATGCGTGGGTTTTCTCCGGGTACTCCGGCTTCCTCCCACCATCCAAAAACATGCTTCATAGGTTAATTTGTTACTCTAAATTGTCCGTAGGTGTGAATGTGAGTGTGCATGGGTGTGTGATTGTGGCCCCTGCGACAGACTGGCGACCAGTCCAGGGGTGTACCCTGCCTTCGCCCATGAGTAGCCGGGTTAGGCTCCGGCAACCCCGTGATCCCGAAAGGGATAAAGCGGATTGGAAAATGAATGAATGAATGTTCTTTAAATGTATTATTAATTTTTAAAGATGTAATTGATACATTTTTGGAATGTATATCACTTAATTCCTTAAAAATTACAGTCTGATTTGATTGAATATAGCGTATGGATAACATAAATTTGACCTCCCTTAAATGATGTACAAGAAATGTTTACCATCAAATTGTAAGTCTGCATTCTCTGCTTATGCACAAGTCCGGCTAACATATCTGAATCAACTGGAAACAGGTGGAGGTGGGGAGCAGATGAGATGCAGAAACAGCCGCACATAATGCCCAAATCCGTTTGACATCTTAAATGGGCCACCCTAATGGTGATGACAGAGTGCAAGCTCAGCTGACATAAAATGACACAGAGATCAGCCACACCTCCTCTTCTCCAATGCAGCTTACGTCTGTGCTGTTGGTCCGTCAGATGGTGTATTGTCACATACAAATAACTTTTTTTCTATTATTGTTAAACTAATGTAGCTATTAATATTGCTATCATCCTTACGTTTACATCATATTGATGTTATTGATATTGATATTATAATTATTGATGTGTTTAGAAAATTTAATACAAAAAATACAACTTTAAAATTCACTCTGTTGTACAGTTATATGTTTAACAGTAGTTTTAACATAGCCCCTTTAAAATATTCCAATATATAACATAATAAATGTTTAGAATTGTTTTAAAATATTCCCTCTCACCTTATTTTCTTTGGGATTATGAGATGTGTGAGTCTGTACGAAATAAGTCTCAGCAGGATTGTATTTTTTTCATTGGGTGTACTTCCTGTACTGGAGGATGACCTTTAGATGAGCTTTAAACCGCCACATGGTTCCTGTGTGTAAATATTAACAACCTCAGCGTGAAGAGCACTCCGACTGACACTGCAGGGGGCGTTCTCATCAAAAACTGCCTGACTACTTAAAATCCCATCATCAGGACGGATGGCACACGAGATTTTGAAAGATTCATAACCACAAGTTGACAAGTTGCAGACCAAATGAAGTTGTTTCCTCTTTTTTTGATAGAAGAGTGATAACACTGGAAGACAAACCAAAACGTTCTTGGACTCTTGGTCCTTGTTATGTTTCCATTTGTCAGTCGTGATGCTCATTACTGACTAGGGCTTTATAAAGGTTGAATTCTGGGATAGCGAGCTGAAAGTGACAGGAGGAAGGAGATGCCTGGTTAAGTGTGACAGCAGAAAAGACATGTGCTCTGATGCACTCTTCATGCCAGCTCTAAAACCCCTGTTTCCACCTGGAGCTCAGCATTTTTCTCCATGTGTGACATTTTAAATAACACTTAAAGCCTTCTGCACTTTTCCTATTTTTGTCACATGGCTGTGTGCGGAGGGGGCAGAGCTAGGCAAACAGCGGCCACTCTTAAAAAGACACAACCTGTTTGGGAACAACAACAACTCAACACGTAAACGGATGGAGAGGGGTCAGCGGATGTTGAAGCACATGGTGCAAAGAGGTCGCCGACTTTCTGCACAGTCAATTTTTACAGAGCTCCATACATCATGTGACCTTCAGATTAGCCCAAGTACAGTACACAGAGAGCTTCATGGAATGAGTTTCCATGGCCGAGCATCTGCATCCAAGCCACACATCACCAAGTGCAATGCAAAGCGTCAGATGCAGTAACTCAAACAACTAAGGAGCAGTTGTACTGCACAGACCCATGACTCAATGAGTTTGATTACTAACACCTTTGGGATGAATTTGAGCGGAGCATGAGAGCTAGAACTTCTCCTAACATCGGTGTGTGACCTCACCAGTGCGTTTTTGGAAGAATGGTCAAACATTCCTGTAAATACCCTCTTCAACCTTGTCGGCAGCCTTCAGCAAAATTGAAGCTGGAATAGCAGCAAAAAGTGGAACATCATATTGAACTCTATGGGTCAGGAATGGAATGGCACTTCAATTCATATGTGAGTCAAGGCAGATGAGTGAATCCTTTTGGTAACATTTTGGGTAATATTGCATATTTAGTAAGATATCCTATTAAAAAGGATAAATGACATCTGTAATGTTTATTATAAATACACTTAAACAATGAGAGAATTGAAAAAGGAAATCTCGTGTGTGCTTTTAAAATATTTTTTGATATAATGGTGCAGAAAATTAGTATATAGTTCATACAAACAAAGCAAGACTTTTGTCCCTCACAGACCTATTACTTCTTTTCTAAGAAGCTGTTCTATTCTCCACTTGTTACAAGTGTTAACAAAAATTGTTTGAACTGATTATTTGTATAAAAGACACCTGCCCGTGCCATTAAATAGTCAGATCACAATCTCTGCATGGTTTATGTATGAAGGTTTCTTTGAGCGACTGTAGGCACGAGCCAGTTAATAAGTCATTGTCATGAATTACAAGAATGTAAAGTGATTCCCGAGTATTAAACGATTTGTTCATGAAGCAGTTCAGCCTGCAATAACTAAACTTTGAGTAAAATGCGCTACATTGATATCTATCCCGAAGATAACACTTACAGGTTCATGTTGTGATTTAATTTGCTCTTAATTGTTAAACACCAAAGTTTGCACCAGCAAAAACAAAATAACACAAATTATTTGAACTACTGTAAATCATTGACCATTTACACAACTAATGCAGTTCCAACAGACTCTGATGCAGTGCAAAGCTGCTGCTTCCTGCTGCACAGATCAACAGGATGCATAGCTCCTTTAAAAGACTTGCAGTGACAACTAGGAAAACATAGTTAAAAGACATAATTTTATCTTTCCAAAAAAGACATGGTTTTTAGAGAACTTTTCTTTCCACGAGAAACTTGGAGACATTTCTTTGAAACTTTTTTTAAAACCTTTTTTTTCACTGGAAATTGCCATTTGCACCTGATGACTGTCATTGTGTTGCTGGGAGAAGCAGCTCCTCTGGCAGTTTAGCCCTTTTGCCTTCAGCCTGTAGACTCCAGCTGCTAAAATCAGGAGCAGCTCATCTGAACACACAAGCAAACTGATTTGTTTGGTTCGCTAAGCGTTTCTTATCAGCTGTTCTCTGCTTAGCAGAATAGGGACAAAAATGTGCAGGATGGTGTGTTTGGGAAAAACATGGTTTATATATAGCATAGATGTTAAATACGGTGAAAAGCTTTGTGTAAAGCACTAGCAGGCAGATACAAAACAGGTCATTCATTAGCAGTGATTGTATAGGTACTTTGGGATTAAGTCGTGAGTTACTATAACTACTTATTTTTTAGAGTTAAGATCCCAACACTGCTCATTAGAAGTTGGCTTCTGCATTTGTGTTGATTTACGGGCATCATTTTCTGCATCTTAGGTAACATTGAACTGGATGTAATGTGCAATCCTGGAAAAGGACGCACACGGTTGTCTTATTTTGTTTATGTTTGACCTTCAGACAACATTGATGGTCAACTGGTGCTTTTTTTAAAAACAAAAAAAAAAGAAACTTGCAAAAAAAAAAAAAAAACACACGAGGCTCAGATAAAAATATTCAACTTATCTGCCTTGTTTTGCTCAAAACCTCAGATAGACTGACAATTAAAAATGTTTTTCATCCAAGTGAACAATTTCTTCAAGCTGTATTTACTGATACATTGTTCCTTTTATATCGCAGAGGTTTCTTTCTAAAAAAAAAATTATGCGATAGATGAAATCCACAAAGTAAGTTTAAATATGCCTAAGGCTGTAAAACTCCTCACTCAACACTTAACACACTTTTCTCAGACGGACATGAACATTTTCCCATTTTTCACCCTTGTTTAAACTCAAAGTTTAAACCTTTATAGAAAAATAAGTCCAGGATTTTAGAATGAACACAAAGATCTGCTCATGATCATTACAGGTTTGGCAAACTGAATGCGATCTGTACAGGTGATGTAGCTTGGAGGAGGTTGATTGACAAGGTCTAAAGAACCAATTGGAACTGTAAAAAATAGCATGCAAAGTTGCACTGATAAAAATTTGCAAAATAGCAAGTCTGTGAAAGATAAACCGCAGTATAGCAAAAGAAACTCTGTATTATGATAAGTCTGCTGTCAATGGTTTGAAATAATAACCTGGTCTTAACACCAAATACTAAGAGATTTCTAGTTAGTTACCTACCTTTTTTGTGTAACTCTTACTTGTGAACAAGCCTTTTGTTTTTTGTAATAGGACCACTTGCTTGTTTGTAAAACCAACCTAGTAAAGACAAAGCCTCAACTTCCCAAGCAAACATTCACTGTAAAGTGCTATCACATCAACCTTTCAGTACGTTTTGGTCCTCGGTTCACATGCAACTCTGAGAAATCACTCTCGCCAGATCTGTTAAACGGGATTGTCAGCCAACACTGGCCTCTCACCTCAAAACCAACAATCAGCATCTGTTTCACAGCCTGCAGTTCATGTGTCAGACAAAGTGTGCACATAGCTGCTTGACTAATGGTCAGGTTGACATTTACACAACACCCAAGAGCAAAGGATGAGCTTGTAAAATACCAAGGGTTATATAAAGGTCTATTCAGATGGGATTAGTTGCTCCAAAGGAGGTCGAGTTTGTAATTTTTGGTTTGTGCATGGAAGCATTCTTTAATATAAACAAATGTAGGCGCAGCGGCAGGAAGAAGCAGTGCAGATGCTTCACCAGGCAAATAAATGCCCAATTAAATCATTCCACAACACACTGGTTGTGAAGGGTTTTACTCTTCACTTGAGTACTGCACTGACCCATGACTCAATGAGTTTGATTACTAACAGCAGATAGCATTTTGCAGTAGCAGAACATCTGATATGTAATCAAATTAGTTGCTTGTGCGTAAATTGTTCACATTGTGCTCTATCAATATTAACTTGGACCCTTTTTTAATTAGCTTTTAAGTTCAACTCTATAGAATTAGAGGGGATTTACCTCTGCACATCAGGTGTAAAGGTTAGCTCAGTTCAATGCATGTGAACTTTATTACCTTTAACCCACATAATCCTTTTTTTAATTTGCAGTTTTAGTCTTTCAGCATTTCATTAGATTTAGGGTCTTTTACTCATTTTCTCTTATTCTTACATGTCGTTTAACAGCTCAGCTTTTTTACTTGCGTGTGTGTTTATAGATTTGAACATGTTTTCTAGTTTTCTCTCATTTTACAATACGTGTAAATCAGCAGTTAAGGTTTAATTTTGTATGTGTGTAGTTTTAAAGTTTTTTTTATTTTAAAGGTAGCAGTAAAGGTTTTTGTGTGTAGTGAGTGTAGTGTAGTTAAAGGTTTTTTGTGTGTGGTTTGTTAAACGTTCTTTTTCTTTTTCTCTACTTTTTAAAATCTGTAATTTAGCAGTAAGGATTTTCTTTTCTGTGTAGTTTTAAACCTTTTCTCTACTTTTTAATTATTTAATTTACCAGTTAAGGTTTTTCTTTTTGTTTTCATGTGTAGTTTTTCCCCATTTTTTATCCATTTATTTTAACTTTATGATACAAGGTTTTTAGCAGTTAAGGCTTTTTGTGTGGGGACTTTTTTAAACATTTTATTAGCTTAGGCTTTTTGTGTGTAGTTTTAAATGTTTTATTTTTTCTCTCTCTACTTTAAAATCAAATCAAACTTTATTTCTATAGCACTTTTCCAATGAAGCATAACACAAAGTGCTTTACATTAAAATCAAACAGATTAAAAACAAGCACAACCATAAAAATTTAGACCCCCCCCCCCCACCCCCCTCCCCACCCCCAACACACACATGCAATCCACCCAACCCCTTTCACAATTCCCACCCCCTTAGCTGATGGAACCCATTGGGAAACAGGCTGAGCAAGGAGAAAGTTGGTTGGTGGACCCATTATAGTTGGGTCCTCTTCCTCCGTGGACAACCACAAAAAATACGTATAATTTAGCAGCTAAAGTATTTCTCCTGAGTGTGTAGTTCTTTCAGCATTTCATCTCAATTTATCTACTTTTTTTTATTGCGTGTTCATTAGCCGTTCTTGTGTGTGAGTTGTTTTACATATTTTAACTTATTAAATCTTGTTCTACAATATTATTTTTAGTGCTTGCTCAGCATAATATAGTAAAGAGAGTGGAGAAAATAAATCTTTTAAGACTTTGTGTCTATTCTGTTGTCAATAACAAAATGTCAATGCAAGTCCAACCTCCAATAGTCTGCCCCTTAACAGAAATGTGTTGCATATGGGAAGATCTAGCACATGAATAATAATAGTTTTGCCTCAATAAGTCTGCAGTACACCTAAAAGTATATAAAAGTTTGTAAAACTCTGGTCATGAAGCTTGATTTGCCTGTGTTTTCATATTTAAAAAAATGTGATGTTAATTTAAAAAAAAACATTAACAAGCACAGGAGTCTGGAAACAAAGCACCACTTAGGCTCAAGTCGGAGAGCCTGCTTTTACAAATCCCTTCCTTTCAAATTCTTGACTGTTCTGAAGATACAGTTCTTCAGTTCCAGTGAGTATCAAGACTTGCTTTTTTTAACCTTTCAGCCAAAAAAACCAACCAATTAATTAACCAGTTTCTACTTGAAGTACACCAAAGCAAAGAGAAGATCTCAGTTTCAAGATTAGATTTTAAGTCATTTGGTCTTCAAAACATATAATTAAATTTATTTTAAAAAAAATTGCAAATGGAAACAAGCTGTTCTTGCTTTACAAAATGCTTTCAAGCAAAAGTTTTATTTTTGAAAAGTGGTCTTGTTTTAAGAAACAGACTTGCATGATTTAAGGGAATTGGAACGTTTTTTTGACATATAAGGCATTGTAGCATTCCAAATAGGATACATGAATAAGTATACTAACCTGAAAGATACAAAATTCTTTTTTGAGCACCAAAATAATTTTATAAGGCTCGAGAGAACAACTGTTAGTTCCAGGGGATTTCCTGATTGGTTGACACAACATGAAATCTTTGGCAAAGATAATATTTTATAACTAGATTGTTGAGGAATTTAAAATAAAACATTACATTATATAAACAAAGGTTACCTTTTTAAGTGATTTTGTTTTTACCTTACAGTTATTAGACTGATCTTTATGTTTGCTTTTTACTATGTGTCAGTGTGCTGAGCGGCTCAGGGGGAACATGCCACATTAGCTAAAAATATCAATAAAGCTTCACTGGTACAGACAAGATAAGGAAAACAAATGGCTGAGTTTAAGCTGGAGTGGAAGAAAGCAGCATTACATAACACAGCTTAAACCCAGATGTGAGTTTAGGGGAGAAATTAAAGAGGACAGAACACTTTCTGTAGTGCAAATTGCTCGCCTGCTAAATGTCTTCACATGCTGCTGGTCCGAGCTAAATTATGTTAGCTTACTACGTTTGCAACTGCGGGGAGTTTTTAGACAAAATTAGATTCATCACATCAGACCGAGAAGGCTGTTTTGTGTCCTCCATGTTTAAAAAAAAAATATTATCAATATTTACTGACAAAATTAAAGAAGCATAAAAATAAACAGATTTTACCCTCAGGGCACTTATTACCTTATTTTTATTCATCTTAAGGCTTTGGGCAAAGCACATCAACGGTTAAACACTTAAACCATCCTGGCATTACTCTTTCTTAGGATTAGAATAATCTTTTTTGTTTGGGCAACACTATGCACGATGAGCCGCTCTACTCCAAT
Organism: Adrianichthys oophorus; assembly: GCA_036245035.1. Lineage (NCBI taxonomy): Eukaryota > Metazoa > Chordata > Actinopteri > Beloniformes > Adrianichthyidae > Adrianichthys > Adrianichthys oophorus. Next base: position 18,334,734 of record BSAI01000101.1, on the reverse strand, counting down.
TTAGCCAGAGGCCATTTCAATAATCTAAAAGTAATCCCCTGTTGATAGGTAGACAAATGTGCAAGTTTCTTAAATCTATACTTTAGACTAAAGGACAGCGGAAAATCAGATCATAAAAACAATGCCATGTTGCTCTGCATGTTTGTTCAAAATACTGCAGGAAGGGGAACTGCATGTTCCATATAATGCATGGATAACGGGCATTTCCAGTGATTACATTATACCAACGTTGCATTTATGCCCAAAGGAACCAAATATGCTGTGTCACTGTAGCTTTCCTCAACTGACCTATTGGTCTGTGTGTATGTATGAGTAAGTATATCCTATTGTACTAATGATTGAAAATAACCAATGTATTTATTTAAAAATGTTTGAACAGAGAATTACTTTTTCAAATGAGTAATGAGTAAAGTAATTTTATTACAATTTTGATCCAGTAACTAAGTAAAGTAATCAATTGCTTTTTAGAAGTAACTTACCCAACACTGCTTGCAGTGATGTCACAGTTTTTTTTGTTTTTTTTTTGGGTGTTACTAACAAGGTTGGAAGTGTGCGTAGGCACAGTAATGTTTGTTTCAGCAGTATCAGTCAGTTTTTTGATGTGTTGCAATCCAGGTCGGGAGTTAATGTGAAAATATGTGGCCAACGCTTTTATCATAGCTAACATGTCACACATTACAACCAAGTTCTACAGTTACTGTGAATGCAGTCTGACTGACAGACTCATCTCTTATGGCTTTGTCTCACTTAAGAGACCTATATCATGCTAAATAGATTTTCTTTTAGCTTTTAAGTGTATTAAAATAATAATTTCTCCCCAAAAAGACCCACAAAGTGGTATTTTGCTCCATCCACGCATCTTTGAGTCCTTCAATCCCACTCTCTGAGCACCAGCCCCTCCCAATTCCAGAAAAGGGGGTGGGGGTGCAGCCTCTAAGCCTACGCCGGCTTTAAGTTGACGTGATGCAATGGGCAGCACTCACAAGGAGCAATCGAATAGTTTTACTTCCAGGTAAAAAAAATGAGCTAGATTGAATAACTAACATTTCATTGCAAATTGTTCGTTAGTGTGCCAAAGGTAATATGTTATCATGTATATGGATAGAGTTTACTCTAAAAGGCTTAGAATAGTACCGTAAAAGGCACTTCAATTCGCCTTATATGTGATATAATTTCTTAAATAGACCATTCATTCACATTGTTCCCTATACTGCAGAAAACACAGAACTAAGAAATATAATATTCTAAAATATAATACTATATCTTTATAAAACAAGAGGATTTTCTTTGAGGTCTATGACAATCCCATGATGCTGTTCAACCACACGTATTCAAGTACCGCAGAGTGATTTCAAATGGATGACTTTTTTTCTCATTTCCATTTATAATTATGGCATTCCTCTATATTGGCAGCTGGGGATGAAAAGATGTGAAGCTTTTTCCCTGTCTTTATATTTTCTAGCTGCAGCTAAGAAGGTAAGACAAGAAAGGGGGGTTTGGAGGGCCAGAAGGAAATTATGCACGCAGCTGTTGGAGCCAGACAAGCATTTCTAAATTCATGGGTTGGGGTGAGGCGCTTTCACTCAACACTCCAGAGATCAACCAGCAGTTTGTTTTTTCACTGATGAAAATGGTGGAACCCTGGCGTCAGTCTGTCTTGGGGAGATAACATAATTTTTTCCTCCCAAAAAAAAAGCAACATGCATTCATTGTTTTTTTTCTGTCTAAATGCCAATTTCTGTTGGCAGAGTCAGTTACGGGCTGCACGGTGGCGCAGTGGTTAGCGCTCCTGCCTCACAGCAAGAAGGTTCCCGGTTCAAGTCCTGGCTGGGGGACCTTTCTGTGTGGAGTTTGCATGTTCTCCCCGTGCATGCGTGGGTTTTCTCCGGGTACTCCGGCTTCCTCCCACCGTCCAAAAACATGCTTCATAGGTTAATTGGTTATTCTAAATAGTTCCTAGGTGTGAATGTGGGTGTGTGATTGTGGCCCCTGCAACAGACTGGCGACCAGTCCAGGGGTGTACCCTGCCTTCGCCCATGAGTAGCCGGGTTAGGCTCCGGCAACCCCGTGACCCCGAAAGGGATAAAGCGGATTGGAAAATGAATGAATGAATGAGTCAGTTACCAACTGAAGTTTTATGCCTGTCTGTGCTTTTATGTTGGGTTTTAGAAAAATGGGAAAACATTTAGCTGTAGAAAAATGATAGAGAAGAGGCTCACATCCAAAAGAAAAACTTTAAATGAGTGCTTTAATTATTATTATTTTCTCAGCTAATTATTTTGGTATAATGTCAGACATTTTCTATAAACATCCTCTAAAGACCAAAATTTAATTGAGCTAGTTTTCTGATGAAAGCAATAGCAACGCAGACCAAGTTGGTTTGTGTCCATCCATCAATCCATCCATCCATCCAGAGTTTTTCCAGGGGTCTTTGTCTGTTAAACTGCCATCTTAACACTTAGCTGTATGGGACAAACACCGCTTGTTGGGTGTTACATCAGAGACAGCTTTTGGTGACAAGTCGAGCAACTTGAAATCTCCTAATAAATCAACAACAAGAGGGTCCAATTATGCTACCCGCAGGCTTGTGCTTGGTGCTCTTCCTTTGGGCTCCATTTGGGTTCAACCCAATGGAATGATGTGTGATCACTCACTCACTTGTGGGCCCACCTCCTGCAGGAGAGCTTGTGAGGGGCTGGTGCAGTACTGCTTGGGTAACTGTCAAATTAAGATCTTTAAGGCCTGGGCATATTAAAAGTAGTGTGCATGTCGAAAGAAATGTGGGCACCCTTGCTGTAGACAGACCTTAACACCTTTATGAAGGGTGTATCCAGACTGGACACATTTGGTTCGCCCAAAGTGGACCAGAGTTTGTATCCTCCGATAATCTGAAACACATTTTCAGTCTGAATACACCCAAGCAGACCATGTTTCAGAACCCATCTTCTGAGGTGGTTTTAGTTTGTTTCCAATCCAACTGAGCTCTGAGTTTCCTCAGTCTGAATAAGCTCCGTGCTCAGAGTGGATCAAGGTCACCACAACTCTTTAGTAACAGCCTTGCAGCATGCCTCCATCAGGCCAAAGTCGCAAGTAAAAAGTGTTGTACGAACCAAATGTGTCTAGTCTGAACACACCCATAAAGTTTGAATAAATTAACTATCCTGAGGATTGCAAAGCGCAGGACTTCTGTTATTATTTCTCTCATTGCTTTACCCTGCCCTTGTAATTCTTGGCCAATGCCTGAAGAGATCTTTAGTCAAAATGGTTTTGTTTACAATCTTTGGTTCAAAACAGAAATATCTGATTGAAAAGCAGTCTAAATACAGACTAAACCCAAGTTCAGCACTCTATCCGAAGCAACTTAAGCGGAACCAACACATTTTTCCAGTCTGAATACACCCTAAAATTTGGATCCTAAAGTTCCAAGAATTCTTTCAACCATAAAAAATAGACTTAGAAAGATGTCTGTATTAAATGTAAGAATTTAAAAGTACATCTATAACATCTTTATGTTGGTCTTAACTCTTGTATACACACTGGGTTCAAATTTGTGCGGATGCAGCTGATTTCCCCTCTAATTATTTTCTTGAGATGAGCTCAGTGAGAAACTAATGAACAGTCTAGTGAGACATGTTTTTGTTTTTTTTTGCTCATAAGCTCAGTCAAGTTAATGGCACAACTTGTTTGAAAAGTAACCAATTTTAATTGAAAAATAAAAACAAAACAAATATGCAGAATATAATGCTTTTGTTAAATACTCATAAATATTCTCCTGACAAACGGAGTCTGGACCAAAAAAGTAAATTAAAATGAAAAATTAGTTAACAGTTGAATTTTATAGTTAGGTTTCATTTTTCATTTTTGGTAATTGATAAAAAAAGTCTTTGATGTCAAAGACGTTCTGACCTTCAGCACATGAAAGAAAGGTTAGAATGCATCTTTAGAAGAGGAGATCAATAAAACAGTTGGTGCACTATTTATTTTTTCTCTCCCAAATGCAGTTCTTTGTTTGTGATGTGATAGTAAGGTGTCACACAAAATATGAACATATGAAACAGATTTTGATTGGTCTATGTATGTAACAGTTTGGGTTCAATTGTCACTGCAAGATGCTCTGCTGCATCCACTTCCCATGACTCTGTTACCCCAATCCCTCCAGGACACACAGTGAAACTGGAGGGATTGGAGGTAACACAAAATATACTTACATTTTTTTATTTAATTTAAGTAATATTTAATTTTCTAAGTATTTAAAACCAGGCTGTATGTTTATTTTTGGTTTAAAGTGGAACTTTGTTGCCATAGTGGTCAATGATAAAGAGCTCTTTTCAAAGACCCCAGTGGTTCATCAATGTACTACATGTGGTACTTCATATATATATAAATTAAGATAGTTGCAGAGTGCTTCAAGAACATTTTTACATCTGCTCCTGATTCACAACAATTTGAATAAAGAAATACTCAGAAATGCTACTTTAATCTAAATTTCCTTTGTATATCTCCTCCATAATCAGAAAAATGCTGCAAGAACATGTTAAAAATACTAAAAGTACAATTTACTTTGGAAGTGGTCTCTAAAAGGTTAAGGTCACTTTGTACATTGAATAAAATCTTCTTTTTTTTGAGGGGGATTTTTTGATCTGATGCTATGGATTAATTTTTTTTTTTTGGCCTTTCAGAATTGTAGCCTACACATTCATGATTAACATTATGTTAAAAAAAATAACTAGAACAATTTTAAAAAAAATGTCAGAAATATTTTCCAAATGCTACTATTTTATTTGACTTAGTATTATTTATTTATTTCAAAATAATCAGGAAATGCATTTCAAAAGGAAGTCTTTTGCATGCCAGAGTATCTTCAATTAGGAAGGTTTGCGAGCACTGAGCTCCAGCAGGTGAATCACACTTTCTGATGTACATCTAAACCAGCAATTTAATGTAGAAACTTTTCTTTTTGAAAAATTAACCACGCGTGTTGCCAGTCCTGCACAGAGACAGGTCACGTTTTCCTTCACATCAGGTTATTCTTGACGGCTTTGATATTGACGAGCCCCTCTGGTGATCAGCAGAAGAGACCTGCACTTTATTCTTTAATGACCTCCCACCAGTGCCATTGCGTTGAGCTGCACAGAAACTCCACCTTGGCTCTTTGCACTCATCCTTCCTTCACCGCTCTGCCTGAATACCGACTGCTTTCCTACCCTTCTGTCAAATCTGTCCATCTCTCCTTTCCTCAGCTCTCCTTCGTCATCACATGTCCTGTCTGTCGCTTTACTTCCTCCAGCTTCTGGACAGAGGAGGTGCTCTTCATCCTCTCAGGATGTATCTCCTCCTGTTGACAGACACGTCTCTGAAAATGGCCTTTCCTTGTGAAAAGTCTCACTGGCAGATAAATCAGTCAGAGCGTCAGAAAGAGCAAATATCTCACAAAAAAAAGTCTGGGACTGAAGCAGCTTCTGCATAGAGATGAAAGGAACAGTCCAGTTCAGGAGAAATTCCACAATGCCCTCACACTTTTCCTACTTTTTTCCCGTCTACTAAAATCTTCGCGTCCATTTTACTCTAGCTGCTGTTTTCATGAATCTTCTGAATTTACAAAAGTAAACCAAAAGTGAGCAAAAACGAATGTTTGCCCCTACATTTGCTTTTTGTACTCAAAGGCTTTTCCATTTTTTGCTTTTTTTCTACAATAATTTCTCAAAACTATCTGTGAGACACATCGAAGATGATCACATTCTCATCGAATTGGTTTAGCCCGGGAGCTTTAGCTCCGGTGTGGTCTTTCTTTTGATCACAGTAACTCCTCAACTGTTGACACAATTAGCATAAATCTAACAGGCTCCTAAGGAGAGGAAAAGAGCTTTGTGCTGTTTTGCAACCATTTTTGTAAGTAACGTTCCATGTGGATGCAAAACTGAAATGAAATTGGAACTGATGTGAAAAGCTGCTTTTATCTGCATCAGAATCAGCTGATTCAAGTTGATCACGTAGGTGGTTGTAAACGTACGGTATATCAGAGCGTGTTATTTAGATGTCGATGGTGAAATCTCCAGCGTAAAAGAAATAACCTTTTAACACCACAGGTTTAGCTCTAATGTTGACATTGTTTTGATTACTGTAACTCTTCAACTATTTACACAGTTAACATAATTCTGATGGATTCTGAAGTAGAAAAAAATCAGCCGTATGTGGCGTGACTGGAGGTGAAGGTTCCGGTGTGGACCAGAGCTGCAGTGGTGGCAAGTAGAACCCAGGTTGGTAGGATGTTGGTGGTAGATGATGACTGTCCTGGAGACAGGGACAAGAGGTGAGTGACAGAGCGACAGAAGGGATAGCTTGGCATAAACTGACAAGAGGCTGAGTACTGCACCGGAGAAGGTAACGAACTGGCGGTGAATTCCGGAGATGGCCCATCTTAAATAGAGGTCCGATGTTGATGGCAGGATAGCCGTCAGCTGAGTCCAATTTTTGAATCCAACTGGAACCGGGAGCACCATGACAATGCATTCAACGTAAGTTAGGTGATTCTGTCGCAGAGAAAAATGGCTTTAAGTTAGTTGCATATCAGCGCAACGCCGATGTGAAAAGTTGCCTTTATCTGTGTCAGAATCAGCTGATTCAAGTTGATTGTGTAATCAGTTGAAGAGTTACGCTAGGTCAAAGGGTGCATCTTATTTTGATTTTGTTGCGACATCACTGATATTAAACAGTTAAGTAGATAAAAATGTCGCAATAATCACAAAGTTAGAAAATGACCACAAGTCGAATTGAAACATTCAATATATAATGTTGACTAAATTTGTGTTTTTGCAACATTTCAAAATAAAATCTCTGTTTTATGTGACAAGTCTTCATTTTAATGATCTCATCCTTTTGCTGGTGTCTGCAGGTCAGTTAAGGAGCATCGTGGTGCATCTGCTGTGGCTTTTGTTGCACCATCAAAATGCAGAGTCGCTCCTCCTCTGTGGATTTTAGTAATTACTTCAGTGTTGCCCCACAAAAGCTCCATAAAGATGAAGGCTGGAAAACTGCTGACAGTGAGAGGGAAATGTAAAAGGGTTCGCTCTGAGACGCTGCCTTAACATTCCACACCAATTATCAGTGTCCAAAGTTGGCTTCATTAACACATCGCCTCAATTAACCATGAGCCCATTACAGACGAGCAGGCAGATTTGATCAGGGTTTGACGAGGAAGCAGCTGAGAGACGGTGGACTTCTGAATGTAGTACAAACCCGTTCGTTTGCTTCGAACAGAACAACTTTTGGGTTGGTCTCATCTGGTGTGTTAACTGAGATGATCTAAAAATGCAGATAGCTGAGAGTCAGCTCAGACCCAGCTGACAGCCAAATGATTTATGCATGAGGCAGCCAGCAGCTCTAAGTGACTGCATTTAATCAGTCAAAACTAATTCAGTGCACGCCAAATCATTTTCAGACGGTGGAGATGCACCTGTGAGGCAGCAGTGAAGCTGGACCTTAGTAGAAACCGTGAATCAGTGAGGTTTAATGCAAGTCGAGGCCAATGTCTCATTAAAGCGTTGTTTGAATGACACTGCAGATGATTACTGTTTTATTTCATTTTCAATTACTTCTAAATTAAAATATGAAAAAACTATGCTTTTATTATGAAAAGTTTTTTTAATTACTTCTTTAATCTTTTTTAGATGTTGAGTAAACCTTCTGAACTAGACTAATTTGCCAAAGAAAAATCATGTAAAGTAAATAGAGTGACGTTAATGGCGAAACTGATTAATATAAACCATTGCATCTAATGAAGCAGATTAGGCTTAATGCTACGTGACATGTGTGGCACATTCAAGAACCCGTTAACCATGGGTTTTTGAGGAACTTTCAGCATAAAGTGTTTACACTGGACTGTTGCTACCCAATACTAGTGCATGTACTAAAAGTTGGAAGAGGCTTGGGGCAAAATGTCACCTAGGTGCAAATCTTATCCCAGGTTTTTTCTTTGACAGCTCTGCTCCAATGTAAGAAAGGGTGTATTCAGACTAGGAAAATCGTTTGATCCGGGACAAACCGCGTTTGATCTGTATTCGGACTGCTGTCTAGTGGCTTTCCCTGTTTCAAACCAAAGCTTGTGAACAAAACCATGTGACTAAAGATCTTTTTACTCATTGGCCAGGAATTACAAGGAGAGCGGGAAACCCAACTAGAGGGAGAAATTATGGAAGTCCTGCGCTTTGCAATCCTGGTGAGGATAATTCACTTCTCAACGTTGGAGTTGAGAGTCGACACTTATTGCTACTTTGGTACGGTTGAGTCATGCTGTAACTGGCGAGACAACGCCTAAGAAGGTACGCTGATATGTGTTTATGACACGGGTGTGCCTGCATTCATCCGTCCAAATTTCAATTAGTTGCTGTGTTTCATCATTGCGGTGGTTTGGCATTGTTCTTAAGAGAATTCTGTTAAGGAAATACTGTCAAGGTTGACGTGCGAACACAGGAGCAGACGGTATAAATAAATGAAAAGTCTTTCATTTAATTGAATTGGTACTCGAAATCTGAATACAAATCCATGAAGGTACAAAAACCACCCGACAACCAGTGCAGGGGAGACGAAGACTTATAACAAGAGGAGGGGATAAGGTAATTGAAAACAGGTGTGCCAATAAAGGGGGGAGAGAACACAGGAAGTACAACCGACAACACAATAAAACAGGAAGTGGACACCAAACACAAAACCAACAATTGTCCTAGGTCCATAACCCCACAGTACCCCCCCCTCAAGGCGCGCCGCCCGGCACAGGGGGAAGCCTGTCTCGGTGCCGCCAATTGAAGTCCCTGATGAGCTTAGGATCCAGAATCCGTGAAGCAGGCTCCCAGGACCTCTCCTCAGGCCCGTACCCCTGCCAGTCCACCAGATACTGGAGGCCACGTCCCCGTCGCCGAACTTCCAGCAGGCGACGGACAGTGTAGGCTGGCTGGCCATCAATGATGCGGGGAGGGGGTGGCGGAGAGGAAGGCCGCTGCAGGGGACACGTAACATGCGGCTTCAGCTGAGAGACATGGAAGACCGGGTGGATGCGCAAGGACCTGGGCAAGCGCAGCCTGACCGCCACAGGATTGATGACCTTCAGGATCTCGAAAGGACTGATGTACTTGGGGGACAGCTTCTTGGATTCCGTCCGAAGCTTGATGTGTGAGGTGGACAGCATGACGGATTGGCCTGGTAGGTAAGTAGGTGCCGGAGTGCGTCGACGATCAGCCAGCCTCTTGTTGGTAGCCTCTGAACGCAACAGGGCCGCCCGAGCCTCCCGCCAAACACGCCGACAGCGGCGGTATAGGTGCTGAACCGACGGAACGGCCACCTCCGTCTCCTGCTCGAGAAACAGGGGGGGTTGGTACCCCAGAGAGCACTCAAATGGGGACATACCAGAAGCAGATGAGGTGAGGGAGTTGTGCGCATATTCCACCCATGGCAACAAGGAGCTCCAGGAGGTCTGGCGTTGGGAACAGATACACTGGAGAGCGGCCTCCAAGTCCTGGTTAGTCCGTTCCGCCTGACCATTAGTCTGTGGGTGAAAACCAGAAGACAGGCTGGCAGTAGTCCCGAAAGCCCCACAGAACGCCTTCCAGACTTGTGAGATGAACTGAGGACCACGATCCGACACCATGTCTGTGGGGATGCCATGCAGCCTGAAGACATGTTTTATGATCAATCTAGCTGACTCTGCAGCAGAGGGGAGTTTGGTTAGAGCCACAAAATGAGCTGCCTTAGAGAAACGGGCCACAATAGTCAGAATAACTGTTCTCCCGGCAGAAGGAGGTAGGCCGGTAACAAAGTCCAGAGCAATGTGTGACCAAGGCCGACCCGGGATGGACAGTGGGTGTAATAGTCCAGCAGGCGGGTGCGTACTGACCTTGTTCTGGGCACAAACCAGACAACCTGAAACATAGTCCCGGACGTCCTTGGTCATACTGGGCCACCAGAAACGGCGGCGCAGAAAAGAGCCAGTCCTGCGGATTCCTGGGTGGCAGGTGAGTCGCGTAGCATGAGCCCACTGGAGAACCTGGGACCTGAGTGAGCTGGGGACGAACAGTTTATTAGGAGGACCTCCTCCCGGGTCCGGCTCCTGAACTTGGGCAGCCTTAATGTCCCTCTCCAGCTGCCAGGAGAGGGCACCCAGCACACAGGAGGGAGGAAGAATAGAGGTTGGTTGGCCGTCTTGCACAGCCGATTCCTGTTGTCGGGAGAGGGCATCCGGCTTTACATTCTTAGAACCTGGTCGATAGGACACCACAAAATTTAATCGGTTGAAGAATAGAGACCACCGTGCCTGCCTGGAGTTCAACCGTTTGGCAGTTCGCAGATAGGACAGATTCTTATGATCTGTCCAGACCAAGAACGGCATAGCTGATCCCTCCAACCAGTGCCTCCATTCCTCGAGAGCTAGCTTAATTGCTAGTAATTCCTTATCTCCCACATCATAATTGTGCTCCGCCGGAGTAAGCCGGCGGGAGAAGAAAGCGCAAGGGCACAGTTTACCGTCAGATACCCCTCGCTGAGACAATACCGCGCCCACCCCCGTATCAGAGGCATCCACCTCAACAATAAACTGCCTGGAAGGGTCAGGTTGGGCCAGGATAGGTGCAGAGGTAAAAAGATGCTTTAGCCTGTTGAAAGCGGCCTCCGCCGCCTCCGTCCAGACGAACAGTGAAGAGGTAGAGGCGAGAGCCGTGAGGGGCGCGGCCACCGAGCTGTAGCCACGGATGAAGCAACGGAGGAAGTTGGCAAACCCCAGAAACCGCTGTAATTGTTTCCGGTTAGCAGGTGTAGGCCACTCCACCACCGCTTTCACCTTAGCCGGATCGGGTCTCACCTCACCCTCTGCTACCACAAACCCCAAAAACGAAACAGACGGAGAGTGGAACTCACACTTCTCCGCCTTCACAAATAATTTATTTTCCAGTAACCGCTGGAGCACCAGACGAACATGCCGCCGATGTTTGCTGGCGTCCCTGGAAAAAACCAAAATATCATCCAGGTACACAAAAACAAAACGATGTAGAAAGTCTCGTAAAACATCATTAATCATTGCCTGGAACACAGCAGGAGCATTACAGAGGCCAAACGGCATAACCAGATACTCGAAATGTCCTAAAGGGGTGGTGAAGGCGGTCTTCCATTCGTCACCGGCTCTGATGCGCACAAGATGGTAAGCGTTGCGAAGGTCCAGTTTGGTGTAAATCCTGGCCTCCTGCAATGCCTCAAATGCTGAGTTCATTAAAGGCAGGGGGTAACTGTTTCTGACAGTGATCTCATTTAGCCCCCGATAATCAATACATGGTCGGAGAGACCCGTCTTTCTTCCCAACAAAAAAAAACCCGGACCCCACTGGTGAAGAAGACGGTCTGATAAGTCCAGAATTAAGAGACTCAGCAATATATTGTTCCATGACCTCCATCTCGGGTTTAGACAAACTATATAACCTGCTCTTAGGCAAGGTAGCGCCAGGTTGAAGTTCAATAGCGCAGTCATAAGGCCTGTGAGGCGGTAAGGAGAGAGCTCGTGATTTGGAGAACACCTCAGCTAGGTCGTGATATTCCGGCGGTACCCCGGATAGGTCAGGTGAGGGCGGCCGCCCTACTGGGACAGCGGGGTCTTCCCCAGGAAGCCGAGCTGAGCGCAGACAGGTGGTGTGACATCTCTCACTCCAGCCGGAGACCCGACTGGAGGGCCAATCAATGACTGGGTTGTGCGCCATAAGCCAGGGGTAACCCAGAACCAGTGGGTTCTGGGCGGAGGAAAAAACAAAAAAACGGGTAAGTTCGTGGTGATTTCCCGAAATAATCAGATGAATGGATTCGGTTATATAAGAGATGGAGGCTACCTCTTGACCGTTGAGGGAGACTACTTGTAAAGGACGGGGCAACAACTCGCACTTAAGACCGACCTGTTTAGCTAGCTCGGCGTCCATGAGGTTCTGCTCTGCTCCTGAATCCACTAAAGCTTTGACCGAAACCCCCCTCCCATGGAACATTACCCGAATCTTTAATAAGCAGGCAGCAGGTTTAGGAATGGTGATCGCCGAATCACCGCTCGTCAGCGCGCCCACTCTTACTGACGAGCAGAGGTGTTTGGGCACTCCCTGCAGAAATGACCCCGCCTACCACAGTAAAGGCACTCACCTGCCGCCATCCGCCGCCGTCGTTCAGAAACAGACAGTCTGTCCTGTCCGAGCTGCATGGGTTCCTCCTGCACTTGCAACGGGGGTTCTGCGGGAGAAACAGCACAGTCAGGTGAGTTGGTGGGCCGGCGAGGTAGGCGGGGAACCACCCTGCCATGCTCCTCCTTGTGGTCCTGTAATCGGTTATCTATCCTGATAACCAGGGCAATGAGAGGTTCCAAGGTAGCTGGTAACTCCAGTGAGATTAGTCTGTCCTTTAATTCCTCGGACAGTCCTTCCACGAAAGCGTCCGTGAGCGCAGTAGTGTCCCAACCACTAGTGGAGGCCAAGGTCCAGAACTCTATGGCGTAGTCAGCTGCCCTTCTGTCCCGCTGTCTTAATTTCATAAGCGCACGAGCTGCCTCTCTGCCTGGCTTGGTATGATGGAAAACCTGCTGGAAAGCCTCCAGGAAAGCCGAGAGAGATGTGCAGGTAGGGGCTCCACGCTGCCACTCGGCGGTAGCCCATGCTCCGGCTCTGCCGGTGAGGTGAGATATAATGAAGGCCACCTTGGCGTGTTCCGTAGGATAATGAGGAGCCTGTAACTGGAAGTGGAGCTCACACTGGGTAATAAAGGCCCGGCAGTTCCCGGAGTCCCCGGAAAACCTTTCTGGGCGGGCCAGCTGTGCAGCAGGAGCGACAGGAACTCCATCCAAGGTCCCCTGGACCGGCATGGGAGGCGATGGGCGTGGCGGGGGGAAAGACGGTGGATGTTGGACCCGCTCCGCCAGTTGTTCAAAACGCTCTCCCAACGCGGCAAATTGTCGCTCCTGACGGCTTGACATCTCCAGCAACCCTTGACGAAGACAAGAAATCTGCTCCTCTTGCTGGCGGAATAGTGCCCGTAACGTCTCCGCGTCTGCTGTGTCCATGTTATTGGTCGGGTGGTAATGTCAAGGTTGACGTGCGAACACAGGAGCAGACAGTATAAATAAATGAAAAGTCTGTCATTTAATTGAATTGGTACTCAAAATCTGAATACAAATCCATGAAGGTACAAAAACCACCCGACAACCAGTGCAGGGGAGACGAAGACTTATAACAAGAGGAGGGGATAAGGTAATTGAAAACAGGTGTGCCAATAAAGGAGGGAGAGAACACAGGAAGTACAACCGACAACAAAATAAAACAGGAAGTGGACACCAAACACAAAACCAACAATTGTCCTGGGTCCATAACCCCACAACTACAAGGTAGCTTTTAGGTTGACGTCACATCAGCGCTGGGCGCGTGTGGCGTGACGAGACCCAGAAAAGCACAGAATTTCAGCTGTGTTAAAATAAACATTCTAACAAGTAAAGAGTTGGACTCTTTTTCTCAATCGTTGCTTTACATTTGTCAGCGGCTCATTCGTTTCCTACTCTGTTTACATCAAGTGACCACCAGTTAGAGTGGCCGTTTTGGTCCAGTTATTCTGCTCTGAGAACAGATTGTATTCAGACTGAGGAATCTCAGAGCAAACCGAAGCTCAGTCTGATTGGAAAAGAATCGAGGCCACCTTGAAAGACCGGTCAGAGAGTGGTTTCTGGTCCCGGACCTGGGTCCACTTGAGTTAATTCAGACTAAAAATGTGTTAAGATTATCAGGGGAAACGAACTTTTGTTCACATTAAAGTCCCACTCCAACCATATATTTTGTATTGTAAAATGATTTCCTAGTAGTCTTTTTATTATGACGGTGCAGTTTTTGGCCAAAATAAAAAAAACCTTTCCAGTTTTTTAAGACACATTTGACATCCAGCGACATCTAGCTCACGCACGAGCATAAAGCCCGAAGCTACCATTAGCTGCACAAAAATAATAGCGAGGAATATTGAATCAATCCAGCCATACAGTTTTGAGCCAGAGCCCAGCTCGGACGAGGAAAATTAATGTGCGCAAGGAGGCGGAGAATTGTAGTGGTTAGAGAGACTTTGGTATGCCCAGTAGCTGCATCATCAGCCCCAGCTTTTTCTAGCATTCAGTTTGTGATCCAATGCGATTTGAATTAAGAAATACTCAGAAACGCAGTTTCAATCATAAATTATTTTAAATTGGTCTCCTATTGGGAAAAAAATTCTAAAAGAACATGTTAAAAAAATAAAAAAAAAACGATTTTCGTTGGCGTGGGTCTTTAAGCAAATCAAATGTGTCCAGTCTGATTACTTGATGTCGTGTAGTTCTAGTCAAGAACAAACTGCAATTATTATTTCTCCTTCATTATAATTTTTTAAACAGTAGGCACTGCTGTGTTTAGAAAAGGACGCTACGAGTCCCTGATTGGTCAAAGTTCAACTGGTTCGACTTATGATGCGCGCAAAATTACTGCACGTTCTTTACATAGAGCCTAAACATTGGCTTAAAAATTTTTAAGAAATGCGTGAATACGAGAGTTTTGAACATGGAAATGTGCATGTACGTGTGTTTACACAGACTTTTCATTGAAACATGCGTTTCCAAGCCCGGTGTGAACACAGTATAAGTCACAACTGAACCTATAGGTGGATACAGGCTTTCTAGAGGTAAAAAATGAACAAACATGGACAGGCCAAAGTCCTAGACCGCTCGGTGAGCCCAAAGAGCAAAACTGCTTTGTTTTTGTTTTTTCCTGAATACTAATACAACATGTAACAGTGAAGATTAGATCCCCCAAACCCTACACACTGTGCAAGGAGCCCGTTGGTGCTGTGCAGTTGATATGTGCATGCTCCTTGCAGGCTCCTTGTGTTCAGCCTGACTGTTTAAAAAGAGGAAAATAGACAATCCGAGTGTAGTTTGCATCGTATGGCCACTTACGGATCACCTGCACCGCATCAGTGAGGAGCCATACGTGCACATTATCAATGCTTGGAGCACAAAATAACAGCAGCGGACAACAGCATCCGTACGTCAATAGTGTGTGCAACTTACATTAACCTTAAAAACACTTCACTACACATTTACCACACTTGTGGCAATTGTGCGTCCCACTTTCAGGTACTCTTGTATGGGTCAACCCTTCACACGGGTGTTCCTAAGGCTTAAATACATGCACAAACTAATGCAATGTACAGAGCCTGGCTACAAAAACCAAATGGGTCAAAACTGCAATACTCAACACAACGAAATATGAGAGCATTGCAATCCCTAACACAGAAAACAGGCTTCAAACAAAAAGCCAAATTTAAAGATTGGGTTTAAAAGAAAGCTAGAAAATAACATATTAGGAACCACAGAGTTGGTTACAGTATCAGAAGAAAGTGTACAAGTAAATGAAAAAAAAAAAAAAACAACACAATGATTGCATGCTGCTTTGTTATATTGCCAATCCATAAATTACATACAAAGGCACAAAAGAGTTTTTGCAGAGGACCAGATGGAGTTCCAGCACATACATTAGGAAGATAAGTTACCTGTCGCCACTGGCAGGTATTTTTTCAGGAAGGAGGCTTTACAGAGTTTGTGTTCCTAACTATCCAGCATCTGTTGAGCACAAAATAATACAGATTTGAGAAGATTTTTTTTTTTTTCTGTTTTGAAAATAAATGTGGGAATGCTAAAGATGGCCAATGCTAGTTAAATGCACCTCTAATAACTTGTTTAGGATTATTTGCATAGTTCTTCTAAAAATATTTTGTATGACAAACATTAAATAAAAACTCCAAAACAACAAAAAAGGCTGTGCAGATTTTTTACTCTTTTTACTCTTCGTTTTTTACTCAAAATGATGATGAAACACTTTTAAACTACCGAACAGTTAAAAGATCATGATCACAAATGTGGGGCTGCATGGTTGTTTGGTGGTTAACTGTTGCAGTGAGAAAAGCCCAGATTCAAATGCTGACTGGGACCTTTTTGTGTAGAATTAGCATGTTCTTTTAGTGCATGCTTTGGTCTGACTTCTTCTATAGTCCATAAACATAACATAATGAGTTAATTGATGATACCAAATCATCCCTAAGGTGTGTGTGTGGCCCTGCAACAAACTGGCAACCTGTTCCGGGTGCACACCACCTCCATGCAGCAATGGCTGGGATAGGCTCCAGCAACCATGTGACCCCCGAAAGGGATTCAGCGTGTTCTGAAGATGAATGGCTGGATAATCGCTAGTGAAAATATTTACTTCAGTAACAATTAACCAAACCTTGCAAGCTAGACTTTGCTAAATAAAAAGGAATATTTTGGATACTGCTTCTAAATATCTAGCATTTTGGAAGGCCATAAAAAGAGTAAAAATTAAGTGTATTGCTATTTAAAACTACAGTGTTCCTTCGCTATCATGTGGTTCTCACTTTGCGGTCTCAGTATTTTTTCATTTTACATGATATTGTTTCCCAATTGGTTGTAGACCATTGTCAGTCGGTCTCCTCCGATTCTGTAGAAATTGTTGATTGTTGGATAAAAACTACCACATAGAATGCTAAAAGAACCAAGATCTCCAGTTGGTTAGAAGAGACCTAACATTTAAACTTTTACACAATCACAAAGATTAACGCTTAGATAGCTGCTAGATTTCAAATAGCTAGCATTTCCTTGCTTCACAGTGGAGCTTATGTTTACGCTATGGTTCACCGATGCATACATTTCCCAGAATAGTTATTCCCATTAGCGTTGTGAATGAGATGTAAACAGACACTGCTCCATATCGCAATCAGGATAAAAACATTTAGCAGTAGCTCCTCCCACATTCGTGGGAGGTGTCAACTGGCACAGAGCAGTGAAATCTCCACGCATCCAAATAGAGGCGGCCGACGCAAACTTGACGAGCAAATCACATTTGATATGAATGCTCAACATTGACATTTTATGGATCCTTCTTGAATTATTTTTACTGATATAAATGGTTGAAATGCATGAAAGTTGGAACACATTCAAGTAAAACCAGGGAACACAATCACCTTCTCTTACTTTGTAAGGAAGTTGTGATTTCCTGCCGTGTGTAATGGAGTAATCTTCACAATCACCTGGCATAAAGGTGATCTAACACAGGCTCTCAACGCTACGGCTTCCTCCTCCAAACAAAATCAGAGTTAAGACGTTGCTTGTCAGCTCGAGTTTCCTCACTTCCCGTTTTCTCGGCGTGAACATCGGCGCTGTGCTCTAACCCAAGCAGGCACCTATATCAAATGGACAACAAAGACTTCCATTTAACAGCTTCTCTCTGCTCGTTTAATACTTAATGCATCTGTGTGGGAGCAAAAACACTCCATTATTTAGAAGCCAAACAGAACACAAAGCTTTGGTGTCCACAGGGCATCACTTTGTTCACATGTTTAGTTGCACAAACCATTTTATTCACTCTGGAAATTATAGAGGAAGTCAGACCTCCCCAGACGTTTTTAGATGAATGAAATATATATGAAAAAAATGAAAAGCATTATAAAGTGTTTTGAAATAGCTAGTTGAAAACCTTTTTAAAATAGAACGTGTTCTTATGTGTTAAACAAGTCGTTCTAATTCACAGTTCTCCATTGCTGCCTTTAACTTTACTTCTTCATCTGAAACATTATATATTTGTAGGACCACCTCAATTTAATTTCAATCTACATCAGAGTTTTATGCCTTAGTCACAACTGCCCATAAAGATGGATACGGGTCTGCCAGTGAAAAACTGACAAACCTGTAGGGGGCGTCCCTAATGGGAACTGCAAGACACAACAGCTGTGACCCTCTACAGGCCCAGAAAACCCAAAAACCCACCTGGATGGGTCAACGCCCATAAAGGTGTAAGTGACGGTGGCACAAGACCCTTTTTATGTTCGTATGTGCTTGTAGAATATCTTTTGGTCAATATTTTTTTCTGCCATTTTCTAATGATTGCAATTTTTTTTTTCATCAAAGTTCACAAAGGTTCACACTTCCACGTCTTTATGGTAAAGAATCCTTAAGGGTGTATTTTTGTTGGTATTAGGTTTTTGCACCAGGCCAAATTAAAAAAAAAAAATGTTATCGTCCAAATACAGAATTTAAGAAATCCACATCTCATCCTCACATTTGACTTTTTTTTTTCCAAGTTTAGCTAAAAAAAAAAGAATTTAATTTGACCACCCTAAAATGATGTGACGTTTGGTTTAGTCCATCTCGGTCCAGATCGTGGTTGTTTGAGCAAAGGTGCCTCATGACGGTTCACATCCTCACTCATTAAAGATTATAATCCCTGTTTTTGTTGTTGCGGTCATTAAAACCAACCCCCCCAAGGGGAGCCGCGTTCAGAAAATTAATGCAGATGTTAAGCAAACATGAAAGAAGCTATTTCTGAACTAACGCAGAGGGAAGGTCACATGAGCCACAGAAACAGAAGTAAAAGATTAGACAATAAGGCCCCGAAAGAGCATGCTGCTCTGGACTGAAACATTTATGCTGGAGGAAGTTCAAAAATGCTGCCGTGGAAAAACAATTCTTTCAGCAAGCACCGCTGTGGGAATTTAGTTTATTTTGAAAAGCACAAAATGGAAAATAAATGATAGTTCTGCAGGTATTCTTTATAAAACAAATGGGTTTGGACAAATCTCCTGGTGTTTGTTACACTTTTTACATTTATGTAGAATATTTAAACCTAAATAAGTGAAACGTTGCTCAAATCAGAGAACATTAGCTTTAGTTTTTTAAACTAAAAACACATTTCTACTGAGAATAACCAGAAGGCAACTACAATTGCATTTTTTTGTTATATTTTTTCAAATGCGTGTTTTAAAATGTTGTCTTTTATATGACTTCCAAAGATTTTGGATTTTTTAAATTTTTTGTTCTGCATCGTCGTCCAGGAATTCCTGTGTTTTTATGTACATGTGGTTAACCACTTTATTAACGGAGCTGTTGGTGGTGACAGGAAAATAACCCACACTCCTTGAACTACCATAACTCTTCTATCGTTTACGCAAATAATATAATTTCAATTGGCTTATGACACAGAAATAAAAATACTAAAGTAAAAAGCTGCTTTCCTGTGTGTCAGAAACAGGTCATTTACATTAATTGCAAGAAAACTTCACGCCTGTAAAGCTAAGGACACATCAGGCATGTGATGCGTGTTCAAGAATGCGCTAAACTTGGGCTTCTTGAACACGCATTTAGTCCACATGTTCACACTGGATGCGCAGGAAGAGGATTTTTCCTTATTTTTCTAGTGTTTATTAGAGCATGTCTAACATCTATAGTTGGAAGAGGCTTGGTGCGAAATGTTGAACTGTAAACAAATCCTGTAAATTTTGCTCCAGGCTTTTTCGGTCACAGCTTTATTCCAATAAATGAAAGACAGTGTCATATGATTCTGGCTGGGCACAAACCACAATGTTTTACTATTTTTCCTTGATGATCGATTTTCAACCAGTCAGGACTTCCATGAATTAAAACAGATGCCGTCCATTTGTTACTACCAAATTTGAGTCCCTGGCTGGTCAAAATTCTTCCTGGTTTAACTTTCTACGCGTGTTCAATGGCTGCACGTTTCGTACAAAATGTCAGAAAAAAGTCTTAAAAATGTTTGCAGCAAAGTTTGAAGACAATAGTTTGAAATGTAGAAGCCCATATGCACATTTTTGTTTTACACAGACTTTTTTTGGAAGTTGTTGCATTGCAGAGAGTTTCATAAAATAAAATAGTAAAGAAGCAAAAACTGTGCTCTTTGTATTTATGTTTTTTTGAGTCGGCACACAGTTTTTGTGTTGTGTGTGTCTCGGCAGGGATGTCGGACATGATGAAGGCCACAGCTCTGGGAGAAAAGCTGCTCCTCAGCCTGTTGGAGCAGATCTCTGTGTCCTCAAGCCTTTTCCAGATGGTAGCAACTCAAACAGTGAGCTGTGTGACGTCCTCTCATCGCACAGTCAGCCTCTTTACCTCATGCTCAGATGCTATCTCGTTGACATCTCGGTTTCATTAGCAAACTGCATCGTCAGATTGGAAGATAAGAATTTGGGGTGGGTGGGGGTTAGGACTCAGAGCTTGGCCGCAGTGTTTTTTTTTCTTCTTTGTTTTGTGAGAGGAAGATGGAAGTATCCTTCCTGGTTTCCTATTTCTATTTCTATTCCTAACCCTATTTCCTATTTCCCTTTCAATCAAATGGGTCCATAAGTGAGCTAAAAAAAAATACAGTATTCAGTACAAAACGTACTAACACCTAATATAGCATTACTTTGAACAGAAAACACACTGAAGAATAAATAGTATCATGTAATTGGAATTATTTCAGGCATGAATGGGTTAATTTAGTCAAAATACAAACCAAGGAAGTTATAGACTACTATGCTGGCAAAATCCCCATTGAATTTGAATAATTGCTAATGGGACAAAACCTACCGTCCAAGAAACAATGACTCAGAAAAAGAGATCATTTAATTTCAAATGTAGACATTACTGGAGCTGAACGTAATGCCAGAGGGACAGGAATCTGTACAGTGCAGAAGAGCAATTAGAAAACTGGAAAACCAGTGTCATGAGATACTTTTCAGATACCATAATGAACAGTGGGTGCAGAAATTGATGATGTGGTTTGGAGAAGGAAACTGAGAGGTTTTGTTTGAAAAGGTCCTGGGGAAGATCTGATATTGGGTTTGGAGCAACTGTTAGTCACAACTGCCCTTACAGCTGGGTACAGGCTGTCTGCAGGCGAAAATGGGCAAACCTGTACAGGGCAGATGAAAATGTGTCATGGGCCAATTTGACCCGCTAACATCAATCCTGTTTCACGGAAAAGAACAAAAAAGTTGGGTTAAAGATGTTGTCATCATTAAGACAACTCTTTTTTTTTTTAGGTATTTTCTCTTGACTGTATTGTTGCATATATACACTTCTATTGTGTATCCACGGCTTTCATTTATGGAAAATCACGTATGTGTACTAAAATAAACGTCTTTAATAATTAACTAAACCCATTTGCCCTTCTTTAGGCTGTTTTGGCAGAATGGTTCAACGTTTTATGTCCACTTAGAAGGACTCCAACAAGGAGTCCTTTGATACAAATGTATTATTTCTTTCAATGAAGGAGATGCTGAATGGGATCTCTGGCATCTGTGTGCATGAAACCTTGTCTTAAATGACATAATATCTGACAACAGAGGAACGAAACAGGTAAACCCCCACCACCACCACCACACTACAATACATTGTCTGAAAACCCTACACAGAATCCTACGTTTACATTTTTTATGGATATAGTTTTTTTTTTCATCATAATATTGAATAACCAGTTACAGCAGCAATGGGGAATTCATCCCCCAGATGGATACATCACTCTTTGCCCCAGTTTGTTCTCACATTCTTCACACAATGACCCCAAATCAAATTGTGGTCATCATCTGCTTTCCTGATGAAGTTATCTTGTTTATTGTCTCTTATGAGTTTTTCCCCTCAGCTTTGCTGGCCTGCGTCAGCAGCCAGTGGATGCAGAGCTGGCGTCAAAGGCGTACAACACAAGCACAAGATGAGCGTTGTAGGGCATGTCTTCATGCGTTCGTGCCTATACCCTAATATGTGTGTACGTGAGGCATTGATAGTCTGTGGAAAATTAGAACTATCTGAAAACAGTTTGAGCAAATTAAGCCTGTTTGCAAGATAATGTCCAATCGTGTCAGTCTACGGATAAGCAGAACCTTAAATCCCATTAATGTTCTCCTTTTCTTGGTGTGGGGATTTTCTTCCTTCTTCAGCAGGGAAGCACACAGCTGCCAGCTTGGTGGGAAAAAAAACACGAAGACAACACGTACACTTGAGCGGGAAAATGACATAAGCGGGTGGTTGTCATGGCAACAGTGCAAATGAGGGGTTGTGTTAAAATGGCACAATGGGGTTTTCCTTGTCGAGCGCGCCCAAAGTCATCTGTCACGCTGCCGTTTGTGGTCGGCGAGCACTGGAAAAGAAGAGACCGGGCTTGTGCAGCTTGACACAGACATGCAGTCCGAGAGGGGGCAATGTGTGGAAGTCCAGATATATGTGTGTGTGTGTTTCTGTGCTACACACTAATGCGGACTGACTTTGTGCAAGGACAAACGTTGCATGGAGATGCATGTGATAGAAAAAATATGTTTTGTACCTTTTTCTATATAAGATCACCATAGTAACTCAAGTGAAACACGTGGATCAGGTTACACTGGAGATAAACTATCAGCAGGGCTGTTACTCTCATGAAGTATTAATACAGTCAGATTTTAGGGTCCAAGTGACATTGAATTGATTTTTTGGATGAGCTGTAGTTGAAGGTTGTTGTTGTAAATGAGACATGTTTTTTTTATTTCACTTCCTGGATGAACCACAGTTTAATCAAGGTAAATACAGCAAACATTGAAAAAAATCCTGTAAACTGATTTTAACTGACATCATCTCCAAACACTTACCACCATCATTTCCAATGAAAGTCTGCACACTGAGTTGACAAATCAAATCTATGGAGGGATATTTGTGCCACCATGTTGCAAGCAAGATTCACAGTTTTGAGATGAACATTTTCTAAATTGCAAACAAAAAAAAAGTAAAATTTTAAGAATAAAACTTCATAATTTGCAAATGAAATATTTAATATTTGCTTTCAAAAATGAAAAAAAGTGTTACAAATGCAAAATATTTTTTGAAAACCAAAAAAATAAATTGCAAATGCAAAAATATCTTCGAAAGTCAAAAAAAGGTTTTGAAAGGACATTTATGAAGTTTTATTCTTAAAACTTAATATTCTGTTTGCAATTTAGACATTTTTACCGCCATTGCTGTTTGTTCCAGTTTCATTTCCTCCTGAGATAGGAGCTGTGACACTATATCAAGGATCTAAAAGGTCATCCCCAATGGTCAATGATCAATCAGTCCTAAAACAGACAGTGCTGAAAAAAGCTCTTCCTTTAGTCAGACTTACAGGCAGAGATTTCTCATTGGACACAATGAAGACATCAGGTCTTTAAAA
Organism: Adrianichthys oophorus; assembly: GCA_036245035.1. Classification (NCBI taxonomy): domain Eukaryota; kingdom Metazoa; phylum Chordata; class Actinopteri; order Beloniformes; family Adrianichthyidae; genus Adrianichthys; species Adrianichthys oophorus. The sequence continues at coordinate 18,311,699 of BSAI01000101.1, read as the reverse complement.
GGCTTACAGGGTCAGGCAGAAAGACCACTCAGGTACCAAACAAATAAATCAAACTGCTTCTGTGTGAGTCTCAAAATGATTTGGGAAATGGTACGGGAACTTTGGGAAACAGATAACAATTTAACACCAGTAACAGTGTCCTCTGTCTCTAGATGGTCTTTTGGCCAGTTCAAATTAAAATCAAAGGTCCAGAATGAAAAAATTAGAAAGAGCCACAGTATTGAGAGCAAACTATTTATTAATATTTATTCCTATCTGTAGTCAGAGATGTTCAAACCTCTGTGGATCTATGTAAATGTAACACTCATCAATCCACACAACACTTTACGCTGATGGATATATAAACAGGTTAATAGACCTTATGAGATAATAGCACATCAATAATTAAACCATTTTATTTTCCTTGAAACAAAATTCACGATCATTGTATTCTTTTTTTTTCTGATACAAACATTTTCTCATTTTTTAAAGTCTTCACTTCCGCTGATGACTGCTTGTGCTTTCCGCTCCTGCAATTTATTTGACCCAAAGAGTTTGAAATTTTACAACCATAAAGAAAACTTGAAAATATCTCAGACTAATTGAAAAGAACTAATAATGAACCAAATTTCTAGTGATCAAGGAGTCCAACATCTTTATAAATTATAATTCAAAATTGCCAGTTTTTGGATAAAAAATAACATTATAACACTTTAATTTGAAAACTGGTCGAGGATCTGAAAAATAAAACCAAAGAATTGCTCTGTTAAGGATTCAGTGAAACTAATTGGAGTAACGAACAGATGAACAAACGAACAGAGGTAGTCACAGTCTCCGTTGCTAAACTGAAGTGAACTGGCCTTCAAGTATCAGTTTGGATAAACTGTTGGTCACCGCAGCTGATTTTTCTCGTGATGCCAAGTGGAGTCACACTGTTGACTGTATATAAGAACTGGATAGAGTGACCCCACCTTCCAAACAGAATTAGCGGCTGGCTTCAAGAAGACAAGCTGTTATGGACATCTATTGCGAAATAAACAGCTATTAATCAGTCATTATATTTGTCTGAATAACCATTCTTGTTCTACTACATTTTGTTCTTGCTAATCCTAATTGTTTCTTTTCATTATATTTTTTGATGTAGCACAAGTTATTCAAGCGATAAACTGACCAATCAGGTGCCTTAATAAAAGTATGCTCTGTGTTCAAAACGTATGATTGACAGATTTCGTGCAGCCCACTTTGAAGTTGTAGGTGTGTGGACTTCCAACAAGCTCACTTTTATGTGGCAAGAGTGATTACCATAGAAACGTTGACTCATACCTACTTGGACTAATAACTGCTTACTGACAACATCTGGCAACATGGTGGTGTCCATACTGCAAAAAATATGGCAACTAAATTGACTTCATTTCCTTTGGGTGACGTCACACTCACTCAGTCCAGTTCTCATGTACAGTCAATGAGTAACACAATGTTTATACGTGTACCAGGCCTGAAAGTGCAGGAAGCCTGCAGTCATGTTGATCATGAATAGCCAATTTCCTGGAGAAAACGAGAGTCTGGAAAACAAACTTTGAAAAACCTCAAAGTTTCAATGGGATGCCAAACAAACTGCCTTGTCAGCTATTGTTTTTGGGGAGGGTTCAAGAATAAGGCCGCTCAGTCTCCCAGGTATGTTGATGGTTGTCCCAGTTATTAAAGATACACAGCAAATGTTTGATGTATTTATTGGCACAGAAACAGCACACTCATAACTTTATAATAGCAAATGTTACTGAAGATTTTATGTATTATTCCCTTGTTTTCTCTGTTTATGTTTTGCTCCAAATGCAGAGGAGAAGGGAATTTAACCTTCACCTGCAGCGGTGGATCAAAGTTGGAGGTTTCGCCAAGCCAATTAAAAGAAATACACCACAGGAGAACCATTAGGAAGGAGAGATTTCTACAGCAAATCTATTTGTCTTTGATGTATAATATGGAAGAGACAAAAACAAAAGCAATCCTGCAGCTCGGAGCAGAAACTAGCCATTACATCCAAACTCTGTTAATAACAGGTTTGATGACGATGGAAATTATCTCCTGCGTTGATGTGGGAGATGCTTGTGCTTGCATTTCACAAAGGCATTGTAAATGTAGGTTGCCGGCAGCTTTCCTGTCAATTACAGGAGGTTTGCTGCACCATGCCAACCCCTTTCTCCACTAATCTTCCTCCCATTCTTTCAGAAAGTCTTGTCTGTTCCTCCAACCGACTGGTGCAGTATCTGCTTCTTTTCTCTCCTTCCACCCTACAGAAGCAGCGTGTCTGACGGCTGATGTGACGAAGACTGTTGCAGTACAGGAATAGGGATTCAAAGACACAGGTGCTCCCACAGGGAGGAGTGACAAACCCTGCAGAAAAGTGATTTAAAATCCTGCAGAACTACCAACAAAATGTTAAATTAACACTTGTTTTTTTTTTTCTTTTTTTTTAATCTTCAGTTTAATGCAGCTAAAATGTGGAGCAGTTTTTTTCTGATATTCTTTTTTAGCTCTGCTCATGACAACTTTTGTCTGCTCTATCCTTTTCCGTTTGGTGTTAAACTGATTTTTTAAATGATAAATTATGATTATAATTTTTAAACTTTTATTTTTTTTTACTTTTAAAATTCCTCCTTGTATACATTGTGCTACAAAAACACGTCTTGCTTTAATTTCACTAGCATGCATGTTTGTGTATGTTCATGATCTCTTCCCTATATATAAAAGCAATGTAATTCATAACTAGTAAACAAGAAAAACAGTATTAGAAAAAATGTATTTTTATCAAAAAGGAATTTTAAAAGTGACAATGTCTTTAGATAAAGTAGATGGACAAGTACAAGCCAATTAAATGTTGTTGTTTTTTTGTTCGTGTTTTCCCTCATTTTCTGAAGTTTTTTTGCAAAAAATAAAAGTGAAGCGAATCACTCCTTTCTGGGGAACTCTGTTTTGAATTCCTCTGGTTAAAATGGTTTCTATTTCCAACTATGTTTGAGTCTTTGTGGACACCTCTCTTCACTTGGAACCAAGGCTTCATACACAGGATTAATCCATCCCTCCCTACAACCTTCAGAGCAAGCAATGTGACATTGATACAATGTCAGTGAGTTTGGACGCTCTAACTTTACTCCAAGAAAGCCTCATTCAGGAATACAGCTGCATAGATTATTGGAATTCTGCATAAGGGACAAGTTTGCTCAAAAACATGTGTGAATTGAAGAGAGAATATTGTTTTGACAATCGTTTGAGATGGTCTGGGTTGCCTGTAGTCTTTGTCTGGTTACTTGTTACAGAGTAGTGTCTCAGTCTGAAGGCTGGTCAGACTCTTGTTTCGCAGGTTTGGAGGGCCGCTACACTTCAGGGAGCCCCGAGGAGACAAAATGGCGTTGGTCTGTTCCATCCACTTCACCAGGGAGGCGATGTTACAGTCACACTGCCAAGCGTTGTCATGGAGATGCAACTTCTTCAACTCTGAGAAGAACCATGGCATTAACATGACTTTCATCAGCAGTCTGTTTAATGCTACGTTCACACCACACTCGGAAACGTGCATTCCAGCGACCGGTTCCAATGACAAGTCCATGTAAACGGGCACATGTGCTGGTTTTGGGCTTCCGAGTTCCAAACTTTCGCATTCATGTGTTCCTACGCAGGTTTTTAAGCCTGTTTTTGTGCTTGATGTGCAATACGCACAGCAATTGAAAGTTAAACCCGTTGAACTTTGACCAATCAGAAACTCGGTTTTGGTAACACTTATGTACCAACTGTTTAAAATGTGATTAAGCAAATTAATTCAAATTAATAAGAAATTAATAATTGTGGTTTGTGACCAGCCGGAATAAAATGACACCAGGTTTTTCACATTTCATAAAAAAAACTTTGAAAGAAAAAGCTTAGAGAAAGATTTTACAGGATTTGCACTGGTTCGACATTTCACACCAAGCCTCTTTTAACTGTAGGCACGTGGTGGTATTGGGTAGCCACATTCCAATGTGAACACCAAATGCTAAAAAGCCCATTTAAGAACCCCTGTTGAAAGCGTTCTACGATGTGTCTGTGGCTTCAGACGACCGCATTAAAGGAAAATCAAGCCGAGACGTGATCTTACCAGGCACGAGGCTAAACGTGCTGCCATCCACAGTCTTCAGGTGGTTTCCACTGAGGCCCAGCTCAGAGAGCTTGGGCAAATTGCTGAAGACATCAGTTGGGAGGAGCTCAATCTCATTGTTTCTCAGGTAAAGTTCCTGGTTCAGAAATTGGTTCATGTGTTATTGCTTTTTGCTGACAAACCATTTAGAAAGCATTTAACACTTTGACACTTTGACACTTTGAAGCAAGAATTTCTAACGGTTCTGCTTTTTCGTGTGTTTATATGGAAGTGAGGACATGTTACCTGCAAGTTGCTCAGACCATCCAAAGCAGACTTGCTGAGAGATGACAGCAGGTTGTTGTCAAGGACAAGCATTTCCAGGGATTGCAGCGGCTGGAAGACTCCAACAGGAATAGTTTTCAAGCTGAACAACAAAGAGAGAGATACTTCATTAAAACATTGTTTCATTGTTCTTCTGTAGTAATTTCTGCTGTTGAGACCCTGACAGGTTGCACATGACCTTGGCATGTAGCCCAAATAGAGCGATTTGCAAGTCTCATGGGGCTTGTTACAGACATGAAGCCTCCTCCAGTCCTGTTCCTTTACTGATTCTGAATTTATCTTACAGTTTGGAGGTTTTGAAGAAGCACTCAGATTCAGACATGGAATCTTTGTCTATGTTTAGCACAGTGGCACACAGCAGTGATCCTTGAATGCCTCACCAACTCAGACACTTGCAGATTGTGAACACTTCCTCTGTACACGTTTAATTTTTTGTCCCTATGTCTGGTTTTCTGTTTGGTTAATACCAAACACTTCGGATTATCATCTCTCATTAAAACTTAATTGATGCTACGTACACACCAAGCATGTGATGTTTAGCATCTGGTGTTGGACTGTTGCTAGCTGTTGTGAGTGAATGTCCACCACCTACAGTTGGAAGAGGCTTGGTGCAAAATTTCCGTGTTGAGCAAATTTCGTGCATGCATTTTCATGCATCTATTCCGATGTATGAAAGATTTTGTGTCAAATAATTCCAGCCGGTCACAAACGGCAATTATTAATTTCTCCTCCGTGATCAATTTTCAAATTGCTAGCACTTCAGTGGAAAAAACACCATCCAAACAAATCTAAGTTCCTGACTGGTTAAAGTTCAATTGGTTTAACTTTTGATGCACTTTCAGTGGTTTTGCATGTAGAGCCTGAAAACATACTTAAAAAATTGCGTAGTGACGCATAAACGTTTTGCTCACAAAAACCTGAAACGTGCATATACATATCCCACAAAGGTCTCAGTTGGTGCTCTATTTGGCCAAGCCTCTTAATTTCCAATTCCACCAAGAGTCTGTCACCCTGGGTGGGACTTACGTTACCATGCAGAACCAACAGGCAGCAACTACAGAACACAAAGACCCTTACATACCCCAGATGGTGGGGACCCAGGCTGATACAGGCCCCAGTCAGATGGGGGCCAGGCTTCCACCGCACAAAGGGAAAGCAATCCCCAGCCTGGTGATTGTGCTAGCATAGTTTTTCAACCTACTCTCATTTACATGTTGTGCTTTGTTTGTCTCCGGGTTCCAAATGTCTTAACTTAAACATGAACATTAATTTAAAATATAAGAATGGTGTAATTAGTGATGTAAACAAACAATATCATTTTAAGATTGAATTGACAGCATTTATGGAGGGATCATGACCATAACCAATAAACAAAACAATCCTGAAAGAGTTTCATGTGACCTGTTGTTGTCCAGGTTGAGAAACAGGAGTTGCGTGAGTCCGGTGAAAGCCTTGGGAGAAAGCCTTTGGATCCTATTCAGGGAAAGGTCCATAACTTTCAGGGCGATCAAAGGTCTGAAGGCATTAGACGGCACCACTGTCAAGGCATTGTGAGGGAGATCCAGCTCTGACAAGTTACTCATCCCGACAAACATCTCCGCTTTGATGAGTCCAATCTCATTCTGCCCCAGCATCAAGAAGCGAAGGTTCAGAAGGTCCTAAACACAAGAAAGCATTCATATATAATAACAATGTCATTAGTGATATAACTGAACAATAACATTTCAAGATTTAATCGACCACATTGACCACACCAAAACTTTAGCTCCAGTTGACATTTTTTCAACTACTGTAACTCTTCGTTTACATAATTAGCATAATTCCAGCTGATTCTGTTAGGCTGTTGTACCAAAACTATAATGTGAATGGGTTTATTTTATTTTCTACTTTTTACCTTAAAAGCTTTGGGTGGAAGTTTGGTGATCTGGTTCCCAAAGAGATTGAGCAGTGTAAGATGCTTTGCACCAGAAAAGGTCTTAGGATGAAAAGATCTGATGGCGTTCTTTTCCAGGATCAAGCTCTCGATAGTAGGAACTGATCTTAGAAGATTGGCTTTCAGGTCTGTGATGCCATTCTCACCTTTTAGCAACAGTAAAATAAAAATAAAAAGTCTAGCTTCAGTTTAATAACTTTTCATAAATTCAATTAAACAAACAGAAACCCCAAAATGTTATGCTGGATAAACGGGACAAAGGTAATCCTGATGCCTGACCCAATTTGAGAATCCAAGCATCAGCAGGTAAATCGGATGGGAGGGCACGGAGTCCCCTCTTATGACAGTTGACCTCTGACTTTTCTGGGCTGGACTTTTTGGAGCATTTGCAGACGTTGGGACAGGCCCCTGTAGATTGTAGAACACACAGCAGGACCAGCCCCAACCAGGCCAGAGACTCCATTTTCCCTGCAGTGGGACAAAACCCTTCATTTGATAGATGTTTGACATATTTTACGTAAGGCGTACGGTTCTTCATTTGAACAAAAAAGAATTCTTAAGAGAAATTCAGGCATAGCAGGCATGAAACAGTAAACAACAAAGTTGTTAGCGATGTGAGTCTTGAGCCCCCTGAGTGTAACTGCCACTTTTAGGATAAACAACCAAGATAAACTCATGTAGTAATTGTTTCTTTAAGCTCCTAGAATCACTAAACTGAAGTCCCTTTTAAAACCTTAAATCTCACAAAAATACAAACATTACCATCTCTTTTAAGAAAGAGTCAAACTATTTTTCTTACCTTCAAACGCTGTTACCGCTGTCTTTAAAACAACTATTATGGTGTTTCCAGTTTGTTGCTGCCTCCTCTGGAGTTTCTCACTGTGACACTCAGTCTGCAGGAAATTGAAGGGGAGGGGCTTCTTTTTTCACCTGCAGGATTAAGATGGGTGGGATGTTGTTACGTTTGACCAGGTCCACATTACCGAAAATTCAACACTGTCATGATAAATCTGCCGTCCGTCCCAATCTGAAGAATGAGACATCCCACTTAATTTTCTAAATATTGTATTTTTGTGTTGTTTGTACCTTAGAGCAAACATAGGCTGTTTTTCTGAAGCTCGGTTCTGGATCTCGTTCCTGACAAAACTGCGTTTTGTCTCTTCCTTGACAGAGAAGTCAGTGTCGCTACAGGCAACAGACAGTTGACTGTTTGCTGATGTGAGTGCAACCTCAGCAGACAGTGAGATCATGGTGTGAAACCACTGGAGCCTGGAGTTCCTGTAATGTCACAGGGCCTAGAGAAATCTGGCACGCACAAATGATGGCGTTGATCCATGTTTAAACCGCCAGGAAGAATATATGTGAGTGTGAAAGATAACTCTCTATTTCAATATCTTCATTCATATTGTTAAAGTTGGAAATTGAGACTTTTTCTGTAGTACATTATCCTCCAAATTATTTTAAAGATTGATAAAAATGACTCTAATTAGAGTTAAAGTATTACTGAATTAACATTGGTCATAATTTCAAGAATGTTTTATAATTCCATCTTTAAATTTAACTTCTTTTAACATTTTCATCACCACCTATCAGAAACATGTGGTCTGACAAAAAAGACATTTTAATTTAATGAAAGCAACTGGTGCTGACTCTTTCTATAACAAATAAAAATGAGTCGTATACACTCTGTGGTGATGGCATCCAATCAGAACACCCGTTGATGATGAAAGGTGAGTGGAAATGCAAAGAGATCCAATCAGAACACAAAGTCTTTCAAGGTGAAGCAGCACACGCTGCAAATCGAGAATGTCCACATTTTTTTATTTTAAATACGTTTTTTTCTGATTGAATTTTTTTCGTTCTGAAAATTTTGGACGATTATTTCTAGAACTGAATATTTTCGAGATAATGACTGATACGTATTGTACTAGTATTAATTTAAGTAAATATTTTCTGGATAATTAACTGCATTGTTTAAATACTTTGATGCCTGTTTTTAAAAGGTAAAACTCCTCTTAGGTTTCATGAAAAACATAAAAAATGGCTACGTTAAAAGAAACTTACTGAAATGATGTCACAGTCATTTCTGAGGGGTAATCAGTAAGCACTTTTTTGTTACTTGACAAAAAAATCTGTACTGATATGAACTGGATTATGACAACATTACAGGAATGTAAAATGTAACAACTCAGTAGGAGTGGGATCATATGAATTCACTTCTTTACACTCCTTTTCAAGCAAAAAATTAAACTCTACTTGACTGTAGTTAATGATCATAAGTAATGACTCCAATGTGACCAAAATGAGCATTGTATGCATCACTGCAAAAATCTCTATTTCTGATTATCAGTAATTACGCTGTTATTTTTTTCTATCATTGTATTCATTTTTCTTTGGTTTTTAATCAATGCGTTTTTTAAATTGCTTAAATTACTTTGGCATGCCTGTGTGATTTTGTTGTTGTTGTAATGTCCTCAATTATTGTTTGAAATAAACCAGCAAAAATAAAATGTTTTTCAAATAAGAACATGGATGTCTGTTAGAAAATGTGTTTTGACTTGACTTTTGTCTTTTAATTTTGAAGTCAGCAATGCAACGATTCACAGGAATTCATGCGCTAATTGAAAAAACCAAGAACCAAAAAAACATTTTATGCATTGCCCAGCACTAATACAGTAAAGCTCTCCTGCCTGTTCAATTATGTAGGTGTTGCTTTATTAAGGTTAGCCTGAATTAAAAACCTTTGTTTTGACTGACCAAGTTCCTTTTATTTCGACACTTTACTTTGTGTGTTTTGAGATATAGAGCAACAAAATAATAAAAAAAAAAAGAAATAAGTAAAACAGATCGTATCTGTTGTCTGAATATGGATTTTTTTGGACAGTGTGACACTGAAATGGTTTGACGGGATATTGGAGGAGAGTGAGATTGAACTGACAGAAGTTCAACAGCTGTCAGATGACTGCAAAGTTACAGACATTTTCTGGAAGCAAGGAGAAGACATTCACGTCTTGAAAGAGAAAAAGTGAGGGGAAGTCCAACAGAGAAAATCAGATTAGCATGCAGCATTTTATGAAAATGATTAAATAGACTAAACTTATCTGTTTTATGCAGCACTGATGATTGGAAACCTCCTGTTTTTCAACGCTTTTGCTATCACAATTGATTTTAGGATGTTTTAGCTTCATTTTTGTATTTTGTTTCTGTTTTATATCCTTCATGCTCACTGTTGTCTGAAAAACCTCCAGACCCTACCAAAATCCACCCCAAAAATGAATTAATAAATAATTAGCCACAATTTGCAGTAATTATACATCCTGTATTTATTACTTCATGTTTTGATAGAAAGTCCAACTTTGACACATGTACAATTTCAGACCCTTCCTAGTGTTACACTGTTGAATCTTTAAAATAAGCTTCACGTTCTGTTCATGTAGCATCTAAATAAATTACTGCACTTAACACACAAACGGTCTCTAATGCTTTGAGATTACGTCATCGATTCTGTGCTTATGTCTGTGGTTTGTTGTGTGGTTTATTGTGTTTGTATTTTTTGGTTTCATTTTATTGTTCCACTCGCTTTTTCTCCCCAAAAGGCTGAATGCAAAAAATATGCTAATTATTAGTTTCTGTCATTCAGCAACTTTTTGGTTGACTTTTCTAACTGAGGTGTTAACACTTGTTACAAACTTGTATTTTTTAAAGTTTCTGCATGCGAAGCCGTTCTCAACAGCTTCTTGGTACAACACTTGCTGCATTTGAGGATGCTTGAAGCCATGAGTTTTACAGGACAGTTTAACACTTTGAAAACAGTACAGTTTTTTAATCAACAACTTTTCATGATCTCTGGACTTGCTCTTTTTTTTTGAGCTTCACGGTCTCTGCTTTGAAAGACTATTTTTAAACTACAGGTGTATCCGAACTGAACACGAGTTGTGTGTCAGGGGCTTCCATTTTCAATGTTAAGTCGATGTACAGACGCAAATAGAGGTACTGTGGCGGTCCGGCAGCAGTCTGTGTTGCGGTGTGCTTTGAGTGTGTCCAAAGGTTAAATATCAGAACTTTGGCGAAGAAGATGCATCAATCAATCAGGGATTTTGGCCCAATAGGTGTTGGTGACACAACTAGCAGTTAGAGTTAAAAACCAGCATGAGGGACAATTTAATTGTCCTCATTCGAATTTTTTTTTTTATTTGCGTAGAGACAAAAACAAAAACGTCCTCAAATTTTATTTCTATTCTAATTTTTTCCCTCCTTTGACTAATGTGGGAAAGTAAGCCATCACACTGGTATGTATGAAGTTATAAGAAGTAAACTTTGACATTTAAGTCAATCCTTTTCTAAACAGTCGTGCTTATGATTGAAAAGTAAGAACAATTAACATTTGAATTTGACTTTGAATTTGTTGTTTATTGGTTGGGCTGATAAAGTAAGAATCTTCTCTGTGGTTCTAGATGTAAAGCTGCATGCAAAAGTGGGTCAGGAAAGTAATTCCTTACGAGAGGAGACAGCAGAGGAGCTGCCAAACATGTCACTCTCTGTTACAGCACCGAAAACACGGGGAGGAGGGGGCAGAGGCAGGCGTGGAGAAGGGGAGGCAGACAAAGAGACGGAAGGGAAAGGAAAGTGGGTGAAAACAATGGTGGAGAACAGGGGTGGAGATGGAGATTAGGAGGCAGCACAACAGGCCAGAGACAGAGTGGGAGGAGAAGGCGCGCATCCGAGTGAAAGGATGGAGAATGAGACTGTAGAAGAGGGAGCGGTGCGAGAGACTGATAGAGCAAGAAAGTGGGAATAATTGGAGTTATGGGGGAGCGCACAGGTCAAAAAAAAAAAAAACGAGCTGTGCAGCTTGGCGTTGGGATTAATCGAGACATGTGCCGGGGAGGAGAGGCGAGAGATAGACAGTTGTGCTGACTGGACCGATTCATCTGTGAAAGGAAAACGGAGATGAAAGATCCTTTTCAAACCTGGCCGGCACACGCACTGATATGCACATGCACACACAGTCAGCAAGCCATCTGGAAGTGTCGTTAGTCGGCTTTCACGGGAAGAGTCAGGCAGACAGGCAGAAATGCAGGAGGGGATACAGCGGCAATGCTGAATCAGTGTGAAACACGAAGAGATGAGAGAATCAAGAGAGGAAGGCTCACAGGAAGACATTAATCAACAAAGTTTCTTTTAAAAAAAAAGACACTAGTTCTGCTCAGTTTACAATATTATTCATTCATTCATTTTCCAATCCGCTTTATCCCTTTCGGGGTCACGGGGTTGCCGGAGCCTAACCCGGCTACTCATGGGCGAAGGCAGGGTACAACCCTGGACTGGTCGCCAGTCTGTCGTAGGGGCCACAATCACACACCCATACACACTCACATTCACACCTAGGGACAATTTAGAGTAACCAATTAACCTGTGAAGCATGTTGTTGGACGGTGGGAGGAAGCCGGAGTACCCGGAGAAAACCCACGCATGCACGGGGAGAACATGCAAACTCCACACAGAAAGGTCCCCCAGCCAGGACTTGAACCGGGAACCTTCTTGCTGTGAGGCAGGAGCGCTAACCACTGCGCCAATATTTACAATATTAATCACATCATAATTAGGTACCATTATTGATTTAGAATGCTTCATTGGCAACTGTAGAGGTTTAAGCATGTCTGCTAATCTTATCAGTCAAGTTCAGTGAGCACCATTCACCCTCTCATAAAATTATCTTATGAAGCATTGGTGGGGGATTTCTCCCTTTTTTGAGGTCATTTAAACTTTCTGTTTCTCTGTTTTGACCCTCCTGCAGGTCTCTTTCTCTAATAAGTCCTTGTCTATTTGTGTGGGGCATCTGGTTCATTGGGAGGTAGGAGGGTGTACTGTATGGAATAGCAGCTTTTGGGGTTGTTTTATTTTTGGGGGAGACAGTTTGTCTTCTCTGGGTGGTGGAGTTTAATCATCTCGGGGTCTTGTTCACAAGTGAGGTATGATCAGAGTGTGACTGAAAACCGGATTGGTGCGACATCAGCAGCTATGCGGTCATGCTAGTCCGTCACTACGAAGAAGTGGTTTAGACATAAAACAAAGTTCTCAACTTAATGGTCAATCTTTGTTTTAATAGTTACACATGTTCATGACTGAAAAGAACAAAGTCTCAGAGGATACAAGTGGCCAAAATAAGTTACCTCTGCAGGGTGGCTTGATCAACTGAAGGGACCTTGGAGTAGAGCCGCTGCTCTTCCATATCGAGGGAAGCCAGTTGAGTTGGCTCGGGCATCTGTGGTTCCTGAACACTTCCCTGGGATGGTGTGACAGGCGTGTCCTACTGAGGAGAGACCTTGAGGAAGATCAGAACATGCTGGAGAGAATGCAGTAGTCCCAAACTCTTTCACAGTTCACCTTTCATGGTCTTTTGCGTCCTTTTGGGTTCTTTTTGTTCAGTTTTTTCATGCTTTTTGTTTCTTTTTTGTTTTAACCCAGCGTACTGTGTTCTGCATTCTGATCAGCCGTTAACATTGTCAACCAATCTCCTCTGTGCCATGATTGCTGTACAGAATGCATTTAGCTTAATGAATGTACATAAATCTTCAATCGTGAGCAGATCTTTGATTTCATTCTATATTACTACTTATGTTTCTGTGATGGTTTGAGAAAAGTTTGTAAATCTTCATGTCTGTGTGAGAAAAATGTATTAAGTGGACAGTGAAACATTTTACAGCCTTTAAATGTCAGTAATAAATGTAAAAAATAAAAATGACTGGTTTGCGGATCTCACTTTTTGCAGGTTATTTATTGAACTAAACTCCTGCGATAAATGAGGGACATATATCGGCTGGCCTGAAAACACTTTTGTGTTCGCTATGATTTATAACCCCCGATTGTAAGAGTAAAATCTGTCTAATACAAGAGGCTCTCAGCTCATATCTGTTTGCTCAGCTGTTGGACAGGACAAGTTAAAAAAAAAAAAAAAAAAGTGAAAATGATAAAGAAAGTTTTGCATCATTTTCTTCCACACTGAAGCTCAAGAAAAAGTATCTTACCTATCATGCCACTGGTGTTTAGTACGAGTTTTTCACACATTACACTGTCGCTGATGAGATTTACTGAGGTTTTGTGTCCAATGCTAATAAAAAACACGTGTGAGGTAGTGTTCAAGATAAAAAAAAAAAAATGAAAACACTTTGGTTTTAATTCCATTCTTTCTAATTGCATATGATTTAAGAATCTGAGAGGGATCAGATTCTCCTACGTTTTGGTTTTGGATTCCACCCGCTGAATATGTCATCAACACATCAACGGGTAAAGTTGAGTTCCTGTTTGGTTGACGTAAGGCGTCATCTTAGGCAAAGTTCAGAATTTTTCATCTCTGGACACAGTGATGCCTGAAATGTGCTGCTGCCAGACCGCTGCACTGCGCCCGAAGCTCACAGTGTGTCGCAGGTCCTCCGGTCACATCTGTACATTGACTTAACATTGAAGCTGGACTCCCCTGGCATCTAAATTGTGTTCGATGTGAACAGGTTTACACTTTTGTTTGTCTGAGTTACGTCTGGTTAAACTTTCATGAAGTTTCCAGATTTCTGTTATTTCACATTTTTGATTATTTAAACATTTGTTTATAGAAAACCTTTTATGCACTTGCGTGATTTAAGGCAAACAGCTCTCATGCTGGATAGTCTATCAACTGAGTATTGAAAGGTCTATGACCAAATTAAAGTAAACATAAAGTAAACATAATCAAAATCACACCCTTACACCAGTCCAAGTTGTGGGAGACAATAAAATCCCAAGGAACTAAAGCTGCAAAAACCTTAAATGATAATCATAACAAAATTATTTGTCATTTCTACACAAATATTAAAGTCAATTTGAGGTTGAGAAGTGACAAACAGCTTGAAAATTACAAAAAAAAAAAGCCTCCAATGAAAAGACAAAGTCAAAAACTAAGGATAAGCGGCTGTTACTCGCCTCCCTCTTCACACGATTAGCCCTCGCTGCTAACAGGCATTCAGCCTCCAGCAGATGGCCGTTCATTTTTGATGGCCAACTTCCAGGCAGAGCATTTGTTAACACTGGCCAGGCGCCACCGGATCAAAGCTAATCATAATCAGATGGCATTTTTATTGAGAAACCTGTCATCTCCAGTGTCTGCCGAAAGCTCCACTGTCCATAAAATGCTGCTGATGCGTGAACAGATGCGTCAAGTGCTAACTGATGAAAAGCCCTGACTTCAGGGGGAATCAATAGAGCCAATGCATTAGAGAAAAGTCCTAAACTTCAAAATAATTGATTAATGAGTTCTGTAATTACTGTGTTGATGTCAGAGCAGTGATAAGAATCAGATGATTGTCCTGAAGCCAAAATCCTTAAAAAATCCTAAACAAAAAATCCAAATTAACCTATCAACAAACTGGGTCTATTCATTTCAGAACGTAGTGCCAAAAAGTTTATAAATTTTTATTCTATATGGAAAAGTGTGTTTTCTGAGAACAATGACTTGTAGGTTCAAATCCACAATTGGGTCATACTAAAGACTAAAACATGTCTTGAGCCTTTGTGAGGATTGTGCCTTTTAATTGGGTTTGATTTCCCATGTTTTCTTGGTTTTTCTCATTTTGTTTTTAGATTTTGTGTTTTCACACCAGGATTAGGTTCATATTGACCCACTTTGATCATCTTTTGAAGCATTCCTGATGGTCTTTTTATTATGATTTTGCTGTTTTTAGTATAATTTGCTCTCCACATGCTTAGCAACTTCTGCATTATACTTGACTAAATGGATTTGGTCTAAAGCTTTTGCAGAAGAAAAAAACTACCACAAACTAACCCTTTTTTATGTGTTCAGTGACTTTTTTTTTAGCTATCAACTGACTAGGTTAAGGGTAATGAATTACAAAGAAACAAATTACTGTAATTTAATTACTTTTGTCAGTAATGGAGTAACGTGGCAGTTTACAGTTCAAATTTAGGTAATTAAATTACAATTACTAGGCTACAGAAATCCTCATTACTTCATTACACACATTTCTAGTGCAGAGTTGGAGATTGGTCAAAGTAAGATGAAGAGAGCAGAAATACGGATGTGAACGAACTTGCAGGGGCATTCAGTACCTGGAGATATTTGAATTATTTCCAATTTGTTGAAAACAAAGACAAAAACATTTTAGTTAAGTGCAAGTTATCCTGGAGATGAGTTGTCCTGGAGATGAACTGCTGTTCACTGCTGTAGTGCCAATGAGCAACCTCTCTGTACACTATGTAGGCTACTATGGAATGTACATTTTGTCATGTTCATGTGCTGAAATGAATGAGGTAGTGCTAATAAACCTGATTGCCCTTTGTTTCCTCTATCCTCTTATTTTGTGGATTTTAGAAGAGTTTCTTGCTCGTGTTAGCTTTAGTCCTTTGATAATTTGTGTGTGAGTAGAAGAAAGTTAAGTAAAGTAAAGAGTAGTGAAATACTTTTTAAACTCAAGATTGAGTAAAGTAATTTGATTATAATTTTATTCAGTAGCTAAAGTAAAGCAATTAATTACTCTTTAAAAGTAATTCACCCAAAACTGTCAAAAGATATTACCAAACCTGAATAGACCCAAACACTTTGTTTATACGTTTTTGTGTCTTCTATAAGACAGCGCATTAGGTCAATAAATACGTAAGAGCAAAGTTGTAAAATCATAAGAAAAAGTCAAAGTTTATGATAATAAAGTTCTACATTAATGATTTAACCCTTTAGCACCAAAACAACACGCTATTTGACGAACTGTAACTCTTCAACCTTTTACGGGATCAATGTGAATCAGCTGATTTGGATGCGGAGAAAAGCAGCTTTTAATATCTGCTTTGCACAGATTTGCAACACTTAGTACACTAGTAATCGTGAGTGTGGTCAAGCCGTTTTTCTCAGTTGATTTATGTTCATTGCATAAACACTTCACTACCATTAAGTGTTGCATATCAACGCAAAGCTACTTTTCTCCGCTTCATAATCCGCTTTAATGACATCATTGAATTACAATTACATTAAAGAGTTACGATAGTCGAAAAAACACTGGAGCTGAAGACTTTTTTGTGATTAATTTTACTACTTTATTCTCACATTTGGTTTTTTTTTTCTCCTTTTTTGGTGGCTCTGATACTCCATCATAGTTTAGTCCTGCTTCACTGAGCTGTTATTCCTGGTAGCTAGCTACAGTCATGCTAACTTTCTTTGACTAAGAAGCTTCTTTTTTGTGTTTGTTTTTCTGAGCCATACAGACTTCAGGTTCTCTGTTTATTTTTCTCTTTTCCAAAGGAAATAGTCTTATTGTTATGAAGTAAACTAACTAAAACTTTTGTTTCTCCATATATGCTTTCAGTTGATCATAAATCATTTACACCTTTTTGGCCCTTATATAAAGTGGAAATACATTTTTCTCTTAAGATTTTGTGGTCTTCTTCTGCAAGTTTTGTGAAGAATTGTAATTTAAAAGCAGTACAGGATTTTAGTGGAAATACCTCTATACATGTAATCTATCAGAAATCCCAGTTTGGCAGTAATTTACAAACAACATCGGTAGAAAATGACTAGTTGTTCTATAATATAGCAGCCTGTTATTTAACTTCAACAGTATTTCTAAATCTTAGAGCTACTTTGATGCTTGCAGAGTTTGTGTTTCAGAGCTGTGGCTGGTGAGGTTCTCCTGGTCTATTTGCCATCTCAAATGTTATACGTGATGAAGGTCAAACAGATGGCTGACTCCCCATGAACCGCTCAAGCTGGCAAATCAGATCTGCTATTGTTTCTCTGAAGTCGGATTGCTCCCTTGATGCACGTGGGTGATCCTGAGTCCGAGCCCTGCGCTGCTTTTTTCTCCAAGAACTGTGCAGGAGCCCAGAATCATTATTGTGAAACAGGGAGACATTGGGCTCAGGTTTGCTTAACAGCACCACCTAAAGGAAGCTGCTCTTCAATGCTTCTAGTAGCTGATAGAACAAATAAGATAAAAAATTGTACATTTGGTTTAGTCACTAAAACATTTTGGATTATTTGTTTTTGACCAAATACATATGTGACCATAATTACTTTTCTTTTCTTTTCATTCTGTGACTTGTGTGTTTTATTTTTATGACAGAGTGGGCCCTCTCTGTTTGTTTTTGTGGATCTTTGTGTGTTTCTGCTGATTTAAAACTTTATACAGATCAGCATCAAGCCAGATTGTTCTCTCTATTATGTTTTTGTTTTTTTTACATTTCAAATGTTTAAATGTATTCCTCTTTTGTGCAATTTAAGTCTGAAACAGGCTTTTATCCTGTGAAGCACATTTTTGTCACAAAGGTAGGAAAAGTGCTTCAAAACTTTTATCTAAAGCACAGTTTAAGAAATATGGCAAAACATTTAATATTTCAAACTTGGTAAAAACAGGGGTTTCATTTAAAAATAAATAAATTAAAACAATGATCAATGATTGTTACCAACAAAGTTGAAATAGCAGAAAAATCCTGTGGAAAAAGGCAAAAATTTATGATTCATACTAAGTCCTTTAAAAATACATTTATTATTTAGAAATGTGTTTATTTTTTCAAAGTATCATCGAGATCTTAAATCTTCAAACAGACAAGTTGTGCCATCTGCTGTGTGAAGGAGAAATGCACACCCTGGAGATGAGTGCGTGAAAACCTGCAGATGTTCTTGAATCAAACTGCTTTCCCTAAAACCACATACTGTAATTTCCACTCTGAATTTAATTTTGGCATTTTATTGGAAAGATTTTAGGTGTCACTTTAAAACAATATACATTATTTAAAAGTGACTTACATCTTCACAGATAAAAACAACTATCCTGAAAATTGCAAATCTTTTTAAAAAATAATTCTATTGTCCTTATTTAATAAACTCAGCATCCTGAAAATTACAAAGACAATACAGTTTGAGAAGTTTTTTACAGGATGAACGAATGTATGCTGTAACTACAAAAAGAGACTTTATTGCGGCCAAAGTCTGAATTTGTGCTTAACACATGAAGGAGTGTTTCTGATAGACCCAGCAAAATTCCGTGTTTTCTGCTTGGAGATAGGCGCACAGATTTATTTGAAAACACTGAGGCCTTGACCTCACAGCAGCAGTCAAGAAACCAGAGAATAATAGTGAGACTGCTGTGACTATTTTGTGAGATCCGCACAAAATAGAGCAAAAATATTCATGGACATCTTATACTGCATGCTGCAAAAGACAGGTCATAGTGTACGTATGGAACAAGAGTAAGTAAGGGTGAAGTAGGTGAGACTTCTTATAGATCTTCAACTCTCCTGAACCTTGCACACTGTGCAAGAAGCACATTAGTGCTGTTCCAGTGATAAGTGTGCGTCCCTTGCACGCAGCTAGAGATCCTGACAATCAGGGTGTAGTTTGTGTGGGCGTCCTACAGGCACTTAGGCATCATATGCAAACCCACTACATGCAGCATTTGCACAAAGTCATTAAGGTATGGAGCCAACACATTCACCTCATAAACAAGTAGAGTGTGACTCAGGGGTATCATACGACAGCATCACTTGTACGTCATTAGTGCGTTCACCTCACCGTCCATTTGCCATTTTCATGACCTACCTTAACATGAGTAACAAGGGAACTGATAGACACACCTGGGCTTATCAATGCTACATTCACACCACACACGTGAGAATGCACTAAAAGCATGTTCTTCAAAGCACGTTTAGCAAATGGTGTTCACACTGGACTGTTGCCACCTGAGACCAGCGCATGTCCGCCACCTATAGTTGAAAGAGGCTTATAGTGAAATGTCAAAGCAGTGTAAATCTTGTGAATCTTACTCCAGGTGTTTTCTTTTACAGCTCTATTCCAATAAATGAGACACTTAGTGTCATATGATTCCAGCAGGGCTCAATTATTATATTCTCCTCCATGATAACTTCAAATGGTTGGCACTGAAATGAAAGGGACGCCATCTATACGTCCTTACCACATCTGCCTCACTGGTTTGTCAGAGCTTAACTGGCTTAACCTTCAACGTGCATTCAGAGGCAGTGCGTTTTATGTAGAGCTTTAAAACGGACTTAAAAATGTGCAAAGTCACACCTGAAAACGAGAGTTTTGAACCCCGAAGCTCAAAATCCACATTTACATAGACTTTTCGTTGGAAGCAGTCGCACGCTTCCTCTTCTCTACAACTCTAAATACAAAAACTAGTCTATGTGTCCAGTTGCTTTAGACGAGATTGCGCATTTGAAATTGAAAATAAATGCACCCTTTATTTTATGCCTTAATTTCACACATTCAAACGTAAAAGTACAGTCAATGTTTAAACAAACAGAACGACCGTATGGGTTTTTAATCATACAGCAAAATATCTTCTGACTTTATTGTCAAATTAACTTTGACACAGCTGGAAGCAACAGATACTAAAGCAATTTTGTAACAGCTCTTATGGATGACCCCCAAGCTGAAGCATTCATGTTAATGATTTACAAGCTTTAACAGTTAACCAATGAAAAACACAGACCAGCTTGTACTTTATAAAAATAATCCTGCATTATTGATTTTTAAAACATATCTTGTTAATCTCAGAATAAAAAAAAATCACAGGAAAATGTGGAGTTTCAGATTCATGTATGGACTCTGAGTTTTATGGTCAGACTGGAAAAGGCAAAAGCAGTTATCTATTGAACGTGCAATGATTTACTGCTTTACTGACGACCTTTCCCACACTGTACATAATCCCTGGTGCTGCTTTATATGTCAGCAGCAGCCCTTTCAGATCAGAACATTTGGAGCATCTAGAAGACGCCGTGTGTTTAAAAAAACATGCAGATTTTAGATCTTTTACTCCAATCTTCCTCTTCGGTTTCCCTGGTGGGGATTTTGGCTGTCTTGCTCCTTTATTTCATTTCTCACTTCATCTTCAGTTCAGAGCAGCATGGAGAGGAGCCACCAGGACCAAGGCCACTTCCCATTATTGGGAATTTATTGCAGATTGACCTGAAAAGACCCTATAAAACATTAGAGGAGGTAAGGTTTTGATCATTTCCAAATAGAGATTGATTCTAAGAAATGGCTTAGTGAACATGTGTTTGTATTTAAACCAAATTTCCATGCATCTATTAAGGTTAAAATACACTTTTTTTTTTGCTTTAGATTTTTGTCGGTAAATCTAGAACATTCCGTATGGAGTTTGCTGGTTCTCCTAATGTTCTTTTGTGTTTGCTTCAAGCTTTGCTTCGGTTTTGTTTCCGGTCACTTTGACTGATTCATATTTCATTTCCCCATGACTCTGTGTTTTTAAAGTTCTTCAAGACATATGGACCTGTGTTCACCGTTTTCTTTGGAGGTGAAAAAGTTGTTGTCCTGGCAGGCTACAAGACGGTAAAAAATGCACTTGTCAACCATGACGAAGAGTTTGGAGAAAGAGCCATACCTCTAATAATCCAAGAAGTAAACAAAGGACATGGTAAGAATAATAAAAGCAAGGGACTACCCCCAAATATTTTATTTTTTCTTTCAAACTTGCTTTTGAATCTTTAGGCCTTCTATGATTTATTATGCTTCATCTTAGGGGTTTTGTGGTCAAATGGCGACACCTGGAGAGAAATGCGTCGTTTTGCTCTGACCAACCTGCGAGACTTTGGGATGGGCAAGAAAGCATGTGAAGATAAAATTACTGAGGAGTGTCAGTATCTCTTAAAAGTTTTTAAGAACTTCAAAGGTACCAGTCCTTTAAAATTGAACCCATTGACTTTATTTGGGATCTGGATCGAGTGAGTGTGACATCACCCAAAGAAAACATTGCTTCCATCTCCAACAAAATTAAGTCAGTTCAGTCGCCATTTTTTTACGACACACAGAGCCATGTTGGAGCCAGATGATGTCCATAAGCAGTTATTGGTCTGTCAAACATTTTAACAGCAAACACCACATGCTTTTATTGAGAAATCTAATTGGCCAGTTTATAATAGCAGTTTATTTCTCAATAAAAGTTTATAGGATTCTGGCTTCTTGGAGCCGGTGGGTTCTTCCTGTTAGGAATCCGAGGGGGGAGGAAACACTCAGTCCAGTTCTTATATACTGTCAATGACTGAATCTGAATCCAGTAGCTTTAATCGACATGTTAATTACAATTAACTATATATATATATATATATATATATATATATATATATATATGTTTTTTTTTTTCCCCACAGGAAACGCTTTTGACACAACCAAGCCACTGAACTACGCAGTTTCTAACATTATATGCTCAATGGTCTACGGCAGCAGGTTTGAATATGATGATCCAAAGTTCACATCAATGGTGGATCGTACAAACAGAAACATTCAACTCAGTGGATCTCCCACCCTCCAGGTATTGTAGTTCACAGCACAGAACATCTGATCTGTACAGATAACCAACACAGACCAACTGAACTTTCAGTGACCACTGTGACATTTCGAAGGCTTACAACATGGTGCCATGGCTCTTCAAGTGGGTTGCAAGCCGGAGGGAAATCCACAAGTATGCGGCTGCCAACAAGAAACAAAACATGGGCATTTTTGATCATTTGAAAGAAAGCCTGAACCCTCAGATGTGCCGAGGATTTGTGGATGCATATTTAGTCAAAAGACGAACCCTAGAGGTCAAAAGTTTAGCCAGTAACATTTTCCCGCAACAGTACTCTAGTAATAAAGACAGCTACATGTTTGTGTACAGGAATCTGGGGTCACCAACAGCTCATTCACTGATGAAAACCTTTTGATGACAGTCATGCATTTGTTTGCTGCTGGCACTGAAACAACATCAACAACACTGAGGTGGGGTCTCTTACTAATGGCCAAGTACCCAAAAATACAGGGTGAGCTGATGACATCTGTCACGACTTAAATACAACAAGGTTTTTCAACAACAAATCACCATTATAGGGGTGTGTAATGACAGTTATTTTGCAGACCAAGTCCGGGATGAGCTGAAAAGGGTCATTGGCGATCGTCAAATCCAGGTTTCTGACAGGAAGAATCTGCCTTTTACCGACGCCGTCATTCATGAGATCCAGAGATTAGCCAGCATCGTCCCCACAGCTCTTCCTCATAAAACCTCCAAGGACATCACTTTTCAAGGCTACTTCATTAAGAAGGTTGGACCTAAAGATTTGATTTTTGATTTGAAATTATTTATTTCAAGCAGTCAGGCAAGACTAACACATATGTAACACAGTCAACAGAGGTTTACATCCATAAAAACACATAAAACATAGGAAAACTAGGCATCAAATGAAGTATTGCTTGAAAGGGAGTGGGAGGAAGCGACCTTATATAATCCCACCCCGGCTCGATTATACAATTTGCTTTACATGATTTATCAGCGGTTAATGATTTATCCGGTTCGTAACCTTTGATCAGATATCAATTCCGTACCAAGATTGATTCAGGTCATTAAGCATCCTTAATTACAATAAATCACATGGCTTTGTATGTAGATAGAACACTATTTTAAGCTTGATCCTAGCATAAAAAACAATCAGTGATGTAAATAAGTTTCAAACATCAACAAATGTATATTATTTATCATGAAAAAACTGAGCAATATAATGCAAGTTTCCAGCACCTGAAAAAATCATTTACATAAATCAGTATAAAAAATCTAAAATATTTGCACATTATTTTCATTAGAAAACTCATTTAATTAAATCAGGCATTAATAAAAATCAAAAATAAGTGCTGGTTATTTTCATAAAAACATCCTTTGTCATGAATCAAACTTTAGAGAACCAAGTCAATTGATTTGATTAAAGCCTTTGTCCATTCCTTCTCTTACTGCCTGATTGACAGCCATCTTTCTGGTTTGAACAGAGTTTATAAGTTCTCCTCGTTGTTGTGACTGCAGACTTTGTTTGTCAGGTCCATTGCCCTTCAGCTGATATCACAGCAAGTAAGTTGAGCTCGAGTTGTCTGCAGGGCAGAAATTGCTGCTGAAAATCAGGGTCACGGGTCTAAGAGACAGTGGTAGATCCAAGGCATCATATTTTCTTGAAATCATATTTGACTCATATTTTACACTCATTTAGGGCTCAGACGTCCGTGACCACACACTTCTCAAAGTCTCTCATGTTGGTGATTATCATTGCCTTGGACTGGTCTTAGGGGTTTAAGGTAGATCCTGGAATTCAGCACCCAGGTACTCTGGATCTGCTTTTTCCACTTTAGGAGCCAGGCGTGCTTTGTCAGGTCAGCATTATATTTTGAGAGATGGTCATTAAAACAAAACAGCTGTCCCTTTCAAGCTTTTTCTTTGCTTCATCAGAGCTATCTTGTGCTTTTGCTTCCCAACTCCAATAAGGTTTCGCTGGTTTATCTGACTCATTTCTTCTGGGAAGCGGTTGGCAGATCTCCATGGTGTTCAGATCCAGAGAAATCCCTTTACAAGTGACACATGATCCAACTTGACTCTCCACGCTCTCGCTTGAAGCCCTAGCAGTTCCGCTAGCTTCTGTGCTAACATTGCTGTGCCAGGCCTAGCCCAGGGTTTGAGTTAAAGTCCTGTGATAATAATATCATTAATTCTTATTTGTTGATCCAAGTCTTCTATCCAGGAGGTCAAGCCGATTATCTCGTTGTTCATTTCTTGCTCTTTTTCATAGGAATTCTTCCACAATTCTCCCACAAGTTCCATCCTTCTTGCTGAAAGGTAGCACAGTTAGCTCTGAGCAAAAAAATCTCGGTTCAAATCCCAACTAGGGCCTTCATGTGTGAAGCATGTTCTCCTTGTGCATGTGTTTTTTTTTTTTCTTCTCTGGGAACTTGTGTTCCCGCAGTTTACAAACAGGCTTCATAGGTTAATTGCTGACTCTAGATTGTTCCTTGTTTTGAATGTGAGTTTGTAGCCCTGCAACAGTCTGGTCAGGGGGCACCCTTTTTTTGCTCAACAGCAGCTAGGTCAGACTTCAGTAACCGAGTGATGCAGAAAGGGATAAGCAGGTTTAGAAGATGGATGGATAGATGGATGCTCTTTGTGATTGAAAATAACAGGCTGCTACAAAATCTTTTCATTTGGGGCCCATATTGCCCAAACACACCAGTAGTCCCCCAGATTAGCTGACAGAGGTAATTGGAGGGAAAGGGTTCAACTGCAGATATAAGACAGTTTGATTTTTGTCAACATTTTGTTCCACATCTTTTTTTGGTCAAAGAAAGAAATGCTACACAGTGATGTAGGGGTTCGGCCTCACAGTCAGAAGGCTCTGGTTCAATTCCTGGCTGAAATCTTTCTGTGGGGAGTTTGCATCTTCTATCCCAAAGTCCAAATCATGCTTCATAGGTTCATTGTTTTTTCTAAATTGCCCCCACTGCAGTAGTAGTAAAAAGGCAGCTGTCCTCTGATCACAGGTGATGATGAATTTGGCATATTACTTTGTGGTATTTGTACCAGAAAGATTCCTTCTGGTGACCATGCAGCCCAGTTTTCTTCATATGCCTTCTTATTGTACATCTTGAAATATCCACACCACATTTTTTTAGAGTGCTGGATCACAGCTGAAGTTATTTGTGGTTTTTTGTTGCATCTCTAGCAATTTTTCTGGGAGTTGTGGCAGAAATTTGTGCGACTGTGGTTTCGTTTCAACAGGTTTGAACACTGCTGACTGGTATTCTCAGTTCCTTGGATATTTTCCTATACCCTTTCCTGTTTTAAACAGTTCAGTTACCTTTCCCTGTAGATCTTATGACAGCTATTTGGTTTTCCCCATGACGCAGGATCCAGAAATGTCAGTGCAACACTGCATGAAAGATGCTAGGGTCTGTTGGGAGCCCAAAAACTCCAAGACCTTTTTTGCACACACATTGATAGCAAGAAAACAGGTGACAGGTGAGGATTGTTACCTATACCTTTGGGGTTAACCATTCAAACCATTTCGCATCATCTTGTGTGCATGTTTTCAGAACAAAGGTGAGGATGGTAACCTTTAGTTGTCATTCAAACCCTTTTGTATCAGCTTGTGTGCATGTCTTCAGAACAAAGTCATTTGAGTATGTAAGCTTTCGAACATGGCCATTTCAAAATGTTCTGTTGTCATTATGATTTTTAAAAGTGTAAACAATTTTTTGACAAAAAATGTCTTCACTCAACCACGAACTATGAATGGAAGACATTTTTTATGTTATCATTCATATTCTACGAAATTATGATTTAATTCAAGGTATGTAAACTTATGTGAGCACAACTGTATGTTCGTTGGAGCTGCCATCAGTGTGTGAATGTGTGCTTAAATTGGTGAATGGGACTGTGACAGTCCCATGTACTGTAAAGCACTTTGGACCTTCTAAGAAGGTAGTAAAGTGCTAAATAAAGCCTTGTTTCCCGTGAGCAGTTCGGTACGTTCCAGTGAATTCTGGCAAGCGTTTTCCACTCAGTTAAACCTCGCTTCCACTCATCGGTTTGTTTTCATGGTGCATGTGTGGTGTAGACCACTAGTGTGTCATTGTGCCATTGTAGTGCAACGACAACGACGACAGTGGAGGTCATCCAACAGCTCGTCTTTTTATTGCTTTACTTCTGGTACATTGTGTATTACAAGAACATAATGTTTGACATGAGATTGCGGGCGGCTAAAGTGAATACTGCCATAAAGAAACGTTGGAATTGTTAGCCTTAATGAGCGCTATATTGGCGCTTTCTAATGTCATCATCACTTTCTGACAATCAACGGGTGGCTAAAGAGGCTCCACCCCAACCGTTCTATTCTACTTTTCAATGGACCTACAACTGATGGGGGGGGCCCCCAAGAGGTACGATTTGGTACTGTTTAATGGGTCCATTTTACAATGGAAACACTCAAAATACCAGACAATGCTGGACCAGACCACTCAGTGGCAACTAGGCTTAAGTGTACGCCATCTACTATTTACCATCTGTGTGTGTAAATACTGTGTGACCCTTCAACAGACCTGCTTACCAGGGTTTATCCTGCCATTGCCCAACAGTAACTGGGTTTGTTCCAGCAATCATTTGACCTCAAAGGGGGTTCAGAGCCTTGTGATGATGAATGGATGGACAAAATTGAGCAAATTGCAAAAATGTTCTACACCAGATTGGTTTAGTCATTATCTGTACTGTCTTTTCTTTAGGGAACAACTGTGTTTCCACTCCTAACTTCTGTCTTGCATGATGCCACTGAGTGGGAGAAGCCAGAAACTTTTTATCCTGCTCACTTTCTGGACAAAGATGGAAAGTTTGTGAAGCGGGATGCCTTTATCCCATTTTCTGCAGGTTTGTTTAAGTGTAGTTGTCTTCATTGAGGTCTAGGATTCAAGAAAAAAAACTCTTAAGTTGTTTTTTTTTCCTTCAGGCCGCAGGATTTGTCTCGGAGAAAGTCTGGCCAGGATGGAGCTTTTCATGTTCTTCACCACCCTCCTGCAGAATTTTTGTTTCACTCCGCCACCTGGGGTTTCAAAAGAGGAACTGTGTCTGACTCCATGTGGAGGCATCACTCTCGGCCCTTTGCCTCATAAACTATGTGCTGTTTCCTGTTCAGAATAGAAGCAAATCCAACTGCAAATCCCTTTTTAATGGTTTCAATTTAAAAAAGAAAAGTTACTGTATTAAACGCTTTCAAATTTACAGTGCTTCCTGCCTGTATTGTTGATCACCTTTCATGGTCTGCTGTAACTTTTTGTAACAAATAAAGATGATTACTTTTGCGGATTTCATCTATTGCGGGTTGTTTTTAGAACATAACTGCAATGGTCAGCAAGTGACCACTGCAACTGAAAATCATTGTTGTAAGTGTGGAGCTGTTTCAAAAAATGTTTGTACACAGCCAATGTATGACAACATTTATTTATTGATTTGTCCTGAGCTCCCTCTTTGATATTTCATATTGTCACGCATAGATAAAGGCCTTATTTTATCGATCAACATTTAAATTCAAGATTCTCTGCATTTTATATTTTGACTTCCTTAAAAGAGAGTACAGTCACTTCTTTTTGTCCAATTAAAGCACTGACAGTTGCACAACCTGTTTGCACAACCGGTAAGCAAATTAACCAAATATTCACCGCCAATAAAAATATCTCTTGAAGCTGCTGAAGTAGGCCATCACTCCACACACATGCAAACTTATTGCAGGTACCGTTCAGCTGTGCGTGCACCAGATAAAGGAAGACATTGTTGGTCTTCAGAGATGATGTGATGCTTGATTATGTAAACATGATTGAAACTTTAATCCTGCTCGAGGCACGCATTGGTTTCTTAGTAAAATACTATTTTCACAAGATTATTTTCGTATTTAAAAATGTAGCAATTTAAAATTATAAAATATATAAATATATCTATGAAAAAATATATATATATGTTCATTTAAAAAACATGCTAGTTTCTAAAGAACTATAGAGGAAGGTATATGATAGATTCCAGTTTCGTGTTACCCACCACAGTCATAGACTCTAGGGGATATCCCTGAATGGACCTGGATCTCCGCTCCAGTTAGTAGATCCACTTCTTGTTTTTTTTGTCAGTCCATCCAACCCCCAGCAGCTCATTCCATTAAAAAAAAGTTCCTTGTGTTTTCAAAAGACTGGCTCAGTTTTAGATTTGATAGAGATTAATATAGATGTAACCATGTTTTTTTTCCACATCTGACTGAGCGGTGGCATTGACCTCATATATTGTAACTAGTGCTATTAATCAATGAAACATTTAGTCAGATTAACCACACTTTTGGGTTGGGATTAATCACAATGTTTTACGAGTTAAATTGTATACAACAATATGCGACTTTCAAACGAAAATAAGGCCAGAGAGAAAATGCTTCCTTTTATTTTTATAAACTTTATAAAGTACGCATCAACAGTAATATAAGCAGAACTGTAAAGACTTTAGTGTCTGAAGTATTGCTAGTAGAATACAAAGTTGCTGATATACAGACATAAGAAACAAACATTGTGTTTCTGCACTTTAAATGGTCCGGGTGAATGCTCAAATCTGATTGGCTGCTGGGTGTGCTGGAAGAAGTTCCGGTCACACTGTTCTCTATGTGCAGGCTTCTTCAAAACAAACTTTTCCTTCATTTTGTGGACAAAAACAAGTGGTAAGAGGTGAACTTGCTCTCAGAACTAATGCTTTATTGAACCTATCGTAACGATCTGCACTATTTATCGCTTTCCTTTGCCGCTGCAGTCGAGGTCTGCCCGCTCAGAAACGCATTGTGTTACCATGATAACAGGCCGCATTACGTATCGAATAGTATGCCTTTTGTGAAAAAGAGATTACAACCTAAAAAAATAACAAGAATAAAGAACAAAAAATGTATTAAATATTTATTTCTTTTGTGAGTGACCATAGAAAAGCAGGACAGTGCCAGACGAAGTGCGTATTCAAATTTGATACACACCACGGAAGCCTGAACTGGCGGAAAACGGTTTCTTAGCGGAGTGTAATTAATCCGAGCTGATACATATTAACACGTTAATTTTTTAAATATATTAAGCGTGTGTGTTTTTGCATTAACGCACATGTTTATAAATATAAAAAAAGAGGGCTAGTGTAACATTACTTGGTTTAAATTCTAAAGGAATATATTCTACAAGATGCAGGCCCCCCAGTTAAATTGAGCAAAATGTTTTATTTTTAAATTGACTTGTTAGAAACAAAAGAAATTACTAGATAAAAGCATAGATTACATTGAAGCTGCCTTGAAGATAAACCAGTTGTTCCTGAAGGGGACATGTTTATTAAAAGCAAAAACTTAACATACGACTAAATGAAGATCTTATAATTTAAAGTTGTATTTCTTCATAATTGAGCTTTTTACAGGAAAAATTCATGAATCACAAACTCGCTGACCATTGATTAGTTTAGTTTCAGAAAACCAATAAAAAAACATGAAGAAGAAGAGAATGCAGCTGCAAAAACTTAAACACAGAAAATAACATTTTAAGCTATTGACACTCTATTCATTTAGCATATGATTTTTTCAGATCTTTATGTTGTTTTAAATACACATTTAAAGGTGTACTCAAGTGCGCTGTCCACTTCCTCTTTAGCAGCTGGACAAAAGTACACAGCTGTGGAGACCTCGGACATCAAAGACTGCTTCTGTTACTTCGTTTTAATGGAAGAATAGGTCACCTCACCTTTTTCCTCCTCCATCTGGAAAACAAACCAAAAAAAAATGTTCAGCCTACCACCATAACCCCACAGCTGGTCTCACGGTGTTGTCTCACACTCTTTTCTGTTGAAGTTGTTGTGTGTAAATGAAAACATTACTTTGCACTTTAACCTTAAAAAAAAGTTGAAAGATGAGTATATCATTCTGTGCTTCTCTGTTTTCAGGTTTAAGTGAACTAGCCCAGCAGTGCGATCAACATCAGGACCACACCAGACGTACCGTGATCTTGGAGGACGCCTTTGATTTGGAATGGTTAACCATGACATACGTCAGATCACTCTCCGGCTCAATTTCCAGGTCAATCTTCTGCTCACTCTGAACACAAACACAGTGGTTAAAACTTTACTTTTTTATATAAATCTGTTTCAAACTATGTAACTTCGCATGATAAGTTAATTCAATGTAGATTATGGTTTTCAAATTCTTAATTTGAAAAAAGTTTTACTGTAACTCTCAGTTGTCAAAAACGTTGGACACTGCAGAAAGTAATTCAAAATAAAGATGACTCAGCTCATGACATGCATTAGCAGCCGGGTATAGAAGTTATGTTGTAACATGCAGTTATTCAATAATGACATTCTTCAAATTATGCTCTAAGAACCCCTTTAATGTTTTAAAGAAAAAGCTTCATTATTGTTGTTAATAAATGTATTTTTCGGAAGGTACTCACAATATGCTGAGTCGTCTTTTGAAAGTCTGAAATGAAAAAAAAGTAGTTGACCTTGGAAATTAGTTTCTGCCATGAAAAGATCCTATCAATACCTAGAAAATGTGTTGCGTGTTGCCTCTTTATGAAAATAAAAGGCACAAAAGATTTATTTCAAAACAAATGTATGTAAGGTTGCAGGCCAATGGCAAACCTTCAAACCAAGAAGGCAGATGCTGTTGACAGGGGAATGAGGAAGTTCACACCCTGTGGTCAAATTCTGTCAACATTTCTTGACACAAGACATCTATTTTGACTTTTCTGCTTTCTTTATGAGACCCTCAATGCATTACTTGCTGGTAAAATAAAACTGTACTTGTTCCTCTTTTCTGATCCTTGGCTTTGGTTCTTCTGCTTCTGAAGAGAAGAACAGCGAAGACAACCAGCAGAACCAACGCCACGCCGGCCACAGCTCCAATGATGAAAAAAGTGTTGCTCTGAGGAGATTCTGAAACCAAATAGCAATATTTAAACTTTCATTAATAATAGTTGTAGCATATTGGCTGATGGAGACCACTGGAAAATATTTATTTCTTTGAAAATATTGAAATATTATAAAAAATATTGATTATTAATTATATAACACATACATGGAAAAAAAGAGCTACATTTTATCAGAAAAAAACTAAAAATTAAGATAACAAACATGCGACAAATGCCCTGGAAAGGGCAAAGAAATGTGAGCCGATTGTACCAAGTTAAAGTAAAAAAAATAATAAAAATAAAAAATCAAATTATGGAAACCAAAAAGAATGAAGAATAAAAAAATATTGATTTGAAATACAACATGTATTGATTCATATTGTTACTATTATTTACTTTTGGGTTCTTATGACAGTAATTTATGATGGCAGTGTCTTAAAGGTGTAAGTTACTCCATTAAAGCTACTCATGGACTCAGATCTGGAGTCTTTTACCAGCATGACATTAGTTTTTCAGATCTGATACTGACAAGAACCTTAGAGGAAGATCTACCTCCAAATGTTGAGGAAAGACAAGTACAGGAAGGGTATCAGCATGCCAACAAAGAAGTGGAAAACTGCTGAAACAGAAAGGATAAAGATGTAGACAGAGAAAGAAAGAGAGCTAGAATTTACAGAAGAAGAGCAATTTCGTCACTGTTAGCTCAGAACTTATTGCCACATTAGAGGGACTGAAAGCAGAAGTCGAGAAAAAAGTTTGACCAACAAGACAGAAGTGATAAATGATTATAGAGCAAAGAAATAAGTCTTTTTTGAGAAAGGAGCAAAGGCTCGAGAAAAAGACAGGTCAAGGACGTAGACACAGATAAAAAGGCTGGATGAACAATGAAAACAGAGGAAAAAGATAATAGATGAGGATGAAGAGAGGAATAATCTGCTGCTGTTTGAGCTCAAAAATAGACTGGTAACTTTGAGAAGAACAGAAAATCCTAGAAAAGCAAGACATAAAAGAAAGATGTCTTGAGGCAGATTAGCAACATCTTTCTCTTGAAAATTGTTGTAACTTGGAGGTTATCTGACTGTCTGGGAAACAATTACCTTATCGATAAACTCGATTTTTTTTTCAGAATGTATTGAGAATACAAGCAGGATTTGACCTCAAATCCAGTCAGTTAAGATGGAAAAGTGACATCTGCATGTGAGTTTTCTGGATTTATGAGGGTTAAGAACTGCCTTTTTTATGTACTTTATGATTGAAAACGAAACAATAATGTCTCCTTTACCAATAAAAAAGACTCAAAAAACAGTTTTACCTGAAAAGCCTAGAGCGTAGACAGCATCTATCTTCACTTTGTTGTCCTCAACAAACTGGCAGGTGAATCTTTTGTTGTTTCCATTCTGATGGTTCACAGTCAGAACAGAAACACAGTTTGTTTGTCCTTGAAACTCAAACCCAACACCTTTACCAGACAGCTGAGATCCGGTCTCATCCACCCAGATGACGCTGTTCTGTTGACACTGAATTGTTTTATCATGTCTATTCAGTGAGCACTGTAATGTGACACTTCCAACTGCTCCTGGATGAACGTCTGGTGGATCTGTAGAAACTGAAGGAAACAAAGAACAAAAACAGAAAACTTTCTGTTAGATGTTTTTAAAAGAAATCCTTTGTCTTGACAGTGACGACATTTCCCTGAACACCATGGTCCAAATAAAGAGCAGATTTTGCTATTTTAGATTCTAGAATTTATTCAGAGAAAGTGTTTTCGTTTGTTTCAAAAGCAGAAATATTCCTGCTCTTTGTGTTTAAGAGTAAACATTTCTAAAAAAATAACTTCTACAGGAAAAAAAGACAGAACATTGTTATACTTGCTTTCTGTTGGAGTCATTTATGTGTAAGCAATAAATATCACATTTACCAACACATTTTTAAGCACTGGTGGAGTTGAGACTATTCTGTTGTCGGCTCTCTCTTTGTCTCTCTAAACCCTTCCTTATCCTAAATCATAAGGTTTGTTTTTGTCTAACTCCTAAAATGCTCTTTCAGAAATGAAAGCTCAGAAGCTCTGGACTCGAAAATAAATGCCCCTTTGTCTGAGAACATTACGTTTATTTGAATGTCACAAAGAAAGCAACCTTTTTCATCCAATGTAGAACACTGAGATAAGAGAGTTCAAGCTCACACACGTCAGTGTCTCTTCAGATTTTGAGTTTTTTTTAGATTAGATCAATATTCATGTAGTCACAGTCACAAAAAAGTTCAAGTCAGAACACTCACTGCTCAAAACATTAAGAAACACAAAGGCAACATGGCTGTTAAAGTTCCCAAGGTCACAGGCATATCCCCCAGCATCCTTATCAGTGATGTTTCTGATGACCAGAGAGCAGCTACGGTCCACATTCAGCCTGGAAGCTCTGACTGAACTCTGGTCAACAAGCTTTCCCTTCTGGACCACTTCTATAAATGTTGCACTTGTATCTTTCCGGTACTGCCAGTAAACAATGGCACATGAGGAGGTGGAGGTCTTAACCCTACAAGGTAAGAGGACATCATCTCCAACTCTGTGATAGAGATGTTTAGTTTGTTCACTGATGCCTGCAGGAGAAAAAAGAGCAAACTTAAAGAAAAGTGAAACTTTCAACACATCAGTCACTAACAAAACCAATAAAGACATAAAAGGAAATAGATCATGTTTTGGTCAATTCCTTCTTAAAATCAGAAACCCTGGAGTAACGGTTGTACAACCCAAAAACCACAGGAGATGAGCTTAGTGTCCATAACATCAACTTCAGTAAAAAACCAAAACCAAAGAAAATAAATAAAAACACTGATGCTAAATGCACATAAACGTCAGTGATAATGAGTAACATAA
This sequence comes from Adrianichthys oophorus, assembly GCA_036245035.1. Classification (NCBI taxonomy): domain Eukaryota; kingdom Metazoa; phylum Chordata; class Actinopteri; order Beloniformes; family Adrianichthyidae; genus Adrianichthys; species Adrianichthys oophorus. The sequence goes on along the minus strand of BSAI01000101.1, from coordinate 18,278,212 downwards.
CTGGAGTGAATGAATTCAAGAAAAAAACCTCCAGTCCTCACTGTTCCATTGTACACTTTAAAATAAATGTTTCATCAAAAATATTTTAATCATTGACAAACAAACAATGCTATTTAGAGTCATCTTTAAGTCATTCTTTTCTTTTTTTGTTTGTTTTATTAAGGATTTTAAAATGCTTAAACACAGGACTTCAGAGTGAAGCATAAAAATGATCATTAATTCTATTTTTGGAGTCATTGTCTTACTGATCATGTTAGAAACGTGAACATCATGGTTTCATTTCTTCTTTAGGGATGACCAAAAAACAGTTTTGGCTCCACCCACTCAGTGATTTGAGTGAAAGATGATTCAAAGCTAACAGAAAAAATAAGATAAAACTGAAAATTATGATGACTTTGCTTTTATTTTTATTACATTTACATATAAAAAATGCAGCTGCTTTAAGAGAAATGAAGCGTCTTGGATAAATGGTAAAATATTCAAATAAGAGAAGACTTCCCCTGACGCCATGACTCAAATTCAAGACGTCGCTTAAATTAGAATCTTCATCAACATATTTAAGGAAGTTTAGATCTTCTTATGCTGTAGTCATTTTCTTGTCGTTAGTTTTGTCATAACAGAGAAGTTTCCTGTTTCGAATGTCTTGTTCCTGTTTTCTTCATGGTTCTTCTGCTGCTCTGCAAAGCTGTGGACCAGTCAGATAACGCATCGTATCTGTTTTTGAAACTGTGTTTTTTCTTCAAAAAAACCAGCAGATTTTTGGTGGCAAATCAGAAATTTCACATTTTACTTTGAAAAGTCAATGGTTATGTGAGAGATCTTTAATTCAGGAAAAGGCAAGAAGGTTTTCTTTATCTCAAAGTGTTGATACAAGTACATGTTACAATAAAAAGGTAATAAGTCTTGGAAGCTGTCAGCACAAAGAAACTTTTAGCTATCCAACATGGCTGCCAAAGTAATAAAAAAATCAGAATTCTTTTTGGATTCACTGAAGGGCTTTAGTGATTTTTCTATGTTAAACTTTATTTTAATCTGAAAACTGTCAGTGCAAAGATCAACAAGCCACTAAAAGATTAAAATATTTAAATGTTTTTTTTTCAAAACTCTAAAAAAAGATATTAGTTGTTAAAAAAAATGATAAAACACCAAACCTAAACACCTTAAAATTCTCTTACCTGTTGGAACATAGACAGCATCTATCTTTACTTCGTTGTACTTAACAAACTTGCAGGTGAATCTTTTGTTTCCACTCTGATGTGTCACAGTCAGAACAGAAACACAGTTTGTTTGTCCTTCACCAGACAGCTTAGATCCTGACTCATCTACCCAGATGATGCTGTTCTGCTCACATCCATTAGGTTCGTCATAACTCTTTAAAGAGCAAGTTAGTTGGACTCTTCCATTAACATCTGATGGAGATGAAGAAACTAAAGAAAAAACAAACACAAAAATAGAAAAGTATCTTAAGTTGGTATCATTTTCAGTTTTTAATTTGACATTAGAATGTAACACATTTTAAATGTAACACATTTTAAATGTGACACATTTTAAATGTGACACATTTCCAGAATTTACTAGGATCAACCAAACTTAAACGGGAAACTCTCAAACACTCGGCTCACCTCATTAATCAGTGATTATGAGACACATTGATTTTTATTGATTTGTCATTTCAACCAACTTACTATTTAAAATATTTAAATGCTTAAGAGCATCGTGTCCCTTGATCCGACAGGTGTATCTCCCAGCATCCTCATCAGTGATGTTTCTGATGAGCAGAGAGCAGTTACTGCTCACACTCATCCTGGAAGCTCCAGCTAAAGACTGTTTAATGGTTTTTCCCGTGCTCAATTGTTCAGTTATAGCATTTCCACGTCTGTTGTACAGCCAGGAAACATCAGAGCATTGGTTAGAGGATTTATAAACATCACAATATAAACAGATGTTCTCTCCAACTCTTTTATAGAGATTTTTAGTTTGTCCACTGATTCCTATAGGATAAACAAGAAGAAACAGAAAATTACAATCAGCAATCACAGAATCATTGATGATAACTTCAGGTTTGAAAATAGAGAGAAGAAATGAAGAGTCTGCACACAAGTTGAATCTATTATTAACCTCATTCAGATCTTTAACTAATTTTTTAGATAGAATTTTGAATGCAGATGAAGCAATTACACTCCTGAGATTCTCTTAAGATTTTATGATTGATGGTTTTTGAATTCTTTGGCCTTTTTTATGGTTATTTTGGTATGCTTTTTAAAACTGAGTTGGAAAATGACAAACAAACTGAAATTTAGTTGGCCTTTCCTTACCTCTAATTGTTTTTAGCATGAATGAGAAAGCATACGGTCATTTACTTATTATTTGGTGTGATGCTAAAACAAGAAGTCAGTCATTAAAAGTCAAATTTTCAAATCTTTTAAGTTTATCATTTATTTCCTTTTGAGCCTTCCTTTAATTCTTCTTGTTTAGTAATCATAATATTTTAAACATTGTCAATTAATTTCTTCCTAATAAAATGTAGAAGTAATTCTCACATTTTAGCAGTGTTATTCCAGCTCTTGATATTAAACTACTGTTAATAATAACAATGATAACAATAATAACTATTGCAATAACTATATAACTATTAAACTATTAAGCAATAACTTAGCTAAAGCAGTTATCTGTTATAAGTGATTTAATTTTTCTGACTTTGCTTTAGTACGGTAACAATCTTTACCATCTTTAATGTTTCAGCTGTCAGAAAAATGCACATTTTTCAAGTTATTTTTTTCTTCATAAGGAATCTTTAAAAGTAAAATATATTTTTATTATAAACTAAAAACGTATATTAACAAATTATCTAATAATCAATTAATTATTAAAATCCTATTCATATTTTTAAAACGACTGTACTTTGAGAGGAAAATAAACATACATTGAAATTATTAAAATAGTTACATGGTAAACAAATGTGTTAAAGTTAAAGTTAGAAATCTTTAAAAAAAAAAAAAAAAAGATTTTTACTTTCAGACTGTGTCAAACAAAATGATTAAAGTTATAGTATCAAATATTTTACAATAATTTGAAAAAACATGATTTTTACCTCCAAGCTGAATCATGAAAAAAATGATTAATTCCAGTTGCACGGTCATTCTTACTTTGTTGGTCTCTTGCTGTAAAGATTTATTTCCTCTTTGACGATGACTAAATATAAAAGAAAGTCATTACTCCACCCACTAAATATGACAAGTGTTAATACATTTGTGAGAACGTCAGCATGAAAGGAAGGATCGCAGGTTAATAAATGATTATATTAGTTTGTTGAAGCTAAAAATGAAAAATCAAAAACGATTTTCAATTTTGCTGTGATGATAATAAGCTTAACGGTTAAACATGTTGGTATCTAAAAAAAAGAGGAAGTCTATGATTTCCTGTCAGTCAGAAGAATTATTACAGAGAAAATGCTGTTTGTTCATTTCCTGTACTCAGTGCATGCTTCTCGAGCTGCTCTGCCATGAACTTTTTCCACATTAGGTAAGTTCAGAAACTGTCTGGTTTTTATTTTTTGCTGAAGACTTGGAACTAAAAATCATTGTTTTCACATTACAGTTTGCCCCCAACTGCAACAACACCAAGTGCCATTCTCCAACAAAGCTGATCAATTGCAGTAACTCTGGTCTCAAAAACATCACTCTTTGGTCTAAACCTGTGTTTAGAAAGTGTCACCAATGGGGACCTTTCTGTGTGGAGTTTGCATGTTCTCCTCGTGCATGCGTGGGTTTTCTCCGGGGACTCCGGCTTCCTCCCATCGTCCAAAAACATTCTTCAAAGGGGTGTTGGACCCAGGACGGTGATTGTATTTGTTTGTTGTGCATTTCCTGTTTTATTTCGTTGTTTGTGCCTGTTTCCTGTGTTCTCACACGTCTCCTCGTTTCAGGTGTCTTGACTCTCCTCTCCTATTGTGCTCTCTCCCTGTTCCTGATCACCTTTCCTCCCTGATGTGACAAACCTGTTGGTACTTGTCTCATCCTCCCCTCCTGTTTATAAGTCCTTGTCTCCCTTCACTTGTTGTCGAATGGTTTTGGTTGCAGCACGAATACGCTAGCTGCTTTCTGCATGCTGCATGGAATAAAACAGAGATTTTTGTTTAAAACCTTAGTTTGCATTTTGTGTCCTCACGACAACCCTGACACGCCCTTTCTATACTACCCCACACTACTTCTTATTTCCTTCCGAAAAATAATGAAACAATGATAAAAAAATAAATAAATAAATAAAGGTTTTGCCCCAAATAGACACCTCGTGTGTCCAATGCTGCATAATCCCCTAGGAAGTATGACTAAGAGTTACAAATGTCATGTAATTCAATTATTGGGTGGGGCCAGGACATTGTTTTTCAGTTATTTCAGAAAAAAAGAGGAAATTAAGCTTTAAAAACAGAAAATTACAGTAAAACAAAGACCTTCAATTGAGAATGACTTCTGTTCTGGAACTAATGATTCTTTTGATGCTTCTGTTTGAAGGTAAATAAAAAATATATATTTTTATGTTGGAAGATTTTATCTTATGTTGAACTAAAGTCTCAAGTACATTTAAAGAATGTTTGTTAATTCAGATTAAAAAGATGTGAAAAACTTGGTTTTGAAAAAAGGTTGCGAATGTCTGAATTTTCAGAACAGATTTTGGAAAAAAAAAGATTATTAGAAAAAAATCACAAAGAAGCCTATTCATTCATGCTCACTGAGTTTTTTGAAATTCACTGAGTTTATTTGTTGTATTTTATAAAATAAAAAAATGTAAGTTCAGTTAGTTAGTTTGGTTGTTGAGTTTTATTATTTTTCTATGCAGAAATATTTGGAAAAGAAAATTCTATTTCACTTTTAGTCAAATGTAGGACAATTAATGTTATGATTAAATAAAAAAGCTCAAGAAAAAAATTCTGCTACATTTTTAATCACCAACAAGCATAAAAAGTTGAAGTGTACCTTTTAAAAGTAGCAAAACTGCAAAGAGAAGTAGAAATTAGCAGTCCTTAAAGTTTTTGTTAAACCTTCCTCAGATTGTTCTTTTCTCTCTCGCAGGCATCAGTGGAAAAACTGTACATATGTATGCAAGAGTTGGAGATCAAGTACGTTTACTTTATAATGCTAGTTCGTCCTCTCACTCATGCTCCAAGGTGGACTGGTTGTGCCAAAAAGATGAGAATACGGCTGAAAAAGTTGTAACCGGTGGAAAAGTTGACCGAAGTTCAGCTGGAGCTTCCAGGCTAAGTGTGAGCAGTAACTGCTCTCTGCTGATCAGAAACACCAATGCTGAAGACGCTGGACTTTATGTCTGTACTGACCCTGAATTTCCTGCTTTTATTTACCTAAATATTTTAAGCAGTGAGTATTTGATCTAATTTTAGAAACACTGCAGCCTATCTGTATGTGTTTAAGTCAAATCATTGAATTTAGACATTGTGAAAGAATTAATGAGAGGAAATTTAGATAAACAATTTTTAAACCATTTTTTTCAGAGTATCTCACTTTTTTGGTCTTTTTTTCAGTCTCTCCATCTCCACCAGATGTTCACGGAAATGTCAAATTACAGTGTTCTCTCGTTGGCCTCGATGACGGAGTTTCCTGTCATTACAGCAGCATCTTCTGGGTGGATGAAACAGGAACTCAGCTGATTGATGAAAAATCGGATTCAGAGTCAGGAGGACAGAAAACGTGTATTTCTGTTCTGACTGTGAAACACCAGAGGGAAAAGGACAAAAGATTCACCTGCCAGTTTGTGAGGAACAACAATGTGAAGATACAGGCTGTCTACATTCCAGCCTCCACAGGTAAAAGACAATTAATAATTAAATTAAGGTTATTTTACTCTGTTTCCACTCACTGATTGTGACATGTTTTTCCATTCAATACAAAAATAGACATGTGTAATGTCAGCAGTTCAAGGAACTCCTGTGCTTCTTCCATTACATCTGTGTTGCAACAGAGTGACTAATGTTTTGTGTCAAAGCTTCAAAGCTTCTAACTTAAACACACTGTTCTATTCATAATTCAATTCATAAATGACATTAGAATGTCAATACAATATGTTTGTAAAAAAATATGTCAAATACAAGCAGCCAAAAGGATCTTTCTCTGTAGGGTGGCTGGGCGCTCCCTTAGTGATGGAGTGATAAGTGATAAAAGCTCAGAGTAGAGCCGCTGTTTCTCCACATCTGGAGGAGCCAGTTGAGGTTGCACGGGCATCTGGCAGTCTCTTGCCTGCGATTACTTTTTCTGGACACGGAAGGATTACCACAAGCGCGCAGGAGCAGAGGAGTACTTGGGGGTGTCTGAATTGGCCGCAAAGAATGTTTGATGCATGCGTGGAGTTCTGAATAACAAAAAAAACGTCACAGTACAGACATTTTCTGACCGTAATTATCCAAGTTCCCAGACTCTGTGACCACACCAGGACTGTACCACCCTCATCGATTTTGATTGGTCCTTCTCATTAGCCCCGCCCCCAGAGAGGGACCAAAAATGGAAAAAAAATAGCTTGAAACTGAAGAAAAGTTTTGAAACTGAAATTTTGAGATTTAAAACTTAAAAACAGAAACATTGAAGCTGAAAATAATTAAATTTATATTAGAAGTGCAGAAAGTGTCAAGACACTTAGATTTTTCTTTAGCCGAACGCCAATATTTTAGGGTTTTTCGAGATGTTTTATTTGGGTTTCAAATCTTAATGGCCCCTGAAATGGGGCCATAAAAAATGACTTTAAAACTGTCGTGGTGATGCATGATCACGAGAGTTTTGACCACAGAAGTCCAAAACACACATCTATATGCTTTTTATAGACTTTTCTTTGAAAGTGGTAGCTTGAACATAAATTTCTGAGCCTGGTGTGATGTAGCTTTCATTTTAAAGTGTAATCAAGTTTTAGATTTCTCTGTTGTTTACTGATTGGCGGGGTGTGAGCTAGGAATGTTGGCCTTCTTGTTGGTCTAACTATTCTATGAGGGCTGGATTTGGTCTTATATTTTAAAACGGATGAATTGTGTTTGTTTTGTAATGTTTTATGTTTCCATTCTTTAATCCTTTGACCACAGATCCTAACCATAGCAACACTTTTCTCATAATTGGAGCTGCGGTCGGTGTGGTGCTGATGCTGCTGGCAGTCATCACTGCTCTTCTCCTCAAACAAAGGAAAGCCAAAGCGACTGAGGATCTAAAAAATGAAACAGGTACAGAATTTGTTTAAGGGGAGTTGAAAAGAAAGTTTTATTTCTTTGACTTTGTTTTGAGTTTTGTAGCACTGTTCATTAATCTTTGCTCATGAATTGTTTCAGATCTTCAAATATCGACACATGATAGTGTGAGTATCTTTACATATGTCAAATGTTTTGCAGTAGTAGAAATTATTCTACAACCTATAAGTATGTATGTGCTTGTCAGAGTGTATTCCTGCATATTCAAACATGCATGAGTAACGATTAAAACATTTTTAAAAATTGTCCCAGAAACGCTTTTACAAATAATCTGAAAGCAAAAATGAATGAAAACAATATTGTGCTTTTAACATGTATTCATTTTGTATCTGCAAGCAAGACAGAATATCCTTTTTTCTTTTGTAGAATGACCTGACATATGCCACTGTAAACCATTGGAGTCCAAAGACTTTTACCAAAAGAACGGTAGGTCACTTCTCACCTAAGGTCTTATGAACTTATGAACATAAAGTTGAGGACAAAGAATCAGAGATTAGACTGTTGTCAATTCATCCTATATATACAAATGGGAGAAATGAAATGTTCTTACCTCTGTTATAAAGAAAAGAATACACAGTGGTCATAAAAGTAGCTTAAAACTGATAAAAAAAAAATACTAATTGCCGATTCGATGTAACTTAAACAATTAAATTAATAATTTTTCAAATGAACTGAAAGGACTTCAAATAAATGAAAGTACAACAGTGGATTTTTTCCTTTAGCTGAAAGGATGTGAGAACTTCATCATCTGTGGAGGTTTTTAAGAAAAAATCCCTCAAATCTCATCATTTTTAGGTTAGCTTTTAAGTAGCTTTTAAAGTTGGTTTGTTTTAATGTGCTTTTTTGTATTATGTATGTTACCTTGGTCCTACTTGTTCTTATGAATTATTGCTTTTTTCTATTGTTATTATTATTAACTTATTTTATTTATTAGCCTATTTATTTTACTACGCCTTTGCTTTTAAACTAGTGTCTTCTCACTTCCGACTGGGATGTCTGTTTTGGGCGGGGGATTCGTGGCCCTCTTTCTGTTTTTTTTAAGTTTATTGCTTTTTGTTGTTATTTTTTTTTTGTTTTTATTGTGTGCTGTGTTTGTTCTTTTATGTACAGCACTTTGAGGTGTATTTTTTTTTAATGAAAATTGTTTTATAAATGACATAAATGTAAAATTGGAATTCCAATTGTCTTGAAGAAATTCAAAAAGTATTTGCCAACATTTTTTAAATATATCTCTATAATAAACAATTCAAGAAAAGATTTACTAATAATTGTTGTAAATTACCTTGATTATTTATTATAATAAGTTATTTTTTTACTTTTGATTTTGTGTATCACTTTGAGACAGCCTTGGTTTTTAATCGGCACATTACACATGCACCCAATTAATTTGTATTAAAGTTAATTTCCCATTTTTCTTTTTGGAATTCTCGAACTCTGTTAGCTTAAAAATGTCTGGTTTTTGTGTTCCAGGTCAAGGAAGAAGCTGAAGTGACTTACTCTGCTGTTGTAGTTAAATGATAGAAGAAGCAGATCTTGATGTCCTCCATGTCCTCAGCTTTTTGTGTTCTCCAGCCGCTGTTGGAAAAGTTGACACCAAGAATTGAACAACATCAGATCCAAAATGCAGGAAGCTTGTGGCGGAAACTCAAATTTTATTGAACGCACTTTTAAACATAAGAAATGGCAAAACAAAGAAGAATTAAAAAAGGCTAAATGACAGAATGGCCTGACCACCCTGGACCCAGCAGGAGGTTCTTTGCTGTAGTGGTGGAGTTCTCATCACTGCAGTTCATGTCATGTCATACCACACCAGAATAAAATCATTCTTTAGCCTTGTTAAATCAACGCCATGCTACATCAACCATACTGGGGCATAACAAGAGCCACGTCTCTGTTTGCAGGGGTCGCTCCTCTTCCTATTCCCTGTCTCTGACTATTAACTATTATTTAAACAATGAATAAATAGCCATATGTTACACAATCCAGTCATTGTTCTTAAATTATTTAAATGGAACAGCTTGTGTTTGTTTGTTTCACTATGGAGTTAGGGAAAAATAATAATTTAACGTTAGAAAAAAATGTTAAATTAATCTCACGTTTTTTCACATTTTCTAAGAAATTCAGACTTAAACTTTGTCGAGGACAACGAAGTGAAGATAGATGCCGATTACGCTTTAGATTTTTCAGATAGAACTGTTTTTTTATTTTTTTTACTCTCTATCTAAGAAGGTCAACATTCTGCAGCTGATTTATGACTGAAAGTGTGAACAAGAACTGTCAGATGGGTGCAGTGGAACGATGCTAACCCTATTTGTGAGGTCAAAATACACAAACATCGGAATTTGAAAATAACTGAAGTTGTAGAAAGATTAGATTTTGACTCATAGGATTAAAAAAATTGCATATTCTTGGAAATTGTGCTTCTCCAGGAAGAACAACCGAGGACTATGATGAAGACACCCGGTAAAGAAGAGCTACAGGAAACTTTTTTAGCAGAGAAAGAAAAACATTTTTTATGACTTTTTTTTTTTTTTACATTTTTGCTGTTTTATATACATGCATTTACATAAATTTTTCTGCTGATGAAGTCTCTTTTGATATACCGTAAAGGGATTACATGTCAGCAGTTGGGCTGGGTTTGTGGTGTTTATTGATATATTGAAAGTCAGTATATTTGTTTTAGTGACAAACTGTTCTATGTTGAACTTTGGCAATATTCTGGGCTTTGAACTGGGTGAATGACCATACTCTTGCACTCATATGCTCTGATTCATCTTCTTTCTCATCGGCCAGTCATCCCAACCTGATTTTTAGAATTTTGCAGTGACTTTATGAGGTGGAGAGTTTTGGATTGAGGAAAATGAGACTGCGGATGCTTTGGCAAAGCAGTCCCTTTCTAAAGATTATGTTGATGCATTGGTTCCTTTGGGTAAACATGAATGTTATTTGCAAAGCACATCTTGACAGTCAGTGGCAGTAGGAATGGGACAAGGAGCAGAGGGGGAGACTTCTCTATTCGTGCCAGAAATCCGTAAAAAAAAAAAAAGAGCAGACCGGCACCCTGCTCCTGCCATAAAGATGAGACGATGAACTGCAGAATAAAGGTGGGACATTGTGGTTTAGCTGACTGCTTGTTTGCAATCAACAAACATGACAGTGGGCTTTGTGATTGTGGGGAGTGGGAGTCCATTACTCACGTCATTTTTATTTGCAATAAGTAAAGGGAAGAAAGGAGACATTTTTATGAATGATTTGAATAATTCCACTTTTGCCTTCCACTCTGTTGTGTGTGGTTCTGATTTATGTCTTAGAAGAGAAATAATTTATTTCATCCGTCAAACTGGTCTGTGTAATAGGATTTAATTGACTTCTAGTGACCACCTGTGGGGGGCAGCATTACACCCACCAGTGTACAGCCTGCCAGAAATCATTAGAAGAAGTCTCTTGATAAAGATGTGCCAGTATAAAATCAGAAGTTTATTTACCTTTGGATTGTGTTTACAATCCTTTTGGACTTTATAATTAACTTTTCACTTTAAACTTGTAACATAAAGTTTGACTCTTTACAGGATTTCTTTTCTTTTTTTTTTTTTTTTTTTTGTTCTGAAACAGGAAATGACATAATCTCATTACTATATGTGTTTCAACTAAACATCTTCCAGCCAAGCTTTATTTAAAATTTGTGTAAAAAAAAAAAAAACACTTTTGAAGTACAGGAAAGTGGAGGGGCGTTCCAAGATGGCCTACTGCTGAGCTCTGCAAATGACAATTTGAAATAAGGTGTATAAGCTATGTCTATGGACTTATCGAACACTCTTCGTTGTTTGTAACAACAAATGACTGCCTACTGTTGTAGAATAGACTGAGATATTGTATTTTTTGTATCCTTTTTGCAACTTTTAGGGAACAAAGGTTTGACATTCTGACCCCTCCCCGATGCTTTTCTACATCCAGCTGCAGACACACCAATGCAGCTCACATTACACTGCTGATAAACCAATTAGAATCAGAACCTGCATTTGCAGCAGGGTTTGAACACATTGATAACTATTCCACATGTCCTAAGGAGTGCAGTTGACCACTTGAGAGAACAAAAAGGAAACATTTGTATTACTCCATGTCTGTTCCTTAAGATAGACAATGGTTTGGTCCAGCACGCTGAAGGTAAAATAATTTTCTGTATAACCTAAATTGTTGAGTGTGAAACTTTCAATATTGTTAATCTTGCAATTTGTTATGTCTTCATTTTGTTGAGTTGAATCTTCTCCCGAACAAAAGACCAAATTGCAACACTATATCTTTTTTTTTTAACTTGTCCTGTCCAACAGCTGAGCAAAAAGATATGAGATGAGAGCCTGTTTTGTTTGACATATTTTACTGTTACAATCGGGGGTTATAAATCATCGGACACACAAGGTGTATATTCATATAAACCCCTCTTGTAATTTAAACTAAACTTTATTAATAGTAATTATGTTTGTATCCGTTTTTATGTTGGACCAGATGGAAAAGAAAGAGGGGGAAGAAGAGAGAGGGGGATATCGGGGGGGGGGCACAAAAGACAGGGGAAGATGGTGGGTTACAGACAATGGTGAATGACTACGGGGGGGTAGAATCATAAAACAACAGGAAACAAAATGCTTAAGATTTATAATCATTACAGTTAAGTGTGAATGTCAGTCCAAAATGGGCCACACACTCAGTTGTTACAAACATACCTGCTGGCTCAAGAGTCTTTACAAAGTTTTCAACATACAGTTCACACGCACACCTATGCAAACAGACCAACACATGCAAAGCACCTCATTCCTAACCAACTGTGCAAAGGTGAGCCGACACCTGTTCTCAGGAGAATGTCCATGTTAAACTGAGGTGGATGATGGAATTAAAAAAAAAAAAAAAAAAAAAGAAAAGGAGGGACAGCACGTCTGGTTCTAAACTATTGCACATTGACTTTTGGATAGTGTCAAATAACTTACTGCTGCAGATGTTTACGGTCAATATTCTTACATCACTTACTGACCATAGAGCTATTTTTATAAATATTTAGCTTTGTGGTTCTAATAACGATCTTTACAGATTTTCGTACTGGAAACTAAATGCTTCCCTTTTGCAGCATAAATTAGTTTAAATAGAAATCCAGTCATGAAATGTCCTCGCTCCTAAATATTTCACAGTCAACTGTCAGCTCTATCATAACAACATGGAAGAGTTTGGGAACAACAACAACTCAGCCACAAAGTGGTAGACCACGTAAACGGATGGAGAGGGGTCAGCGGATGTTGAAGCACATGGTGGAAAGAGGTCACCAACGTTCTGCACAGTCAATGTTTACAGAGCTCCATACATCATGTGACCTTCAGATTAGCCCAAGTACAGAGAGCTTCATGGAATGTGTTTCCATGGCCGAGCAGCTTCATCCAAGCCACACATCCCCAAGGGCAATGCAAAGCGTCAGATGCAGTGGTGTAAAGCACGATGTAAAGCCCCTTAGTTCCAGTGAAAGGAACTCTGAATGCTTCAGGATATCAAAACATTTTCATATCGTGCATCATTTAAGAGTTCCATTGTCTGTAATGATAACATAAGATTTCAGTGTTGTATCCCTCGAGGGCTTTGTTTTTATTGAATTCCACATTTACTGCAGTTGCATGTTAAACTATGGTTTTCTGTATTTCTCTGAAAACGTACATTTGTGTGAACATGGAGCAATTCATAGTTTAAAATCTATTGATCATAAATCAATATTTCACATCTGTTACACGATGTGTGAGTCATGTTAGTGTTTACTGAAATCAATAAATAATGTTTTTTGAGAATAATCAATAAGGACTCAATTTTGTTACTTGGAAAAAAATCTGCACTAGATTAGATGAGAACCAGATTATGAAAACTCTGTAAAACTATAAAATAAAGTAACTATGTAGGGGTGTTCGCTTCTTCCCACTCATTTTCAAGCATTTAATCAAGCTCTACTAAACTTTAGTTGTTAATCACTATATTTAAGGAATGTTACGAATGTGACTTAAGTGCATTGAAAAGAAAGGAAAAATATGGCTCAGACAGTCATAAATGAGGCAAAATGGTCACAAAACGCTGTAGAGAGCTAATCTAATTCAAACTGCCTAAATATAGCAATGTCGCCAACTAGAGAAAGTTATAGGATTCGAGCATGAGCGACTTATGTTGTTTTGAAATAAAACTGAAGCATATTAAAGTATTTTTTTATTGGCACAATTGGATATTTTACCTCTTTGCTGTTGCCAGCCCTCCTCTACTTCCTTCTACACCTGGAGCAATGTTTTGTCATGGTCTGGCCCTAAACCGCCATCAGGGTCTATAGGCTCTGGGGTTTCTTTGTCCATTTTCTTTGTCCATCGGCCCAGAGTCTAACCACCAAAGATTCATAAACATATTTGTCTCTGTAGATCTTTCTGTATCACAAATAAATCTTTACTTTCTCTTCATTAAAATGAAAGCACGCAAAATTTGATTCAATAATAAATCAATTGTTCACCTTCAGAAAACTTCACAGATGTGCAGGAAAGTAGATAATAATCTGCAGATCTGACTGTTAGAGTTTGTCTGAAGGGGATATCTGGAAGAGTCACACATTTCAACTCAAACTTGCATCCGTTAAAGTTCAGCTAGTGTTTGTCCTTCTGTAAAATAAATGGCGAGTGAATTATTTAATCAAAGGCTGGTTTGAAAAGAAAAGAGAAAAATGTTCCAAAAAATGAATATGTTCTTTAGATGTAATATTCAGGTTAAATCTCTTAACAGATTAAATGAGTTTTTGAAACCAGGTGGTTTCCTCTACAAGACTGGACCAATTGGAGTAAAAGAGACCAAACTGGTTTTTATCTTTTTGTAACAAACATCCCAAAGCAGCAACTGAGACAAGACAGTTTCTGTACAAAAGTATTGTTGAAAAAGTTCCTTGCAGATCATCTTAAGAAGCATGTACTGAGTACAGGAAATGAACAAATATATCATTTCCTCTTCTAATAGTAAAAATACTTTCTGACACTAAACTGATCAACTATTAAGCTTGTCTGTATCTATAACTTCAACAAGAAATGCATTTGTTTGGTTTCATTTTTAGCTTTCAGAAGGTAAATTTTATAATTGTTTTAACCTTTGATTCTTTCTTTCATTCTGATAGTCAACACAAACAAAAAAAAACACATATTAACACTAAAATTGTTGAGTGGGTGGAGCCAACATTTTAAGAGGAAACTAATATTCACAGCAAGAACCAACAAATTAAGAATGGCTCTACTAGTGGAATTAATCCTTATATTCGCACTTCAGTTTGGAGGTAAAAATCTTATCTGTTTGAAAAACATGTTTTACTTTAACTTTAATACTTCTGTTTGCCACAAAAAGTGTGTTTATGATATAAATTACATGATGTGTTTGATTTATTTTTTAAAAGACGTCTATCATAAAAGTGTCAATGGACAGATATTCTTATAAATCAAAGTTGTTTTGTGTTTTTACAGTACTTATTTTGCTTTTTTAAAGATTTCTTAGGAATAATTGAAACAGAATTTACCATAGATGTCAAAGAAAAATTATGATAAAAGTTACACTTGCACCAAACATCACAGATGAAGTTACAGATATGAAAAGTTGATTCCAAACGATTGACCACACGTTTTAGCACCAAACTAAAACATTTTTGAAGATTTTATTTTTTTAATCCGCATTTTATAAATAACAAAATTAAAGATGAGAGAATTGGCAGATGGCTGCATGTGGTGTCTGTTATTCAATGTATAAAAGCCTATCAAGATAAATAATCTATATGTTAGTCTGTTACGTAAATGTCAGATTACTTTCATCTTTTCTAATTTGGTTTTAAAACGTATAAACAAATAATCTGAAAGGAGCCCGAATACTTTAAATAACTTACATTTAAAGGAAATTGCGAAGATTATCTTAGCAGCGTAAATGCTTCATCTGCTGTCACAATTTTAGTTGAAGTTCAAGATCTGATAAATAGGTAAATATTAGAGTAAAGTAAACATGTCTGTGTGCAGACTGTGGATTTCTTCTCTGTATTTCCAACCCAGTTTTCATGGAATGTGTTTCCATGACCGAGCAGCTTCATCCAAGCCACACATCCCCAAGGGCAATGCAAAGCGTCAGATGCAGTGGTGTAAAGCACGATGTAAAGCCCCTTAGTTCCAGTGAAAGGAACTCTGAATGCTTCAGGATATCAAAACATTTTCATATCGTGCATCATTTAAGAGTTCCATTGTCTGTAATGATAACATAAGATTTCAGTGTTGTATCCCTCGAGGGCTTTGTTTTTATTGAATTCCACATTTACTGCAGTTGCATGTTAAACTATGGTTTTTGTCTCTCTCTCTCTATATATATATATATTTGTCTCTGTAGATCTTTCTGTATCACAAATAAATCTTTACTTTCTCTTCATTAAAATGAAAGCACGCAAAATTTGATTCAATAATAAATCAATTGTTCACCTTCAGAAAACTTCACAGATGTGAAGATTATCTTAGCAGCGTAAATGCTTCATCTGCTGTCACAATTTTAGTTGAAGTTCAAGATCTGATAAATAGGTAAATATTAGAGTAAAGTAAACATGTCTGTGTGCAGACTGTGGATTTCATCTCTGTATTTCCAACCCAGTTTTCATCAGTGATCTGGTTGTGATTGCTGATTGTGATGTTCTGTTTCTTCTGGTTTCTCCTGCAGGAATTAAGGGAAAAAAAGGACCCCTGTTTAAAAGAGTTGGAGAGGACGTCCTTTTACCTTGTAATGTTAATACACCCTCCAACCAATGCTCTGATGTTATCTGGCTGTACAACAGACATGGAAACACAACTGCAATAGTAATCTATGAAGAACCAAAAGGTGATCAGTCTTCAGCTCAAGCTTCCAGGATGAGTGTGAGCAGTAACTGCTCTCTGCTTATCAGAAACATCACTGCTGAGGATGCTGGGAGATATCGCTGTCAGCTCGGAAACAGGAACCGCAGTAACACCTCTATGTATCTTAAAATTTTGAGCAGTGAGTATTCTGACTTGAATAATTCTGTGACTGCGTGAATGTCAACATTCTGATCTGATCAAAGAAAAGCTCAAATCCTGAAGAGACACAGACCTGTGAACTAATTTAACCATTCCAGTTGGAAAAAGGTCAGCCTGCCGACAAAGAGGGTTTAGTATGAGAGTCGGCTCATAGATGCAAAAAACATTGACACGTTTCAATATTTTATATAGTATTTAGGTTGAACAGATGAATAATAAACAGTAAAAATTAATGTTTGTAACTATCCCTAATTAATGAGGTGAGCCGAGTGTTTGAGAGTTTCCTGTTTTGTTTATCATGATCTTGGTAAATAAACTTCAAACTTTATTTATTTGTACAGCGCCTTTCCTTTTTGCGAAAACCCAAGGCGCTTTACATTAAAAAAATTTTTTTTTTAAATAAATAAATAAAATAAAAATATAATAATAAGATAAAATAATAATTAAAAAAAAAAAAAAAAATACAATTACAATTACAACCACCCTTCCCTCCCCAGGTCCTCCCTCCATCCACCCAGCCCCCACAATACATGACACCCCCTACAGGAAAACTGAACAAAGACTAAAAACTGCAGCTCAAATGAAAATGTCTGGCTCAGTACTGCTGTGGAGAAACGATATTAAGGGGATCCGTTTATTCCAAGGCCCAGCCCAACCACAGGGGTCATTACCGCAGTGCCCACCCAACACAGGGCAGACCAGAGCCCCCTCTACATGGAGGTACCCCAGCTGCCCCAATGAGAATGAGCACCGCAGCACCAGCTCACCCATAGGCAGGAGGACCCCAGAACAGCGGATTCCCGTGAGGAAACACTGGAGTTAAAGAATAAATGAATATAAAGCAAAAAATGATAATAATAAAAAATATATATATATATATATTTTAAAAAATAAAATAAATAAATAAACATGGTTAGTATATTAAAACAATAATTGTGTACATAAATTAACTGTAAAATTATTCAAATAAAAGTTAATAATTACATTTTAAAAAAAAAGAGGAAAAGATCAAATTAAATAATTCTAAAAATCATAAAAAAGCCAGATTAAAAAGGTGGGTCTTGAGTCTCTTCTTGTACTATCAATGTGTCACATTTAAACATGTGAGAAATGTGAATGTTAAATGAAAGACAAAAAAGATATCACATTATGATTAGCTTTCATTTCTTTTATGGTTTCTTTCAGTTTCTACGTCTCCACCAGAAGCTAAGCTAAGAGGAAATGGAAGTGTCACATTACTGTGTTCACTCAGTAGATATGATAAAAACATTTCCTGTGAAAAGAACAGCTTTATCTGGAGGAATGAGACAGGATCTCAGCAGTTTGGTAAAAATGCAGAGTTTGAGGTTGAAGAGCACAAAAATTGTGTTTCTGTTCTGACCGTGAAACATCTAAGAGGAAACAACACAAAATTCATCTGCCAGTTTGTTAACAACAACGTGAAGATTGATGCTGTCTACATTCTTACAGGTAAGACAATGTAAGGTCATTTCAGTGTTAAAACAATGTCTTTTTAAAAACATCTTTAAACATTGTTTTTCACAGTTTGGAGAAAAATACGTGTGCAGTAACTGTTGTTCCTCTTTAAGTAAACTGAGCAAAAAAAGAAATACAATAGTTTTGATTTTGCTCCCATTTATCATGAGATGAACTCAAGAACCTGAAACACTTGTCTGCAAACACGAAGTTCTGTCCAATTTTGTTCACAAGCGGTCTTTGCAGAGATAATCCTCTCCAGCTCACAGCTGTGTCGTATCAAGATCCTGATTAGACTTCATGATTATTGCACAGGCGTGCCTTAATTAATGAAGGGCCGCTGAAACGCCCCAGCTTGTTTCATTTGTGGGGTGGGTGGGGCTTCTAGGGAATTTAGAAAACAAATGATCAAGGTTTTCAGATAAAAAAAGAAACTTTGAAATAGCAATCACAAAGGAACTTATTTTAAAACAAATCAGAGAGTGAATCAAATGTTTTTCAATTTAAATGTTAAGATTTTACAACTAATTGAGGGAAACATATTTAAAGTTTAAACATGACTCTGTAGGTCGACTTTACAATGAAGAAAATTTTTTTCATGGATCTGAGTTACAGATCTCTCACATAAAGGTTGACTTTTCAAAATTAAAATGTGACTCGCCAAAAGAAAATCACTTTTTGTAAAACGTGATCCAAAAGAAAGCTTCAAAACACAAATGCGACACATCATCTCATACTTCTTTGCAACCTAAGAACCATGAAAAAACAGGAACATTTGTCAACAGGAAGCATCTTTGTAAAGACAAACTGATGACAAGAAAAAGACTAAAATGGGAGAAAAATAAAGACTTCCCTAAATATGCGGATGAAGATTCTTGTTCATTTAAGTACTGTTATGAGTCATGATGTCTGGACTTAGTCTTATCTTCTTGAAATGCTCCACCATATGTACACCATCCGTCTCCAAGAAAGATAATCGTTTTGTTTTGAAATTAATCGTCTATATGGAACAAAAATAAAAGCAAAGTCTCCATTATTTCAGTTTTATTTTCAACATTTCAGTAAACTATTCGCTTTGAAAGATCTGTCACTCCAATAACTAAGTGGGTGGAGTCAAGGCTGTTTTTTTTGGGGAGATCATCACTAAAGAGGAAATCCAGCCATGAATAGAAGTTTACAACATATCAGCGTCTAACAAAGACAGAATGATTCGAACACTGGAGTTGATGATCATTTTTATATTTCACTCTGAAGGTAAAGATCCAGTTGTCTTTCTATTCTTTTTAAATATTTCAAATTTCAAATAAATCAAAAAATAAAACATTGCATATTGGTGAAAAGCTGGTGTGAAAAGACGCTTTTCCCTGGGGCAGAATCAACCGATTCAATGTGATTATGTAATCACTTCACTACTGTACAGTGCTGGGCGAGGCTGCCTTTCTCTGCTTCAGAATTGGCTGGAATTGCATTAATTGTGTCAACTGTTGAAGAGTTACCATAACCAAAAGAAATGTAACTACTGGAGCTAAAAGCTCGGGTTTAAAAGCAAATTTGTTTTTTCAGAACTTAGTAAACTCAGTGAACTGAACTCTACTTTTAACTCTACTCAAAAGTTTTACTTTGAAAATGGGAAGCTTTAACGACTCTTTACTTTGAAGATTTGTTTACTTCCTGTGACAGTAGCACTGCTCATTTGGCTTTTTTCTGTTTATGAACTTGAAATCCAACATCATTTGGCAGGGTATGGCAAAAAACATATTGTGCCTGAATTGTATTTTTACTACTCTATTATTATTGTACACTATTATCTTGGACATCACGAATATTCGTGCTCGAATTTTCGGGAGCTCTAGTTCTCAGATCTCCTTTTTTTCTTTGTCATGGCATGCTCTTGTTTTCTTTTGTCATTTTTATTATTTTTTTTTTATGCTTTGTTTTTTTTTTTTTTAGTGAAGACAATGTTTTTGGCACCAAGCTCATCCCCTGTGTTTGGCAGCTCCAGAGTTTTTGATTTTAGGAGCTAATTTGACCAAAATCTGAAATGTTGAATGATTTTTACTTTGCAAAATGTTCAAGAACAGTCAGACCGATGTCAGTCATAAATGTAAAAACTGTTTACATCTACATCAACAACAACATTTAGTTTTGGTAAAAGTTGATAAACGGCACAATGTAGTGGAACTTGAAGCACAAATGTATGTGTTGTATTTCTTCAACGATTGTGTTAGTGACTGTTGTGTGAGAGGTTCAACTTTTCTCTGAGTTTGTTCTTTTCTCTCCTGCAGGAATCAATGGACAAACTGAACAACTCTATCACAGAGTTGGAGATGAAGTATTTTTGCCTTGTAGAGCCAAATCCCCCCATTTCCAATGCTCTATTGTTAAATGGCTGTACAAGAAAGATCCGATTGCAGCATTTATCAAAGAAATACCTGATGGAAATGAGGAACAATCTTCAGCTCAAGCTTCTAGGCTGAGTGTGAGCAGTAACTGCTCTCTGCTTATCAGAAACATCACTGATGAAGACGTTGGTGAATATATCTGTCGACTTGGGGACAAGAATAACTCTGACGGCAGCGTGTATCTTAATACTTTGAGCAGTGAGTATTCTGACTTGAACAATTCTGTGACTACATGAATGTCAACATTTTGATCTGATCAAAAAAAAAAAGCTCAAACCGTGAAGAGACACTGATGTGTGGGTTTTTTCTATCTGGATTCTATCATCTCAGGGTTCTAGGGACAAAAGCATGGTTGCTTTCCTCAGGTGATGTGTTAAAAGACCATTTTGTCTTCTTTTCTGAGAGCGGTATATTTATTTTACAAGTCTAGATCTACTGTGCTTATGTGACTAAAAGAGAATTCTAGAAGTTAGAAAGGACAGAACCCAGGCAATCAGACACATAAGGAAAAGAAAGCTGAACAAGAATGCTCTCAGAACGGAGCTGAGACCAACACATTTTTAACCACAAGGTTGCTTGTAAATGATATGTTGTTTACACCTAAATGATCCCATGAGAAAGCAAAAATGAAATGCTTAGTGTCTTTTTCTTCTCAAATGCCTTTATTTGCCCTGCGACACACTGGTGACCTGTCCAGGGTGTACTCTGCCTTTCGCCCAACAGTAGCCAGGTTAGGCCCCGGCAGCCCCATGACCTGGTAAAGCAGGAGTCTCAAACTCAGTTTACGTTGGGGCCACTGATGGCAGAGTCTGGCTGAGGCTGGGCCGCAACTATGGGCTCAAGATGAGGACTTAAATATTCAAGACTGTAAATGAATGGATTCATAACCGCAACTGCATGTTCGCACATAAATCAAGTTTCATCATACCGCAAAATAAATCTGTCCAAAAATGTAGGTTTGCAAATGTGTAAAAAGGGACCTGCATGCCCATAAAAAAGATTTGAATTTGTGAAAACATTTCATCCATTTTTTTTTTTTTTTACAGATGTGAAGCAAAAAACTGCGTGTGAGCTCCTGAAGTTGCGGTTGCGAATTCTGTCCCTGTCTTTACACGTCTTTATGATTGGATGGTCACAAATCAAACTGTCCAATCAGAGAGCAGGTGGCTTCCTGCCGTCCCACCTCGCCGCAGACTTTAAGGGGGATATTAGTGTTAACATGACCAAGAGGAATGTTCAGTATTTTGTTTTTTTGCGGCATTTAGCTGTGCCACTCACGTGCATCAAAAACGCTGCTGTGCTTGAATAAATGGGCTATAAATAATAATAAATGGTCTGAGGTTGTCCTGTGGCTTAACTGTTTTTTTTTTTCTAAAAAAAATAAAATAAAAAAAAAGTAAAAGAACTGTGCTGTTCATTGGAGGTTGGAACAAGTGTCACACATACCGGAGATCAAAGTTATTCACACGTATGTACGTGTGACCAGCTCAAAAACTGATGGAAGTTCATCTTCATCAAGATGCACATTGATGCACGTATTTTAAGGGCTGGTTTATATTTCCAAGTGACTCACGTCTCAGTGATCACCCAGATATCAGAATCTGGAATTTTACCCCCAGAGTGCAATCACAGCCAAATCACATTATTTAACTTGAATTTATTTCAGCGATTAAAGTACGTGACTATGGAGGAAAACCCTGTCCAAAAAAATATCTTTTACACTGAAAAGGATGAAAACAGACAGAGAGCGGACAGATAGAAAACAGTTACTGGAGAAAGTTACTGCAAAGAAATGCCTTATATTTCATATCTTGCAGCATTGCAGAATGCAACTCACCCCTTTTTAAAATTTTTATTTCATTTTTTTCGTCTTTGTATTTCCTCCCTCTGTTTAGTGGAGGAACACACCACTTCCTCTGCCTTTTACCTGCGCGTTCACAGAGCGAGTGAATGAAGATGATGCTCTTCATGTTAAAAAATAAACACTGAAGTTGATCGCATCGCTTGAAAAGTGTTAACACCACTCAGAAGTTCACAGAGTGCACTTCCCTGTTAATCTATGGTGTAGTTCACATCAGACGATCAGACGCGGAAACGACTCGGACCTCTGTGCCGGCTCGTTCCGTGCAGCGGAATGTTTCAGTGTCTGGTATATTTTTTTGCGCAAGCCGCAAGGATAGGATAGGATATTAACTTACCCATGATGGCAAAAAAAAAAAAAAAAAAGCTGTAGCAGAAGCGCCTGTCGACCATTGCGGAAAAACACACTTTGTAGAAGTGAAGTACAGGGAGTAGAACGACCGACCGGAACATGACCTACAAGATCTACAATGTTCTAAATAACCACAGCTAAGCAGAAATGCCTGTCGACTGTCGCAGAAAAATACACATCTGGTGTGATTTGCAAGTGAAGGTAGACTGCGCGCACTCCGTTCTGCGGTGCTTTGCGCCGCTTCTGCGTCTAGTGTGAACCAGGCCTTATAGCGGACAGTCGCAATCATGAAGTATAAACAGGGCTCAAACCGGTATTTATTCTCTGCAGTTGACCCATCCCCTGCGGGAGCGCGGTGGGCTGCGGACAGTCGCACCTGGAAAGCATGGTATATTAACTGCAACCATAATCTGAACCATAACCTTTTCTCTTGGCCTGTGCCGCCAAGAAAAAAATTGGCTGAATGTATTAAAAAAAATTACATGCGAATGAACGCTTACTAAAAACAAAAGTTTTTATGTGGTTTGGGGAGGGGCGTGTCGGGTTTCCTGCCCCAAATGTTTCCCTGCTTCAAGCCTGGTCAATGCCACGCCCCCAAACAGCCATTTACCCCACCGTGATTGGTCAGTTCGTCAGCTCCGCACACAACACTGTAAAAGTACTTTCAGAAAACTGGCGGGCCGCACTAACATTAAACTTTCTTATTAAGGCGGTGGCTGCAAAATATTGTCTTGGCGGTTGTTAGAGATGAAGCAGGTACAGAAAATGGATGGAGAGATGGATAGGTCTTTATTTGCTGAATGCTGACGACAGAAAATGACGAGTAATGACTCCATTATCCTCTGATTTTGTTAACTTCAAAGTTTACTCTAAAAAACAAAAAGCAGGAATATTCCTGCTGTTGAAACAAATTAAAACACTTTCTCTGAATATGTGCTAAAATATTTGGAACATGGCGTTCAGGTAAATGTCATCACTGTCAAGACAAAGGTTTTCTTAATAAAAACTAACAGAAAGTTTTCTGTTTTTGTTCTTTGTTTCCTTCAGTTTCTACAGATCCACCAGAAGTTCATCCAGGAGCAGTTGGAAGTGTCACATTACAGTGCTCACTGAATAGACATGATAAAACAATTCAGTGTCAACAGAACAGCGTCATCTGGGTGGATGAGACCGGATCTCAGCTGTCTGGTAAAGGTGTTGGGTTTGAGTTTCAAGGACAAACAAACTGTGTTTCTGTTCTGACTGTGAACCATCAGAATGGAAACAACAAAAGATTCACCTGCCAGTTTGTTGAGGACAACAAAGTGAAGATAGATGCTGTCTACGCTCTAGGCTTTTCAGGTAAAACTGTTTTTTTGGGGGGATGTTTTTATTAATAAAATAAACTTCATTTTTTAATACTGTCATATTTAATCAAATGAAGTTGTAATATGCACTGTGGATCATTTTACTTCACAAATGTTCTGTGGAATGAAAAAGCCTTATTTTGACACACCTTCAGTCACAAATACAGTTTTATCAATAATCTTTAAAAAATTAAAGATTGTTCTATTTCAAACTTGATTCTGTCATAAAACCTTTTTTAGAAAGTGGTAAGTAACCTAGAAAAATATTGTCATCTGTGCTTATTTTACCTTTTTTTGCATAAATCGCTCAAACCCAGAGCTTTAGATCCAACCTCATAAGTAGCTTTAATGATGAAACTCCACTCTGTTAGGTTACTGCTATCATGAATTAGGAGACCATGATAACCCAAGGTAAATTATACTAACAGATTGAATCACACATATATACAAAAAAAAAAAAAAAACGCCTTATATTTCAATGAAATTCACATTCATTCAGTTTAATTTTTTAGATCTTGAGGTAACTGTCTTTCTATCTACTGCTTGTCTTTTTTATTTATTTTATTTTAGCTAAGTACAACCAGCTCAAATTGATTGTATTAAACATTTTAAGAATAATAAAAGTTTCAATATCATTATTTTTTATAGAATCTCCCCAGAACAACACATTCATCATCATTGGAACTGTGGTTGGTGTGGTGTTGATGCTGCTGGCCGTCTCCGCTGTTCTTCTCTTCAGAAGGACGACAGCCAAAGCCATCGAGGATCAGAAAGAAGGAACAAGTACAGTTTTATTCACAATGAATGAGGTTCCGCTAAAGAAAGCAGAACACTTAAAATAGTTAACTTTTAAACAGTTGTTGGCAACATTCAACTACTTCAATACTCATTTGGTTTGCTGGTTTGTCATCAACTCCCCTTGACATGATAATGTGAAGTTTGATTTTTCATAAGAAAATATTAAAGTGCTATATAAGTATATGTCATGAATATATGCCATTGTTTAATTTTATAAAGTTACGACTAAAAACTAAGACTATTGTCTTAATATTGACAACACAGCTTCACATGACAGGAAATCCTTTCTAAGAAGGTCCGTTGGTTCCTTAAATCTACTTTTTTCATTTCAGACTTTCAAAGACCGACAAATCAGAATGTGAGTATAAAAAAACAAATGTTTATTTGCAAAAGAAATGAAAGTATTTCTCAAATAATATTGATGTGGTTCTTAAAGTTTACTTAAATAATGTCAAAGTACTTTTATTCCAGACTGTTAAAAGATGTCATGGGCTAAGTCAACTTTATTTTGAAAATATAATTTGGAGCGTCTGACTCTCAAGACAGCAGAGAATCACATGTTTATTTATCTATTTTTTTATTAGTAGTAAAATCAAAACATCATCTGCACAATAATGTTGCATACATTCACAAAAAAACAGAGTTTTATTAATACCTGGTTCAAAAACATGTTTTTCCCTGTGTTTGTGTTCAGAGTGAGCCGGGGAGTGATCTGATGTATGCTGCAGTCAGTTATTCCAAGTCAAAGGCTTCCTCCAAGATCACAGTATGTGACTTTGTCTGGGTATGGTCCTGATGTTAATAGAACTGTTGTGTCAGTTCACATGAACCTGAACACAGAACAGCAGTCATCTGATAAAACTAAAGTTATTGGGTCAGTTCCCAACACAGCAGTGGGTCCTCTAGACCAAACAAAATTTGTGGTTTTACTCGTAGGTTAAAACGGAGTTTTTAAAAAGAATCCATATTATTATCCAAATAGTATTTAAGCATCAAAAACATAAAATCCTTTGTTTTTTCATTTAAACTCATGGATGATATTGTGTCTTGGGGCTCTTTGGATCACTGCAATCAGTCTCAGACACCTGTGATAATTAGTTTGACAGATGAGTTCAATTAAGGAAAAAAGAAAGACGTTCCACATTATTAAGCAGACCAACATTCTCAAGCAATGTGGGAAAGAAAATGGATCTCTGCTGCTGAAAAGCTTTTACTTTAACTAATGGTATTCTAAAAGAATAAAGATGAATCTTTTGCGGACATCATCTACCATTGGTTATTTTTAGAACGTGACTCCTATGATAAATGAAGGACCACTGTGGATAATGGTAGTGCTGAGATAACACTGAGATATGGCCAGCGATTATTGTTTGTGAAATGCATTGGTTTATTTTATTTAAAAACCACAGTTTCACCTGAGTCTCCTAAAAGTCTCACTGAATGGAACCTGCGGGGTTCACGCCGCTGTCAAGACATCTGTTGTGTTTTTTTAAGTCTACAGTAAATGCAGAGATGTACCAGGAAATTTTAAAGCACTTCTGCCCTCTGATGAAAAACTGTAAGGAGATGTGTATTTTATTTTCCAGCAGAACTGGGTACCTGCCAACACTGACAATGGGACCAAAAGCTACTTCAATGATCATGGTGTTTTTGTTCTAAATTGGCCAGTAGACGATCCTGATCAGTCTGCCAGATTCAGTAGTGCAGATGATCTGAAAGTAACTCTCAAAATTATCTGGGTGTCCACTGATCCCCCATAGTATCACAGGATGATGATCTCCATGCCAAGATGTATTGACATAGTAATTTGTGCAAAAGAAGGCTCAATTAAGAATGGAGTGAACAAAATAGTTTAAGGAAACCTGATATTTATGCCAAAATAATCCCAAATGTCTGGATATGATTTTTTTTTTCTGGGACACTACCTTTTGTTTAAACTGCAATATTATTGTATAAATATAATTTATTATCCAGAAGCTTTTTGAAATTGGCAAGAACTGATGAAGTAGGACCTTCCATGAGGTCAGTTAGTAAATAAAACCAAAGAAATATATTAAATAGGGCTTCTTCTCATTCAAACAGAGGAAGTGGGGCATTTGAATGTGCTTTTGGAAATCTGGTTAAACTGGATGCTTCCTGATGAGGAAATATGTCCTACATAGAGCCTAGAGTAGATGCACTGATAACATTTTACAACTGGTCTGGAAATGCCTTAGTAAACTCCTAAAAGAATGGAGTCTCACTTTGTTTTCATACAAATCAGAATGATTGATTAATAAATTAGATTTTATTCAAAGACGGAGATTGGGCTACTTTAAATGTATAAATATAGTGTGTACAAGTGTGCAATAACGTCAACAACAAATGTTATCTGTGTCAGATGTAATTCCAACTTTTAGCTGTAAGGCTCATTTGCATGAGCATTTGGTGGAGGATGAGAACTTTTTTTTCCTGTTCCAGATTAAGGAGGAAGAAGGTGAGGTGACCTATTCTTCCATTAAAATAAAGTGACAGCAGAAGCAGACAGGGATGTCCGAGGCCTCCACAGATGTGTTCCTTTCAGCATGAACTTCTGTCCAACTTCTGATGAGATGAAGATGTGTTCATCTGTGTACTTTGTTTTACAACAAAATATGAATCCAAAAACTTCATATATAATATGAGAAGTGTTTAAATAGTGTATCTTATAAACAATTTTATATTATTTTGGCCGCTTTTTGTTCTTTGTCATGTTGTTATATCAGTTTTCTAATATTAAAGCATTCAAAGAAAATATAAGTTCCTGAAGACAATGAATTGTATAAACATCAATAAAAGCTTAAAAATGTTAAATTGTAAAACAAAACAACTAAAGATCACGAGAACTTCTTAAGATTTTTTGTCAATTTTTCTTTGATGAAAATGTTTCTAACAAATCCATTTAAAAACTAAAAATTCTAGTCGATTATTCTGGTTGCCCTACATCTTGCATACATATCTTATACTTTTAGTACTTTTAGGAATTTACAAAAAGATATACAGTATATTTAAAGACGCAAAAATAAGCAAACTTATCAAAAGAAAAAAAACAAACTGCATCCACTGCTACACTATAACTAAAGTATTCACTCACCTTTAATTCATCCCAAAGGTGTGAAACCCATATGGTAAATGATGGTGTTGATTTCTCAAAATGTTTTTTTTATATATATATATTTATACCCCGCAGCAGTCCTGGTCTGCAAGGACTAAATTATTTTCACAAAAATCGTGGCTAGGATATCCAAAGGAAACTTTGTTCTTACTGTTAGATGGCCATAAGACCGATTGCTTGGCAGCCATTATTTTGGCAAAGGGTGAAATTTGGCATGTTTCATGTTTCTGCACAACATTCAAAAAAAGACATTCTGTTCAAGGGATTTACACAAAATTTCACACACACTGCAAGGTTAGGTCCACAACCACAACTGAAGTTTTGTTGACCTTTGACTTCAGGCGGAAACAGCCACATTGAATTCTCAAAAATATCATCCTAAGTACAACTACAAATGTCAACTTTTTCAAGGCATTTGTATCTGTTTCCTTATAACTCTTCAAGCATCCTTGGAAAACTACTTGGGAAAAATATTGGAATTAGAGTTTGTAGATTTATTTTCAGTGTTAGCAAGGTGAGCTTGCAAAAGTGCTGTTTCCTTGCTGTTCACAGATCTTTTGTTGGAATATTGTGAAAATGTAATAAATGATTTGGTGGCTCTAGCTGAACAAAACAATATTACATACCATATTATGCTATTTTACACACACACACATATATATATAAAACTCCAGAAAAATGAAAAGAAAATGTAAAGAGTATGAGTTTGATGTGTAACTTTAAATCTAACAGTTTAAATAACTGATATTTCTGTGATTTTTGCTGCATCTGTTCATCACAGGGTGTCCTGGAGATCGTCCACAGCTGTTCTTCTTCCTGGTTAAGACAGTTTAGAAAATCAGCAAGTTATTTTACTCACAACTACTTTACTTACTTACTTATTCTTATTAATTTACATCAGTATCTTCAGCTATTTTTCACAAACTGAGACAAACAAGAGAGAACATCAGGGTGCAGCAAATTTGTGAAGAAGAGGATAATTACTTGTTTCACTTAACCGGTCCTCTGTCGCTTCGACTTTTTTCATGTAAACAAAGACAAGAACTACAACCACACCAAGGGATATCAACACCCCCTTCAGTGCTGTTCCAATGATGATGATGATGGGATTGTCACCAGGAAGATCTGCAGGCAAAGGACACAATGGACAGACACAAAGTGGTCTGAAAAAATGTTTGTTGTCCAGAAGATGAAGCAAAACGTTTGTTTTAAAGAAGCCTGTGCAGTGATATAGAACATTTGGGCTTTGTGACCGGAACTTCTTTTTTTGATGCGCGTCAACATCCAGCAGCCAATCAGATTTCAGTATTCACCCGGACCATTTGAAGTGCAGAAACACAATGTTTGTTTCATATGGCTATTTATCAGCATCTTTGTTTTCTTGGAGTAATACTGCAGACATTAAAGTCTTTAGAGTTCTGCTTATCTTACTGTTGATGTGTTTTGTGCACACAAATTACATTTCTGGGATGTCTGAGTTAACATTTTACAAATTAAAACATTTCAGACAGTAAAAATGAAAGAAAATGTTCTCTCTGGCCTTTTGTTTTGTTCAAAAGTTGCATATAGTTGTATTAGATGTACCTAGTAAAAATTGTGATTAATCGTGATTAATCACAATTCAAAAATGTGATTATTCTGATTTTTTTAAATCAATTGACATTTCTAAAATAAAAATAAATTTAAGACATGATGAGCTCAACTGTGTGTGTGATATATGACCCTTACCCAAAAAGGCTGGTATGTAGACAGCGTCTATCTTCACGTTGTTGTTCTTAACGAACATGCAGGTGAATTTTTTGTTTTTTCCATTCTGATGTTTCACCGTTAGAACAGAAACACAGTTGTTTTGTCTTCTGAACACAAACTCAGCATTTTCACCAAGCAGCAAATTTCCTGATTCATCCACCCAGACGATGCTGTTCTGCTGACAGGAAATGAGGTTTCTGTGTCTATTTAGAGAGCACTCTAATGTGACACTGTTGTCCTCATGTGGTAGAGATGGTGAGACTGAAAAAAATGAACATTAGCTTAAAGCAAGTGCCTTTTATTCCTTTCATTTAACTTGCATGTGTTTATTTTTTTGTTATCATACTAATATTTTTATTCATCAACATATTTTTAAGTTATAATTTAATTTTAACCCTTAAAAATATTAATTTCCCTCTAAATCCTCCATGTGTCCATTAAACAGCAATGTTAGCTCTTTGTCATTAGCATTATGCATGACTTTATCTCACCTGTAGGAGGTGATTGGTACAGGGTATTAAAAAGTGGCATTATTCATTAAAAAAACAATGCTATCGTTATCTTAATGAAAACTTTAAACAAATCCTAAACTACAAATATTCTAACAATGTATGCTGATGATGTCAGTGACATTAAAATATTTTAATGAGATCCTTTATATTGTTATTCCTGCTAATATCTCATATATTTTATTCACTATAAATGAAAAACATGTATTGTAAACCTTAACAATACATCATATACAGCACAATTTCAATATAAATGTGAAATTATGCTTTTAATGAAGCACTGAGGTTCAATTTCAGATCTATATCTCAACAACTTGTCTTCATTCTGACAATAATCGGTGTCCTTTAAAGTGTCAAACTGGTGAAACAAAAAATCCAAGCAGCTATCTAACAGTTGTGACGCAGAAATGAAGGACAGTCAGAATACTTACTTCTCAGAATGTTCAAGTACATTTCGGAATCGTGCATATTTGTATTCCCGAGCCGACAGACATATAACCCAGCGTCCTCAGTAGTGATGTTCCTGATGAGCAGGGAGCCATCTCTGTTCACACTGAGCCTGGACGCTGCAGCTGAACGCTGGTCAACTTCTCCGTCAATTACATATTGTTCACAGTAACTGTTTGCATCTCTGTTGTACAGCCATTCCACCTTGTAGTACCAATATCTTAATGATCTGCTTTGACAAGGTAAGAGAACATCATCTCTATCTCTTCCATAGTGATATTGGTATCCCTCCTTTCCAACAATGCCTGCAGGAAAGAAAGGGACAAACAGAAAAGATGAACACTTTATAAGCCATCCACAAGTACTCAGGTAACTTTCTTGAACTTGACAGTTCAAGAACACATCTACAGGAAAAACATGTAAACTCCACATAGAAAGGTCAGTTGGGATTTGAACCTGGGCCTTCTTGCTCTGAGGTAAAAGATTGAACCACTGCACCACCACAGAGCCTTGGTTATGATCCAAAAGTCCAAAAATAACAGCAGGTATGAAAATGCTCAAAACACTTAACTCAATCTCCAGACACGTTTTTCACTATTCTCATTCATTCCCATACTTTTTTAAAAATCCTAAAAAAAAAGTCATAGTGTTTTTGTGAGGGCGTTGTGCTAATCTTGAGTTTAACTATCAAAACAGACATTTAACACATTTCTTTAGTTAAAACATCACATTTCCTTTTTTATTTTAAAATAAAGACTACACAATTAAACTTTAAATAAAGTTTTCTCTAAACACTTTTATGCAATTTTGAGTACAATTTGAAAATAATGAAAACAAACCAAGTTGTTACCTTCAAACTGAAGTATAAAAATAATCATTCCCAAAAAGTGAAACATTGTGTCGAGCTGTTTTTGAACTGCTGGAAGTGGTAACTTCATGCCTTTATTTCCTCATTTTTGATGACAAAGTATTGCGTTACTTCTTCCAGAAATGTGTTTCATCCTTTCTGCACGTGACTTTTAGTAAGGGTCACGATATGGTAAAAAAAAAAAAAAAAGTATTGCTAAATGAAGTTTAGTTTCAACTAGAAAAATGTGCATTACCTTTGATAATGCGAGTGTGAATACTTTAATGCCAAAGCTGTTTACTTAATTTAAAAAAATGTCTCTCTGCAACCAAGCTCATGAAGATCTGCCTTTACTCTACCGTTGTACGATTAAAAACTTTAGGTCAGAGCAGGAGAATAGATTGGATTTGAGTTAGCCCCGCCCACTGACTTTCATAGGTGAGTTGGACAGATAAAATGAATTCATGAAACGCTGCAACACCGGAACATTCATTCATTCATTTTCCAATCCGCTTTATCCCTTTCGGGGTCACGGGGTTGCCGGAGCCTAACCCGGCTACTCATGGGTGAAGACAGGGGACACCCCTGGACTGGTCGCCAGTCTGTCGCAGGGGCTACAATCACACACCCATGCACACTCACATTCACACCTACGGACAATTTAGAGTAACCAATTAACCTATGAAGCATGTTTTTGGAGGGTGGGAGGAAGCCAGAGTACCCGGAGAAAACCCACGCATGGACTGGGAGAACATGCAAACTCAACACAGAAAGGTCCCCAGCCAGGACTTGAACCGGGAACCTTCTTGCTGCGCTAACCACTGCGCCACCATGCAGCCCACCCATTAAAATATACCGGTTATTATTATTATTTATTGTGCTTGACCTTTTTACTTTAAATTGTTTAACAGTTTGAATACAAGTTATTTGAGATGAAATTCTACTTGATGTAACCTTAAAAGACTGCATTACTAAATTTGGGATTATTTTGTTTCCCTATTATCTGTTGTTTTGTATTCTTCATTCAAGCTTCAATTGCTTATTGTTAATTCACTGTATGTTAGGCCATGGTCCGTCATGTTTATTTGTTATTACATAAACAAATAAATGAATAAAACAAGCAGGAAAGTAGTGTTTCTGCAATCCAAGAGACAAACAATTATTTTTATTTTTTAGACATGTCAGAGATGTCTTGAACAACATAATAATAAGAATTATTATAGTTATACTACTAATAATAATAATCATAATAATAATAATACATTATGATAATGACTTGCTTACAAATAAATTTTCTTAAATTTTCCTATAACATATTCTTTATTATTTTACTATTAAAACATGTTTTTGATTGTGCGTGTGACGTCACTACAAAACAACAAAAGTACAGTAAGAGTCAACGCAGTACATCTAATCGAGCGCCGAGCCCTGGCTGTGTTCCGTTGAGACTGTAACAGTCGCTACGCCGAAAGCTCGATAGCCTGATGACGGATTTCCGGGTACCACAGAGTTTTCTGGGTGGTCAAGCCTCGATTCCTGTCTTCGGTCTGGGTCTCTTCTCTTAACTGCTTCCGCGGACCGCCGGAGATATTTTCTGCCTCCGAGTTCGCTTAGCCCCTGCTTCCTCGGACATGTCATCCTCCGCTGGGTGCTCCCCGTCGGGCCAGAACTCGGGCCTCGGCCCTGCTGTGTCCATGTTCCGGTGGCTGGAAGTGCTGGAGAAGGAATTTGACAAGGCCTTTGTAGACGTGGACCTCCTGCTGGGGGAGATAGACCCAGACCAGGTGGACATTACGTACGAGGGCCGGCAGAAGATGACCAGCCTGAGCTCCTGCTTCGCCCAGCTCTGCCACAAATCCCAAACGGTCTTCCAGCTCAACCACAAGCTGGAGGTAAGTGTGGACGGGTCTGCTGGACTCTATGGAACACTCCTGGCGTTGTAGCTATCGCCACGTTTCTATTTTTCGTGGTTTTCCACAAATAAACGCGGATAAAGTTGGATTTTACACTAAAAAACGCAGGAAGATTAGCTTCTGCTCTGTTTAGCTTCGACTTTACAGCAGACGTTACGGTAGAAACAGTTGAACCTTCAAAATAAAAGCTCAGGTTTACTTCTTTTTTTGACTAAATAAACATGTGACAAAACATTTTTTTAAATGGACAACATCAGAACCTTATTCCTGTAATTTTATTGATACTGTTCCTTTTACTCTAATGTAAAGTAATCTATGTTTGTCAAATACAGACAAATCAGTTTAATTAATTAAAAAAAAAAAACTACTTTCACCAGGTTTTAAACTATTATGGACCAAAGCATCTGGATGAAGATCTGTCCTCCTCATCAGATCTCTTTCCAGTTCTTCCTGACAAACTTCCTGTCGCCTGCATTCTCTCCAGAAAATGTTTGCTGATGCTTGCATGAAATCCAGACAGAAACCAGTGCCTATGGTTGCAATTGTTTTTCATGCAAGAACAAGATGACATGATCAAAAGATGATGTGGTAATTGGTGTCGGCTGCAGATAGATCTGAGTTATTGTTTTATTTCCTGACTCTTTTTTTCTCTTTTACCTCCTGTGCTGCTCAGATCTACTCTAACCTACCCTTCATACACATGGGCCAAACACAGCTTCGTATTGCTTTGCTCTGGAACGTTTTTTTTTATCCTTCTAACAACAAAAAATGTAAACCACTAAAACTACAATTCCCAGAGCCCAAATCCTATTTAGTATATTTAGTATTGTTGAAAAGCCCCAAATGTCCCCTGTAGATGCCAAAATTAAAAATCAGTAGCCTGCAGTGGTTGGGAGATATTCGGGTTTAGAAATGACTTCTACAGAGGACTTATTTGCATTGCTGACAGTCAACAAGATATTGAGTTAAAGTAAAACAAAAAACAAAGTGATTATGTTAATCTTATGTCAGTGAATATGCATGAAATCCATTTAAAATGACTTTATAAGATGTTCCAAAGCTGCAACACATTCATTTTTAGGCCACAGCAGCATGTTGGATAGTGGATTTGCAGATCCAGAAAGTCTTTTTTTTTGTTTCATTTTGGTGTTCGACATTTACTTTACACAACTACAGCTGTCTGCCTACAAATTGAATTGTTTGTAATGGACTCTAGTGTAATAAATGCCAATGTACCCAATCGCATTTAAAAAAAAAAAAAAAAAAAAAACTCTGGAAATCGATGCCCTCGAACCATGCACTTGCATTCTCTTTGAGTTGATTGATTTCTAGCACATTCATTTTCAGAAACAAAGACAATCAAACAGGAAGTCTATACAGCATTTTACTTAGTACCACGTAGCTATGGTAACATAATTATCTAAATGTGATGTAACTATGATTTCCTCATATGTATGTGGTGAACAAAAAGAGACTGAGACAAAAGATAATGGCGTGTGTTTTCCATCTGTCTTGGTGTTCTGTTGCGGAACCCAAACTCGGCAGGGAGACGTCCCGGTTCAGCCGAGGAACAAAGCTAATGCTGCACCAAATTTGTGTCTCCTGTCTCTGTTTTCATGTGCGTCAAATGTTCTCTATATTTACTCCTGCAGGAGCTGCGTCTACTGTTTTAATAACCTTTCTCTGTGTCTGAGCTGGACTGTAGCCCCTTTACCAGCTGTGGTGCTGTACTATTCAGCCTTACTCTGAAATACAGTTCTTGGTATTATTCAACCTGTCAGGTGCAGTACAGTCTATAAATCAAAGATCTGTTATTGTTGTTGCTATCCACTGTGTGTGCTTTTTGAATACTGTTGACGTGTTTGAAACAAATTTGAAAAAAAACTAAGAAATGATGTAAAAGTTGGTGCCGTGCTGACTTCTCCGCATTTATGTTGTGAAAACGCTCTTCGCTCTGTCTCAAGGCTCAGCTGGTCGACCTGCGCTCTGAGCTGACGGAGGCGAAGGCTGAGCGGGCGGTGGCAGAGAGGGAGGTGCACGACCTGCTGCTGCAGCTGCACGCACTCCAACTGCAGCTTCGGGCCCAGCAAGGCCAGGCGGAGGACTTGGATACCATCAAAGACAGACTGGTAGGTCGGACGGTCCGACGGTTGTCGACAGATCTATCAACCAATATATTGGCTCTTTTCTAAGTTGTTATTGGTATCAAAGGACTTAGTTAAATTCTGACGGGAAAGTTCTGTAATGTAGTGATATCTCAAACAGAATAGATTAAAGAGTTATCAGCTGTTTGGAGGAGCAGGGTAACCTCCTCAACGTTAGGGTTAGCTCCAGTGGTCCAAAAAGTGACATTTAATCTGAGGTTAGAGGCTTAAAGGAGGGGTGGGATAATGCGAATGGAAGGTGGCGAAGGACCAGCAGGCTACAGTGTCACAGAAAATTCAGTTTTATCTGCTGATATCTGATGACACTGGAGAGACTCAGCAAAACAAAAGCAGATAAGAAAGTGCAGGAATGCATCCAAAAAAGAATTCCAGCAGCGTGAAATTACCTTCAGCAGCAATACTAAATACTTCCCCTCATTGCTAAGAATGATTTTCAAGTTTTTTCATTAATTTTATTTAGAATATATAGAAATATCTAGAAATTCTACAAATGGTAATTGAATCTTAACCCCTTTGTTTACTGCTTTTACTGATTATTTGGGCTTTTGCTGTTTCCAAACACACTTTTCTGCTCCCTTTCAGCACCATCCTAAAGCCCTAATATGCACTTTGGTTCTTCGTCATTTTTACCTTTCCTGTGCACACATTAACTCTGATCTAAGATGAGTTTCTCTAATCCCCATTTTCTTCTCTCTGTTCTTTCTCTGCTTCTTTCCGTAAAGCCTGCACCAACTCTGGAGGTGATGGTAAGTTCTCCTCTGTGCTCTGATGTAGCACTAGATTTGACACCATGGTTTCTGTTGCGTCCCTCGTGGAGCTGACATGTACTTCCTTGTGCTTTGTTGAAACTTCTTCAGTGGCTAGAGTCATTTCTTTGTGGGCCACCATCTTTGAAATGGAAGTATGAGCTCGTCAGACAATGTAAACATTGACTTTTTTCCAAAAAAATGTTTGCCGAGATAGCACTTTATGGTTATGCCAAATTTAATAAAAGCACAATTAGAATGATTGTTTTGTAAAACATAAAAGCTGCAGTCAGTCTGCATTCTCTCAGCTTTTTGACAAAAAAGGTCACTTTACATTTGTGCAATGGTTTGTTCTAAGTCCAAAAGAAAATTGTAAAATGAATCATTTCCTGACAGGTTCATATTTGCTTTTGGTGTGTATCTGCATAGGGTGGAGCGATATGACAATACATACTGTCTATCAGGGGTGTCCAACTCCAGGCCTCGAGGCCCGGTGTCTACATGTTTTCTAACCACTCGGCCATTGAAGCTCCTTATTGGTTAAACACACCTGATCCGGGTATTAGCAGCAGATAAGGCAGGATTTCTAAAAAAAAGAAAAACAGCAGGAGGCTGGCCCTCGAGGCCAGGAGTTTGACACTTCTAGATGATAGAATTAAATCATTGTTTTGTATGAAGTTCTATCATTTATGACACAGTTAGTATCGTCACACAAATTTTAAATAACTTCTGTGGCATGACTATAGTTTGGGAAGAAGACCAGCATGTATCAGACAACATTTGATTGTGAAGTTTGCTGGGTGTTGTGCTAAAAAAAAAGTACCCCCCTTGTGAGGAACACTGTCAGGCGGGGTGCAGGGAGGTTTTTTTTTTTTTTTTTTTTTGGGCACAACACCTGTTGACTGGTTCCAACAACAGAATCCAACACAACCAACAGTTTATCATCTGCGCAGAAACCACAACAAAGAGCCCATTCCAGAGATTCAGCAAGCATAAACCATACATGCAGAATCGAGTAACGGCATAAGTCACAGAAAAGTCCAGACACTTCATTCAGACACTGTTCTGGACCACTAAATATTAAATAGGTAGATGTTAACTTGACCAAGACTTTAAGTAGCATAAACATTTAGTTTCTACTACCTTTGGTATTTCATTAAGTCAAACTTTCCACATTGCGATTTTATTGATCTATTTACCAGGGTATAAACATAGCTATGTCATGATAAAAAAGTTTGGTCATTTTGCCCAGCATATAACTCTACATAGCCTACTAGCTCACTGTGTCATCAAACTGTAAAGGTGCAATTAATTGTGTTGTTTTTCCAGGAACAAGAACTTGAGGCTGGTAAGAAGGAGAAGTTGGCTGAGGCAAGACTGGAGACAGAAGTACATCTTTTTAGGAAGGAAAACGAGGCCCTCCGCAGGCACATAGCAGTACTGCAAGCTGAGGTGTATGGAGCCAGATTGGCTGCCAAATATCTGGACAAGGAGCTGGCTGGAAGGTGAGGCGCTGGAGGCCACAGCAGGTTGAAAGGTTGAAGTTGGTGGGAAAGCTTACCTAAAATGAGGATGGGTTTTGTCTGAAAAGTTGGCACTGTGACTTTCAGGGTGCAGCAGATTCAGTTACTCGGTCGGGACATGAAGGGACCCGCCCACGACAAGCTGTGGAACCAGCTAGAGGCCGAGATTCACCTCCACCGTCACAAAACCGTGATCCGGGCATGCCGAGGTCGCATTGACTCAAAGAAACCTCTACCCTCTCCCATGGGACACGTGAGTGGAGATCTCAAACACATGAGGTGGTACATGTCTTCATGGTTTCCTTAAAAGCAATTGGTGCAATTCCAGGAACCTGACTTGCTGAAGAAAACGCAGGGAGTAGGTCCCATCAGGAAGGTGGCGCTAGTCAAAGAGGACCATGAAGGCTTGGGGATTTCCATTACGGTAAGAACGTGTTGTACTTAAAGTACAGCACTATCTTAAAGTCGAAAGTTGGCCAAGTTTGGATCCAAACACCTAAACATAAAAAAAAAGTTTTAGGAAATCAGCCCAAACTCAAGGACAGAACCAAGGCTACCAATCGGTGCTCAGTCTTGACGCGAGGAGATAAGACGGTAATCAGACAGAGTGTCGGCTCATAGAAGAACTCAGTTTGAACAAAGCACCTATGTGTGTATCTGGGAAACTCAGCCATGTTTTAGATTCACATTTAGACTTTTCAGAAAGGGAATTCGACACTTGAATTTAGTGTATCCTTCAGCAAAAGTTATGGAACGCATGTCTTAAACTTCTCAGATCATGTTTTGGTTTTATATCCATTAATTGGATTTCCTTTCAGGGCGGCAAGGAACACGGCGTTCCCATCCTGATTTCAGAGATCCATCCCGGTCAGCCTGCAGAC
The DNA here is from genome assembly GCA_036245035.1 of Adrianichthys oophorus. Classification (NCBI taxonomy): domain Eukaryota; kingdom Metazoa; phylum Chordata; class Actinopteri; order Beloniformes; family Adrianichthyidae; genus Adrianichthys; species Adrianichthys oophorus. The sequence goes on along the minus strand of BSAI01000101.1, from coordinate 18,239,766 downwards.
CGTTGTGGAGGCCTGCATGTCGGAGATGCCATCCTCGCAGTCAACAGCATCAATTTAAGGGATGCCAAGCACAAGGAGGCAGTCACCATCTTGTCCCAGCAGGTAACGTGTGGCTGCAGTCCCTCCTGTGGCCACAAGATGGCGCTCTCTGCAGTGCTCATTGTGGCATCTGTGTTTTAGAGAGGCCAGATAGAGTTTGAGGTGGTGTACGTGGCGCCAGAGGTGGACAGTGATGACGAGAACGTGGAGTATGAAGACGACAGTGGACATCGATACCGCCTATATCTGGATGAGCTAGAGGACAGCAACAGTGGCGGTGGAGCTCCACCCAACAACAACGCTGCCTCTCTTCCGGGTGAGATAAACTAAAAGCCAATTGTCTCAACTCTCCAGATTAAAGGAACATGTTTCACTAAACCCAGAGCGTGACACACTTATCTCTGACTCTTTTGTCTTGCTTTATGAGCCTTGTACTCCAGTGCACATAATTCCGCTATTATAAGTTTGAAAATAGAGCATTCATGGACAGTACATCCTATATTGCAAATACAGTAAAATCACCTTTGGGTTAACATTTTGTGGGGACCTGTAGCGTCAGGCTTATAGCAGAAAATAGTCTCTTTGCCAACATCCATAAAGGTCCTGTTTATGTTTTTGACCATATTTCCTTCTCAGTGGCCCAGCAGGGGGCAGCATGGATGCTTTGCTGCAACCAGACGTTGAAAGTTATGTTTTTAGTGAAGAAACTTGGTTATGACCGTTTTAGAAAACAGTCTGAACTGTCAACAATACTAAGGAATGACCTTTTTGTGCAGTATTTTTAGGGAAACATTTGACAATGACCAGATATTCATGAATTGTTGCCCCCTCCCCCCAGCTCTGGAGAATATGACCCTGAACAGCGGAGCAGAGAACGGAAACCCAGGCAGCTGCTGCGAAACTCGTCCAGAAGAAGATGGAGCTCCAAAGCCCCCTCAAGAGTGATGGCTCCTCGTAGAAGATCAGTGGAATGAACTGAACGGAGTCGGTGACAATCTGAGGGAACTAACTGACCAGTATCTTCCTGCGTTGGGGGATGTGGGGTGGGGTGAAGCAGTCATTTTAAGACCCCAACTAAAATTTAAAGCTGCATCTTTGGGTGGGTGTCGAGTTTCTATCTTTGAAATTTTACTGGTTATAATTGGGGGTAACAATGTTGAGGGGGCTGAAGACTGTCACTGGTGAAGACACCACAAGCATGGGGGGGGGTTACTCCACAATATGCACTTCTGGAAACACCTCACATTCTCAGAGAGAAACCCGAACAGATCCTCAGTCTGACAAATTAACACCCCCCTCCAAAATAAAGGTTTCTGGTGCTCACCCATGAACATCAGCTGATACCCCAATCCCTAGATTTAAAATGAGGATGTCCAATAATCAATGGGTCATCACTCACTTCACTCTTCTTTCAGTCAAATCCACCAAACATACATCAGAGGGGACGGGGAACAGAAGTATTTAACTTGCTGTAAATTGTATTTTGTTGTAGTTTTTATTGTGTGACTCTGGTGTAACACACAGCTCCTCGCAGCTGAACATCTCCAGAAGTTTCTTCAGATCTTCAGAGGTCAAACCCTTCACCCTGGACTTTGTGGAGCAGAAATATTTATTTATCGCTTCTGTGCCCCACCGGTGTTCCGACCCAGGCCGTCTTTAACTGAGGAGTGTCACTTCCTATCTTTTCTCTGGTTTCCTGTCTTTGGCTGAGCGTTCTTTCACTAAGAATGTAAAGCTTTTCTTTTTTTGTTTTTGTTTCTTTTTTTTTTAAATAAAGGCTGCTTTAGGTTTGCTTTGTTTGTAACCTTGAATGAGATCAGTTTGAAAGCTGAAGGAACCGGCACTCTGTCACAATCAAAGCAAGGTTTCAGTGAGCTTAAAAATAACACCTTAGCTTTTAGATTTTTATAAAAATGGACTGTCAAGCTGAAAGTAGAAGAACTAACATTCAGATTTTTCAGTTAAAGCCTTAATTACAGCTGCCCTCAGAGGAAAAACGGGCTGTCTGTGGATGAAAAAAGTCAAAACTGTACACAGGTGGCCAACACAAAATATCAAGGTCATAGACTGCCCTGTGAGCCCGTAGAGCAAAAATATTTAGGCACATTTCTCTCTACGAGTATGCTGCGGGTCATGCGTTGTGGCAAACTCTTGTACAACACTGAAGAAAATGTTAGGATCAAGTAGGTGAGACTCAGACCTGTCGTACGGCTTTTTCAGTTTTTTAACTTCACCAAATCATGCACAAGTGCTACTCACATGATAAATGTGTGCTCTTTGCATGTAGCTTGGCTATTAGAATTCAGGAACTTTGACAATCAGAGCAGAGTTTGTGTGGACATCTACAGGTGTTAGCATATCATGTGCACACCTGGGGTGTGCAATATTTGTGCATGGTCAGGAAGGAGCCAGTACGCACATCTTACTAACGTGTGACATAAAGGCACCGTATGACAGGATCACCCGTATGTCCTAAGTACATGAAAAATTCATTATTTATCCAAATACTTCTCGATAACCTTACCACACGCACAACAATTGTACGTTCCATTTTCATGACATCCGTAAGGTGTCGCACGAGCCTCAAGGAAACTGTAAGACAAACCTGTGCTGCCCTTAAGATATGACCGCTTCTCTCTACGACCCTCCGCGGGCCTGGACAAACCAAAAAACGGCGCTGATGCGGGTCCAGCCCTGTACAGAAGCATGTGACTGAGACTTTAGCATGCAATCCCATTAAGCCACCGTGACATTGACACATGAGAACAAACATTTAACTACAATAAACAGCAAAAGGAGTTTCACATCAGATCGATCAGGCATTCTGGGACTGTCGGCACAGAGTAAGCCCACCCATGCTTCCTGACATCCTTCTGTTTACGCGCTCTCCTGCAAGCTTACAGCCCCTCACACCTCCAAACTAGCATTACCTGTGCAACAAAAATGGCGAACAAAACTGGAGCTATCAAGCTGTGAAAACAAAGACGTACGTGGATCTGTTTGTCTACAAGTGAATTCAGCAGAATGGAGCAAAGCAGGGAGCTTGTGGCCGGCCGATTGTAGCTTCTACATCAGACCTAAATAAAGGCTTTTCCAAACAATTTGAATAACGAAATACTCAGAAATGCTATTTTGAACTTAATTTTCTTTATATATGTCCTCCATCATGAGAAAACGTGAGAAAATGATTTTCTCCAGAATTGGTCTTTAACACAATGTATTATGCTGCAGTGGTTTGTTTAAAACCATTTAATAGGAGATAGAAGAGCCATCCACGCTCACAGCCTATCCACGCTGTTATTTATTTTTAATTGTTTCAAGCATATTTGCATCACTTTCAAGAGAGAGCATACAGCTGAACCTGTGACACGACCTGTTTTCTAAAATCTGCCCTAAAGTTTTTTTGAGTTTCAACTGCAGTTCTCTCTCATTCCACTGGGTGGTGCCACAGTAAAGGAAAAGCGGTCATGTGGAGCTGTTTCTGGAGAATACATTGATTCATCCCTAAAAAGAAGACAGTCAGTAGCTTGGGTTTGGTGACATCACGTCACATCACCGTAGGTCAAAACTGCTGTTATTAGAAAGTAGAGAAACAACTGAAAGGGAACACCAAAAATACAAAAATGTCAACCAGACAAAGATCTTTTGGCTGAAGGACATTAACTCTGTCGCTTCTAAATCTTGTGATCAACTTGCTCTCAGTGAGTCAGCAGAAGCTCCATCTGAACAGGAGTGATCAAATCCTCGCTCTTAACCGGGTTTAGTTCAGGATGTTTAAAATGACCGAGCAGAACTCTGAAGCTTTTGCTGACCTCAGAGTCCTCAGACTCTCAACCTGATAAGACAGCTCGCTCAGTGCTGCAGCCTGAAGCTTGTTGTCACTCACATCTAGCGCTGTCAAATGAGATGGATTAGACTTCAAAGCTAAAGTAAGAGCTGGACACTGACGACATGCAGCTCTCAAACTGGAGTCCAGAAGGAGTCAGGAAAAAACGCATTATTCTAACGCAGTTCATGTGTCCCATTTCACAAATGAGAAACACTCAAACACCATAACATGAGGGAATACATGTTTTTAAGGAGATTATATGAAGTATTAAAAAAGTATTTATCCCACTTGAGTATTTAATTTTTAGGTTCAAGTGATTTATATCCTCAAACTAATTGCAATAGCACAATCAATAAATCATCAACGGAGAAGCAATAGATCTTAATAGGCCCCTTTTTCATAAGAACTGATCCAATTCTTAATTTAAAATTATAACACATCTAAAATAAAATATATGTCCAATTGGCTGTAATGTAAAAGTAATGGAATCATGATTGTACTTTCAGAGTAAGAGCATAACGTTTAACATCAGCAAAGGCAGGGGAAAAAAATAGATAATGTGAGAAAGAAACAAGGTCGAGATAGAAAGAACTCTCCTGGGATCAAAACTGCTGCAGAGACTTTTAATCACAAAGGGGAGAGTAATTCAGTTAGAGGATCAGACCAGATTAGATTTCTTTAATGAAGCACCGTTAGGAGATGAGGAAGAGTGGCCAACAGTTTGTTCTGAAAGCTCTGGATCTGGAATTTTTGTAGGAGAAACCTTCAGCAGGTGCAAAAATAAAAGGGTTTTATTTGGGAATTGCCAGCTGTAATTTCACTCCATTAATTCTCCCATATACACTCACCAGCCACTTGCTAGTACCAGGTTCGATCCCCATTTGTCTTCAAAACTAACTTAATCCATGGTGGCGTAGATTCAACAAGGTACTGGAAACCATCCTCAGAGTTTGGTCCATATTGAAAGGACAGAGTTCGGACATGTTCAAGAAACCAGTCTGAGATTATTCCAGCTTTATGACATGCAGCCTTATCCTGCTGGAAGTAGCCATCAGAAGGTGGTACACTGTGGTCATAAAGGGATGTACATGGTCAGCAACAAAACTCAAGTAGGCTGTACTTACTCAATACTTAATTGCTACTAAAGTGTGCCAAGAAAACATCCCCCACACCATTAAACCACCACCACCAGCCTGAACCGCTGGTACAAGGCAGATCCATGTTTTCATGTTGTTGACGCCAAATTCTGACCCAACCATCTGTAGAAGCAAAAATTGAGATTTTTCCAGTCTTCTATTGTTCAATTTAGGTGATCCTGTGTGAATTGTATCCTCAGTTTCCTGTTTTTAGCTGACAGGAGTGTTACAGGGTGTGATCTTTTGCTGCTGTAGCTCATCTGCCTCAAGGTTGGACGTGTTGTGCGTTCAGAGATGCTGTTCTGCAGACCTCGGTTGTAACCAGTGGTCATTAGAGTTGCTGTTTCTATGCCTTTCTATCAGCTGGAACCAGTCTGACCATTCTCCTCTGACCTCTGGCTTCAACAAGACATTTCTGCCCATAGAACTGCTGCTGACTGGATAGTTTCTCTCTTTCTGACCATTCTCTGTAAACCCTAGATTAACAGTTTCTGAAATAGTCAGACCTGGTTGTCTGTCACCAACAACCATGACACGTTCAAAGTCACTTAATTACCTTTTCTCCCCCAATTCTGATGCTCGGTTTGAACTGTTACAGATGATCTTGACCGTGTCTACATGCCTAAATGTTTTGAGTTGCTGCTATGTGATTGGCTGATTAGAAATTAGAGTTTACAAGCAATTGGACAGGTGTTTTTAATAAAACGGTCAGTGAGTGTTGACAGTGGGGATCTAAAGTTTGGGCACCCCAGGTAAAATGTTAGACTATCATGCTTAAAGAGCCCAAAGAAATATTGAAAAATATTCTAAAGGCATCTGTTTACAGATGAGACATTCTTTTAATATGTCAAAGAGAATGAAAGATTTTTTCCGTCATTTATCCTTTCAAAATAACAGAAAACAAAATAATGTTGTGTGCAAAAGTTTGGGCACCCTGCAGAGTTAGCACCTTTTACTGCCCTCCTTGCCAAGTATCACAGCTTGTAAACGCTTTTTGTAGCCAAGAGTCTCTGAATTCTTCTTTGAGGTTTCTCCATCCATTCTTCTTTCCAAAAGTCTTCCAGTTCTTTGAGATTTCTGGGATGTCTGTTACACACTGCTCTTTTCAGGTCTATCCATAGATTTTCAATGATGTTGAGGTCAGGTGATTGGGAAGGTCACTGCAAAACCTTTCAGTTTCTGTCTTTTAATGTAAGACAGTGTGGGTTTTGAGGGGTGTTTAGGATCATTATCCATTTGCAGAAGCCATCCTCTCTTTAACTTCAACTTTTTCACAGATGGCATCAAGTTAGTGTCCAAAATTTGCTGAAATTTTGTGGAATCCATTCTTCCTTCTACTAATGAAATGTTGCTTGCGCCGCTGGCTGCAATACAAGCCCAAAGCACGATCGATCCACCCCCATGCTTAACAGTTGTACAGAGGTTCTTTTCATTATTATCTGTAGCCTTTCTTCTACAAACGCACCTTTGCTCATTGCAACCAAAAAGTTCCATTTGAACCTTGTCGGTCGACAGAACTTGTTTCCAAAATGCACCAGGCTTGTTTATGTTCATTTGTGAACTTCAAACATTGAATTTTGTGGTGAAGGAAGTAGAAGAGGTTTTCTTCTGATGAATCTTCCATGAAGACCATATTTGTACAAGTATCTATTGACAGTAGAGGAGTGAACCACAACTCCAGAGTCTGCAGGTTTTTCTGGAGGGATGGTCTAGTCAAACATGGGTTTTGATTTGCTTTTCTCCCAATCCTGCGAGCTGCTCTGTCTGAGATTTTTCTTGGTCTTCCAGATCTTGCTTTAACTTCCACTGTTCCTGTTGACTGCCATTTCTTAATGCTATTCCGAACAGAGGATATTGGCATCTGAAAACACTTTGCTACCTTCTTGTAGCCTTTTCCTGCTTTGTGAGCATCAATTATTTTCAGTTTCATTGTTCTGGACAACTGCTTGGAAGAACCCGTGATGCTGATTGTTGGGGCAAGGTCAGATAACTCAGATTATTTCAAATCTTTGAGATTGAAATGACCTGGTCTTTGCAAATGATGATTGTGAACAATCCATGACACTGTCAGGTATCAGCTTTTCCAAAGGGGGCGGTGCATGCTTTAAACTCTGCAAACTTTTGCACACGCCAATATTTTATTTTCTGTTATTTTGAAAGGGTAAATGATGGAAATAAGGCTAATTTTTTGACAAATTAAAAGAATGTCTCATCTGTAAACTGATGCCTTTAGGAAATGTTTCAATCTTTCCTTGGGTTCTTTATGCACAATAATTTAACATTTTACCTGGGGTGCCCAAACTTTCGATCCCCACTGTATATCAAAGAGAGGATAAAATGAGATTTATGAGAAAAAAAAACTATAAAATACAGAGGGGAAGAACTGTAGTTAGAACCAGACTAATATTTTTTTTATTTTTAAAGTTCACCTGTTTTACATTTGAAGATATTGCAATTGACTTGATTCATTAACACGCCACCTAATGGTCACTTGATAACTTGACCTGTTTTTATCTACTTTGGTTTTTAGGCCTGCTTCAAACAGGAAGTCATGGTGTTACCACTTCATTTGACCTGTTTCTTTTTGATTTTACCACATCCTGTATTGGGTCAGTCGACTCATCACATTTTGGCAGCCAGGATTGTGTTTTAGCTAACATTAGCATAACTTTGGCAATAATTAGACAGTTTCTTTTGCGTCTGTGTCAGGTTTTTATATTATTGTAGACATTTATTTTTATACATGTGATCAGCAGTATTTAGTCTTACATTTTCTACACACAAAAGTCTGGAAACTAACCATACACAAGCTGAAACAGCATCTTTCATCCACACATAATCTTAGCTTTATCAACCTACATGGGAGGAAGTGACCCATTTATTTTCTTTGTCTTTTAATGGATTCAAACATATATACAAATCTATATAAAACTGTACATTACAAATAAAACTTTGAATTTTGTAATAAATGTCATAAATCTGTAGGACAACTTCAGATTAAAAACACAAGTTTGGAAAAGTATTTTTAAACTAAAACTCATAGAAAAACAACAAAAAACATTTTTCGTGCAAATGGTTCAAATTCAGAGGAAGTGGTCAAAGAAATAATTCAGTTCAAACATACAAAAATTACAACTTTGTATTATTTGAAGCCATAAATTATGGATAAGTGTAAGTATAGGCTAAGTATTACTACATTTTGGAAAGGCAAGTTGTTACTTGTCAACCTTAATGATATGTTCACACCAGGCGTGTGATGCGCATTCAAGACAGGCTAAATATTAAAATATTATTATAATATTTCAACATATGGAGTTCACATTGGACTGTTGCTACTCGACACCAGCACATCTACAGTTGGTAGAGGCTTGGTGCGAACTGTCAGTGCGATACAAATCTTGTTCCAGGCTTTTTCTTTCACAGCTCTCTGATGACATATGAAAGACTTGGTGTCATATAATTCTGGCCAGGCACAAGCCACAATTATTGATTTCTCCTCCACGATCAATTTTCAAACGGCTGGCACATCTGAATTAAAAAGGACGTCATGTATGCATCACCACCAAATCCAAATGACTGATCAAAGTTCTACTGGTTTTACTTTCAACGTGCGTTCAATGGCCGCACGTTTGGTACGTAGTGTCCAAAAATGGTCTTACAAACTTGTGTAGTTATGTGTCAATGCAAGATTTTTGAACACGGAAGCCCAAACTACGCACATACACACGTTTAAATAGACTTTTCCTTGAAATTGGTTGCTTGAATGTGTTTTCCGAGCCTAGTGTGAATGTAGCATTATGCTGCATCCGAACCTCAAAAAGTAAGTCTGGCCATTTATACATATCTCTCTGTGTCACATTTATTTCATTGTACTGACTTTGAAAGTTGAATTAATAAATAAGATATAAATAAATTTTAAAAGATAACTATATTTAGAAAGACTAAGTATTCTTTGTCCCCTGCGACAGACTGGCGACCAGTCCAGGGGTGTACCCTGCCTTCGCCCATGAGTAGCCGGGTTAGGCTCCGGCAACCCCGTGACCCCGAAAGGGATAAAGCGGATTGGAAAATGACTGAATGATGACTGATGAAGTATTCTTTGTATTTTTAAAGCGGACCTAAATAAGGAGTAAACATTTGAAGTTGCTTTCTGTTTGTCACTAACTGGGGATAGGAGACAATAAAGTTTTCAATTCTAATTTAGAGCATGCTGGAATGAACTATTTTTAAAATTTCATTTAACAAGATGTAATCTGAACTGTCGAGTGGCCCAAACACCCTGCTCCTGATCTGGAGTTTTAGCTTTTTTACAAGTCAATCCAGGTGCAGTTGAACGGCAAATGATCTTTGCAGAAGAAGAGAACTAATCAATATAAGAGGCAGAGGCACCATGCTTTCTGAGTCAGAAAAAACAAAAATGATAAAACTGCCTGCAGCTTGAAAAAGTTGAAATCCAGAGGCATTCCAGACAATTCTGTGTTACAACCTCATGTGAAAGCACCTTAAATAAAATACAGATTTTTGCTTACAAGCTTCTTAAACAAACATTTATAGGACATCTCACATAGTTGTTGGTGTGAGCTGCCTTGGTCACAGTGTTCTTACATTTTCAATCTCGCACTACTGTAGAGTAAACGAGCTGTATGTCCATCTATTTGGCAGCAATTGTGTTTGCAGCTGTGCGAACATGTGAAGTGTACACTCTCAATGTAAGACTATGTTAAAGCTTCAGATAAAGATTGTTGTATATTAAGACCAAAGAGTTTGACTTTCCAGCTAATTGTTTATCATTAAATTCCAGTTTCCAGACTGTTTTTGCTACCAATGACAACAGACTGTCTGATTGGATCCATGTAACAAATGCAAGGAGCCTTAGAAGCTCCATCTTATTCTTTGAGAAGCAGGTGGTGTTTGTTGGCATCCACCATGCTGTCAACCCAGACCGCACTCTAATCGTCATTGAACAGACAGGAAGTAAAGGTTTGATTTGCTCAGTGAGTCAGACATGCTTTAAATGTCATAAACCAGCTTTGAGATAGGCTTTAGAAAACTCTGGTGAACTAGGAGTGACCCCTCGCCCCCCAAAAAATCCAAATTTTGTTTTAGTCACTTAATCCCCAAAAAACTGCTTTAGGTGTTATTTATGCTTCAAGTGGAATATTTACCTCAGTCAGGGGGTTTGAAGCCGCTAAATTGAGTCACATGACATGATTCTTCTTATCTGCTTTTCTTGCCAACATCTAAACTTGGTTTTTGTTTATTTTATAAACTCCCTGTAATTTTCTACATCCTGTTGCATAAGAAATATATTATTATCAGCACCATGAAAATCTAATCCCATTGTACAAAAATGTAATAAATAAGGTAAAGAACACCTAAACAAAGAAATAGACACAAACTATAAAGGCACTTTTTGTAAATCTTCCACTATGTGATTCAGGACTTGCAGTCTGTTTCTATATCAACACTCTAAACATCAGAAAATCAGAAACCGCATTGTCCATTTTGAATTTTCAGAGGCGTACACCAAGTAAACTGCATGAATCCCTTTGGCCTGCAGGCGCGGCAGCACTGGTTGTTGTGGCGGCAACATCAAAGCAGGTCTCCATCATGACGTGGGATTTGCAGAGACTGACGCAGTATTCCAACTCTGCTGTCACCTGAGCCAGAGTTTCAAGATATTCCAGGGACTCCTGGTCCAGATCCTGGTCCACATCAACTGGAGGGAAAGGGCAGAGGCCATGGAGTTTGAGAACAGTCAGAAAGAAAACAGCAGCAGTAGTGGGCTTGTTAAGATATATTAAAGTAAGAAGAGCCAATACGGAAACACCATAACCTTAAAGATAACTCTTTAACTACATTTATAAAAAAAGGTTGAGATATAATCAATTTAAGCTCCTAGTGATGTCTTTGATGCTGAAAGAAAAGAGACTTGAGTCCCAAATGAGGATTTGTACCGACAGTCCCCCAATCTCAGAGGGGGCACTAACAATTAGCCACTGAGGTGACAGCATTTTAAAAGTGAAATACCTTATTCCTTCACTTAAATAACTGGAAAAAATTCAGTGTTACAGAGAGAGCTATCAACTTTTACCAGGAGCATCTCTGACATCAACTTCTCTTTTGTTCACCTTCATATTTTCCAAAAAGACCATCTATAGCTTTATGGCTTTTCTGGATAAAAGTCTAAGTCAAGTTTTAAGTTTCTGCACCCAGGTTTAAGTCTCAAGCTTCAGTCACAAGTCTCCGGACTCAAGTTCAAGTCTATTTACGAATCGGGCTCAAGTATAAGTCAGGCCTCAAGCTCTAGAATTGTAAATTAAAAAGGAAAACTGTTGATTACCTGCTGAACTGGCAGTAAAATAACAACACTAATATTCTTTGAACTTGAAGGAAGCGGAAAATTATGTCAGCTAAAAAAATAATTCTATCAATGATAGAAATTTGGGAAAATCTGGTTACTGGAGGCCTCGCCGTTTTTCTTGGCTTTGGTGAACAGTAATTATCCAATAGGTGGCGGCCATCAGCTCTGTGTACCAAGAGTAATTCAGAAGTAGAAATGAGAAAACGACTCATTTCAATTTAATGAATAATACAAAGAGATCGTTCTTAAGTCTCAGTTATTTAATTAGTATTAATTAGTATTTAAAATTCTTTTTAAAATGATTTTAGCAGTTTTTTGCAGTTATTTACAGAATGATATTGTATTTCCTGAGATCCAAAACAAAATTCTTTAGTCATCTGTCAAGATTTTTTGAACAGAAGATCTGATGTGATGTTTTGTTATTTTTTTAGCTCATGACAAAAACATAAAAGCTACTTTCAGAAGCAGCCGTTTCATTCTATGACTCAGCATGACTCAGCTTTTCCTCCTTTTTTCCTGTTTTTCCTTTCAAACGGTTGCAGAATGCTGCAGGTGCACACCCATGTTCGCTCCTGCTGCAATGCAGATGCAAAAAGTCCCCTTCCCCTGTGTCTGCCTCTGTGTGTTTGGACGTGTGACCTGCTTTGGAGATAAAACGTGTTTCCAAACTTTATATATTTTTTAATTATTGTGTGTTTTTGTACCAAGCAGCCACAGCACTTTGCTTGCAGGTTCCATCAAAGTGCAATGTGTGATTGCAGCAGACATAAAGTGGCAGTTTTTAAGGCAGCGTGGACCTGAAAAAGAGTGCCTAGGCTTATTTTGGTGACATGCAATTAATGTGCTGTGGTAATGGATTTAATATATTCAGTTACGCCTTTTGATGGAAGACAAATGCTTTTATGAACGGTTGAGTTATCAAAGGTAAAGGTGTCTGTACTCACACTCTCCACTCCACCTGCTTGGGTGAAGCATCAGCCGCCTCTTGGCCTCCACCAGCTCCACTTTCAGCTCCTCGTGCTTCCTCTTCAGTTCCGTGATTTGCTGCTGCCGCCTTTCCAGCATCCTCAGCTGGGTGTTAAAGTAGAGCAAACCCTGAGGAGCAAACAGGTTACCAGATCAGATGCAGAGCCCTGCAGAGAGTCTGTGGAGCGCAGGGTGCTTTAATGAAAGGAGGAGCAGGATTACCACAAGCAGAAGGAGAGCCTCCCGACCTGCTTTGAGATTTCAGCCTGCTTCCACAGATGGATTTAATTAGAAGTCAGCCAGAGATAAAATTAGCATTAATCTGCAGGCTGTGAAGTTAATCTGCAGAACGGAGGCTGAGAGGAGGATTAAGGGCACAGAGGTGGACAACATCCTCTGTGCTTCACACTGTCACAACTTAAAGGTTTTCCCTTAAAAACAACAAAAATGTCTTACGTTTAAGGGTTGTTTGATCTATTTTTGTACAAGGAGACTGAGTTGGGCTCATCCTCATCTTCCCGTTTATATTTTCTTTGAACTGCAGTCTTAATGCCCTAAGTCTCCAGGAGGAGCCGATAGAGAGTCAATGAAGCAGAGAAAGAACAGAAGAAGAGTGTGGAGTACAGAGGGAGTAAAGAATTGTTAGAAAATAAAAGTTGTGTTTGAGAAAAAGGAGGAGGAAAAGAGAAGATCCACTGACTATCAATCTAAGGGAGGCCCAAGAAAGTAATACGTTAAGGTCTGTTAACATAAATCCAATTAAAATATACAGCAGGAAAGAGAAACCAGCTTTATTGTTCAGGTAACCTACCACAAACTAGCAAATTGATAGACTGTGATTGAGCATAAAATGGTGGAATGTGAGCTCACTCAGAAGACGGGAACCGAGAAGGGCCAAAATAGAAGTATAGGGAGCTAAAAAACTAGACCCACACAGTGTAAGTATGGTTTCCCATTCAATGAAGATAGTGGCATCTCGCACGTAATTTTTTAAATACATGTGACCAGTGCTGAACTGTGTCCTTGGACGCACATAGGGTACTACGAGAAAACAAAAATCAATTGTTCCAAATGTGTACTGAAAGCTAAATATTCATATTGATGTTAGGGTGCACAGATTGGAAAGTCTTACACAGATTTAATGCTGATGTAGCCTCTATTTTTGTATTCAAGTATTCAGATATTTAGCAAATGCAGATTATAAAAAGTACAACGAGAAGCTTGTAAATTCTTACAGCTTATAGGACTGTTATGCGACTGCCCATGTCACCCATATCAAAAACCGCGGCTGTTTAGAAGTCATAGACTTTCTTTGATCTATGCCATAAAGCGAGAATCCTAATAGAGACTTTGTTCCCTTAGAGCACCAGACTGATGCTCATTCTTCCTAAAGTTTGATTAAACAGATTTTGCTTTTGCTTTCCGACCTTGAAAAATCATGATTTTCATATTTAAAGTAAGTAAGACAGGCTTCCCCATTTGAATAAATTACAGCGTGCTGTCCCGTAACATTAAAATGATGAACTCACCTTTTCCACGTCGTACAGTGGCTGCAGAGGAACGAGAAAGAGAGAAAAAAAAGAAGGAAGGAAGAACGTTTGTCAGAAACACCCATCAGTGTGTCATCATCTTCATCTGACTGAAAGTAAATCATAGCGCCTTCCTCCTGTTACGCCCCTCTGCTGCTGAGGGTCAACGAGCCGTTAACTCAGCAAGCAGCAGAGGACAGCCTTCATTTATTACTGCAGCCTCCTCCAGCCATCACTCTCCCCTGAACCAATTACTGTCACAGAAAACTCAGTCTGGAATCAGCTCAACGGTTTGTTTAAGCGCTGCTTTTGAGCAGGAACCCGCTGAAGTTGCATCACTGCGATAGAAGGAAATGACTGCATATACTATGACTGTGTCTTGTGGGAGATGGCGCCGATTATAGACTCTTCTCGACATCTTTTTTCTCATGGCTCCTCACCTCTGACCCCATTGTGTCCTCCTTCCTCCTTTGCAGTTGCTCCATGTCATCAATCTCATACACTTTTATTTCAAACGGCGTCTTCAGGGCGCTGCCCAGCGAGGGCAAGTCTACCCACTTACCCCCCATCTTCCTGCCTAGAGAGGAGCCGTCTGGCAGGGGAGCTGGAATCAGCCGCCGCCGCTGGAACCCCCCTGGAAAGATGAGAGTTAATAAAATAGATTAACACCACCCAATCCAAGCACTTTTCAGTGAATTAAGTAAGAAGTTAAAAGACAGGCAGTTAGTAGTTCACATGGTAAGAGTCAAGACCTTTTATCAAGACCAATGGCCATTTTCAGCTCCAAAGAGCAGCTAAAACCCACGCTGAAGGTCACTAATGTGATCCTTCCTGGAGGGGGGGAACTCAGACAGACTGAGAAGGGTTTGTGTTTTCAAGTGTGGAGGATGAGATGGGTGTGAGCGTGATAATTGGACTTGGATTTGAATGCTTGGAACTGGCGTAGTCTCATGAATCCTTCATGATGCAGAAATGAGTTGTCCATGGAGAAATGACAACCGCCTGACCTGCATGAATCACAACCAGAGACGGGATGGAAGAACACACTGATCATTTCACTCCGCTAGCTAGAGGGATGAGTGTTCACACCGAGACATCAGGAAAAGTGCTGTGTTTGATTGATGTTTTCCTGAGTGTGTTCAGTGGTTACAAAGATTTGAACAGAACATCTACTTTCATCTCATGACCCCTGTGAGGGGAAAAAAATCATAAAGATGGTAATATTCTCTTTGTCATCCAGTGAAGTAAGGTTTCTTCCTTTTTTTTCATTATTCCTCATAAGTAGTTCGCAAACATGAAAAACTATTGGAAAACCATCAATTCATTCTCAGTTGGGGTCACAGGGTTGCTGGAGCCAACCTAGCTAGGACAAAGGTGAGGTTCACCCTGAACTGTTCATGTTCTTTTGTAAATGTGACATTTTATTGTCTAGTGACAATGTGCACAATGGAATAGTGGATGCTGCAGTGAAACTATTTTGATAGATTGGATTATTTTAAGCACTATTTTTAAAATTTGTCAATCCCTTTGTTGTTTTTAACACTGGATACATACTATCACAGTTTTCAAGCTGTTAGAACGCACCACTGAAGCACTACATTTAGTCTACTATGCCTCACTGCAAGGGGTTAATCACATGAATTGTGTTGAGAAGACAGGAAGCCTTTGCAGGACAACAAAAAAAAAAAGACTACTGCAGACTCCTTCTGGTATATCTATGACCAGTAGTGCTTCAAGCCACTCGCCAAGAGTGACTTGCAAACAAACAAAGAGAAACCACTCCACCACTGTAGGCAGTGTATCTGTCTAGGTCAGAGGTGGGGACCAAGGGTCACTTTCCTGGTTGCTTCCAACATACCATCTCTGGTATGTTCTAATTGGGTGAACACACAGGATTTAGGTAATCAGTTGTAAATAATCAGGGTAATGATATCTGGAAAACATGCAGGTCCATCAGCCCCTGAGGCCTGAGTTCCCCTTTGGTCTAGGTTGTATATTTGGAGTTAACTGACCTGGTTTTGGGTACTCCCATTTTTCAAACCAATCAACCACCATGACAGTTAAAGTGTTTCACCTTTGGCTACACTGCCCTGACGTGTTGCTCGTGGATTCTGTTCTGGGGAAGGAACGCCACAGTGACAGCTCGTCAACTGCGACCCAAATTCCAGCTTACAGCAGAAGTCAGCGTTAAGCCACATAACTGCTCATTTAATCAATAAAACTCACTCTACTGAGAGCTACGGGATAATATTGTGGGACAAAAGGAATCCACCATGTCAAAAGGCGCGCTGACGCTCAATTTCACTGCATAAAATGGCATTGAAGTTTCAGTGAGCCGGCTTGTTGGACACAGCTCAAGGCTGTGGGTCGCTTCAGATATCGCAACCAAATCTCGTTGGTCGTGACCAACTAGATTCGGTCGCGACCGACGAGATTTGGCTGCGACCTACGAGATTTGGTCACGACCTACGAGATTTGGTCACGACCTAGTCAGGCATGCCACCGGAAGTTGGTCGAAGCTATTTGCAGTGCCTGCTGTCTCTCCACCTTTGGGCATGCAAGTTGGGGCCCGTGTCTTTGGGCCAGATTTCCATATACAGGATGGAATTATTACAGAACTGTTGCAGCAGGGAAAATAAAAATAAGATCAAATCAACAAGGGAGATGTAGAAAAAAAATAGAGAACAATGTAATCGACTCATAGACAGAAGAAAATATTTAGTTGGGTCTAAACTTTATTAGCCTTAACAAATGAAAGGGAAGTTGTGCAAAATTTAAGAGAAGATCAGAAACTTTACGTGGTGTATGTTGACATCATAAATGGAGATTATAATAGAAAAATGTAGCATGAATTCTCCATCATGGATGACATTTATGTGACAACTTTCTTTGTTCATTTGAACCTACCATTTCCTCTTTTTTTGGGCGATTTAGACACCCGGCCTCTGTTGGAAGTCCCGCTTTCACTCATGGAGTCGTGTGCTGATGAGGTGCTGCCGGTGGTCTCGCTGTCGCGGATCATGCTTTCGTAACCGCTGCTTCCTCCACTGTGGTAGAACAATGCAGTGCGGCCCATGGCAGGGGGCAGCTCTCCACTGAGGATACTGCTGTTGTCACTACCGTGGCCACTGCTGTAGCGCTGTGGCCTACGAGGGGATGTAAGTTTGCTGTAAGGTGATGGCAGCATAGTGGTTTGTGGTAACTTGATGACGCTACATGTTGCAGTCCCAGCGCTGTCATTTCCTGTCACTTCAGTTTTTTTGCTCAGCTGCTTCCTTGGAGACCCAACAACCAGTTCACTAACACGGCTATTAGCCGCCCTGCTGATGGCCTGTTTCATGCCCATTACAGTACCTCTTCCTGTCCTTGTTCCAGTTCCAGAGCAAATGGTCAATTTGCCTGTTGGAGGAAGGTTGGCGCTTCGTTCAACAAAGGTTTCAGGAAGCTTCTGTGAGGAACTTAAGTTCTTGGAGCTGCTGATGGACAGTGTTTGAGTCTTTGGTCCACCAGAAAAAGCAGTTCGGGAGCTGCCACTGACCTGCTCCGGTTTGGGGGCAACTTCGGAGACAGCAAATGAAACCTGGGAGGAAGAAGCTAAGGTTGAGCCTGGAAACCCAAGTTTTGACACTGATCTAAGTCTACTGCTTGCTCCTGCATTGCTACCTTCCCTTAACACCCCTGGTTTTGAGCTGGCAAAGGACAGACTCTCACCTTTCTCCAGAGATCCCTGACTTTGGTAGGATCTTGCAGAATCTGATTTACTTTCCCTTGTCTTTAGACTTAGTAATTTCTTTGGGGAACCATGATCAGTTTTGGAACCAGAAGTCCTGTGGTTGAATGAATCGGTACGGAACCTCACGGTGAGCTCTTCTTCTGAAGTTTTAGGGAATGCAAATCTTCCACTCTCAATGCTTGTTTTTAAGGCACTTGGAGACCTTGTCTTTTGTTCTTGGCTGGACTGTCTGACAGGTAAAACAGGACAGATGTTTTCAGATCCAGACCTGGACATTACGCTGCTTCTTTGTCCATTTGGCTTTTTGCCTAGTGATGAAAACTTCACTGTCTTGATTGCAGATGCAGCTTCATTTGCCCATCTTGAATCAGCAGTCTGTGGAGTGGAGACAGTTCCCAGGGTTGTTGCCCCTCTGGTAAGTTGGGGCAGCTTCATCAGTGTATCTCCTCTTTTGCTGCTGGATCTCTCACAGCCATCCACAACCCTCTGAGCTGAAGACGGTATTTGCGCTTTTTGAGATCGAGGTATGCTGTTGAACTTTCCAACAGTCTTTTTGGAGGAAACAAGAGTAGTAACATTTCTTGATGGTTTAGTTGCTGGAAAAAACTCTAGCTCTCTGGGATCAATAAAACAGCTTTTTTGAAATAGAAATTCATCCTGTCTAATGGCTTGTCTGCTGCAACCCACAGTGGAAGATGATGAGGTAGACTTGGTTTTTCTGGAAAGACTTGAACAGGTGGTGGGTTGATGTGAACTCTGGGTTGCCTCTGCAACATTTAGTGTGTGTGCTCTTAGTTTACGGGAGCCTTTACTGAAAGATGAACCAGGAGAAGGAGGCCCCTTGATAGAGGGAGGTTTGTTAGGGGTGGTGGGATAACTATCCAGCTCTGAAAAACAGATGCCACTGTCGTTGAAAGAGCTTTTCAGGCCATGAGGCTGAAGTCCAGAAAACATATTTGATGCAGTAATGCTCTGGTTTCGGTTATTTGAAAAATTGCCAGTAGTTTCTGTTGGACACGATCCACCAGATGACTCGAGGTCAGCCTCTTCTTCTATGTGCTGAGTCATATAAGCATCATACTCATCGTTGATGCTAGTAATTATGCTAACGGGGCTGAAGGCCGGAGATAAGGCCTGCAAAGAGCAGTCAACATTAAAGGTATGGAGGTTGGAAGGTCTTCCATTGTCTGGGACAAGACTATGTGGAAGCTCCTCTATAATAGTAAACACAAGTTCATCCTCGCCATTTAGTTCCACAGGCTGCTGCAGTGTGACTGTAGTCTTCATCAAGTCCATGTCCAGGCACCTTCCCAACAGACCTGCTCTAATGTTGCTGACTTCCAAAGGGTATCTGCTTGTCTGATAAACCCTCTCTGCATCAGACTCACCCAGAGATTGGCCCTGCCATGATGCCTGGAAGCTCATGCCTACTGGGGGAGTTCTGTGCAAGCCTTCTTTGGATACCATAGCTCCCTTAGTTGTCCTTGGGGGGGATGCTGAATCGGATGGCTTGGGTACACCTCCACTGAAAAAAACCTTTTGTCGCACAACAGGTTCTAGATCATGTGCAGAAGCTTCACATGGTCCTTTCAGACATGTCTGAGCAGAGATGGGGGAGATTTTCTCCCCATCCGCACTTGTCCTTTTGGAGGAATCTATGAGACATCCAGCCAAGGGGAGTTTAGATTTTCTCTGTGCAGGTTCGTTTGCTGTCAGTTGTATTTCTGAGTAACTCTCAGAGGGAGTCCTATTTGATTTAGATGCCTCCACTGTGGACTTAGTATCTTCTGTCTTCTCAGCTTGCACTGCTCGGCTCTCTGTGCTAACTGTGGCAGGGCCCTCACTTCCATCAATGCAGTCAAGTCTCTCCTGCAGCTCTGCAAAGGTATTGCACTTCAAATGGTCTCCATCTGATTTGGGTGGATCCTTGACTCGCTTTTTGTTCAAAGAAGGAATAATGGGAACAAAGGAGGGTGGACTCTCATTGTCACTGAGCTCTCTGTCTGATAAGGGAGTCCCTTCTGGTCCGACATAGATGACGGTGTCACAGGACTGTTCACTGCTGGAGGTGTAGTCGGGTTCACTGGAGAACAGTGGAGGCTTTCCAGAATTCAAAGTCATACCACGAGTCTGGAAGGGTCGAAGATGTGCGGGTCGACGAGATGGGTCTTCATCACAGGAACTCTCTCCTCCAGAAGAACTGGAAGCATACTGCAGAAAAAGACATTTTTAAACTAAACAAAAAAAAGATCATTTGAAAAAATTGTATTTTTCAGACCATAAGGCACATTTAAAGTCCTTTAATTTCTCAGAAATTAACAGTATGATTTAGAACCGAGCAAACCCAATGTGTAAATTTTGGTTGTTCTTACTGTACTGGAACTGATATGCCATACATGCCGCTCAAAAATTTGTCAAAATGTTTTAGTACGACTTTGGTAAACTACAAAACCGCACTGCTTGATGGACTGTTTGAGAATTACGGCCCCCATTGTCAGGTGCCTGGCAGAGTGATACATACTGTGCGTCTTCATAATGATTGGTAAAAGTGAGTGTGTTTTTTTTGTATTTGATGTGTTGCATTTGAACAATGCAGAGAGTAATTGTGAACGAGTAAATATAAAGTTTGATTTATCTGTTGTGTTGCATTCTCTGCAAAGGCTGCAGAGGCTGTTTATTGTTGGTAAAAGAGGCAAACATGAAGAACAACACAGTTCCTTAAAGAAACTTCCCATCCTAACCCCTGACCAATTGTCAGGGCATACTGGGTAGTGTAGTCAGCCCAGATTGTCCAACTGTTTTGTTTACTTACTGCACTCTATATTCTTGTGTGACTTAGGGTCAGAAAGATAGGGTCAATTCATGTCTAGAGTGACTCGTATCAACAAAATCTGAAGCAAATTATTGCTTGAATTTATTCTGTTGTCTCTGGGATGTGTTAAATTGTGTTGGCTTATGTAGTGTACCGATACAAACAGAGCCTGGTAGATGAATGAGGTGAGAGACTCTTAAGGCCCTGTAGGAGCACTGTCATTGACAACCTGTCATGTCACAGTAGAAATATTTTCTCTGATTTATGACCAAACGATTCTATGATGACCTGATGACATAGATCTAAAGCAACTGGACTTGGAAAATCATGCTAATTCAGCGAACAAAACCTTTAACTTAAAACATTTTTATTCAGCTATTGCATCTACAAAATTGATAGAAATGCTTTGCATGGTGTAGTACTTTGGTCTTCTTCTTTCTGGTGCGGTAGATGCGGGAGGCCAGCTGCACGGTGGTCAGAGTCTCCATGTAGTTCGTCGGGGAGTCGGAAACATGAGCAATCATCGTAGTTTGACAGTTGATGTTGCCAAGGGATTCACTGAGCAGCATGGTGAGCTTGCTGTCCCTGAATAATACATCAAGAAGCCCCTCGTTAGGCACAAATAAAGAGCGTGAAGAAAAGACGCATGGCAGGCCCCAGAAACTCCCACAGGATCCCAGGGACCACTCATTACACCACACAGGAGCCGGGCACAGATCACCAAAAAAAAAAAAAAAGAATATGAACGATAGCTCATCTCACTTTCATGAGGCCTACTTTGAACTTCACACCACATGCGATGGAAGGCAGACATATAAAAACCCTGCCTTTGGAGTAGAATTGCATTAAGAATCACTTCATTTACATATCAATCTAAGCTTTTCCAGTTTCTGTTTAGCATCAGCATTAAATGTGAAATCTTTAAATCACATTCTTTAGATGGGAAGGGGGGTATCTTTGCTTGTCAACTAATTCCGAATGTTTTACTGCTTATTTAATTCAGATGTGTAAAAAACAGAAAAGAAAATGGGAGAAGGCTTTCCATCAAAAGATTATTAATTGAAAGCTTCAATGACAGTATCATGAACACAAAATACAATTTTATTACTAAATATATGTATTATAAAATCCTTTTTTAATCTAAAAAAATAATTGATTATATTCATGTTTTCATGATTTCTTGTTTAACAGATTTATTTTCTTAAATTTTGTTTTACAAATGAAGCCCAGAGGTTTTTGGAAGTATGTTTTTGCAGAAACAGACTTTACAAACTCCAAAAATATAAACACACCATGGAATTTAGTGGCAGTGCATAACAGAGTGCTCAATTTTTGCGGGGCTTAATGGTTATTCTTGGACAGTAAGTTCACAAATCCATCAACCTGTGACACATAACACTGTTTTTCTTTTATGTTTGCTTCTATCTAACACCAAACTCAATGAAATTTCTCTGGACTAGCTTTGAAATGGCATTAAAAATGAGTGAGAACATATTTAGCAGAGGAAAATGACATTTTCTATGGAGAAAAATATTAAAAAGGAAGAAAAATTAAGACAGCTCCACAGAATAATGAGTTTGACTAATAGACACCCAAAGGAATGACCGTAGTCATCAATTAGCATTACAAAGTGTCTGATTCATCAGCATAAAGAATCATTTAAAACTGGCTGAGCACTCATTAAAAATGCATTGGGTTTTGTCAGCCTGTTCCAGTGCTCTGCCCTCACTGGGACCACTTGTCCATCTGTCCTGGTTTCATTAAGATGCTGGGAGTGTGAGCTGGTACCTGTAGGGAACGTGTTTGGCCCCGTTGGCGAGAGCGAGGATGACGTTCCCGAGCGCAGACAGGGACAGGCACTGACCTCCACCGCCCTCCCTGGTCCTGCTGATGTCGGTCTCGCAACTCCCCAGATCCAGCAGGTGGAGGCGGCTTCGGCCCAACACTGAGTTTCAGGAAACAACGTTAGCACTCCCACATTAAATGCTCATCACAGCTGAAAGGGTCCTTCAATAAACTGATCATCTTATAGACAGACCCGCCATCAATACCAATTTTAATAATTGATTAGATGCCTCAATGTGTCATTCATCCAAGCAGCAAAAATGAAAATAGCTTCACAGCAAACAGTAAAATAGCTTTAGCTTCAGTTTCAATGTGTCATCTTCTCTGTTTATTGTAACCTGTTTATTGGATTAAACTCTGTTGCCATCTGCAAAACACTAAGAAGCAATTGCTGCCTCCACAAGCACAAGAAGTACAGAAGGCCTCAGAGAAACTCCCATCGATTTGGATCTGGATAAAGTCAATTCAAGCCAAACTGAGGTCTCAGAGGTGATGAAAGGCATTATTTGTTAAACTCCAGCTAGCCTGAGTGACTTTCCAAACCAGCTCCCAAGTGAAGGGAACTTGCTCTGATTGAGGCCAGGAAAAGAACAAGTACAAAAGGAGTACATGTGGGACAGAATAAAGGAGGGACCTGTCTAACTTTGAAAGAAAACAAATGCTTGAGGCGTAAAAGACAGGGGCATGGAGGAGAAAACTGAGGGAGACCACAGAACATTGGATTGGATTCAGCTGAGAAATCACACAGCAACACTTAGTCTATTGAAGTGGCTGCAGGAGCAGAACCAACACTTGGCCTCCAAAGTAAAAACAGAAACAGCTTGAAGCCGCTAAATGTCAAAAAAAGTTGAAGATTTCCCCAAAACATTTTCCCTCAAACTGCAAAAATGTGTCATAGGTTTGCGAAAAACAATAAATGTCTGCTCATTTTTTGTATAAAAAAAGAGAAGTGTGTATGAATTCAGTAACATCTACCAGTAGCTCTGATAATAAAACTCAGTGTTATTGACATGCCTCCTCACTCTAGTAATTTAAAATGATGACAGTGTGAAAGATCAACTGCCCGCATCAGAAAGATGTACCGCCGCTCTGCAAACGCCGCAGGCCACAGGCCATCAAGCCTCATTAGACATGCAGATTTATTCCAGCTGCGCACTGAGATGGTTCGACACTAATGAGTGTGGAGGGGGTCTCCACCGTGACAGGTGGACGCAAGCGGAGGTGGCATTAGCCAAGCTCATAAATGATGTTGCAAAGCAAGCCTGCGATTCAGCATCAGGCTAATTAGCACTTAAATATGTGGGGAAAAGAAAAAAAAGAGGAAGAACAGAGAGGGAAAAAAGCTGCAGAGCAAATGAAGGAGGAGAAAATGTTGAACTCTGAACATGCCGCCTGTCTACAAAGTCCCCCCCATGATAAGTCACAATGGTAATTGCAAAAGACGTAAACAAGGTTTTATTCATTTTATGTGTCAAAGTAAAAATATTTAAAAACAAAACGACATTGTTTCACAAAATGACTGACACTTTTTTTTGCAGACTGTTTCAAATATTTCATGTTTTATCTGATTATTTTACTAGTATATGTTCCTTTTAAGGGGCTGCACAGTTGTGTAGTGGTTAGCACTCTCACCTCACAGAGAGAAGGCTCTGGGTCAAATCCCAGCTAAGACCCCCCCCTCTGTGGAGCCTGCATGGTCTCCCCAGCCTCCTCCAACAGTCCAAAAATATGCATCATAGTTCAGTTGGTCACTCTAAATTGTCCCTATGTGTGTGGTGCAAAGACCAGTCTATTTTTGTCTCAAACAAAGAAGTGTTATATTTGCAAATTTTGGGCTTTTATCCACAATTTCCCAACAGGAGTTAGGCAGGACAGGTCTGTGAAATTAAGACAGGAAAGGAATGGGGGGAAATAAAGGCAGAGAGTGCACAGTTCCTCAGGCTTTAAGATAATGAACTAATTGGTACTGTTTATCTTCCTAAATCTGATTAGTGCTTCTTTTCTTTGTGTAATAGATGTTAAAGTACTTTCCTGTGTAATTTGTGGATTGTTCACGTTTATCTGTACTGGAGACTCTAGATGTAACAATATCTTGTTTCTAACATAAGAAATCTAGTTGTTCCTGGTTTCTTCACATTAGAATCATCTGATCATGTTGATCGTGTAAATGGCCTGAGCGTTGCAATATATCAAAGAGTGTGTGTTATTAAGGTGTCACCGGTGACATCTCTGGTATTAAAGGGTTGAGGCTGATTTGAATTGAGACTGGAGTGTTGCTGCAGCTTTAATGAAGATCTGAAAAGTGTCGAGCTACACTGAAGGCCAACACCATCCGGGTGCATTCCATGGGAGGTGCGACAGGTCTGTCCAACTAGGAGGGGACCCTGCAGCAACCTCTCAACTGGCCTGGGAATGGCTCACTTTAAAAGCAGTTTGGATGGATGGATGGATGGATGGATTTGTTGGTTTAGGACTCTCTATTACTATTTCATTTAATTTTTTATTCCATCCTTTCAAAAGTTGTATTCTTAAGGGCAACAAATTGCTTTACCATTTCTCCAATGAATCATTTTAAAGCTACATCTACTTTAATTTCTAGCCGTCTAGTTCTACAAAAGAACACTTGGAAAACATTGCGTGTGTTCTTTTTTTTCATTTTGTCAACAAAAATCTGTGGCGATGTTTTTTTAAATGAAAAGTTTTAAAATATTAATCTCTATGTCCACCTGTAGTCGTTGATTCTTTTATTCTTTTGGTAACCATGCGCTGTTTTCTAAACGTTTGGGATGAATGATTTATATAATGGTTTTGCTGCACAGTAGTTGACAGGATATCAAGTCAAGGTTATACCAAGATTTCTTTTATTGTCGATTTTTTCCAATGTTGTGTAATTGAACGAGAGAAAGCCAACTGATTGAATGGCTTTTTTGTTTAGTACACCAGAATAAAAAACACCAGAAATTAAAACGATAGTTGGTGTAACTTCTAGATTTCAATTTTTTTTTCTGCAGACGGCATTAATCTGTTAAATTTTTAATTTAATTTTAATTGTTAAATATTTAAAGTTTTTAATCTCAGGTTGGATTTACGAAAGAATACAAATCTAAAAACTAAGCATTTGGTAAGTTTACCCACTAAAAATAGGTGACCATACTCTGTTTTATGTTTTGTTAAAGGAAAGTTTGTACCACAACATGGTCTTTATAAACAATGAGACGTGATATAATCTGAATTCACTTGTCAGTTTTTTTGAATGACTATTAACTCAGTTGGCTAGTGGTAGAGTGTCCAGATTGAGGCTGGTAGGTTGTGATTTCAAATCCATGTGAAGTCAAACCAAAGACTCTAGAAAACCTCCCTGTTCGATACACAGCATAAGGGTTGTGAGGTCATACCACCGAGTGGTTCTCACATGCGGTTGTGTCTGACCCAGGGGATGATTCAAATGAGACGAAGAAATTTCCCACATCCAAACGTGTGACAGTAAATGGGACTTTACATTTTTTTTCCCGTTAGACATTCTTTGCATTTATAATCGTACCATAGTAACTCTCAAGTGTCTGGTTCTGTTTTCCCTCAGCCTGTCGGACACTGACCTGCTGCCTTGTTGTTCTTGTCCAGCTTCTCCTGGCACAGGTGCAAAGAAAACAGAAAGTGCGAGTTTCTCCGGGCCTCCTCGTCACTCGGCACACGATTACTCCTCCTTTCTGCCTGGGCAGCGTCCAAAAAAAAAGCAGCACGCTCAGCGCTGGTAACCCAGATCTCTGTTTGGTTCAGAAGCTGAAAAGATAATAGGTTTGATAATTGAGATAAACTGTCCATGCAAAAGGTTTGTAGTTCTTTGAGCTACAACAATTTGATCTGAAATCTCACAAAGCTTTATCTTAAAAGGGAAAATAAAACCAAGCTTTTAGCATTGTTTAGCTGTAGAAGTCACTCATTGAAATGGTTTGCTGAATTTGTATTAATGTCAACCAACAGGGAGTGGCAGTTTCTTCACAACACAGCAGAGAAAAACTCCTCAGCTCTGTAATCCACAATTGTAGAAATAAACACCAGCTCCTTATGGACGACAGTTTCCTTCCTAATATTGAAAAAACAAACAAAAAACAGAATTTGTCTTGTATTATTTGTGTCTAGCTCCTAATCTTTCTCACTTCTGACACGTTTTTTATTAGTGCTTATCTCAGAATGTGTTTCTGAACTATTTTTTCTCGTTTTCAGCCTCACTCTTAAGTTGCTACAAATAAAAGTGTCTGCATGAAAGCAGGAAAAGATGAGAACCCAGCACATCAAACACAAGTAAGATGTAAGGTATGTAGATGTAATGGAGACGGAGATTTGGACTTGTGTTTCATGTACAGTAAGTCTCACATGTGGGTTACTTCAGACTTGACTTCTATGCCAGAGAAAATGAAAGCTGAGTTTTTAACAAGTCTATTAGATGATTTAATTTCTCCAGTTTACTTCTTACTTCCTGTGATATTGTAAAGTTAATACAAGTAAGAAGT
>BSAI01000101.1:18176197-18212992 GCA_036245035.1 Adrianichthys oophorus | reverse complement strand
AAGTAAGAAGTAGAACCTCCACAACTTTGACGATATATAAGCATGCTTTTGGAACAAGAAAGTCTGAAAGAATAGATTAGATTTGGAAGAGATTACCAAACTGTTTCACACTGTTACTAGATTCATATTCACTCTAAGCGTGGTCAGGATCCTGGCTGTCCGTCTATCTGTGTTTATGAGGTGCTTTCAGTTGGTTCCTCTCGTGGCTCTCTGGCAGCTGGCTCACCTGCTTCTCAAATCAGCTCAAGTCAATGAGATCCCTTCACTTGTTTTTCTGTTTTGTGGGATTAACCAGGTGAGCATTTTTTTCTTAGCTCTTACTCAAAAGGTGGGCCACCTACATACTTCTTTCTCGTTTTTCTCCCCCTTGTTTGCACAGTCCACCAGCATTCACACATTCGTGAACTGCATTCAGGTTCTCTTTCAAGTGACTATATTGTTTGCTACTTGTTTTTGAACTTTAACCTCTCGTATTCTCTAAAAAAACAAGACGATCCCAACCGACACTTGCTTTAGATTTGTAGCCAAAATCTTCAAACATGACCTATACCTTCGTCACAACTGCCCTTACAGGTGAGTATGGGCTGTCAGTAAGGAAAAAAAATTGGTTAATCTGTACGGGGCACGCAGGTTGCAAGGTTGTAGACCAGTGAGACTCAGTGAGTCCGTCGAGCAAAAATGTTCATCCATATATTCTTTTTACAGGCATGCTGTTGATGACAGGTTTTAATGAACACGTATTTATTGTAAGGGGAAAGTAGGTGAGATGCAGGTGGGTCGTACAGCTTTTTCATTTCTTCAAACCGTAGAATTCAACGGACAGTGCAAAAAAGCAGATTAGTTGAGCTGGCGTGATACATTCAGGCATATTGGAGGCTCCTTGAGTACAGCCTGACTGTAAGAAATTAGGAAATCAGAGCATAGTTTTTGTTTGTATCATTCTGATGTCTTATGTATCACCTACACATATCTTATGCATGTGGTATTCACACGTGGTCAGCAAGGGGAAAGTACTCGCACCTTACTGATGACTAGAGTGTGGCATAAGGACACTGTACGACAGCATCACCCATAAATAAGCCATAAATGCGAGAGACTAACATTGGCCTTACGAATACTTCACGATACTCTAACCAAACGCACAACAATGATACATACCATTTTCATGAAATCCTTTGAGTTGGCTGTACGAGCCTCAAGTGGACTACAAATCACACCTGCTCCCCTAAAGATGCTAAAGAAGATCCTGTCTATGACCCTTCATGTCGTCTGGGGTCCAGATGACCCAAAACCCACAGAAACCCACAGTGCCCGTATGAGTGCATATGACTAAGGCTTTAGATTGTTCCTCTTAAAGTATGGTTTGATTGTCTTCACATTATTTTATTGATTACTTGTTTGAGTTCTTTTTTTCTTCCTATGAAATAATAGAGGATAGGTAAAATCTCTTCCTACCTGGGAGCCACAAACAGGGTCTTCTAGCAGCACCACTGTAGAACCTCGGGCCTCCCGTTGACCTCCAGCGGATGTTGCAAGTTCAGCCAGAAGGTCTGTCAGCGTCTCTTCCCTTCCAGAGATCTCCACCGCTGACACTTTGACAGAGAATCGAGTTCCAGTTTTCTCTTTACGCTCTTCGATCACCTTAAAGAGCCAGGAGATCGCTGTGGGAGCCACGCCTAGACTCTGTGTGGAGCAGTCCCGACCGATCATGGTGTACGTTTTACCTGGGGAGGATGGAGCCAGAGCCAGCATTAGGCAGGATGTTATATCAAAGTGCACAGGTGTGTGCATTATTAAACATACAATCACCTAGATTGGCGTGTCCGTAGCCGAATATGCAGCCATCTGCTCCGTTCACCACAGACTGGATGATCTCTGCCACCGTGGCTGAGCACACTTCAGCCTGTCAGCACACAGGTACAGTCTGAACTCACAAAATCTTTATCATTGGAAGGGAATTACATAGAATTTAACTTGAAATTGAATATTAATATCAACTAAGCTTCAAAAAAGTATTAAAAAATATGCTAACGTTATAAATATCACCAAAAATGTAGATCAATGAAAACCACTGTCTCCATGATGAACAAAATCTGTTCAAAGGACAAATAAAAAACTGGAAAGGTTCAACCTAAGTTCAAACCAAGTCTTCTGGATTTTAAAAAGCACAATCTGGGAAAGAGAAATGTTACTTGAGTCTGCTGTTGTTGCATAAAGGGTTTTTTCTCTGGAGGTGAAGTCAAACCCACGCAGACACTCTGTGATCTGTCTTCTGAGGGATAAACAAGCTGCTGCAGAGGTGACACCTCAGATGAAGAGCTCCAACTCTGGCGCTGTGCCCAGAATTTATTATCAGAATTTATGTCTCTTGGATTTGAGTTTTTTCTGGAGTTTTTTTTTTTTTTTTTAACCTCTCCATCAGAAGTCCAATTTTACAGCCACTCCTGCCTATTTTGGTGTCTTACCAAAAGTATTTATTTTTTAATTGGGTTTAAATTGTAAAATATTAACAGTGGTTTGTGTTTCCAGTTTAGATGCAAAAACCTTTGCAAACTGTAACAGCCTGTTGTTCAGATGTGTGGGGAATGTAAAAATGTCACACTGTATGTAGAAATGTCACATTTCTATTTGCAGTGAGTTCTAAAGCCACTGTAGTTTGCTTCCACATTGGTTTAACCGAACTGCATACTCCAGTATAACAAGCCATCCACCATTTTCCAAACCCGCTTAAGTGAAACAAAAGGTGTTCCAACAGAAGAAAAGACACATTTTTCCCACTTGTGATGTGTCTTGTGAGAAGACACCATCAAAGTTGAAGGTCTTGGGCGCAGGAGCAGATGACCTCCTCTGAGTGGAAGATGAGGGACCATCTCCTGCTGTCTCATACAGAGTGAGCTGTTTCTTTCTGCTGTCCACCTTCAGGAAGGACATGGACTCCGGAGATCCGGGATGGGGGACTGAGCACATCCGAACTGCCACCCGGACCTAAGCACAAACAGCAGGTCAAAATCACTCACTCACCCTTCCCATCTGAATCAAGTGTTGGTTCTTATAAGTAAATTCTTACACTTTACTTTGGATGGTGCTGAATGCTACAGAAACTGCTATATAAATTCAACCAATTTTGAACATTTTCATGCATTTCAAGATGTAAAAAACTAGCTTATGTTTTATTCCCTTGTCATTTCTCCTGAATATAAAAAAAGTGGAATTTGATAAGATATTGCAGACCTGCCATCAGTTTTAGATCGTGGCTTCTTTTGTTATGAGTTGGAACTGCTATTATGTTAGGAGCATTCATTCCTGCAGTTTTTCTGCAGTCAACAAAAGTAATTCAGTAATCATCTCTTGTTACTCTGTGCCAAAGCTCATATTTTAAAGTTTCAGGGTCACACAATAAAAATAAATTTTTCACTTGAAAATACATTCTTCTAATCAATCTCCAAAGCTTTTATGAAAGCAAACTAACAAGATTCCATGATTGTATTGGCACTTCTGGCTTTCCATAGATTTGTGTATGATTGCTGTGATACTACACCTGGGAAAGTTCTGAGCCAACAAAACAGCTGACAAAGATATAAAAAAAGGAAAAAAGCTCTTATTCCTTTAACCTTTGATGTGTTCTGGCCAAAATGTATATTTCATTTTAAAAAAAGCTGCTGATAAAGTCTATTGTTATTCCCTTTGGGAGTTTTCTGTTACCAATCTCAAGCTAAAAGGCTTTGGAAAAAAACAGCTCTCGGCAGTGCAGAAAATACTGCAGATTCGCTGTCAGCCTCTTTTTTGCAGGTCGATTCACTTGAGGCAGTTCCTTTCATTTTTCTTGACCTACGTTAGGACTTTTATGCTTCAAAATGGAGTTGTAGAATTGGTGGGAAAACGGGCGGCAGGTTTGACAGGGCCTTTGAAATTTAAAGAGACAGTAGATAGGGAGATGGTAACTTTACTACATCTTACCTTCCCCATGGTAGGCGTGTCCTTCACCTTCGATCCGGCTCGGAGAAGGCATGGTGGGACGGCGGGAGGCGACAACTGCAGAGCCCCACTGAAGCCTCCCGTGTACAGCAATGGTGGGCTAGAACCTTTGGCGGGCTGGGAGCAGGGGTCGAGCTGGGACTTCCTTCTGCGGGGCAAGCTGAGCTTTTGAGCCGCCCTGAAGGTATGTAACGACAAACACACAAAAGTCAAAAAAGTCAAAGTTCAAATACTATCCCAAATTTTAGATTTCTCATTTGTTGTGTTTTGCCCCCAAATTTCTATTTTTTTAAATTTATTTTGGCATAATGGAACAAAAATCATGGTTGGCACACCTCACACAAGCTGTTACGAGTGGGTGCAATAGGCTGAAAATGAACCATTAAATAGGTGATAGTTCTCTATTTCTGTCTTTGTTCTTCATTTTCTTTCCAAATATATTTTTGCAAAATACGGCCCTGCTGCTCCATAAACAGAAGAAGAAAGGAGCGCTAGATTAGAGGTATGTTGGCCGTTGCGGGGCTGAGGAAGCTTGATCTCAGATCATTAGGGAGGAAGAGTGTCCCTCCTTCTCCTCTTGTTCCGATCAGAAAACAGAGCGTGAAATTGCAGCCTCCATGAAGGACGACAGCGAGTAGCCTGCAGGGATACATGCAAAGCGTGTCCAACTCTGGATGCACAAACGGCAGCACTGCGGGCTGAACGCACAGGTCTGTGTGGTGTAACAACACCACACAGTGACATTTACTCTTCAGTGCGCTTAGTTTGCTTGAATAAAATAAGACACCAAACATATTAAAACTGTAGGTTAAAGATTATTAAAGATAAGGAGATACAAATCTAACTGGATGATTTATGGTACTAGTGTTTATTTTAGTATTTTTGCAGCTTTACCTTGAACTGAGTTACAATATTTATTTGAGTCGATTTTCTTTGATATAAATAGTCTTTATAGAACATGCCTACAGTTTGCCCCGAGGTTGGTTTGAGCAGGTAAATAATAAAAGTGAGATAAAGGATTTGATTTTTAAAAAAGTGATGGATGTCCTCTGTGAACTAAGATTCATCTGAACTTAAGTTCTCTCCATCAGCCTCCTCTCTGTGGAGACAAAAAAAGATGGCTCCCAAAAAACCTGACAAAAAATATTTGCAGAAATAGTATTTTAAGTGAGACTTGCAGTGTTTTTCAACAATGTTTAAAGACAAAAACAGGACAGAAATGAATAGTTGCAATTATAAAACTATAAAACTTGCATATTGCAGAAACACATTTGTTCAAATGTGAAGATGTTTGACTGCTAAACAGAAAATGATCTACATTGCTTTAGACCATAATCTCATTTCAGTTTCATATCTTTCTTCTGGGGGAATTTTCTGAACCTCTGATGCTAAGAAAGACTAAAATTAGCTGAGCAGGTAAATAGAGCGGTTTTAGCATTTTCTTGATGACTTTTGTACATCCACTGTGTTGAAATGGACCAACACCACACCTATGTGACATCACACCTTCAGTAACCTGCTATTAAAAGGTCTACAGCATCACAACAAATGGATTTTTGGCTGTGAAGAACAGCTTTTTTTTTCTTTTTTTTTTTTGTTAAAAATTGATATTTATACCAGGCAGCAGTGGATGCAGTTTGGTTTTTGTTTTTCCCAACAAAAACAGTACACTTTGTTTATTTTCCTTTTAAAGACAACAAACTTTAAGAGAAAAACCTGATTTGAAGCTTGTGAAGTAGCTTATACATGAGGAGAAATCTGCTGAAAAACAGTAGTGGTTGATGACTGACTTATTTAACTAAGTCATTTGAGAAGTGTCTCCCTGTGTCAAAGGAAGTGAAAACTGATCTCATGTTCTTCAAATGCACCACTAAGAACTTAAGTAATTGTAGAATGTTGGGGAGTCAATATACTTCCAATTTTATCTGTGGCTTATAGCCACAATTCAGAATGAAGAAGCTGGGCTCTAGGAGGGTGACCAATTTGATCGAACATGTGACCTAATTTCTCAATGGTGTGATCAATAAAGATCTCAGGTCGCACCACTGCACCCATCCATTCGGGGTACAAAATAACCCCCATCTCTGTGACTGAAAGTATTCCTGTGGTACAGCTATCAATGCACATTAAGCCCTTATTGTGGTTCTTAGCCACAATTTTGTCAATATTGTGGTTCTGAATGAAAAGAGCAAGTCCATATATGTGCACACAGGCTTTGTTTGCAAATGCTGCAGTCAGGGAGGTAAGTAGCTAGCCATGTCTAATAAACAAAGTGACCCAGTAAAAACGTGGTGTCAAATGCAACACGTTTGAAATTGTAAGTGCAGTAGAAAGAAAAGTTTGTCAGTGTAACAATTGCATTTAGAGCTCCTAGAGGGAAACCAGAGATGGCTGAAGGTGGCAAGGCAAACTTTCTTGAAAAGTGTGAAGTTTGAAATTTTGTAAAGCCATTTTAAGCATAAGAAAAGTGACTATGAGTTGTGAAAACACACTAAAGAAGGGAAAGCAGTTAGCTTCACAAGCAGTGATCATATTTAATGTTACAAAAAAATCCCTTCTCTTAAAAGCAGGAATGCCTCAGATGTGATATGTTCCCTACCACCCTGCCCCTTTATTGGTTCTCCAGAAAACCAAAACTCCAGTGTAACCACAGCCATCTATCCTGTAATGGGGCCAGGATGGATTACGAGAGAAGGGGTCTTTCACATTCACCATTGTCCCTCTTTGTACCCCTTAATGAAATCCATCCATTTGCAGACATGTGGGTAACCCACTTGTGTGCTGCTTAAACCCAGCCTCTCACAGACTGAAGAAGCTATTTGGAAATGCTTCAAGAAAAGAGGACAAGAAGTCCAGATGCCATGACTCAACTTTGGAACAACCTCGCCTGGATGAAAAATAACCTTCAATTACATATGTTGAAGTCCAAACTTACCATACTGGCTGTAAGCTCATTAGTTAAGATTTTTAAAATGTTCAAAAAAAAAATTCGATTTGGCACTCTAGTGTAAAGCATCTAATTTAAGATCAGTACAAACCAGTTACTGTATTTTATGTAACACTTCTCATCAGTCACTTGTAGCACAGACTATATAATCTAATCTATATTTATTTGCCAACTTGTTGTTCGAATTTTCATATATTGATCGGGAATTATGTTTTTTGTAAATTACAATCGACCAAAAAACCTGTCCTATCATTCTAGGGAAAATAATTCACCTCTTTTGCTGCATCTGCAAACACAGTTGCAGCAAAATGATTTTAATTATTTTATTTTTATCATTCATTCATTCATTCATCTTCCAATCCGCTTTATCCCTTTCGGGGTCACGAGGTTGCCGGAGCCTAACCCGGCTACTCATAGGCGAAGGCAGTGTACACCCTGGACTGGTCGCCAGTCTGCCGCAGGGGAGAAAGGAATGAGCATGTGTGCGAAGAGACTTAACTTGCTTCAGGACAGTGAAAGCAGTGATCTTCCTCCTTTAACCATGAAGGGACTAGAACCTTTAATCTTCTGATCCGAAGTCAGATGCCTTGGCCACTAGGCCACATGGTCTATTTTTATCATCAATGTCAAATTATTATTTCTTCAAAGAAACTAATGTTACATTAGCTGGTTAGAAAATGTCAAGAAAAGTATTTTTATGTGGATGACAAAGGCATGGTCTTATGGCAAATGTCCCTTTCAACACACAAAATACCAAATACGTGTGATGTGATGTGGGAGAGGTAGAGTCACCAGCTCCAGCATCAGGTATTTGTTCAAATAAGTTTAAATAAAAAGAAAAAAAACTACACTACAAGGTATGCTCATCACAAATAAAAAACAAACATTTCACAGTTAAATAATTTTTGAAAAAGAAAAAAAAGACATTTGAAATGTCTGAAACTTTGTTAAATATTGTAACCACATAGCAACCGTAGACAGTAGGGGGTCGTTTTTAAGACATAGTTGAGCTCAAATTTGTTTATATGCATTACATGTCGCCAGGGGGCTGCACGGTGGCGCAGTGGTTAGCGCTCCTGCCTCACAGCAAGAAGGTTCCCGGTTCAAGCCCTGGCCCTGGGGGGACCTTTCTGTGTGGAGTTTGCATGTTCTCTCCGTGCATGCGTGGGTTTTCTCCGGGTACTCCGGCCTCCTCCCACCGTCCAAAAACATGCTTCATAGGTTAATTGGTTACTGTAAATTGTCCCTAGGTGTGAATGTGAGTGTGTATGGGTGTGTGATTGTGGCCCCTAAGACAGACTGGCGACCAGTCAAGGGGTGTACCCTGCCTTCGCCCATGAGTAGCCGGGTTAGGCTCTGGCAACCCCGTGACCCCAAAAGGGATAAAGCGGATTGGAAAATGAATGAATGAATATTGCCAGGTGTTTGTGGCGATGACATTTGAATTATTTAGTGGCCTGTAGAGTGTTAGGAAAGTCTCAAATAAATGATCAAACTATCAAATAAATGCCAGTGTCCAGGAACTCTGGGTAATAAATGTGAAAAGAATAACAGATAAAAGGGCCTAATGGAGCAAGTGGACTTAATTTAGAAACGTAATCTTATTTTCTGAAATTGTTTTACTCACAGTTCTTTCCAGTCCATTATCTGTTCAGGTTTCTCTGCCGTGATGTAGAACCACGTGTTAGCTCATCTTCATCTCCAGTCATCTTCTTCAAAAGCCACATTCTTCTTTTTCCACAAAAGCTGACCGTTAGCCAAAGGGAATTCAAGTACAGATCTTCTTTCACAAAAAAACCTTCAAGATCCTCAGGAGAACAGATATTCTGATAGTCCAACTTTTGATGAGATCCAGACATTCAAGTTGTTCAAAGAAATGTCCATCAGTTGCTTGTTCCACTCAACAAAGTTGGTTTCTATTATCACCTGGTCCCATCGAAACTTTCTAAAAAACGAATTTCAGACTTACTACAATCACAATTGCTATCCAGTGACTTCAGTGGCGGCATTCGTTCCATTAAAAAAATGTAAGAGACTTTCAGGGACCTAAAGTCAACAACTTGTTGCTCTAAACTTTTTAAAGACTTTCAAGCTCTGCAAACCAACTTGATGCAGGGCTGTCCCAAAAAAATAAACTTCTGGTGTGCAGAGATCCATTCACTATCAGTGAGGAGGGTCCTTGAACACTAGATCCCAGGACATTCATGGATCATGGCGGTTCACCTCATCTTTTCAGTCAGATGAACTCCTATCATCCTCCTCTGGCTTGAAAGTCTTCAATCTCCTTAATTATTTATTTTTCCCAGAAGGTTCAATCAACTTCAATTGGTTGTTAAAATATCGTAAGGTGCTGCTAACATTTATAGTCCATTATTCCGTCCCTTGTTAAACTGGCACATTGCTCCTCCACTACAATTCATGCATCCTTCATTCATCGCTTACTCCTCATCAACATGAAGCAGCTTGTTTTTAACAGAGATAAATTCCATGAAACTTTTCCGGCTCCGCTCGGACGAACCAATGTCCACAACTGGGAACTTTTTCAACTATCCATCCGTATCCTAGCTCCTGCTCTCTAACTGGCAGCTGGGGACCAGGCTCCCCAACGGTCCGCAGCCAAAGTTGTAAATCAGATCCTTAGAATAAAAATCAACATTTTAGAGCCATCCATTCAGTTTTACTTGCAGTTTTTCATTTGTCCATCCAATACAGATGTCTGCATCCGTCCATCTACCTTAATTTCACCTCTTTCCACAGGAATCAGTGGCTTTTCTCCTTCTTTAATCCACATTTTATTCTTGTAATAAAAATGATCTCTGTCCTTTATTACTTTATCTGTCCTCCTACCTCTTTTGCTTTTATTTTTTAAGTTTTTTTCCTCCCTTTTTTGCCCTCTCCTCCAACTTTGCCCTTATCTTGTACTCCATCCTAAATCATTTTCTTGGTCTTGTTTCTTCACCTGCCCAAGCTTCCTGCCTTTTTCTTCCACCTCTTCTTCACCCTCTCCTCTCTCCTGGTGCTCCTCGGTCTGTTCCTACCGTCTGTATCGCAATGCTGCTCCTCTCCACCCTTGCAGCCTCCCTCCTCCACCTCCTCTTTTGATGCCAGTGGAGAGAAAGAAGGAGGGATGAAAGGAAGCAGCCATAGCAAAGGGGAGAGAAAGGACTGACACAAGAGGTAGAAATAAAGTGGATTCCAGCCTCTCGCTGCTGTTTGGTTGCCAGGAAACACTGGCGAAGTTCCAGGCTTCCTCCCTCTTCCTCCTCCTCCTTCTCCTCCCTACCTCTGTCTGTCCGTCTGCATCTCTCACCTTCCCTCCTTTCTATTTTTCTAACCTAACCCTTTTTTCCTGCCGGCACACTGCAGCCACGAAAACGGCTTCACACACACACTTGATATGCTGCATGAATACTTCATGAGATGACTGACACCCCCACCGCTGGTCTTCAAAGACACGCGTGTGTGCGTCTCAGTGAATGTGTGTCCGTATACAAGGACTGCACGTGCATGCATAGTGGTGAGTGTGTGTGTATTTCGGTGTGTGTGTGTGTGATAACCTTGCAGAGAACCTACAGATTAGGTGGCTGATTTGAAGCAAAAACTATTTTAGGATGTGAATGACAAAAAAAACTACCCAGTTGCCATCGCATTATTCAATCATTTGTTGATTTACAAAAACTTTTTTTCAACAGCAAATTCTGTTTTTTGATCACTGACACTGAAAATGTAATTTTTCAAATGTTTTTAATGACATTTACTATCATCTTTCTAAACTGTGGATTTTTTTAATGAATAATTGTGAGGTTTAAATACCAATGAAAATTGTTTTGGGTGTTTTTAGTATGTCCTTGTGGCATATTTCTGATGATGGAGGACATCAGTTAAGAAAATTAAGCTCAAAATTGCATTTCTGATTATTCATTTTTTCTTAAACTGTTGTGAATCAGAAGCAGACGAATAATGTGGTTGGAAAAAGCTTGTGGCAGTGTTGTAGGCGTTCCAGTCAATGGGCCACCAGCTCCCTCCTCCGCTCTATTCCGATTCATTCTTTTGAAGACAAATAAGTAGATCCGTGTACGTCTTTGTGTTCCTGGTCTGAGCTGGCATCTGGATCAAAACTGTACAGCTGGATAACTCCAAAATTGCTCACCTTTTTTGTTGTACCGGTAATGCTATGTTTGGCTATGAGGGAAGTAGGGGCAGACGTAATCTGCAACAACGGGTTTGCCCACAACTCTGAGGGGAATCTCTGATGAAGTCCTGCTCCTGTGGAGAAACTATGTTCTAGAAAAATGACACTGTATTTTTTTTCATGGCTAAAAACGACACATCAAAAGATGATCAAAGCCAAACTTGAAAGACAATTTGTCCTTAAATTCTAGTTTTGCCGTGGTGCTTTTCTACCACATTGGGCCAAAAGCAACATGAAATTTTCCATCTGTTATGAAAAGACAAAAGCTGTTAAGAAAATGTTTGACATTTATTTTTTACAATCAAAGGTTCAAAATATTGCAAATATTTATGCAACCTATGTTTATGAAAGTCTAATTTTAAAAAATAACCCCAAAAAAGGGCTATAGAAATGTCAGTTCTCAGTATTCACCTTAGAAATTAACTGTATGACAAGCAAAAAAATGTGTTGGAAATCACAAAAGGTCAATATACTGTATTTCTGGACACACTGTAAGTTTAAAAACACAAAGTTTTTGGAATAAAAGTCTGTATTCCATATGCTGCTAATCATGGTTCTCCCCAACTGTAAGGATTGGTGACTTTTAGTTTGGTATTACAGAATAATGTAGTGAATTGGGTCATTCTTTGGGTTCAGGCTACGTCTTCTTGGTGATCCCCAGAATCACAGTCACAAAGGGTAAAATGCTACCAAGTCTGTGTGAGTTCATGGTTCCCAGTGTTAAGTCTTCTTTTTTGCCACCCCTTTGTGTCATGGTTCAGGACTGGGTTTTTGTCATGTTTAACTTAAATCAATAAATGACGATCCTTCGTCACTACTATTCCTGAAACATTCAGAATGAGTTTCAAAGAAAAAAGAAAAAAAAGAAAAAATAACTCAATGTTTTGATAAAACACTTAAATTTGGTTATCACAAGTATTTTTTGAGAAGATAAGTAGTTTTTGTGGGCTGCACGGTGGCGCAGTGGTTAGCGCTCTTGCCTCACAGCAAGAAGGCCCCCGGTCAAGTTCGGGCTGGGCTGGGGGACCTTTCTGTGTGGAGTTTGCATGTTCTTCCCGTGTATGCTTGGCTTTTCTCCAGGGACTCCGGCTTCCTCCCACCGTCCAAAAACATGGTTAATTGGTTACTCTAAATTGTCCCTTGGTGTGAATGTGAGTGTGTATGGGTGTGTGATTGTGGCCCCTGCGACAGACTGGCGACCAGTCCAGGGGTGTACCCTGCCTTCGCCCATGAGTAGCCGGGTTAGGCTCCGGCAACCCCGTGACCCCGAAAGGGATAAAGCGGATTGGAAAATGAATGAATGAATGAATTAAGTAGTTTTTGTATTTTGTCAGGTAGAAAAGTGTTTGTAATTTGTCACGGCAAGATTTTACAGTGACAAAATTGGATAATTCAGGCAATCTTGACAAAAAAAAATCCCATCATGTAATTCTATGTTAAAAGATGATTCGTGTTTAAGCTAGTTTTATTACCTATTTACTTCGCTGTTGCTGAGGTCTCTGTCTATTATGACTTCAAATGACACTTGAGTTACCAATGACAGCAGAAGAACAAAAGCTTTGAGAGGAGCGCCCCAATGTAAAGATAAAAGGGTCTTGTTCAGGAGGAGATAGAAGCAGCAGCTCGTGTCTCAATTTCCCCCCCGGCTTTCATCTGAAAAAGTCTACAGTGGAAAGAGAGCAGCCAGGTTGTGTCCCTGCAGGTCAGCTGCAGCGCTCACTGGTTTTAACTGCAGACTCTGTGGATGTGGGCCATGTTTTCCTTGGGTCACTTGATGACCCACTCTCAATGCTTTGAATATATATATATATATATATATTTTTTTTTTTTTACCATGAGGACATTCTCAAGGTTTTGATTCATAGTTGTTGTACATTGTCATTTATGCTTACTAAATGTATGTGCTGTAGATATGTGACAGCATGTTAGTGCATCCAGTGCATTTATTTGTATTCACGGCTTTGATCATCAAACAGAGGTTAATTTTGGGTAGGTCTAAAACAAGCTTTTAGTCATTTAAATACTGATATACTTATTTTTTGTTACTATTCATGCACAATAATTGCTTCTCCTTCAACCAGTAATGCATCAAAGTCAGTGCACGCGTGCCTTAAAGGTTAACATGTCGGTTAGGTGAGCAACTGACCCTGGATGTTCGATTTGTGATGCATTCCTTTGGATTGGAGGGTTGGGGGGGTTGGAGTTAGCCCTACCCAACCCAACAACATGCTGAAGATTGACAATTTGGAGGGAAAAGTAAAGTGAAAGTTTTGTACTAAACTTTACTCCTAACAGTTTTTGGTGGAGGAGAACAAAACGGTAAACATCTAAAGCTTTTTTTTTTATGTTAGGTTGTTATTTGGAAGTAAAAAATAAATAGTCTTTGCAACCTCTAGTGGTCATTTGAGGAAATGCAATTGTTTTAACCAATGAAAGTGTTGTATACCTTAGTAGTCTTGGCATTTGTTTAAAAAAAAATCAGATGTCCTGGCATTTTAAAGAGACTGATTGTTGTTGCAAATCAACTATTATTTGCCTCAAAGACAGAATGGTGATTGGTAAATCAGGTATGTTGGGGTTTCACTGTAAGCATTAACACAGATACAGTAGTGTACTTTCTTGTCAATGATCCCACCACCAGCATTGGCTTGCACCAGTCCAGATTTCACACAAAAGCACTTATCAGCCACACAAGTACCGTTCAAGAATCTAAGGAAATACAGAAAGCTCCAAACTCAAGGATATACACCATGAGATTGGGTGAGATACAATAAGTACAGGACAAGTACAAGTTTCTTCCAGACGTTTCTCTGGGGTTTATTTGAAATAACTTTTGGATTGCCTTAAAGGAGACGGGGGCCAATTTGTCACAAAATCTTTTGAAACCCTGCGTTGACTTGAAATGGGCTTCAATAAGAAAAAGGGCAACTACCAGAACATGATTAGTAGATTACCTAGAAAACCAATATTGCCTGAAAAAATGCTTTATTCTTGTCAAGGGAAGGGGCAAACTGGTTTGGTCCAAATTTTCAGCAACTTTGGTGTAGCAGTTCAAAGTCTGCAGAAACCCAATTTTTAAGTTTCACTAACATCTGACCCTGAAGGTCAACCAGAAGGTATCTTCAGACCTTTTTTGGGGAATGCCGATAAAAATGGCACCACTGTTTAGTCTGAAGCTTTTGAAAGAGTCACTCTGCCTTCTAGAATGTCAATAGATTAATGGCAACCGGCCAGAAACCCACTTTGGGGGGGAACTCAACCCCCTTCAGTGAAGATGTTTCTGTTGGTTTTTTCTATTTTTCTCTGTTGAAGTCTAAGCTGCAAAAGATATCCAAAGACATCCGACAATAAAAAGAGCTAACTGGAGATTTAGACACCAAATCACTGGAACGTAGCTTTCTGCCATAAGTTCAGTGGTTTAAGAAGCTTATTTTGAAAACATTTTCAGCAACTCAATGAAATGCTACAGATACCTTGATCACCATTTTTTTTCCTGGTTCTGGTATCAAAGCGCTTGTAGAAGTTGTAATCTCAGATTTAGGTTAGGGTTAGGATTAGGGTTAGGGGTTAGGGTCAGGCTTTTTCTTTCACAGCTCTGTTCTGCTATAAGAAAGACTTGGTGTCATAGAATTCTGGCCAGACACATGCCGCAATTATTAATTTCTCCTTCGTAATCAATTTTCAAACGATTGACACTTCCGTGACGCCATCCATGCGCCACACCAAATCCGAGTCTGTAATTGGTCCAGCTTTGACATGGTTCAACTTGCATTGCACGTTCAATGGCCAAGCATTTGGTACATAGACCCCCCCAAAATTGTCCTAAAAACTTGCATACCTGCATGGGAACGAGAGAGTTTTGAACACGGAAACCTGAAACGCGCATTTCTGTGCTTTTACATAGACTTTTCATTGGAAGAGGTTGCTTGAATGTGTATTGCCAAAGGCGGTGTGAATGTATCTTTAAACAGCTGAGTCAGTAGCAATGCGTTTATATTTTTTTATTTTTATAGGTAATTTCTAAACTTTTAATTGAGATATTTCCACAGGCATGATTATATTTTGTTGTATTGATTTTACTGATGATTGTTTGTCTTTAATCTGAGTTCCATCAACAAAGGACGTTCCTGCAGAAAAATAAAGTGATTTTGATTTAATTTGAAACTATGGCGGCCGTGGTGATAACATGTCAAATGGAGAAACGAAGGACCTTCGCCAACAATAAAACATAAATGAGCCTTAAAGGTGAATCACTGATATAATAAAGCAGAACTGTAAGAATTGTTGGTATTTTAGTGGGGTCATTGCTGTATAAAGGAAGGACATTTTGTGCAGTTTTAAGTAGATCAAGCTGCACATTTGTTTTATAGTGGGAGCATTTCTTCTACAGCTTGTCTTTTTGGGTGGTCGACCACTTTATCATACTCCCTCCAGCATAAGAGCTTTCCCCTCCAGACAACTGCAACAGAGAAAGCGAAGGACAAAGGACAGCTGAACAGACAGAATAAAACATCTCCTGCTTTTTATTCCCGCAAAGTCTCGTTTTCAGGCCTCTGCTCCCGAATGGACAAGTTCTGTGAGACTCGGCTAATGAAACTATTAAAGTTGTATGTTCATCTTCACTTGAAACAGATTTGGGATCGAAGCTCATCCCACATTCAGCTTCAAGCTCCAACACAGCTGGAACCATGAGGGTAAGGCGAGATGTGGAGGAGCGGTCCATTATATATGGGACAGGATGAGACAAGAACTCTGCAGAAGAGCTGTTGTCCACGGTTTTGTTGAAAGGTAGTATCTGAAGATTGTACTCAAGTAAAAGTACCAATACTTCAAAAAAATATTGAGTAAAAAATCAACCAACTAATAACTGCAGGAAAAGTAGAAAAAGTGACTAAAGTACTGAGAGCACTTAGAATGTATGTGAAAGCCTGGCTTTCTTCTTTATTCTGCCCTGTGATGGTATTGTCCTTTATGTTACAATGGTTGCAGGCAGAAAAAAAATCTTTAATAGCACCTGTAGTTTGAATTTTTCAGCTGGTACCCTTCAAAGTCTTCTGTCTTTAATTGGCTGAGCGACAGCCACTCCTCATTGATGCTGCCCTTTATAAAGATGGAGTAGAAAGCTATGTGCTCCAAAGCCTGGGATCCCCTAATTAGAGTTGATGCTGATGATACTTGTCATTAGTCGAGTGAGTTGGTTGATTTACATCAGAAATGGCCAATTTAGGCCAACTGATTTACTCTTGCTCAGCCTTCATTAGGTAGAAAACTTCTCTTAAGGGGAGGCAGCCTCACAAGTGAGACTGATCTGATTATACAGTATATATAACTACTACAGATGTGACAGAGGCAGCCCTTCAGTATACAAACTCCTATTTAATCCTTGACCATTGCCAAAGAAAAATATTGAGTATTTCTTGTCGGATAACTCTTTGCTTTGGGGACTTTTTTTTAGTTTGGGTTATTTGGTTTTCTTATTACTTTTTACATATTTTGCATGAGTCTGAATCAGACAGTGACTCCTGTAAGGTAGTAGCAAGAAAATGTGTAAGGTCTAATTTCAGCATAAAACAGTGAGGCCAGTAAATATTTGAACACCCTGTGATTTTGCAAGTTCTCCCACTAAGAAATCACGGAGGGGTCTGATTGATAGATGGGTAAATCAATGAATGGATACGCCATAAATTGCTCATTTATTATTGAATTAATAGACAAATTAATCAATCCATTCATTAATTTACAATCGCTCTAACATCGATTCTATCCATCCCTTCATTTTCTTCTTCCCTCCTTCATCCATTTACTCATCTATCTATTCCTATACTTTTAATCCATCCATCATTTCACAATGAATCCATGCATCCATCCATTCATCCATCCCTCTGTCCATGCATGCACTCATCTATTTATTCATTTACAACTCAGCCATCCATCTGCTATTGATGTGTTAGTCAGTAAACCTAAAACATGTCAGTAACTTTTATAATTATTCATTGCTACTCTTCAATCTGCGTAATACTTTGTCTCTCCTCACAGGTAGCAGCAACAAACAACCTTTTTTGTGAATGGGCATGCTCAAATGATATTACAAGAGGACCAAATATCTTGTTTATGTAATATTTAATGAAAAACTTGGTCACAAACATGGGCACAGAATAATCAATAAACCAAGATCTAAGTATAAAAAGTCCCGACAATAGATGGTGTTTTTGCTTTGAAGCTAAAGATTCTCTTTGAAACCTTATTGTGTGTCTACATGTGTGAAACTGAAGGGCATGTTGAAAAATCCATATCAGTTTGGGTCAGACAGCAAACAGACGTCCACTCAGATGGAATATCACTGCTGTCCAAGTAGGGATTAACATGTTTCACCATCTGGGCATCTCAATCAGCTGCTCCCCAGTTAGCTTCATTTCAGCCATCTTTGAATGGACTACGTGGGCCTGCCAGGGCCACGCCTGCTGTGATTGAAGCCTTTC
The DNA here is from genome assembly GCA_036245035.1 of Adrianichthys oophorus. NCBI lineage: Eukaryota > Metazoa > Chordata > Actinopteri > Beloniformes > Adrianichthyidae > Adrianichthys > Adrianichthys oophorus. The sequence continues at coordinate 18,195,399 of BSAI01000101.1, read as the reverse complement.
TGCTCTGTTCACCTTCTGCACAAACAGCAACAGAGAGGGTCCAGATTACGTTTGCTTCATCGCATTTCTGAATTTGTTAATCAGATTTGGGCCCCAGTCCAAAATTTAGCAACTGCGGAATTTTAAAAGTTGGGCTACAAGCAGAATGATTGATTCCTTTAGCAATCACACAACAAACAGTAGATACAGTTTAACTGCTGAAATAATCACATCCAAGCTCGCCTCATTGGACCAAATAAACAATAAAAAAAACACCAAAAAAAGAGACAAAAACAGTAACTTAGCCATACAATTTTGGGGAGGCTGTGGCACAGAAGTAGTACTGTTGACCTCTGATCAGATCTGATCAGAGGTCAACAGTACTACTTCTGTGCATGCATATTCAGTTCCTGTCTTGCCTATCAGTGTCCTTGGGCAAGACACTGAAATCCACATTGCTCCTGGTGGTGCAGGATGGCACCAGTGTTCGACAACCAGAGCGGCCGTGAATGTTTGTGTGCATTGATGAAAGGGACTGACTGTAAAGCGCCTTTGGTCTTAAAACAAGACAGAAAAGTGTTATAAAGTATACATCATTTTCCATTTAGTAAAATTCATGCTAATTGTTAGATGTAAATATGTTTATTTAAGACACTAAACTGTACCAGAAAGTCGTGAATTTACGAAAACATTTTCTCTTTTTTACAAGGTGGGATATTTTTATAGTTTGTGCAGTTTTTGTGGGGGGGTTTTTAAGATACTGCTGCTCTCGTTGGTCTAAAAATTTTAATGTAATACATTAGAGCAGAATCCAGTACTTTTGTGTGCCTGTCTCACGTCCGGCTTAGGGCAAAGGGTGGTGTCAGGATGGGTATCCCAGGAAAAACCAAAACCAAATCAGTCATGTGGATGAAGAACGACTTTGATTTAGGATCAGCCACCCCGGTGCTGTTTATCTATAGGGTGCCGCTCCAAGTGGAACTACTGCTGGTCAAAGAAGTAAAGGAGGAAGACATGTTCAGAAGCAGAGAGAAAAAAGAAAGGCAAAAATGAATGACTTTAAGTAGGAAATTTGTATGTAAGGAATTTGACAGGACAAACTTTGCATTTGCCCTTCAGTTTCTGGGCTAAATCCAGCATCATAGGGATCCTACTCAGGACCAAGTAGTTTGAAAGAAGAATGTATGTTCAGAGAGGTGGATTACATGCTGAGCATCTCACCTTTGACATTTCAAGCAGAAACGTATCATTGCATCTGCTAAAAGTGGTTTAAAAAGCTCATGATGCTCTTGTTCATCAGGACAAACACTGTATGCTTCAAAGTCTGTGTTATTAATGTATTCATGGATTTTTTTTCCATCTTAGGATGCAATAATCCAACAGACTGCCTAATTTCTATATTGCTTGTGTATTTGTTTTTAGGCCCTAATAAATTGTCTTAAAAATGTGAAATGGATTAAACAGATTAGATTATTTTTAGATGTATGCACTATTTAACTTATTCTTGCAGTTAACAGATTCATAAAGTAATTGGCCTTCAAAATAAGGGCAGAAAAAATACTTTGATTGCAGGTTGTAAATAGGATTTTGGACATGTGACTTCTGTTTTATTTATAAACCATTGTCCTTGTCTTGATGTCAAGTGCCATGTTTCTGGGGTTGTCGTCATTTCAATATCTTGATTTTGATTGGATGTTTATTCTGACCTTGTCAGCATGTGGTTCCTGGCCACACCAGCATCAGGTACGCAGCATCAATGAGTGCAGCTTAAACTGTCAAACTCACAAAGCAGATGGAGCTGAAATCCCCCTGAACCCCGCAGACCTCCTCTGACAGCTCAAACCACACTAACAGAAAAGAAACAGTAAATCTGCCAATTATACTCTCCACGATGAGCAGAGAAGGGCTTTGACTCCTCAGTTGAGTTCTCTCAGCTGAATTTGAATCAGGAAAATGAAGTTCATTTATGGGAAAGATAGGACTTTCTGAGTGAGAAGTGGTGAATCTTAATCTCTCTGCAAAAATATTCCATTTTTTGATCAGCTTTTGCAGCAAAGAACCACATTATTTTGGGTCAGGGTTAGACAAACTAAAGGTTTCTGTTTTGTGGACATACTAACTTTTCCCTTGAATCAAGAAGGAATATAAATGATGTTGAAGCATGAAATATAGAATGTTCAAAGATACCAAATCCCACTGTTTTAAACTCAATCCTTCATTTCTGTACTCCAGGATTTACTCTGCATTGCTTCACAAAATTTTTACTCAAAAGTGATTCTCCCTGCATTTCTTGGATCCCCTTCTTTGGGCTTGATGATGCTCAACCCCTTGTTGATGTCAGTGCTCTTAATTTGTTAACCTGTCGTTGTACATCGCACCAGATAGTTTTTATTTGACTCACTGTATAAAAGTAAAAACCTTTAATCCTCTATATGCACACAGACAGGGTAATTGTGCATACACAGAGATTGTTTTTGAAATTTCAGAAGAAAACAAAAGAAGACGTGAAAGTAACTGCTACGAACTTAGTGCCTTATGTTTAGAGAAGTACAGTGACAACACCCTGGATCGCTGCCTAAAACATCTGACAGTTCTGTATCCTTTCATGCAACACAATTTGTTTTATGAATAAAACATAGCTTTGAAGACACATGGTAGGAAATCACTTAAAAAATGTTGCTTCTTTGAGTACAGTGTTCCCTTCCTATAAAGCACTTCACCCTTTGTGGTCCTGCTGTTTCGCAGAATTTTTTAGCGCAACTTTGGATGTTTTTTTTTGTTTATTTGTTTGTTTTTTACAGTGCATAATGTTCTGCATCCTGATTGGCATCTCATTTGTCTCGTGTCTCTTATCTGTAAATCTTAATTTTACTTTGCGAGTTTCACCTGTTGAGGGTTATTTATCGACTGTATTCCATGGATGGATGGATGGTTGGTTGGTTGGTTGGTAACTCTCTGGCATATATGTTTAATATTTTAATATTTTATTAATAGTAAAAGTTTTGTTTAATTGTACACTTGTCTCTCCTTCAAAGGTGAATATGTATTGTTGCCAAGTGACCTTTAAACAAGAACAAGCCCTTCTGCTTTAAAAACCCCAAACTGCATCCACTGCTGCCTGATATAGATCTCTTTTAGAATGTCAAATTATCTGCACTCTCTTGCAGCCATTCCGAGACTCTTTCCAGTAGCACAGGAAGAACACTTACACATTTCACCAGGTGAATGCAGAGATAATGTGTCGATGTAGGGATCCATCACCTCCCTCCGAGGCCATTTGGATAATTACAGTCAAGGTTTGCTCCATGTGTGAGGTTCAAAGACCAAAATGAAAGGTCCAAATCCAAACAAGGTCACTTCAGACAAATGGGTGGAGGAGCCACAGCTGACAAAAATTCAAAACCCATCATAGGTTTTCTTTAAATTTGAAGTTTGCCATGTTTCTGGGTTGCTTCCGCATGAGTTGCAGCTTCATCAACTAAGCTTCTCATGTGAGACCAGATCTTCATCAGACTTCTAAAGACTTCCAACAAGTGAAGCACCTCATAGTGATTGGACACTACTGTCTTATTATGGTCAGCAGCAACAAATCCTAGAAATGTTTTTCCTCAACTGTGGACCACATTTCATTTTACAGTTAATTCTGTTGACGATGGCACAAATCTGGGAATAGTTTCATGGAAGGAATTGGTCAATTATACCAAAAGTGTAGGAGGCTGCCCAACAAAAGGTAGATGTGACTAAAAAGAAATGACCCGTGCTTGGCCCCGCTTTCTTCCATTAGAAACGCTCAAAAATAATAGTATTGAATTGTACTGAATTTGTTTACTTTAAGTACTTTAAAATACCTCAGACCTTTTTTTACGAGAGGAGTTACTTTCCCTGTTATGAGTGAAAATGAATGCTGCATTCACTGACCTGATGAAGAAAGCAGCAGCACCCGATAGAGGCTGGCTTGTCTGGGTGGCAATGCTGTGGGCCTTCGGTTTAACTGGGAGCGCTGTCTTTGAGGTCACGTGACACGCTGCCGGAGATGAACCCTAACACAACACAAACACATAAAAACGGTTCATGGAATAGTCAGAGCTGGTCAAAATCTTTAGTATGAATTGATCTCCAGAAGGATAATTAAGAAAAGACTGTTCTGCTGTTTCAAACTTCTTCCATCATCTAATTACATTTTCACGTAATCAGTTTATAATGACGCAGATGTTCCAATGCTTGCAGGACCATGACAGAACTCGCTTGATTTCTAATCACAGATGGAGAGCATCAGTACCTCAACCACTCCCAGAGGCAACATTTCTGCAAACATTTCTTCCGTTTTTCCAGGAACAGCATTTGTTCCAGGAGGTCATTAACTAATAACAATAGTGTTTAACCAAATAAATGAGTTCCATAATTCCTATTCTGTTCTATCATATCACGCCTGCTGAGGTGCAAGGTGAGGATTTGTTTCTGTTTTGTATTACTCTTGGTGAGCTTGCCAGTGTTGATAAACCATCCACTTTTTTTGGGATTCTCTTAGTTTAGAGATTTCATCATTTTTCTGAACTGGGTTAACCTGATAACTGGAACAGCTTAGTTGCCACGCTCATTCTTCAGCTGTTTGTCTGTGATACATTGTGATCAGTGACACTCGGTAAACTAACAGGATAATACAAGTATCTGGGGGCAGCAAAAACTCCAGTGAGACAAATCACACAAAAGATACAAAAGATTAAAGAGTTTTAATTATTCTCTGAGCTGAATGCAAAACCTGTGTGCTTGTAACCAACAGGTCGCAGTGCTCAAAGAATATAACACCCTACCCCACCATGAGACTCACCGTGAAGGAAAGTTTCACCATTTGTAAGGGAAGTTAAGAAAAGACAAGATTAACCAACTATTAGCTGGACTGAAAAAAAAAAACAGCAGTCTGCAAACAGCAGCCATAGAAATGTTTCTAATTGTTTGGTCAACATGTGGCCCTCCGGGGTTTGCTTCTCTAGGTCATCAACATAAAAGTTTGGCTTATTTATCTTTGACATTAAGGAAGAATCAGTTTTTGTGTACAAAGTCAGGGTGGACAATGGCTTTCTTTACCTCATCAGTGACATTAAAGAGTCTTGATGGAGACAACATGTCAAATCTCAATAAGTGTTTTGGTTAGGCATGTTCAGTTTGCTCCATTTTGGTTTCTCTTGTTCTGAAAATAGATGTTCTTTTAAGAGTAGTTTCAAGTGTTTTTATGTCCATTATGGTGAGTTTTGGTGAGGCAGGTTGTCAATCGGCTCCTTGTTTCCATGTCATGCCGTCTCCCTGTTGGCTGTCGACAGACTAATCAGCTTAACACCACCTGTTCCCGTTTCCGTTTCACTTTCCGCTCTCTGCGGGTTCGTTTTCATCTCAGAGCTAGAAAAGCACACAGCCCATCCAGAGTTACTGCAAAGCAACCCAGGCTGAAACACAGAGATAAGGATGCAACGGCGTCTGAAACAAAAAGGCAAAAAAACTGTCGTCTGCTCTGAAAACCAAATCCCAGCCTGAGGGCCAGAATGTGTCAGCGGCAAGCTTTCAGGTCTTTTCAGCACAAGTGGGGAAGTTTTTTCTGGGTTTTACAGATTCTCAGTCAGCGCCGCTCTTCATTTGCAGGCTTCAAACTGAGTCATCAACCCTCAGCTGCAAGCAGCAGGATCTCTAACAGCTCCTCTGTGTATGCCAGGCGATGATGAGGCAGATAACACGACCTCCTTCAGCAGGTGGAGACTGCATGTGCAGGTGAGTCATGGACTAATCATCCTTTTTCGATTCGTCCAGAACCCATTAGTCTACAGTCATTACACAAAATACATATACAAATACAAATTTGTCCTTAAACATTTAAGCATGAACATTTACCGTATTTTCTGCCCGATAGGGCGCACTAGATCATAAGGCGCACGGTCAATAAATGGTCTATTATCAATCATGTCATTTAAAAGGCACACTGAATTATAAGGTGAGTGAAACGGTACAAAAGAATCAAAGATAAGTCTGTCAGTCAGTTAGACTTCATTAACTGCATTCAAACTAAGTCTAGAACTTGATAGTAACACGCTAAACATTAGTGCCTTATAGAGCGGAAAATACTGTATCTGGTCTTATAACAAAAAAAAAATAACAGCAGCTAATACTAGTGATACTGTGTTACTATGCAATCCACTAATGGTCAGAAGGTAGACCAAGAATTATTACCAAACACTGTCACTCAATTCATTGTCTATCTAAGTTTTGTTGAGTTTGGTTTTAACTTGTTTGTTGTTTTTACTTTAAATGTTTTTTCATGGTACTTTTGAGTCACCAAAACCATCAGAAATTCTTCTGTAACTTTTTTTTCATTCTCAAACACACTTCCTCTTCCTTCCCACTTACCGTAGTGTGCCCATGTCTGCAGCATGTCACTCTCCACACCCCTTCGAGGTAGTTGTGTGGATTTAGAGGGGTGACCGTGGCGAGCCCCTTTGCTCCACTCCCTCCCAGGTAAGTGCTCTGAACTCCACCCCATTCTAACAGAGTTCTGCTTGGCTGTTCGTCTTGTGTCCAGCCTTGCTGCTTGGCTGGGTTTTCATCTGCCTCAAAGGCTGTCTCCAAGGCTGGTGGGGGGCCCACCGAGGTGGCCATGTTGGGGGTGGTTGGGCGAGGTGTCATCCCTCTGCTGGTGCCAAGGGCCTGACACAGAGCAAGACGTCTCAGGTGCTGGATGCTGGTACCGCAGACTTCACAACGGGATGCAGGAGTCGCATTGCGGCCACGTCGAGGACACTGCAGGCGCTGAAGCTTGTCGAAGAGGAAGGAGGCGTAGGCCGGGTCCTAGGGGGCAATTGAGATCAGTCATATTATTTAAAAAAAAAAACCATTTATTTCTTTTCATTGAAATGGGGTTTAGTGTTCCTTTTGTAGGAAAAGTTAAGTGCTGTGTGCTAAAGGCTCTGTTCTTTCATTTTGAAGTTGGTCTTCTATTCCTTCACTGACTCTTTTTTTGCGCAAATAGATTTTCCAAATACGTTTGTTTTTGTTAACTTTGCTAGTTTGGGTGTCTCAATTTATAAATCAGAGCAGCCACTTTAAAAAGGTAACAAATAAATTTAACGCATAAGACTGATATGAACAGCATGCGTCACCAGTGAGTCAGATGATTTTGGTGGAGGGAAACTGGTCGTTTTACAAATTAAAAACAGCAGATGCTCACTTTGCACTTTTCTCAACCAACATAAAGTTTATGTTTCTGCACAAAGACTCCTCCACAGTCTGGCCTGCAGCAGACCGAGCAACCAGCTGCCCAGCCTGCACAAACACTCACACACACAGCAGCAGCAGCAGCAGCAGCAGCAGCTGGGCATAAACCCGTCACCATCTATAGAGGCGCCTCAGATTTACAGCTGGGAGCGTGTCGGAGAGTGACATGCCACCACATCCACTCGCCTCTCATGAATGGAGGTCACAACAAGAGTCAGAGCTGGAATAACTTCAAACTGATGCTTTATAGCCAACAGACGGCGACCCAGAACAACATGAAGGAGTGGCTCAGCATCCAGTTTTTACATCTGCCCTGTTGCTCTCACTTGTCCGCCACCTGTCAGCTCCAAACGTCCGTCTGGAAGCTCACACTCAAACGCAAGCTGGAAAACAGTTGATGCCGTAAGGTCTTTGCGCCCTGAAAACGTTTCGGAGTAACCAGCACTGTGTATTCTAATGAAAGAAGAAAATGTCAAAGTTTTTAGTGGAAATTCTGCTGCTGGGATGTTTCAGCGTTTTGATCTGTTTTGATCCTTTGCCTGAAGAAAAGAGAAGCTCGGATGATGACAGAGGATATTGGGTTCCTAGATGGTTAATGTCAAAAACAGACTAAATTCTGGAGTGATCGCTCCTGGAGGATGCTCTCTCACTTCCTTGTCCTATTGTGTAGCTTCAATATGAAACTTTTGCTCCTTCTTGAGCCAGACAATACATTTCTGTCTCAACCTTTAAAACTCTCAAAACAACCAAAACATTTCTTTATCTTTTTGTGTCAAATCATCTTTTTGCTAAAGTTTCGTTGTTGTCTTTCATTGTTTTTAATGTTTAGCAGTTTTCTGTGATTTTGTCTGCTGAGAACAAGATGGCTATTTTTCAGTAATCCTGATCAGCTGATAAGCTAATTAAATAACAGCGTTTACTTACTTTAAAAACTGGAGCTCAGACATCCATCAAAAGAGAAACCAGGAGTGATTCGTGCTATTCCTGCATCAGCATTTCAGACAAGAACCGACTTATAAGCAGCTGCTTCATCAGAACCACTGACCTTTGACCTTTGCTTTTTTTCGATACATTTTAACAGCACCACAAAATCTAATTAAATGACAAACCTCAAAAAAGATTAAATTTATACTTTGGCATTTTTCTTGCAAATTTTCTATTTAAGTTGGAAAAACATTTACTTTTGCAGCCGAACACGTCTAGACTCAGAAAAAAAAGGAAAAGCCGATTGATTTTTCAAGTCGAAAAGGACCACAAACATGGTATTTGAAATAATTATGATACATTTCTGAAGCTACTTTGTAATACTAATTCTACAGCAACAAATGAGGAACATAGAAGTTATTTAGAATAAAATGAAATTACCTGTTTGTCTGATTCCTATTAAATCAATTTTAGTTCAGTTTCATCCTGAAGCTGCTTTAATTCTGAACCATCTGAGTCCAGCCCTGCTGCTCCCTTTAAGCTTAACTTCTTTCTTCTTCTGTGACAGAGAGGAGACCGCCAGCTGGAGCCCTGCAGCAGCTGACATCACTTCCTGTCCAGCCTCCGCCACCCCCCTCCTTATGTAACAGATGCAGCTAATTTCATTTCATGTCAAATGTTTTTGAATTTTTTAATCCAACAGAGAACCAATACAATACATAAGCATGTTAGCCACTATTGATGTTAATGCGAGGCTGTTTCCTTTTACAAAAATACTTTTGCAAAAACCTCTTTAAACAGATGTGGTTAAATATATGATCAATAACAACTGAATGGAGTTGACATGTTTTAATCCTTGAACATCAGAGCTTTAGCTTCAGTGTTGAGATTCTTTTGACTACCGCTGCTCTTCAACTGTTGACGCAATTAATGTGATTCTAGCTGATTCAGCAGTGGAGTGAAGTGCTTGTAAATCAGCCAATTCTGACGTGGAGAAAAGCGCTTTTCTGCCGACATGCAACGCCTTTCGTTGCATATCAGTGCAAGCCACCGATTCCCGTTGATTGCCTCAACAGTTGAAGAGTTATGGTAGGTTCTGTGTGTTATTTAGGTATCAGAGGCAACATGTTCTGTGTTAAAGGGTTACAATTGTTTTTTTATTTATTTGATCTGCAATCTAAATTGTGCTAAAAAAAGTAAGGTGGTCTTTAGGCGAAGCTTGCACCAACAACTGCAAAGGCAATTGCAAAGGCTGTCAGGCTTGTTTCTTACTTTTTTGCCCATTTTCAGACAAATATGGGAGTATATCTGGTATTTAATCAAAGTATTTTTGGCTATCTTAGTCTAAAGCATGCACCCTTTCCCTTTGTCGATCTCATTAATCACACCCATTTTTTCCAGATTTCTGATCAATGACATAACTGCTTTTTACACGACAAATAAAGTAAGTATACATCTTCTTTTTGTTATCGTCTTGGGAGGGAAAACACATTCCTCTGTTCTCCGTTTTCACGTTTTTGCTGCCAGCCTATTTTTTTGTGAGGGTTGGGTTTTTAAACCCATTGGCTACTGGGACATGATCGCCATCGGGTGAAAGAGGTCATAGTGATGTCACTTTCTTAAAGAGGAAGGGAAACAAAAAGTAAAAATACAAAACAACAACTGTTACAAACAAACTTTTTTTCCCATTTCGTAACAGTTTTTTTCAAATATTTAATGTTTATTTTAAGTTTACAATATATTTTTTTCAATTTTAGAATTTTATTTTTCAAATTATCAATAATTCTTTCAAGTCTACAAAGCATTCTTTATTATTTTTTTTATTATTTAAGATGGTTTTTCATTCACTTTAAGCCAATCCTCATTTGACCCCATACAAGTTTCCTAAAAACGCTCTTCCTGTTCAAATAATTAAAAAAAGGCAGGTTAAAGGACCGCTCAGCGTTCAGGTGAATTCTGCTCTCAGGTAATGGTTGTGTCTCCATCTTGACTTGCATCTGTGTGAATGCTAATGTCGCCTGTCAGGAAGATGCCCTCTGACTGACAGGAGGAGAAATGACGGTGAGCACAACCATTACCGAAGAGCTGCCGCCTCTTCCACACTGGATTGCCTCTTTAAAAGCCTTGTCGACTCTGCAGGGTGGAGACAAAAAAAAAAAAACGTGCCTCTGAAGTCGAAGCAAATTAAATGGTATAGGATCAAAACTTTGATTTCCACTGACATTTGTCAACTTCAGCTTGAAATAAATCAGAAAACATAGAGAAAAACATTTACCATAAATTATATTCAATATAAGTGTCTGAAATAACAGCAGAACCAGGCTGTCTCATTTTGCCCCCCACATTAATCAACACATTAATTCTGCCGCCTTGAGAAATGAGAATTTGGATGTTAATGGCTCTTTCAGAGTGTGTTTAAAGGAGCTGAACCCACCTCCCTCAGCTCTAATTATCACATTACTCATGAGTGCTGCAGAAAAAGGTTTTTTTCCGTTTTTTTTTTTTTTTAAGCCTGCAGGCGGCAGAATTGAAGAGGTGTCATCAATCTCCTGTTTGAAAGGGAAGTCAGTTTGTTTTTAAAGGCAGAGATGCACTGTGGAGGAGAAGAGGAAGCTCAAAAAGCATTTATTTTCTTTGAAAATGGTGCAAAAAAATGCATTTAGACTGAAGTCCTAATGATTTAACAATTTCAGGTTTGACAGGTAAAAGAGCTCTCAAGCTTTCCATGAGTGATCATCATGACAACATTCAACATTTGGTCACATAGTAGAATATTCAGATATAAACCTGAAAAATTAGAAGGAGCAGCCAATAAATGAGGCATTCTCCTCTGATTGAAAAACACTGAAGCTTCGTTTTACAAAATCGATATGAAAAATGCAATGAATGACAAACAGTGAGTAAAGACGTTTGGTTTAAATGCAGCACATGTGGAGGACGAGAAACTTGACCTTTCACCAGAAACCACACGAAAAACTGGACCGTTATTGTCCAAAAATCAGCACAGAGATAATGAAATCCAATTGGTCAAAGTTCGACATGGTTTCTCTTTGTTCAATGGCCATGTGTTTTGTACTGGAAAATTGTCGTAAAAACTTGCGTAGCTATGCTAGAAAGAGAATTTTGAACGTGGAAGCCCTAAACGTGTATTGTCTACGTAGACTTTTCGTTGGAAGTGGCCGCTTGAACACACGTTGGGAGTGCAGGGCAGTATTTGAAAGTAGCTTTACAGTGTCTCAAAGAGTGTGTGTTATTTAGGTGTTGCCAACGACAACTCCGGTGTTAAAGGGAAAAAGATTATGGAAAAGTTGTGCATGTAAAAACATTACAACCAGATTTTCTCCAGGAACTGGGCTCATTAGCATGAGTAAATGCAGAAATGAAACTGACAATCACACAGCAAAGGATCCTTCAGTCAACCCTAACCCATACAATGTGTCTCCATCATGTCTGAAATGTGTCCATTTGCTTTTAACCCTGCAATTTTAGGAGCAAATGACTGGCATCCTAAAAGTGAAACCAAAAAACAGAAATCCAGTATATTTATTTTCATGTTTTCTGTGTAGAAAGTAAGAAAAATATGCAGTATTTAAATCACTTACATCTTTACAAAATCTTAAACTGAATGTTTAAGATTAAAAAATTGCTAGAAAAAAGGAAAACTAGTCGGATATTACTAAGAGAATTTCTAGATCGATGCAGTTTTTTAGACTTTCTGTAAATCTCTGATCTCTTATAGACATTTCAGCCTTTCTCCTCTTAACTCAGACATTGATGCTTGTTAGCCTGATCTGCTCAGAGTTCCTGAACGCCTCAGACTTTCCTGAGCTGCTTTGTCGCCACACTGACAGAGATGCATGCTGGCAGAGCAGGGCGAGAAGCCAATCCTGCCTCATTCCTGCAATACACTGGACAGAAAACCTGCTGAAAAAAATTAAAATACAACTGAGAGCAAAATATTATTTGAAAAATGTGATTTTGTTCATTGTTGATTAAATTCTAATGAAAGATGACAAATGATCTGTGACAGATATACAGTAGTTTTGAAAATAAAAGCACAAAAGTTAATAAAAAAATACTAGAGGATCACCAAACTGTCATGTCAGACAAAAGATCATCCTCTCTCCTGAAGAGGCTGAACTCCTGGTTGAGTTTGGTGGAAATGACTTTATATGGAAATTTTAAAGAAAAAAATCTGAGCTTTTAGAAGAATTTTATTCTAGTTTGAAGCTGAATGAAAAAAAAACAGATCAATGAAGCTTCGTTAAATTGAAATATTTCGTTATATCAGCAAAATGTAAGAAAGCTGTTTAATCTCGAGAACGAGCGTAGAGTTTTTCCAGTCAGAGCACACACAGGAAACGCGATGACCTTGCTGTACTGGAGCTGCCGCCGTAAATTAGAATTAATCAGACACTGACATACGAGTCAGTTCATGGAGTAGCGGAATGAAAAGTGACAGCAGGATGAAAGGACTCCCTCAAGGCTGAGTTTAATCCACAGGTGGGGTCACAGACAAGAAAGAAATTCCACTCGAGCTCTGGTTCCTGTTTTTGATCTAGGAATCTGAATAGCTCATAAATGATTGGTTTGAAATTAAATGTGGAGCTGAAAAAAATAAACATGAAAGGGGCTGATTCTGACTAGATACATTTGTAGTAAAGGTTACACAAAACGACAAAAACAGCATTTTTGGGACAAAACGTGAGCTTTTTTCATCGAAATGGAAAGGAAAGATCTTGCTTTTCAAATGCAGCCTTTTAAAGTGAAAAGACACTGCTCATGCTTCATCACCACATGTTCTATGGCATCAATTGGAGCAATAACTGGCCTGACTGCCTCAGAATCAGCACTTTCTGTCAGCTGACGAGGTCCAGCTCATAAACTCCTGCTGACTTTGCTAACCACCTCTGAACCTCTGGACTTTGCTTCTGGCTCACATGGGTAGACCCTTCATCTGACCATTAACACCAACTCTTTGTAAAGGCCAACCAGCCCACCAATCAGCTCAAAGCATTTCTGCCTGCAGTTCCAACAATGTCCCCTAAATGGCACTGTTTAAACACCCTACTGGTGTGAACAAAATACAAAAATATGATAAGGAATATTTAATGTTTTAGGTGATTTAGAGAAAAAAATACAAATATCATCACTATTATGCCAATTGTCAGTATTTGTCTAACTGAAATTAACCAACACTTTTATCTGATTTAGTTGGCTTATTTTCAATTGATGCACTTTTATCACAATTTAGTCAAAAATGTTTATAAACAAAAGTATTTTGAGTGTTTGAAGTTAAGGAGTAAGATGATCAGATTCTCCTCCATGTCGGTTTTGGACTCCACCTGCTGATCGTGTCATTAACACGTCACATGTCCAAAACTGAGTCCGTGATTGGTTGATGTGTCTTCTTTGCCAAAGTTCAGATTTTTGAACTCTGCGACGCCCAAAACGTGCCCTGGTCGCATCGGTACATTGACTTTACATTGGAAATGGACTCGTGCCTGTGAACGCAGCATAAGCGTTTGCAACTTGGATTAGCCTTACACAAACGTCACGATACGCTTTCACCTACCACGCGTCCAGCAATCATACATTCTATTTTCAATGAGCCTCAAAGCAAGACACACCTGCGCTTCCCTAAAGACGCGACCACTCCACAATCCATGGCGTATGTGACCATAGCCTAAATCAGTGCTGTGAATGAACCTTTTGTTCAGCATTGTAAGAACTGACTAAAATATTAGTATATTATTAGAAAAAAAGAGTCCAAAGTTAGAAACAGGAAACAACGGTCAGATTTTTGTGTGGATTTCTTCCACACACTGTTGTGTGAGTAGTAAAGCCGTGATGAGTGGGAGAGCATGAAGACGATAATGAAAGCGAAGCAGCAAAGTGGCATCAGCACAGATTTCAGTGAGAGGGGCCGAGCCGCACAGAGCAGGGCTCACTCGGCCCAGCAGAGATGTGAGCCGCTGTGCTGTTCACGCTTGGATGCAGCGACCTGACAGAGGAGCTCAGCGTCAAACACGCCGAACCGCGTCCCCGACTCCTCCAGGACATGGATAGTCAGGATTCACTTAGACGGAATGAAACAGACCCATCTCACGCTGTCTTACCTTCCTCAAAGGAGTCTGAGTATCACTTTCAGCAGCAAATGGACTCATTGTCCGATTAAGCAAAACAAAGGTTGCCTAAAAAATCAATCTGTGTAACTGCAGAATGGCTGTTCGTAAACAAACAAAGCTGGATCCCCAAGGATACGGACTGCATTCCTGAAAAAAACGGGGGCTGTTCTAAAAAGATCAATTATTGTGGCTTAAAATCATCATCAGTTCATCAGCACTCCATTTTCCTCTCATATTATGGGGCAGCAAAGATGTATTTTCATCTTTGGAGACCAGGTTGTCCATGTGAGATTGTCTTATCGAGAGAAACTTGGTAGTTTTGGAGGATGTTTGTAGATTATTCTTTGCCAAAAATGCAACATTTTAAAAGATTTCCACAAATGTATTAGTCAATCATATCTACAAAGGGAACTTGGTGCCCTTGACCATTAACACATTGACCCATTAATCGTCTTAGATTTCTGCTTGGATTGTTACAGTGGAACAGGATGTGTTTTGGTGTTGGCAAAGCTCCTGAATTTTTCTTGCCCTTGTGCATTTACTCAATAAGCTGAACCAGGGTTCACTTTCAAGATGGACCATTGTCCAGGAAACTTTCAAACGCCAAAAGAAAAGCAACTGTCTAAGAAAGCAGACCAAACAATCCAGTGAAAGAGCCTCCTATGCCAGAGCTGGCCAACCCTGGTCCTCAAGAGCAGAGCGTGTTGTCTGTCTGGCTCTTACTGGACTGCTTGGTGCTAACTACCTAAATCAGGTATGCTCAATCAGGACGTGAAATCACTTGAGTCAGCTAATCAGCAGCAAACCGGTCAGGAAGATCTGGAAAACAGGTAGGCCTGTAGGTCGACTCGCAGGAACAAATCTGGTCCAAATCGGGTCAATAGCATGGTGCAAGGTTGGCTTGATGGCTGTCCCTTTATTCAAAATACTCCTTTACCGTTTGCGCTGGGGTTGACCACCACAAATCTCAATACGGTTAAACGTTTCCTATTTTTTCAGCTTTGAGTTATGTCATGGCTCACCTGTATAAACAAACAATCATTAAATATTGTGATTGAGTTACTGTATAACTTATTCTAATTCTTAATAAGTTGTTTGGAATTGGAAGAATTCAAAATGAGAGGCATTTTGGAGCCCATATGTGAGCTGTCGCGCAGCTCCAAGACTGTCTTGTTGATCCAAACCACATAGATCCTGTAGAACCAACAACTGACATCCTGACATTCTCCATCTCTTCACATCACAAAATGTTACTCTCATTTCAAGGGAACACTGCTAATGTTGGGGACAACTGCATTCTTGAGATGAAATCATTTTATGCAGTAAGTCAACCTTTAACTGTTTATCCTAAGATATTATAGCATGTGTTATTTAGGTGTCGCCAGCGAGATCTCCAGTGTAAAAGGGTTAAAATGGATGCAGAAAAAAAAGACTTCATGAGTGAAGTGAGTCGTATTCTAAAGCACGATGTTGAATCTAAAAGACCTTTTTAAAGGTGTTTAACCAGTGAGAGTCCTTTGTCGCATTTTCACAATGCACCTTTGTTCCTGACCTGAAGTGCAGCAGGATCACTTAAAGCGGCAGCTTGTCTATTCAGCTGGGTTGCCATGACTTGGCAGCGCTGGCATAATCTCTGCAGCGTTTCCTCCTCGTCCTCCAGCTTGCCATAGCTGCTGAGTTCACCGGCGGATAGCGAGCCTTCTGGATTTGGCCGATGCTCCCAGGTCCTCCACGCCTCCCGCTCTTCCTCCTCTTCTGCAGAGCGAAGTCGCTTCCTGCAGCCTGTTGACTCTAGAGGAAGACGAGTCGCCCCTTCCACCACCTGCAACCACAAGCAGGCACAAGATTTTAAATACCCCCAAAATAGGATTTGCATTAAACCTGCATTTCTATTTCATGTATAGAGGGTATTCTGACTCCTGATTGAAAGTGGCCCCAACAGCTTCCTTTCATTGTGAAAAACAACCTTCCTCACTGTTGTTTTTAAGCCTCGGACAAAAAAAGCGCGACATTCAGCACGCTTGAAGGCTGCCTGAATGCCCCCGTCCACATACCTGAAAACGCCAACGATTTTCATTATAAATCGGGTGGCGGAATGACATCTTGAAGATTCTGCCAATGCCATGCTGTGACAGTTATATTTGTGAATCTAGTCTAAACAGGATGGAGCCATCTCGGAAAACCTGGTGCCATAAGCTTTTTGGGGATAGGTTGCAGTTTGGAGGCTGAACTGTCACCTTGAACTTGTGGTTTTATTCCAGACTACTTTTGTCACATGTCACTCCCTCGTTTTATTTAGTGCATGTTTCTGCTTGAGAATGCATAGTACCAATAGTAAAGAGCTACACAAGTGTGAACCATTTACAAAAATGAGCACATTGTAGTGTCTTTTTTAGAGTATAGGCAGTTTGTAAAGGTCAGACGATTGGTTTGTATCAAATAGATTGTCAATGCTTAAAAAGGGCTTTAGAAAAAAAGTCCCAGCTATAAAGTTATTCCTCTGTATGATCTATCAGATTTAGGGTTTTGAGGAAGATTGATATATTTTTTTAGCCAATTAATAAGTTACAAAATGTCAGAGTTTTGAGAAAATTGTAACTTTTTGTTCCATTGTAATCTTTAGGCGTATTGATATGTGTTGCTGCTCCCCTTTTCACTCACACAAATACTGTTAACATTCATATTTATCGTAAAAAATATAGATGTAATAAGAATTACATAGATTTAGTCATATGTTGTGAATATATAAAAAATATAAATACATGTAAATAAAATAAAAAATATGTGCTACATAATTAGGAAGAGGGAGTTTGCATCAGTGATGAAGTAAGTGATTTGAATTAGAAGGAAGGCGATGATTGAATGTATTAAAGTCGGCCTTTCTAAACCTATAATAATGAGGTCTGTCAATTGTGGACAGACCTGAGATGAAGATAATAAAAAGGGATTTACTCACAGTGTACCTCCTGAAGTCAGGCTTCCGCTCCATATTCCAGTGTGAGAACTTTTTAGTTAATGAACTCCACCGCCTAAAGGACTGTGGAGAGTCTACAAACTCTCTGACTCATCACTGGCAGGAACACAGCAGGAATGAAGGCAAACTGTCTGGGTTGAGGGAACAAGAGATTGCAGATGAAGCGTGAACTCTCCGACTGTAGGATCAGGGAAGTGAAGAGACAAGTTCCACTGCTCTGAGATATATACGACTGCATGGAAAGACAATGACTGAACCAGACTAATTAGTTGGTATTAGTGAGGTGAGTGAAGTTGGAGAAACACTGAACATGTCTGCCGAGTGCAGACAATAGAAAAAAACACTGAAATCAGCAGGAGCAGCAGTTGAGCATGAAAACCCACTGAAGCTATTGTCCTATGGCCAGTTTTTCTGAGGCTCAGCTCTGCTGGGTCAATTAATCCAACACCCAACATAAAGAATTCTTTCCACCGCTGGTAAGCCTCCAAGAGCCGTCACAAAGCCTACTCAAACTGTACGTATAAGAACTGGTACTGAAAATTCCCAACCACATTCTTTAATTGAAACACACTCACCAGCCACTTTATTAGGCTGATCAACTGCTCACTAACACACATTTCTAATCAAGAACAGGAAAAGGATGCTACAAGCTGCACATACTGCTTTCTTGAACATGACAATGAGTTCACTGGACTCAGATGACCTCCAGTCACCAGATCTCAACCCAACAGATAACCTTTGGGATGTGATCGAACAGGAGATTGTTATCATACTCTCTGAGGAATACCTTATGGAATCTATGCCACCAAGAATTAACCATCCTCCAGCTACTTAAACCTACTATTTTTCCCTCCTTCTCTGTTCTCGTTTTGTCTGGTCCAAAAAGAAATGCATACAAATATAAAGTTTTGTCACAAATGAAAAAATGGGGTTTATACAAATATACACCTTGTGTGTCTCCTCATGCAAAGATGTTTTTTTTTTCCAGACACTCCAGTATGCTCCTACAGTCTAAAAACACGCATCATAGGTTTATAGTCCCAAGATGTGAATATGTGAGCTTGTGAGTGTGTGGCCCTGCAATAGACTGGCTTCTTGTCCATGGTGTACCCTGCCTTCGCCTAACAGTAGCCAGAATAGGCTCCAGCAACCCAGTGACACCGAAAGGGATGCAGCAGGTTTAAGGAAGATAGATACATACATGGATTATTGAACAAAGTCATTTTGCCCTCTGCTGGTCCAAATCAAAACTACAGACCTTTGTTTGAGCTTCACTCTCAACAGCTTCCTGCAGGAAGATCTATTGCATCAACACACACAAACACACATTGCATTGACACAAACAAAGCTATACTCACATGGATCCACAAAGTTTCAATTTTATAAGCTTGAAGACAGATGAAAAAGGTTCAGAAAAATAAGAGTTTAATACTTTGGTTTTATGTGGTTTTGAAATGATTGTCCTTTACTGTCTCTTGTCTACTTGTCTTGTCTACTGTCACTTGCATTTACACCTTTCTTGTTTATATTTATTTGATTGTATACTCTGTAAATTGGGTTATAAACTAGCAGCAGTAAAACTAAAAGCAAACCCTACCTTTCCCAGAATGCATCCTGTGCCCCCCTCCTTCCCCCAACTCAAAAAGAAAATACAGCAGAAGGATAAAGTCAGCAATTCAACAACTTTTTCAGCAGAGCAGTCCTCTTATTCCTCCTCTCCTTCCTTCGTGGTTGCCCCCCTGATGGCCTGAATTCTGATTGGCTGAGAGCAGAGGAGTCTTTCCTACTCTTGCAGTTGGACTATTGACCTTTCTATTGAGTATCAGGCTGGATTTACAGCCGGGTTGGTTCAGTTTGAAGCAGGAATGTCTGAGAAAGACACAAACCGCCTTGATAAGTGTGACACAACCCACTTTTGCACAATATAGGGAAGCATATTT
>BSAI01000101.1:18154343-18175797 GCA_036245035.1 Adrianichthys oophorus | reverse complement strand
CATTTTTAAAACGAACACGAATATATATATTCTTGATGACTTGCTCCTTCAAAACAAATGAGCTTTTCTGCTTTCTTGTTGTTCAACATAGGTGTATAATTGTGAAAATTAAATCTATCTAATCTGCATAATTTGTAGCTTCATACATATCATTTTTACTGGTCTTTTTACTATTATCAATGATGCAACCCATAAGGAAAAATTGAGCTCTCTGCTTTCAAACATTTCTTGTTTTTTTTTTGTTTTGTTTTGTTTTTTTGCAAGCTTGCGGTTTTGTATAAATAAATATTTTTTACCAACAAAAATAAAAACACAGCCACAGTTAATATTCTGACCTTAAATAAAAATATTTTTGATTACATTAGTTGCATGTGTTTCCTGATGTTGCAAAGAACCATAAAACTGATTTAAATATGTAACGTTTGACCTGCAATTATCTTTCAGATAATAAAAATCTGTTGAGTAATTATTGAACTAAGTGTTATTCATCTGCTTTTCCTTTCTGCCACTGCAGAGCTTCCATACATAAACAGAAACACCCACAGTTCTGCCAGAGAAACATCTGGAGCAGTTGAATTGTGGGTCGTGTTGGCCATCAGGTAAGCTGCTGCTGTGAGTTTTTCTCTGTTTTTCAGCATGTCCTCTTCTGCTTCTGCGTACAGAGAACTTAGCAAACACTCACCATTCACTTCTCATTTGTTAACGTGGCAAAGCTGCAGCTGCAACAGTTGGAACCAATGTAGGAATTCCTCTGCTCTCTACTTTCCAGTTATGTAGACAACACGTCTATGGAGCAGCTTCTTTTTCCTTCTGCCTAATCTGAGAGCACTGAGTAAGAATTCCCTACAGGAAGTTCAGGGCAAAATAGCTTTGAGGTGGAGTTTAGGGACTGCTTTAAAGTGTGGGAATTTGTAAACTCCAAATATAGTAAAACAATGTATTCTTTAGCTCGGTTTGACGTCCTGGAAGAGTTAAAAACATCATGACTTTGGTCAGCCTGTCACTTATTCTGTAGGAAAAGCTTCAAATTTTCTGCTGAAATTTGTTTTATTTTTAATCTTCATGAGTTGATTTTGTACAGAGCCCTTTAAAGGGACATCGAAGTTTAAAAAAATTAATATTTAGTCTGCACGAGATACTAGTTTTGTTTTGCTTTTTTGTTTTTTTATGCTGATGTTGCTTTAGGAGCTCTGTAAATCTGTGCTACAGTTAAAAAAAATCATTGACAGTCTCTTGCTTTATTATTGGATAAAGCAGTTACTGATGAGTTACTTTTATACTAGAAAAAATTCTGTTCTTCATTCTTTTTTTTCCTGTTTGTCCTGTAAATTTTCCTTTTTTGTTTTCTTTCTTTCCCTCAGTTTATTTATTGTTGTTTCCTAATCACTTTTTTTATTGCATTTTCAATTTTGACAAAAAGAAACAGCGAAAACGCAACAGTGACTGCCAGACAAAACGACAAAGCATGCACCTGGCTATGTATGACAATACAAATATATGTCAATTGGAATAGTGTATCACAAATGTAATGTCCCAATTATTTAGGTGTTGAGGTGACATGGCACTGAGCCATAGAAGAGAGAAGGGTCTCCACATTGTCTCATGTCTTTGCAGTTTGTTTATTCTATCCAAACAACGATGTTCCAGCTGTAGGACAGATACCATCTCCTGTACCCAGTGTTCAAAATTCGGGGGAGTGGTGGATTTACAGGCCAGTAAAATAAAGTTTTTAGTGACCACCATTCCAAGGTATAAGCCTGTAAGAAAGTCGAGTGTGCATTGCAGAGTCTCTGTAAAGGATCCAAACATTACAAGGCTTTAATCTGGTTTACTTTCTTTGTCATAACATTTTGAAAACCATTTAAAGATGGCAGATTAGAAATAAAATAACTGGGGACAAAGCCAAAAGATGAGCTAGTGTTCCTTCTGCAGCAGAACATTTATGACATTGAGAGGAAAATGATGGAAACACGTTTTGAGTTTTTTGTTGTTTTTGTTGTTTTGTTGTTTTCAGTTTTGTTTTGGAGTAGTGTAATGTGTGCATCACCGTAAGTTGAATGAGTCAATGATGAGTATTAGTGGAGTAAGAATGAACCTGCGCCATGGCCTTTTCTCCACAGTTCTGCTGATATGTTTGAATGTAAGTCCTTGTCCGCAGGCTTCACGCAAATGATCAGAAGAGACAGGGATAGTGAAGCAGTCCACACATTTAGAGATCAGATGTTTAGAATCTGGAGCATGTAGCAGAGTGTCAAAAAAAAAACTTTTTAATCTTTATTCTATCACTCTTCCCTTTATACATTCTGTTCTTTCTTCTTTAATTCTCTTCCATCTTTCCTTCATTCTTCCTGCCTTCTAAATGTTCCCTTCCTCCAGCTGGTTTCTTCCCTTCTACCTTCCTTCAGTCCTCTCTTTCTGCATTTTTCTCATCCTTTCTTTTTTATCCATCCTTCCTTGTTTCCCTTTCCTCCCATTCTTTCTTTACTCATTGCTCTATCCTCCTTTCCTTTCTTCTTTTTGGCATTCTATTCTTTCTACTATCTCTCCATTTATTTTTGCTCTTCTTCCTCTCTTTCACTGCTATCTGTTCTATTCCTTCTTTTCTCCTTCCTTCCTTTTTTTAATATCCCAAGACTTTTCTTCAATTTTTCACCTTTGTTCCCTCTCTCCTTTTTTTATAAACTTTTTTCCACCTTCTTTTGCTTCTCTTTTTATCCTATTTGTCATTGGTCCTACATTTAGTGTTTAGTGCCCTTCTTCCCATTCATTCATTACTCCGTCATTTTAACATTTTAAGGTAATCCCATTTTTAAATCAAATCTTTTATTTTAAAACAAACAAACAGACTTAAATGAATCACAAAATTAGCCACTAGTGTTACAAACAACATATAAAGTGACCCCAGATCTGCCCAAGCGTGACTTTGTTTACGCTTCAGAAAGAAATCCTTTTTATTGATGTAAGCAAAACTAATTTATGTTCACTTTCTGCTGCGGATGTGATGCATTCAGAAAAACAGTCTTAATGGGGTTTTTTGTTTGTTTCTGTTTTTATTTAGCTGATATTTTTTAAACAAGTTGAGATTCTTCAAATATAAGTGGTTTCAATGATCAAAAATGTGAAAATTTGGGGGAAAACATTTTTTTGGCCTTAGAGACACTATTGACTAAACATGAGGAGGTTTGTAAAGTTTGTGAAAATCTATTAATAGTTACCTGTTAAAAGTCATTTGTATTCATATAAATATGTCTTTTTTAATTAGTCAAATCAAACAACTGTGACTCATAACTGTAGGCTGAGAGCTCCTCCGGATTGTTTAGAAATCATTTTTCTCTCCGTCAGTCATGTTGTCCTTGGCTGCTCGTACGCTCCACTTTGGGGCTTCCTGTTGCCAGGGTGGTAGGCGCTTCATAGCGACAGTCATCTCTGGCAACAAGACGTCTAGGTAGGTGTTCATCCAAGTTTGTCCAAACTGGTCCACTCCGATTCTCTGACCATAGGTCTGTGTGCGCAGGCTGGTGAGGGAGAGACTGAAGAAGCAGGTGGAGAAGATGAAGAGTGAGTTCTCGGGGTTCAGACCCAGCTTGGTGGTTTTGCAGGTAATTCAGACTCACTGAGAAGGTTCAGGATTGAGCCTTAGGTTTGCTGTTGCACACAGAGTTGCTGTTTGCATTCAGAAATTTTACACAGAAGGCTTTGGCGACATCTGCTGGTCAAACCAAACAGCAGACATCAGTGGTTGACAAAGGTACTGGTCTTTAGGAAACGCTGTTCTGCTTTTCTTCAATCCGACCTCGCTCAAACACACCTGCCTTTGATGACTACCATTATGAGGCATGTGCAGAGCTCGATAGCGGGCTGCATCATGTATACTTCAGCAGGGCAACATGGAAACACGCAGGGCAGCGTTCCTGATAGAACAAATTTGGGAAACTGGATTCATGGAACCAAGACGTACATGCTGCTGCTGAGAGGTCTCTCAGATGTGATGAAAGCTGTACATGTTACCCTACTGGAACCTGCTGGCTTGAGCCTGCTGTGTTTTGCAGCAGCTTCCTTGCACTCGCAAAAAACAAATATTCAGTCTTCCAGACTCAGACTGGTCTGAACCGGAAAACAGATCCAGCTCAGGTTGAAGCAAAGGTGACTCTGGTTCCACCAGAGCAGGCCGATTTGTCTCCTTCACACACAATGCTGTTTATCATTAACCTGGAGAAGTTATCAGTCCTTGTTGTCATCAGGACCGTCAGGTGCAGCCTGAACCAACAAGCTCACATGTATGTGTTGGAACTAATCTGGGGGGTGTCTTTTAGGTGGGAGACAGAGACGATTCCAACCTGTACATTAGCACCAAACTAAAAGCTGCAGCTGAGGTGAGACACGCACGTCATGCAGGATTTGTTGGCAAATATGCACACAACAGCAGACATCAAAAGGGATTTAATAAGATCAAATATTAAAGCCTCTTCTTTAACATTATCACAGTTTGTGTTGAAGTGAAACAAATGCAAGAACAGAGAACTGCCACCGATTGAGGTTCTAGTTATCAGTGTTGAAGAAATAGCTAACTGTGGTCAATCAATAGAAAATGTTTAAATTTGTCAATCGGTGTCATTTCATAACAAATTCAGGAATGAAGAAGTTAACTTAGATCAGGGGTCTGTACCTGAAGCTCTACAGCTAAACATGGCTTTTGCTCATACACCACGGCACTCTGCCAAAATAAAAGGATACTTAATTTGTTTTAATAAGAGCTACTTAATGATTAAATGTTATTTTGTTCAAAGTATAAATGTATTTATTTCTCAGTGTCAAATTTTACACTGAGGCTGACATTACATTATTACATTATTATTACATTTATTTTATTTCTCCACAAAGCACACATTTCAAATAAGGAGCAGAATATGTGGCATTATGGTATCCCTTTTGTGGCAAACGAGACATCAGAAAACTAAAATCCCAAACATGACATCCGTGGGTCACACAAGAGCCTGCACCAAGTCCTCCAGCAGCTCGCATGGACGCCTTTCCCACCTGTGCCAAGGAGACCCGAGCAGACAGCTCTTAATTCGTCCACCTCACACAAATCCGGTGCACAGACGGGGGAAAGTAAGCTGAGCCACAGAGGGAGCCCAACTCACTGTAGCGGTGATGCCCAAACAGTGATGAACATTAGACTCAGTGGCACCAGAAACAAAACAGTGACACCTGCTCCCGCAGCCTGGGAGTATGACAGCCAGGAGTCGTACGAGCAGCAAGGGCAAACAACTGCGGCAACTCTTTGCCATTGCTGAGGAGCATCTGATGCTATTCTCAGTAATAACCCCTGTGCTGAGTTGCAGGTGCAGATGGGCACAGCCACTGCGCTGGGCAGAACATAAAGAACAGTAAGCTGTTTGTTGTTAGAATTAAATTAAAGCTCAAATTATTTAATTATTCAATTTAATTAGCTGCTGTCCAGAGGAGAAGCCCTAAAAATATTGTTTACACACTTTGACCGAATCAGAATTCTTTCCTACGGCTTTACCCACCAATTGTAGGAGCAATTGAAGCTTTAGTGGTGTCCGAAAATGTTTTTCTAGGGGGGAAGCTTAGGAAATTAGGGCTGTGAATCCCACTGTTGGCAGGGTGATCCAGGAGAAATGCATTTCTTCACATTGGTGTGCTGTGATGCACAGAAATTTACATTTAAATGTCAGTAGATAATGAAAGGAAAACACAAACGTAAAAAACACAAACTCCACAACATCGCACTGCTTACTTCTAAAGCAGAAGTAGTTCCAGTGATTGGGGTAGATTGTTTGGTTGGCTCCAGTTGTACAGCCCGAAATATTAGCTACACCTCCCAAATTTTTTTTATAAACCTCTCCCCCAAAAATGCAATAAATGGACTCTGGACTCTTCTCTGCAGATTGGCATTGATGCCAAACACGTGCGGCTGCCGAAGACGGCAACACAGGATGAGGTAGGAAACCAACCATCTTCTTTATCACCGACCTACCATCACCCTGTCCATGTCAGATCGGAAGTTCTGACCGTTGTGGGTGTCCTGTTGCTCTGCAGGTCCTACAAAGCATCATGTCTGTCAACGAAAACCCATCTGTCCACGGTCTGATTGTCCAGCTGCCTCTAGATTCCATAAACCGAATCGACTCTGAGCTCATCACCAACGCCGTCTCTCCGGATAAGGATGTAGATGGGTCACTTTCTCTCTTATTTTTGGACTAATATCACTAAATTTCATTGTCTGGCTTCAACTGCTGTAAAGTTGAATAATTTTGTCATACCTAACGTATTTTCTATGTAGTCAATCTCATTATTTTTTCATTTTCTTATGCAGTTTGAGTTGTATAAATGCAGGAAAGTTATCCCGAGGAGATCTGAAGGACTGTTTCATCCCCTGCACCCCCAACGGCTGCATGGAGCTCATCAGACAGACAGGTACAGCACTGCAAATGCAAATGCACAAGATTTCACCTCCGAATGTGGCGCACTTCTATCGCAAAACGAAAAAAGTAAAATTGTTCCAACTTTGTCCCAAACTAATCAAAAAGAAGAAAAAGAGTTTACGCCTTTTACTACAGCTGTCCAATCTGAATTTGACCTTAAGAGAACATTTGACTCTAAAGACCTCTCTGATCGTCTTTATGAAAAACATTCCCAGTGATCTTTTCATAGTTTCTGCAGTAGTTCATTAGAAATTACCTCTGAGTTGTAGGCAGGACTGCTGGTGCAGAGAAATCCCGCTTCCCTTTTCTCTCCCCGTTGCTGAGAGCTCTCTGTTACACACTCTCCCGCTAGCGTATAACCCCCACACTCCCAACCTAACATCACCAGTGCAACAAAAGTAGGGAGCAGTATTGGTGTTGAATATTTTTGAGCATGACGCCAGCTCAGACGAGGAAAGCAAAGACGTACACGGATCTAGTTGTCTGCAAGTGAATGCATCAGAATGGGGATTTCAGTTTTTGCCACTCCCCATTCCATTCTTCTCCTTCAAAGCTGCAATACTTTATTATCATTTTTTAAAGTGAAGGAGTTTGGTGTTCTTTTATCAAGAAAGGTAAAAATGGAACACGAGATTGAAAAGACTCATTGGCATGGTGTTTTTGGTAACGCAGAGCGTTTCCAACTGAAGGGAGGTCCAGTTGCTGAGCTGAGGATATTAAATCTGTCTGCTGGCCAAGGATGAAGGGTCAAAAAGAATCCTGATTGTTCTTACCTGACCCTTTAACACCGGAGATGTTTCTGCCAACACCTAAATAACAAAAACTTTTTGACACACCATAAATCTTCGACCATTTAGGCGATCGACGTAAATCAGCTGATTCTGATGCAGAGAAAAGCATCTTTTCATAACTGCTTTGCACTAACATGTAACACTTAATAACAAAAGTGCTGTGAAATGGCGTAAAACGGCTTTCCTCTGTTTCAGAATCAGTTCATTTATGTGAAACAGACTTCACTACTGTAAAGTGTTGCATAGCAGCGACAAGCTGCTTTTCACCACTTCAGAATCCGCTGGAATTACCTTAATTGCGTAAACGGTTGAAGAGTTACGGTAGTTCAAAGAATGTCAACTGGTGTTAATGGGTTTAGCTGCTGGTACAATCCATCAAGAAATGAACTGGTCTTCTTACAGCCCCATCCACAACCTTCCTCTTCATTCGGCTTGTAGGGGTCACTACAGTGAATCATCTGTCTGGATCCAGCCCTGAAAAATGATCTGAAAAAGCAAATTGATCATTCTTTATTCAATATGGACAGGATTTTCGTAGGGATAAAGAGTCTTAGAGGATGTTGTCACTTACCAATAATGGGGTTCTTTAATCTACAGATATTTCATAGCCGTCTTCTATGAACTTCCTGTTCCTCTGTAGGCGTGTCGGTTGCAGGCAAGCATGCAGTTGTCATAGGTCGCAGCAAAATTGTTGGAGCTCCAATGCATGACCTGCTGCTGTGGAACCACGCTACTGTGACCACCTGTCACTCCAAGACGCCTAACTTACCAGAGCAGGTGACCTCATTCTGCTGACAAGAGCATAGAACTAGCATAGAACCGAAATTGCTTTTACAATGTGAAATTGTCATTTGTCAGGTAAGCCGAGCCGACATCCTGGTGGTGGGGGCAGGCAGAGCAGAGATGGTAGGAGGAGACTGGGTGAAGGAGGGAGCGGTGGTCATCGACTGCGGCATCAATCATGTCCCAGGTTCCCCAGATCAACTCGATCATCATAAAATCAGTTCTTTGTGTGGGTTATTGCATCTGCGTAACACCTGATCTCTGACACAGACGAGACCAAAGCCAGCTGCAAGCGAGTGGTTGGAGATGTCCACTATGCTTCAGCCAATCAGAGAGCGGGATTTATCACACCGGTTCCAGGGGGGGTGGGGCCGATGACAGTGGCCATGTTGATGGAGGTTGATATTTATTTATTTATTACTTTTAGGCATCCGACACGTTTATGTGCATATTTAGATTAAATTCACTAAGCAATGTGTTTTATTAATAAAGATGTCACAACTATGTCATGCAACTTCAACTTTGTATTATGTAGTCACCGTATTCTTTTATTTTGTTCATTATGATTTATTTTTTGCTCATAAATTTAAATAAATTGTTTAAAAAACAAAAATATAACAAAAAATAATTTTATTGGCAGCTTTAAATCAGTACAAGACAGCAAAAACCTCTGTTAATATTATCTAATTTACTCCAGGCAGTTTTATTTTTGCAGACTGTGCTGCCCTGAAAGTCATCTGTGTTGACCTCAAAATCCCATAATTCAGCTGGTGCTGAGTTGTGTTTGTGTGTTTCAGAACACGGTGCAAAGTGCCCAACGTCTCCTCCTCAGGAAGCAGCTGTGCAGGTGAAGCAAGATCACTGGAAGGTAAAAATAATACGATAGTTCTTTATAGACACATTACATAACATATTTTACTCGCACTTTTGTATTTTAACACTTTGGAAAACACTTTTTTGCCTGTCTATAGGTTGATATTGATGCCCATATCAACACTCAGAAGAGCTTCATTCCCCCCATTGAATAAACCAATTTGTCTTACTTAAGTATTTTACTTATTTTTAACACCTTTTAAAGTTGTTCTTAACACAAGTTTAAAAGGAATACATTTTTTTTCATTCTAAGATCAGCATTAGGTTGTTAATGAAAAGGTAATCGGTGATATTGTGGGTGAAGAAAACTAAAAATAATGCAAATGCATTGCAGTTTTTTATTAGATTTTAATGAAATAAAAACTCATTTTTTTAATAAGACAGAGCGGAAACTGAAGGATCACAGAACTTAATCAGTCAGAAATTATCTGGTCTAAAGGGTTTTTATGAGTTTGTTTTGTCAGTCAATACAGAATACCAAATATGGATTCAAATGTTTGTCACTTTTTTTGAAAATGTGTGTGTATGTATGTATGTATATACATGTATATGTACTTTAAAAGCAGTAAAGCTGCTTTGACAAATGACTTTACTAAAGTCACCGTAAGGATTCTTTAGTTTTTATGTACATTTTTTTTTGTCTCTAGAGAAAAAACAAAATGTTTGTTTACTTAGCAAATGTCAACTTATTGAAGTTATCAAATAACATAAACAACCCTCTGAAGAAAAGATTATTAACATATCAAAAACAAATAACTGAAAAACTATAAAAACTGATGTCAGATATGACTGACAGCCGTGTGATGTCACTGGAGCTGCAGTCAGAGTGACTGATGATGAATGTTGGTCAGGATGACGGCAGCTCACCAGGCTCTAGATGAGCCATGAAATCTTTTAGTCATTTATTTTTGTGTTTTTTATTCTTGACCTTCAGGCAAACTCTTCTGATGCCCTAAAGCTGCGAGATTCAGAAACGTCATTCAGGCAAAAAGCTGCATTTTGTGAATTTCATCCATCTTACATTTCACATTTTATCTAAAAAAAACATCAAAGTTAAATGACAAACATGCAAATCCAACATTTTGAGATTATAAAGGTCCAATTTAATATAAAATAATACATTATATTTTAATTTCAGACATAAAGAAAAACTAGATGATGTGACTATTTATTGCTAAATACATGAAAGAAAGAAACAAATTGAAGTGCATGATAAAAAAAAATGTGCTTATAAACCAAACAGAATTTCTTTTAGTTCACAATCAGTATCAGTTTTGTTTTGAAGTGGTCATTGGTGTTTTTACCTCAATAACTGTCCATCAAGACATAGCTGCAATAGTTCAGCTATTTTCTGTTTGCGTTGATTACCTCTCAGTTCTCTAAAGTTTATTGTTTCGAGTTTGCTTTTGTCAGGTCATCTGTTATTTTGTTGTTTACTTTCTTTTTTTTCTATGATTAATCCATTCTGAACTACTTTAGAAGAGTTTTTTTTCTGATTTAAATCAAATAAAGGTTATAATTTTAGGAAATGTTCAGTTTTCCTTCTTGATTCCATTTGATTTCATTTTACTTTTCGCTGATTTCCGCTTTCAATTTTTTTGAAAACTAAATTCAGTCTGTTGCAGTTCATCAAATGAACACTGGGGGAGCATTGCAAAAGCAAGACAATCCCTTCATCACACCAGTGTTAAAATGAAATTTTGATCAAATTAAAAGAAGAAATAAAACCAATACTTTTATTTTTTATGAAAAATAGGCATGGCATGAAATGTCTGAAAGTTTTGAGACATGCACAGAATTTAGGATTGATTCATAACATTCAAATAAACCTATTTGTATAATAAAATGATCATGTTTGTAGAAAATTCAAGGCAAATAATGTATTTTTTCTTTAGAAAAAATCATTTCTGAACCCACCATATTTAAGTAGTAACATTGGGCAATCAACCACTGCTGTTTGCATTTGAAAAGGGAAAATTAGGTTTTATTTTGTAAGGAGACATGTCAACTTGCCTTTACATAATTTCTATAATGTCTTCATTTAAAGTCACTGATAAAAAACAATTGGATGAATAGTCATCTTTTGTGTTCTGTTTACAGTAAAGTTTGTGCACAGACTCAGCCACCTAGTGTTCAAAACAGGAACTTTTTTTCTCACAAGATTCAAGGATATAACTCAACAAACACGTTTTCCAGTTTTTTGTCATTTGAGCAAATGTTTAAAGCCACTGCAGTAACACAATTAATAAAAATGACAGGAAGCCTGTTTGCAAGGACAGGAAATCATTTTGAGAAATACACAACTTCCTCCTCTAATGAGATCTAGAAAGATAACTACAATCAGTCACTTGAAGCTAAATCTCATGTCCACCCTTTGGCCCTTCCCCTGCACTTATTCCTGTGCTTTAGGCTGTAACATGAAGGGTTAATTGGTGGATCGAGAAATGTGTGACTCAACCAGGGTGGGCAGTTACCTCTGCCCCCCTTTAGTGACAAAAATAAATAAAAAAAACAAAAACTTCAACGATACAGACGAGCCTTCAAATTTTAAGTTCAAAGTGGAATAATGTCAGGAAGCCCATGCAGAGAAATAGAAAGGTTCCATTGGCCAACATGACAAAGTGTTTTGTAGATCAAAAGAACATGTGCACCAGTACAAAGAATGCAATAAGAGAACTATATTGATCCACATAAAAAAAATACAGAAAAAGGTCTTTTACACATTGGTTTGTGCCATCATTCACAGGCCGCCATTTGGTAAAAACTTTGTAGTATCCCTGCAATCCCTCAACCCTTCGTACAGAACAGATGTGGGACACCCCTACATGTGAACATCCAAACAAGAGGTAGAGAATAGGGTTCAAACCATTGACTGTATTTGAGAACTGAAGCAAGTGAGGGTGATGTCACCCATAAAAATGGCTTACTTCCGAGTCCAACCCAATGAAGTCAATTTTGTCGCTACTTTTCCGTGAAACAGACATCGCTATGTTGGAACCAGATGTCATCAGTAAACAGTGATTTGTCCAAGTTGGTCTGGGTCAACAATTCTATGAGAACCACACTCGCCAGTCAAGAGTGAGCTTGTTGGAAGGCCACACCCCTACTATTTGAAAATGGGATGGAAGTATCTGTCAATCAAACACCTTGAACATTTGGCGTGAAACCACATACTTTTATCTGACCGGTCAGTTTATAACCTGAATAACTCGCACTGCAGGTAGCAGAGCAATAATGGTTATTATGAGTAATAGCTGCTTTTATCTCAATAGAAGTATATGGAATTTAGGCTTCTTGGAGCAAAGGACTACTTCCTGTTTGGAACGCCAGGAGCAGGGTTAACTCAGTCCAGTTCTCATATACAGCCAATGGTTGAAACTCGAATGTAAAGTTCTGTTGTTGGGACTTTGATGTACACTGTTGCTCCCATTATGGTTCAGCTTAATATTTACAGTAGAGTTCACTCTAAGTTAACAGTTTTTACAAAGGAATACTACTAAGTCATTTAGTTGACTAGGAAAAGCTAGCGTGTTTTGATGTGACTGTGTTAAATGGCTTAACCTTTTCACATCGGAAATGTGGCCCACAACACCTAAGTAACACACGCTCTTTGGCCGTAGCTCTTTGACTCTTTACACAATCAACGTGAATCACCTGATCTGACGCAAAGAAAAGCAGTTTACGCTTGCAAACTACTTTACATTCATAAAAGGCGCAAACCAGCTTTTCACAATCCGCTGGAATAGCATTAATTGCATAAATGGTTAAAGAGCCACAGTAGTCTAAGGAACATAAACACTGAAGCTAAAGCTCTGGTGTCAAAGGATTAGAACCATTTCCAGCAGCCATGAACTACAAACATTCTCGTTTGTAGTTTAGAACAATAGAAGAGGATCTATGTTGGATTTGTGAGAAACTCTGTCTGGACCTTCTTACTTCCTCCTGATCATCTGTTCTAGAGGGGGCTTGGTAGGAAACATTGCCTTCTTCTCAGCTGATCCGGCCCATCTGCTGCTCTCTGGTTAGTTGATCCACGGCGGCATTCATTGCAGTCTGGACCAGCGAGCATGCCGTGTGATGCAGCTGACGCTCAGTGGGATTGAAGCCCGGCAAATAGAGAACGTGAGAGCTGTAAGAGCCGCTTGCCCAAAGCTCCTCCTCTTCTTCATCCTGCTGGACTGGAGGACAGAGCTCGATCTGAATTGAGGGTCCGTTGATGCAAGACTGAAGGGACCAGGAGTTGGTTTGATTGATCTTTTGCTGAGGGGGTTGCTGATTACCAAAGTCCACCACGACTTTGACAGAGTCACAAAGGTCTTCTTCACAAAGGTCTTCAACCTGGACCGAAACACAGTTGTTGGTGAGGTTATCACCGTCTAGGAGACCAGTTTGGGATTTCCTCCTTATGTCATCTTCAGTGCTCTGTGGTGGGACTGTGGCTGCTTGCAGTTCAAGGGATTCCTCTGCTTGAAAATCAAATCCAACTGGATCCTCCTCCACCATTTTGTTCTCCGTGTTTTCCTGTGTGATGGAACGTCTTTTTTCTCTGATTACAAAGAACCTACTCAGTTTTCCTGGAAGGCTTCTTAAAGTTTTGCTGCCGTTCTTGTCTCCACTCCGCTTAGGAGATCTACAAGTGATGTTTGAAGCCAAGAACCTGCTGAACTTTGTCCTCATGTTAAACCTCTTATTGACTTCGAAGACCATCTCATGATCTCCTTCCTTATTCAGTGAAGCTGTTTTGAGCTCCTCATGTGGCTTCTTTAAACTACCATTGCTCCTTCGCATGCAAACAACCACAGAGGAGAGTCTATGACACCACCGATGTCTCACCCTGCTCCTGGTGTTGTCACCCTCATCGGGATCTTCACATTGACCCCTACAGGTTGGCTCCAACTTTCCAGCAACAGATAAAGCAGTTTTTAGGGGTTCATCTCTGTTTTCCGGTTTTTCTTGTTTCACGTCCTCCTCTTCATTCCTCCTGCTCCTCCCCTGAAACAGCCTCCGGAGACCAGTTGCCCCCTTCTTCACAACTGTCTCGCTTGGCTGGATGTCGCCTTTGTCTTCCATCGCCATTCTTCTGAAAGAGGCAAAATGGGTTCTTGCTAGAGGTGCTGTGCAGCGTTTTCTCTACAGATGAACCACCTGAGAACCTGCAGACAGCCAGCCAAACCATAGGGATTTATGAGAGCAGGTGAAAGTCTAGCAAGAAATTTGCATCTGTGCAACTTTAGTACCGGATGTGATTCAACCTCCTTGATCATCAAGTGATCAAAAATTATAACAGGAGATTGAAATCTGGAAAGTAACAGGAAAGTTGCGGTAAAATTTTCCAGAGGGCGTTTCCTGCAGCATTGAAGGATGAAATGACGTCAAACCTTAAGAACATCAAGTCCCTGAATATCCACACTTGATTAGTTATCAATACCAATGTCTCTAACAGATAGAGACGGGTAAAGCTTCTCAGCCCGACTCTCTTCTCTATTAATCTCATGATGATGACAGCCGCTTTAACAGAGGGAGGCATTAATTATGGCCTCTCCTTTTCAAGCTGTCTATAAATAGAGGGAAGTGAAGGTGGGGAAAGCGCTCACGGGGAAGTTCACAGTTCATCTCCAGCTTCCTTCAGCATCATCTTTGCTCAATCAATTTCTGGAACTAAAAGCATTGACCTGTCAGACGACAGTCTAGCTAACTCACCTGCATCAATCTCGGCTGGTTAAAGAAGACGTCAGCTGATCACCACGGAGGGAGAGCTGATCGGAGCCTTCCGAACACATCTGATCAGCTGTCACTAAAGTTTACAGTTAGCCTCTTCTGGCGGACATGGATGAAATCAAAGGCTGTGATGTCATCAGAATCGCTCACAATTAAGGCATCAAGTAAAAGACCAAAGTGAAAGGAAAGCAGGCTCACCTGGCTCCGTCCGGCTGAAGCGATCGGTTTCTGCGACGCTTGCCACCAAGCTCGCCCCTGCTCTGCTGCTGCACAGCACCAGTTTCCATGGCAACTGCTCTGATTGGCTTTTTGTTTCACGCAAATTGTTTCTCCAATAAGGTGACAGTGGGGGATGGAGGGGAAATTTCCCCCCAGGGGGGAGGCAAGATTTCATTTCCTCTGATGGGGCCCTGTCAGAATTTATTACCACATTATACGCGAGACTTGCAAGCGTCAACAAGTGTGACGTGTGAAACGTCACCCTCGCTGGAGATCATATCAGAGGGAGAATGGACCACACACACAAAAAATTACAAAAACACACACACTGTGCTGATTAGAATATCAGATTAAAAGTAAATAATAACTACAAGTATTTTAAAAATCACAATTGTAGAATAAAACAACCAGAAAAACACAAGTAGCTCACTGAACCAAGACCAACTTTTGGAAAACTAACAAAAAATTCAGCCAAATAAAAAACTTTTCATGTCTTTACTGGTGTTCCAGGTTTGTGGTGCAGATTTAAAGCAAATTAAAAATCAAAGCAATACATGCTAGTTAAAAAAATCTTGTTTTGGAGGTAGAAAATATCACTGTAAAATCGAAAGAGTTACATAAGAGGCACAAGTTGCAGCTAATTTAATGTTTTTAGGCAATTCTTTGACTCAATTCCCTTTTTGTATTTTTACATTTCTCCATATATTTTTTTATATATAAATTTTGTAAGAGAAAAAAATAATTTATAAAACGATATTTTTATATGTTTGACTCAATTTTTGTTCGACAATCGAAACTGATACATTTCAAACATGTCTAAATCTTCTATTGTCTTTGATATTTTTAAATAACTATCCTAAGATGTTGTTATTTATTAAAAAGAAACATGGTCTAAATGTGAAAATTCAAATCTACAGTTTCCAAATGTAACTTTGGAACTGTTGCTCCTGCAGATGCGATGTTATATTCCCTAGTTTAGTTCATTTAACATTCAAGATGCATTTCTTGTCATGTGCACAGCTTTTTTCATTAGTGTAAAAAAAAATAAGACTGTGATTTGTAGAGTTTGATGGTTTTATTAATTATCTTTATGCCATAACTGGATGTGTTTTATTGGTCTGAATTACATTTAAACTATCAAAAGTGTTTAAAATTATTTAGATGACATCAAATGAGATTCATTCAATGAGAAAACCTCAGTACTAAACTGACTAATATAAACTGAAATGAACACTTTGAAAATCCTCTCTGCTCTGTGTATATATTTAGGCTATGTATACAATTTAGGAAATGCAACCCTATTTCTGTCTGTAGCCATGGAAAGTCAGTTTCTTCATCTGTCTCCATGCAACGGGGCTCTGACCAATCAGATCAGCAAACAGGTATTTCTGCTCTGATGAGGTTTATGGGTAATGTAGTTTACAGTGGAGTTTAATATGGGATTTGAAAGGTTTTTAAGATGTGTTTAAAGAGCGCTCATGTGACTGGTGGAAAAAGACATTTATTTACAAAAAGTTAAACTTCCATCAACAATAAACAACTATGTACAAAAAAACTTAGTTTTTTTTTTTTTACAGCAAAAACATAGAAGATCACAACATTCATTCACTCAGCGTTCAGTAATCGATGAACCTTCAGCTGGAAATCATATCAGTAAATGCTGGTCATGTGACTGATAGAGACAACAGAGCATTAAAAAGGAGCAAATCGCCATGTCTATTGTTTGTGTTTTCAGGAATTTGACATTCATAAGTTTAAAGTATATTTTAACAATTGATAAGTCAATTATTCTACCCTGAAAATAAGTTGGTGTCTTGGTGAAATTAAACACAAAAACAAACAAATAAAGATGACATTTGACCATTGTGCAGAAATTTCAATAAAACGTTGATTCTTTCTTGCTATTTTTTAGGAATTTCTTTCATGTAATTTTCTTTTGTAAGTATATCTAACAACAAAAATCGCAAAATAAAAATAAATTAATTAATTTAAAAAATGTATAAACAATTACACAGAAACTTATTGTAAAAAAATATAAACTTTTCAGTAATGTAAACATTTTTCATATAGAAAATTTGAAAGCTTCCCGAGGTATGAAAGAAATAAAAGACAAAAGAAGAAAACAAAATATGACAAGAGTGAAAGAATGCAGAAAATAAGAAAAATTAGAAAAAAAATTGACTGGAAAATGAGAAAAAAACAAGATGAATTGCAATTAACAAAACCAAATAACAGGAAATGAGAAAGATTGGTAACAAATAAAAGAAAAAATACAGAAAAGAATACAACACATGGAAAAAGAGGAAGTAAAAGAGTAAATTCACAGTCACAGTAAACTACTCTGTTATGCTCAGAAAAAAAAACTCTGGAGTTCTATTTTGAAAGGATGTCAGACATTTGTATTTATATCTGTTTGACTCAACCAGGTATGTAAAGTTTACAGAGAAAATGATAAGTGTTTGCAAAAATGAGTAATGAAGAGTGGTACATCTTTTCTTTGAGGAGAAGAGCTTCACTTCATTCGTTTTTGTCTCCATCAGGAAACTGTTTTGTATTTACTGACTTCTAATTATGATTCATTTTATGCCTCAGTCTGCAGGTGAAAATGGGCAAACCTGTACGGGGCAAGCAGGTGGCTTCCACAAAACTTTAGGATTGTACACCATTTAGCAAGCCTGTGCACATTTTTCTATGGGCATGCTGCAGCCGAAAGGTCGTAGCAAACTCTTAAAGGGAGGTAGGGGGAAATAGGTGAGACACAGGAATGTAGTACAGATTTTTCAGTTTTTCAACCTCCCCAAACCCTGAACACTTCACGGTCTATGACCCTCCAAAAAAAACCTGCAGTACCAGTACAGATCAACGTCTGTATGGGGACACGTTACTAAGGCATTATGCTACATAACTGAAACATATGATGACTATTTTCAGATTTCATTTAAAACTTCATTTTCTTTTCTCATTTGTTGCTCTTGCTGCTTTTTCGCATTTACAATAAAGTGTGTTAAATATTGTGCATCTGTTCCGATGAAAACACATCCTTTCTCATTTTGTTTCGGTATCTTTTGAGCACTCCAACTTAAATAAGTTGCTGAAACAAAATTAAAGACAATAAAAATTGTAAAAAGTGTTTTATCAGAAGGTAAGTGCTTGATGCTCAAGGAAGATTCTGCAAGTCTGAGATAAAGCAGAAAGCCGACATTTGTTTATTTTGTTGTTTAAACTTGGTTTAAACTGCATCTGAAAGGAATTGCTGGCAGACAGAGCTGCAGATTGTCAACAATCTCTAAAAGGGGAACAACTGTCAGATGCGACGCCAAGGCACTAGTGCATCTGACGACATTGAAGCCCGACGGGCCGCCTTTTCTCTTCAATAGTTTGGAAATTTGCAAATAGCTGCTAGTGTGGAATCTCACAAGTTGGCATCGCTTTGTGTTCGCACTCTTCAACAAAAACCAGAATCTGGGAGTCTGGCTGTGTTTTCCCATTTAAGAATGATGGTCCAGGAGTGCAAAACACAACCTAGACCCATTCCACCAATACTCTAGGCTCTTCAGAGTCCCACCGACAGTGCCACACCATGACCACATGACTGACTCACATACACACACCTGCACAGGTACAGAGCCATTAGAAAACAAACATCCAAACAGTCTTATCACTTTGGGCCCCATCACTCAACAGGAACGCCATCCACGCTCTCCTGGGAGACCTCCGAGTCCAGTGAGTAGCAGGAGCTGCCGTTGTCCTGAGCATCCCTGTTGGCGTCCTCAGAGAGCGCCGAGGCTCCGCCTGTGTCTGCCCCACCCTCGCAGAAGTGGGTGGAGCTCTGGAACAGCTGGCTGCAGAGGCGGCCGTAGCGATGGTAACGACCGGGCTTGCCGGTGTGGGTGTACATGTGCTCCTGCAGCTGGCTCTTGTGGGTGAAGCGCAAGCTGCAGACGGCGCAAGCAATCTTTCGTTTACGTGAGTGCATAGCGGTGGAGGCGGGGCTGTTACTACCTCCTCCCCCCCGGCTCCTCCTCAGCTCTGCCGCCAGCTGGTTGGCGAGTGCTTGACTTTGCCTGAGCGCCTCCTCCAGACAGCCTGCATCCAGCTGCTCCTGGGCCCCAGGAGGACCTTCCTCCAAACCAGCGTCTAGCTCTCCACCCTGTGACAGCCCCTCTATCAGGCAGGTGGGGTTGAGGGCGTGGCTAAACAGATGCTCCTGCAGGCCTTCTGGGGATGAACAGCGCTCTCCACACCGAGGACATAGCAAGACGAGTGAGCACTCTTTAGGTTCAGCTAGGGGCCCCTGACTGGGACTACACCCTTGACCTGGAGACCCAACAACAGTTCCTTCTTTTCCCTCGCCGTCCTCCTCCTCCACACATTCCTGTTTGATGCGAGCCGAGATATCCGAGTCATCTCCAGAAGCCACAGAGCAGACGTTACGCAGCGCCTGAGGGTCAGAATGAACCCCTTCCAGTCCGACTGTGAGCGACAGCTGCGAATGGGATCTTACCCCTCTGTCCGTGGAACAACCATCCTCAGGGGTGCCGCGGGACACCGTGGTGGCCTTGGGAACCCCGGGCACCCCCTTGTTGGCTAGCTGGGAGGATATCTGGATGCCGTACAGATTGGACATGCGAACCGCGTCTGAAGCAGCATCTGCACTGCCCTCACCGGGTTTCCGGCACAGCTGGTAGGCGTGAAGGAACTTGATGCCGTCTTGGAGCCGGCTCTGGTCTACAGGTTGTTTGGGACACATACCTGTGTACATGATGTGTAGGAGATAGCTGAAAACGTCCGGCTGGATGTCAGTGGGTTGAATCTTTATGCACTCACTGAGGACAAAAACAAACATTCAGCATCAGAGATCACAAAGAACCAATGACTGCATGTATCGATGGACACCTGACCTGTGTGGCCACATGACTCACGACCTGGCTCCTGTTGGCTCAGTTTTAAATTTACTTCATAGAGAAAGAACGACGTTAGCATCTTGGAAACGACTGAACTCCATCAGCATTAGCTGGTGGATGCACTTTACAGATGACATGTGACACTTCAAGCTTGAGTCTAACAACAACCAGGGACATCCAACTAAGGCCATAACAGGACTGAACCATTGACAGTTTTGGTAAAAAATGACTACCTTGTTTTTCAACAAGGTGTGTATAAAATGCAGTTTTTCTAACTATAAGATGGACTTGAAAGCCTTTATTCTTTTCAATAAACAATAGTGCAGTTTATAATCCAGAGCACCTTAAATATGGACAAATTCTAAATGTATTTACTGGTGTGAAGCGATTTCGAGAGCTACACGGCGCTCTGTCAAAATGTCAGCCTGCTTTTTTTTACGATATAGGTGTTATTGGGAATACCCTAATGCGGCTAACATGTAGCGGTGTTGGACTGCGTTTACTTGTTACGAACAAGTTAAAGCGGAAAGCCGGAATTCGATGACACCAAGTCTTTCATTTATTAGAATAGAGTTGTGAAAGAAAAAGCCTTAAGCAAGAGGTTGGCACCACTTCAACATTTTCCACCAAGCCTCTTCTAACTGTAGGTGTCGGACATGTGCTAGTAAACAGTAGATAAAGAAACAGGAGAAGAATCCCCTGCTTGTCCAGTTTGAACACCATGGGCGAAATACGCGTTCAAGAACTCAAGTTTGGCCGGGTGTCCGTAGCTGCACATTTCTAACGTGGCTAACATGTAGCGTGTTAGAAACAACCTCTAGAGTTTCTGTCAACACAGTTAATGAAGTCTGACTGACTGACCAACTAATCTCTGACTCTTTTGTCTCACTTAATGGACTTTATAGTTTGGTGTGTCTTATATATGACATATTTTTGAAAATAGACCATTCATTGACAGTGCGCTATATAATCAGGTGTGAACTATGGAGCGGAAAGCATGGTAGATTGATTTTCCTCAAATTTTCACCCAAATAGCACCAATCAAGGCTGTTGCAAAAAAGTTCTCTAATTGAGTCTTTGTGGGCATCACAGGCTAAAATTTAGCTTCCACCTCGAAATTCCACATTAAGAAA
Source organism: Adrianichthys oophorus (assembly GCA_036245035.1). Classification (NCBI taxonomy): domain Eukaryota; kingdom Metazoa; phylum Chordata; class Actinopteri; order Beloniformes; family Adrianichthyidae; genus Adrianichthys; species Adrianichthys oophorus. The sequence continues at coordinate 18,154,924 of BSAI01000101.1, read as the reverse complement.
ACTGAGAACTTCTCACCTGGACTGATGGATGAAGATCATTTTGAAGTAGTTGGAAAAGGCGGCCAGCACAGCTCGATGAGCTTTGAAGTAGACGTTTCCAATGGCGACGGTGCAGTCACAAAGAAAGCCAAACTCTCTCTGCACGTTGAGCTGCTGCAGCAGGAAGAGGCTGTGAGACGAAACCTCCATGACCCGTCTGAAACACAAACACACAAACCCTGCTCAGTCCTGGAACCATCCTGACAAACCTGGAAGGGCAGTTCTGCAGTTCTTTGCTCTGGTGATGTTGTCACAAAACCTTCAAACAGTAAAGTTTGTAACAAAGCCTACATATTTGAGTTCTGTATCATTTTGTTTTTCAAAATAAAAGGCCCAGAAGTGGCCGAGAAGTCTCAGATGAGATGCTTAGGCTCCACCTATACACCTGGTAACTGTCTCCAGGATGCTTCTACCCTCTGACGTCACAGAATCCCTTTCAGCCCTCTTCCACCTTAGACTTGAACTCAGGGGTGACAGAACTCTGAACACCTGGGAATGTGACCTCTGATCATACTGAAGGTCGGGGGGGGGGGGGGGGGGGG
>BSAI01000101.1:18086260-18154243 GCA_036245035.1 Adrianichthys oophorus | reverse complement strand
GGGGGGGGGGGGGGGGGGGGGGGCAATCAGGAGGAGGGTGTTTTTAACCATAAACCTGGACCGCTGTGCCCCCCCCTCCTCCCCGCCACATATCTGCGCGATAACCCTGTCTCAAGCCCGAAAGAGACTGCAGATTCCTCCATCCATCCTTTCTTCCATCCTTTCATCCATCTTTTCATCCATCCATCCTTCGTCACTCTTATACACATTCATATAAACAAGCAAGCTCTCATCCCTTTCGCGTCCGCACACTCGCGCACGCGCACGCAGCCACAAACACGCCCTCTGTCCATGCGGTCCGTGCACGCGCGCCGTTAATGATCCCTTCTTACCTCAGAAACGAGCAGATTGTCTTCGGGATCCGATTTGTCGCTGCAGACACGGTCTCGCCAAGAGACACCTCCACCTCTCGCGAGAGAATGGGTCAAAGGGTCCGGTCACGTGATCTCGAGGTAAAAGATGAAATACTACATTAAGTTTTTAAAATTCATATGAAAGAATTAAAAGCTAAACCTAAACATAAACAAAATATTGATATAATGAGTACATGACGCATCGATGGGATAGAGGAAAATACTTGTAAAGTTGTAAGAATTTTTTAAAAATAGACACAATCAAAAATCTTGACTTGTTTAGTTAATTCTAAAAATAAAAACAACACATTTTTAAAACTATATATTTTTTTGTAAAAGTATAAGAGATCTTGATGAGGTAAGTGTCCACATTCACAAATCCATCTCTCTCTCGCGTTTCTCTCTTGCAGAGAAACGTTTGCAGTTTTCAATAAGCTGGAAAGAAAAATCGAATACTAAAAGGCAAATTCTTTTTATTATCGTTATTGTTGTTGCTTTTTTGATTTTATTGTTATTGCTGTTGCTGTTATTTTTATTAATTTGTCTCATCATTTATATAGCAGAGTTCACTTCTCACCCCTCAGAGCGAGAACTTTTTCCATCCCAACAGGAACTACATGTGAAAATATTTGATTATTTAGGCAAATGTGAAATAAATAAATGAATAAATAATACATTTTAAAAGACTATACTGGTTTTAGCAGAAGCTCTTGTATTTGCTTCACACTTACCTAACTTTCACATTTCTAAATTTTAAACAAACAAACAAATAAATTAATGAATACTTCCAAACAAAGCGAGTTATAAAATTATAGTCATTCGTATATTACTCGTTCGTTTGTAAGTGTTCTGCAAAAACGATAGATAATAAAATAGAACAGAGTGAGACGTCGGAGAAGGTACTCTTTGTCATTTAGCGGGGGGAAAAAATCAGAGTAAGTCTTCTTCAATGTTTATTGAAAAAAGGGTGTATCCGGTTGGCCCCATTTAACCTCACATCAAGGTAGATTGAAAACAGCATCGTCTCGTTTCCGGAAAAAATTACAAAATAAAAATTCAATTAAACTTTAAAAAATCCTGATAAAACAGAATACATTTTATATTAAAATAACAGAACTGATAATTACTGTAAACAAAATATGTCCCAAAGTTAAATTATAGCTTTTAAAGAGTGATTTTAAAATGGTAGGAGTTTTTAATTTGAAAGTAGGCAGCATTAAATAAAGTGCAGATTGTTTTTCTTTTAAATATGAATAGTTCTGTATTTCTTTAAAAAAAACGTGTGTTCTCTCTAAAATTTATAACTTCTTGCTTTTTTTATCTGCATAACATGGATCTGTCATTAAAATAAGCAAAAAATGACAATTTTGTGTCTTACTTGTGTCCGTTTTGCAGCTGTTATTAATAAAGGAGAGCATTGTCATTTATTAAAAGTTTTAAATGATTTGCAGATATACAGACAGTTTTACTTTGGTGAAAATTAATCTGAGAGGAAGTCTTTTAGGAGGGGAGGGGGGTGACTGAGCAGCGGTCTGTGCGGAAGTTCTTTGATCCTGCAAGGGCAGAGGCAAACGAGGCTGCCTCGCTTCATCTCGGCTCTCCCTCTAAAAAAGGCCCAACCCGTCCGGGGGGGAGAAATCTCCGGCGCGCCGGGAACATCTCCTCTCTGCCGCCCACAGCAGCAGCAAGCCTCGAGTTCCCACGGTGAGTCGGTGTGTTTGTCTACAACCGTTCAAGCCGTATCGCTGCGAAAGCTTCGGGAAAAAAAAAAAAAAAAAACTCGCGGCCTGCTCCTCTAGTGCGGGGCAAGATCGGCGGCATTGCGGGGGTGGCAGGCTGTTTGCGGAGGAGATGTGGCTCCTAAGCGTGGCCATTGATGCTAACTTGCTTTTCATCCGTTTACAACTTTCAAAATAAAAGGCATAACCTAGAAAGTATCACATCGTTTAACTGCAAAACTTCAACTTATTTGTAGGTTGTGAAAGTTTTCAGATAGTAAACATTTTATGTAATATTTTCCTACTCAGTTCACAACAGCACACCACAACGTTTTACAATATTTGAGTCTCTTTGTTTTATTCTGAAGCTCCATTTGTCACTTCCTGTTTGGTCAACGTTGCTAATGGTAGTGTTGATAGAGCTCACAGTAGGCTCCATTTTGGCCGCAGCCGGCCTCTCCCTACTGCGTGCTTGAAGACGACTCGTTTTCCCCCATGGTCGATGTCGGTTTGAGCGCCTCCAAAGTGCTCCACGGTCTCGAGGTGGTGGTGGGGCTTTAGGGGTTCAAGGCGGCGGCGGCGGCGACGACAGGGAGAGGGTGGGGGTCTGTACGGAACCGGATGCTAGCAGGTCAGGCTTATTTACATTAGCCTTGATAAATGTTGACACCTGAGAGCTTTCACTGCAGGGACTACCTGTTGACCCCACTTACATGGGTTCATGATTTTGATTATCCAGAAACCAGACGGCCCTCAACTGGGATGTGTTAAGTTAACAAAAAATAAAAAAAGTTTCATACAATCCCTGCATTACTTTGAAGTTTCTCTAAGATGCCAGCGGAAGTAAAACTTAAATTTTAGAGTGACATAGCATTTTACACTTAGATGGGGCCATATGGTTTAGTCCACTGAAGAGATAACCCCCAGCTTTAGTCTATAAAAAGGGGGGCTGTCTACTTTGAAAAATGGAAAACATGAGACCAATGTGATAACATTATCTAATGAAAATAAAAAAGTCGGCACACAACAAAATGAAGAAAAAATGAAACAAAAGGGAGGTTTATGAAGTTTAATTACATATTTTTTGCTCCATATTAAAGTCAGATGAACTAAAAAAGCCTGTAATGACTTGCCACAAACAGAAAAAAGCCCCTCATGTGGTGTTACTGCTTTAAACAGCTATATTTTACGTGTTTAACTTGATGTTTGAACTTTTTGAACAAGTATTAAAATATGGCTCAAAAACAGTAAGTAATTCCTTACTCTGCTTGAATGAATCCAAAACATAATAACGTACTGTAATCAATTACTTTTGTAATGAGCTGGGCTTGGCACACCTTGCGTGTTCAGGCTGACTGCTTACTCGAGTGTAACACCAGGTGTTTGAATCTCCAATTCCATCATTTGTGCTTCCCAGCCGCTCCAGAAAGTGGTGTCAGTTCTTGTGAAGACAAACCTATCCTTTTAATAAAATAAAAACAAATAAATAAATCAGCCGGGTTAGTTTCTCTTTCTTTCGGCAGACTTCATGTTAGCTTTCTTACCCAATCTTTCTGTCATTATCTCCTCTTCCTCTCTTCATTTTTACTCCAAGTCAAACATGCTTGTTAGGGATTTGTTTTATTTTTTAAGTGTATTTTTAGTGAAAGTCATTATCTATGTGCTGTTTTATAAGATTTATGGAATTGGGTAATTTTCCCTTGTCTGGGATCAATAAAGTTTTATTCTATTTTTTTGAGAAAAGTAGTTGTTTAGTTTTACTTACAAATAAGCAATAAAGCCAACATTTACTGAACTTAGAAACATTTGTTGTTGTTTATTTGAAGTTAGATTATGTTAATGAGAAAAAACAGGCAGCCAGTTGTAAAATTCTCAGCAGTTGTAGTTGAACATTTTTAGAAGAGGCTGACTTTGTCTCTGTTTTCAGAAAGGCAATGGCGAGGCCAAGCCACAGCGACCACGTCCTCCAGCAACTCAACAACCAGCGCGAGTGGGGCTTCCTCTGCGACTGCCTCATCGCCATCGGGGACATCTACTTCAGGGCGCACAAGGCCGTCTTGGCGGCCTGCAGCTCCTACTTCAGGATGATGTTCATCCGGGACCAGCAGGGGGCGGGCCGCCTGGACCTCAGCAACATCCAAATAAGTGCTGAGTGCTTCGACCTCATCCTGCAGCTCATGTACCTCGGCCGCATCGTCGTGGGGAGTTACGAGTTTGAGGAGCTGAAGGCCTCCATGGTGTACCTGCAGATGTACTACATCCCAGATTCACTGGAGGACCTTAGAGATATCCGGAGCTCCAACCTCACCCCATCTTCTTCGTCTTCCCTATCCTCCTCCTCCTCCACCTCTTCAACTGGACTCTGTGGTGGGAAGATGATGTTCGGAGTGCGGATGTACGAGCAGCAGCGACCTGTTCCCCCAGACGGAGATCATCAGATAAAAGCAGTGAGCAGCGCCGGCGGCAGTGGACGTCCATTTGCACCAGCAGCTGACAGCAGGCCAGGAGGGTCAGACGATGTGACCACCACCCCGCTGCTGGTGGCTCCACCCACCACTGATGTAACAGCTGAGCAGCCATGTGATCTGAGGAAAAGATCAGGTGGGCGGAGCTCAGCTTTGAAGGATCGGCCTCGGTTCGGCCGCACCTACACGTGTGACGACTGCGGCTTCGTCTTCAGCTGCGAAAAGCTCTTAATCGAACACATCCTCACCTGCACCAACCGGAAGGCCTTTCACCCACCCAGGGGCAACATGGAAGGCGACAATGACTCCAGCAAAGCCGAGAGCTCCGCCTCAGAGAGCACGGAGGAGCACCGAGTAGTCTGTAAAGGAGAGGACTACTGGCCTGAAACCAAGGCAGACTCAGACCTCTCTGTCAGGTTGGTGGCAGCTGGGACAGGTGGTGAACCAGGGTCAACCAAAAACATCAAGACAGAACCAGAGGAAAGAATGTTCCCAGATATCGAGATGATCCAAGTGGGTGAAACCAGAGAATGTAAAGTGCGATCAGGTGCTACCACTTATAAAGACTCGCTTAGGGAGCACATGGGATCCGATCAGGAGCCCGAGCCCGGAGTGTCGGGTTTGGAAAGCAGCAGCGAGCTGCTGGAGGGCCACCTGTCGAGCAGCAACGACGAGGGAGTCCTCACAAAGCGGCGAAAGGTCAAAGACGAGAAACAGGACGCTGACTGTGCTCCCTGTGAACTGTGCGGGACTCTGTTAACCGAGGAGGACAAGTCGGGCCACTACCTGTCCAACCACATGGGGCACATATGCGCCTGCGGGCGGTGCGGCCAGGTGCTGATTAAAGGCCGGCAGCTGCAGGAGCACGCCGAGCGCTGTGGTGAGTCCCACGGCGGTGACTCGGACTCTCATGGAGACGACGATGTCTCCCTGTTGGGTGAACCTCAGGGCATGGAAGAGGGACTCCTGGAGGTGGCAGACTTGGCCTGCCCTCACTGCGGCCTCCTATTCCAGAACGAAGCCCTGGCCCTAGAGCATGCCCTGTCCTGCCACGAACAGGACTTGTACCGCCCCGTGCCGTTGGAGGAGGGTGGTGAGCCTGACCACCGGCGGAAACACTTCTGCAGCATCTGCAGGAAGGGCTTCTACCAGCGCTGCCACCTGCGGGAGCACTACACCGTCCACACCAAGGAGAAGCAGTTCACCTGTCAGACCTGCGGCAAGCAGTTCCTGCGAGAGCGCCAGCTCCGCCTACACACCGACATGCACAAAGGAATGGCACGCTACGTGTGTCCGCTCTGCGATCAGGGCACCTTCCTCAAGCACGACCACGTCCGACACATGATCTCGCACCTGTCGGCCGGCGAGACCATTTGCCAGGTGTGCTTCCAGATCTTCCCAGGGGGGGAGCAGCTGGAGAAACACATGGACGTCCACCTGTACATCTGCGGCGTCTGCGGGGAGAAATTCCGGCTCCGTAAAGACATGAGGAGCCACTACAACTCCAAGCACACCAAGAGACTATAAAGCATCCAATGGGTCTCGCCCATTTCCTCGTTTGTTACTGAAAGCCATAAATGTGAGAACAAATATGCACTTGAACACCAAAAAGAAAAAGACAGACTGATCTGCACTTTGAGTTCCATGTATAACCTGAACAGGTGTTCACACTACGAGCAGTGGGGCTAGTAAAAATCTCCTGGAAATAAAGTGGGCGGAGTATATATTAGTTCAATAAATTGGGGTGAAAACATTTCACTTCTTCGATTAAAAACCCTCACAGTTCATTAAGGGTCACTTATCCAATTTTATCGTTTTAGCTCGCTGTGGTTGGTGCCTTTTATTCTCACACTTTCTCTCATTAGCAGTAATGCACAATGCAGGGGAGGGGCAGGCAAGCACAGGTAACATCCAGGAAGAAAACACTAGTTGATTGAAAGAAAAACGACTTCTCGCTGATGTTCTGGACTCAGCAGCTCGCTTCAACTCTTCAAACTTACTGTGATGCCTTACGAGTTACCGCAGCTCATCAGGTTTACGCAAAAACCCCACAAAGGCAACCACTAGCATACAGCTAGGAACCATACCAAGCTAGCGTTTTTTTTTTTGTCATGTTACAAACAGAGAGGTTTAGCTCGATCGGAAATCCTAACATGACCCAGTTCAGGAAGAACAAAGACAAATTTACAAGGATGCGCTACGTTTAGAACCGTACGATCAGCGCTAAAGTGGGTGTGAAAGACGCCAATAAGTGAGTTGTTGGTTTTTGTTCATTCTCTGAACAGACATGCTGTTCATTCTTCAGCACTTGTAAAACAATGAGTTAATGTCACGTGAGGAGTTTGCACCTGCCGTTTTATTTTGAAAGTCCACTTTCTTGTTGATTTTCTGTCAGGGGTTTCAGCTGCAAAAAAGGTCATGAGCTCTGTCTTTAAGTCAGTGGCGCTGCCTTTGAAATATGGCGTTGGGCAGAATGTGTCTTGTCTGTGCAGATGTCACGACCCCAAACCCCTCCCCCTCACTCCTCTTTTTACTCAGGTGCTACAAAGAAAACTATTTACACTGGGTTCATCCCGTCCAAAACATTTCAGACCAGTCCTGTGGCGTTGTTGGTAATTTGGCACCTCCAGGGTGAACTGGTTCCGTTCTTTAATCTTTTTTTTTAATTACTTTGTAAACCATTTTACCAAAACTAGTTGTTAGGAGACCAGATCAGAGACAAGGCCTCGCTGGATTAGATCTTGAACCTCTGACATCAGAGGTGAGGGGCGGGGCCACAGTGGCTGCCATAATGAAATCTAGATCCATATAAAGCTGGTGGACAATCAGCCGTTTTCCAAATGAACTCCCCTTTTACTTTCCTATTTCATGTGGTCTGAACCGTCAAACCTTCACAACAAACTTGAACTTGAGGCGTGGTTTAAGCCAACAGAAGAACTTAGGAACGCAGCTGATCCAGGAGTCGTCCATCTGCCGTATGGTTCTGAATTCAAAATTTTGGGTGGAAACGTGAGACTGGTGCATCACATGGTTGCATTTCTGTTGTATCTTCTGGCAGCTTTGGTTTAGCGTTTTGCTTTGGTTGATTTCATCTCTCTGCTGTGTGCAAACTCCTAATAAACCAAATTATTTTCAGATTGTTTGGTTTACTCTAGTTTTTTTTCTTTTTAAACCACTCTGATTTTTTCTCTTACTTTTAGTTTCAGTGTTTAACATTTCAAATGTCTCTCTAATATTTTTATATTTTCCTCAATTTATTTATATGGATTTTATCCCAAATGTGGTTCAAAATAGGATTATTGTTCAAAACTGCTTTAAAACAGGAGATTTTTTGCCAGAAGATCTGAAAAATTACAGCTTCATCATTAAATAATTCATGGATAAAATGGAATAAGAAATAATTTGAAGTTTGAAGTCACAACTTTTTCATTTCTTTCTTTTTTTTAAGAAAAAAGTATACTACTAGAGCATCATATTTTTCTGCAAAAGTGCTAATTATAAAAAGCAAAGTAGATACAATGCCAGACTGCATTTTACATGCTATCCACAAGAGGGAGCCTCAAAATGTTAAAAAACAAAACCAAACAACATGGCCACTTTCAAAATAAAACCAGTAAAGTGTTCAATCCCATCATCTTTTGTGCTTCAGATAGATGTTTATCTTTCCTCTGAAGGGATAATCTGTTAAACAATCGAACTTGCATTTATGAAACAAATGTGAACTGAGACAAAATAACAACAGATATAAAGACGTACGTTAGTTTTCACAAGCTTTTAGAAACTATTGTTTTTCTAAAAGAGCATAGTATTTATGTTTGAAAAACTTCACTTGTTAAAGTCTAAACTTGCATGGATTGCTGTAGATTTTATAGCCATAAAAAATAAGCATTATTTAAATATGAGAATTACACTTTGTATCATTAGTCTTATAAAATAAGTTTGCACTATGACAGGTAATGGTGATGCAGAAAACCTGGACTTTTATTTTTTTCAGAAACCCAAATCTTTAAAGGTAATTTACAAATGAATCAAAAGTGAGTCTGACATTTATAGGATTTTTCCAAAAACAGGCTCACTTCCTGTTTTGACAGGAGATTATGACCATTTTAATCAATTGAAAGAGTGAGTTTGGATTTGACGGATGATTCAGATCCTGTCAAATGGGATTAAATGAGCAGATCTGCAGTGAGTTGGAAATGTCATTAAATTGATGGAACTCAAGCTTCTGAATAATCCCTGAAGGATAGTGGCCTGATTCTGCCGGAAAAATAAAAAAAAACCTCTAAAGGATCTTTTATCCTAGCTTTCATTCTATACTTCAGGAAACCATCAAGACCTGATGATGACGTCCTTAAGATCATCATCTATACAGATTACAGTTAAGAAAAGCTCTCTCGTTCAGATTAATATCTGATGGATTAAACAGCAGCTCCACTTCGAGATGACTGATGATTCTGATGTTATCTGACAAACCAAAAATCAAACTTTTTTTCTTGTAAAAAGCATAGAACTTCAAAAACAAAGTTTAATGTAATTAGACAAAAAGAAGACCACAAGATACTGTTTAATCCTTCTTCAGCTCCAGGACCACCGTGCTGGAGGTGCTGGCATTGGTTCCAGCATTATGGTGGATTGCAATCAGGTTTACTTGGTTTCTCTTAAGTCCTGCGTTCAGAGTCCCAGTGCTTCCGACACCCACAGTGACCCGCAAATAGTAGGGTCCGTCTACAGGAACTGTGAAGTAACCTGTGGTTGGAGGACAAGGTCCTCTGGTCAAAGACTGGTCAAATCCCAAATGACTACTCATTTATCACATATTAGGGTAGTCATGGTGCAGAGGTAGAGTGGTTAACCTCTGACTGGAAGATCGCAAGTTTGGTTCCATCCATGTGCCCCCCCATAACAACGAGTTTATTGTCAAGTGTCCACAAACAGAGATACTGACGGTAACTCTTTAGCAAAATAACACCGCATCCTACTTGCAACATTAGCATCACTAATGACTCCTCAACTGGTTCAGGCCACACTCAGTTCATCCACTTAAAGTCATCCACCTCTGCTCCAGTTTTTGTTACCACAGGTGTGCTCAGAGCTCTGTCCTGGGGACCCTGCTTTTCATCATCTACCGTCTCCATCCTCCTCATATCTCCTGTCAACACAACATTCACTTTCACTGATACACAGCTCTTCTTCTTCTCTGAGCCTGATTCTAGTCTCCCACCTGCCTCCCTGTCCAATTGCTTCCTTGAAATAAAATCCTGGTTAACTGCAAACGCCCTTAGATTAGATTGCATACAACTAAATCTCTCATTGTAGGAATCAACGAAGTCCACCTTAAATAAACTGCATAATTTTTCCATTTCCTTTGATAACTGCTCCATCCATCTGCCGCCTGACTGTCTGATGGACTCTGAGCTCCAACCAAGGCAAGCTACGCTACAAGATACCCCTTGGTCATGATTCCTGCTGGAGGCGACACAGACCAACAGCTGTTAGCATGACACGGACAGACTCTTTACACATGCTGATTTCTGGACCTTGGAAAGGTTGTGTTTGAATAACCCCCTATGTTAATAATTAATTGAAAGTTCACTTAATCTATGTTAACTGATGAGTGTGATTGGTTCATAAAAACATGTGGCACAAATGTAAATATTTTACTTCTGCTGATTTACACAGCAAGATAAACACTGGTAGTTTAGTTCTGTTTGTTGAGCATCATTTCCCATCAGACTTTCTCTTAGGTTGTTTCCCTGCCGAAAGTCCTTCTCTCCATCCCTGTTTGTTGACACCGGGTTGAACCTGCCCCTTTAAGAAGCATCCAGTGCACACAGGAGCCCCAATCCCAGGTTTGATGTGTGCCTTTAGAGGGATGTTCTTAACCCTCTCAGAGCCAAATTAAGTCTTAGTAACAGCATTTAGCTATTACAAATTTGCAACGCCTACCCAGAGAGGATTAAGGTCACAAAAGTGTCCCTCACATCTGCAATTTTCATAAACCTTGCTAGTGTGCACAGCTCACTTTTCTGTCACCAGTTGATTCTGATCAAACATGACCTATGAGTGGATAGGCTGCATTATCAATGGATTGCAAAATAAATGTAAATATATATCTACTCTTTCAATCTCTTTGTTTATTCTTGTTGTTTCCAATGAACAGTGTCGGGGTAATGAATTGCAAAATAACAAATTACTGTAATTTAATAATTTTTCTCAGTAACGAAGTGACATAATGATTCACAGTTCAAGTTTTGGTAAATAAAAAAGCTTTCCCCGGGTGAACGAGCTTCTCACCCTATCTCTAAGTGAGCACCCATGAAGAAAGCTCATTTAGCTGCTTATATCCGAGACCTTGTTCTTTCAGTCATGACCCAAAGCTCGTAACCATAGGTGAGTATTGGAGCAAAGATCAACCTGTAAATTGAGAGATTTGCTTTCCTCCTCAGCTCTACCTTCACCACAACGGCCGGTACAGCAACCACATAACGGCGGATGCCGCACCAATCCGTCTGTCGATCTTGCGCTCCGATCTTCCCTCACTCATGAACAAAACTCCAAGATACTTAAACTCCTTCACTTGTGGAAGGAGCACTTCACCCATCCAGAGAGGGCAAACCACCTTTCTCCAGTTGAGAACCATGGCCTCAGACTTAGCGGTGCTGACCTTATTTCCATAAACAACATAAGTGCACAGCGTTTGTTTCTTTGACAAACCTGCAGGTCTAAGCTCAGAATAAGGAAACCTACTAAAAGAGGATTTTAGACAGTCTTTATTTGATTATTGGTTTTCTTATACTGTAATCAATGGCTTCTTTAATGATGAAAACATTAAGGGAAGACCTGTTCCAGCCATTCCACTGAGGCATTTCAGGCAGATTGCATGGGGAAGGAAGATTGCCAGTAAGCCAGTAAAGGTGCTGAGCCAGCTCTGATTTACAATGGTATTGCCCGGCATTCAGTTTCCCATTTCTTCTGACAGTCCCAGTGATCTGGAAGTAGTAGAGTTCCTTTACTGGAGCTGTGAAAACATCTGCAGTGAAAACATAGACAGCTGTTTTTTAGTCATTTAACTGCACAGGTTGCGCCTCCTCACTGTGTGAGTGGGAACCAGATAATTGGTCAGTCACTCTGAACAAGTTTGTTTTGAAAACTATCCAAAGAGCACGCAAGTTATTCATAATCATCTGTCAAAGAGCAGCATGCAAACATCACAGGTCATCGAGAAAAGGAAGATACAGTAATGGTTGTGTTTTGGTCCAAACCAAAAAGAAAGATGCACTAGGTGTGCAGAAAATGTCCTTACATAGTCAACAAATGGATCAATGTGCTTTGTGCTGTGGTTCTAAAAACTCACTTCAGGAAATAAGCAGATTTTATTGAATAAGAAAAGTGGATGTCTGTGTCATCAGTGAGAGCAGGTGGAGGTCAGCACACTTGCCTGTGTTTTCGCTGTCCTTTTTAGCTGCTCCGCTATGGCTATCAGCTGGCGCAGTATGACATCTGCGGGGTTCTGAGCCCCAACCAGACTGCAGGCGAGAGCCACTAGAAGAAACCAGCTGGACATCATCTCTGCTGTGGAAGAATCGGACGGAGAGCGGAGGAACGGAGACAAACTCCCTCATTTAAACACACTTGAGCCCGATCTCTAATCCTGGAGAATCTGTTTGAACAACTTTTGTTTAATGATTCACTGAATATGGTTCTGATCTGTTTAGTTAATAATGTTGTTGATTCTGCTAAACAAGCAGCAAATATCTGTGTAACAATTAAACTTACACAACAGTCAGCAGATATTTGGTCAGCCCTAACAGGTCACGACCTTCAGTGACAGGCAAGTGAAGAAAAATACTTTTTTTTTTTTTTTTCAAATCTGGTTTTCTATCAATGGTTTAGGGTTAGTATCAAGGACCTTCACCTTAATTTTGACAGAGTATCATAATTCAGATACTTTTCCACAGATTGTTGTATCACTTGTATCATCAAAGTAAATCGCTGAAAACAACATAAACCTTAACCTTTGAAAGAAAAATGCTGACAGTGCATTTGTGAATAATGGAAATTTAGACTTGAAAACTCAAATGGGGACTTGGGTTTGAGTCATGTTTAAATCTCACGTGCAGAGATTTGAGACTTCACTTGAGACTTTAGGTTTGGGACTTTTATACAGTGTTCATTTTTTCATGTCCATACAAGAACAAACATGGATTTCTGATTTTTTTTTTTAGAAAAGGTTTAATCAAACATTAAAATCATGTTGCTACAATAAAGTTTCAAAAGAAAAACATGACTAAAAGCAATGGAAGTTCGATGTTTTTATTTCTTTGACAGACTTGCAAGTTTGTACTCGACCAGAGAAAACTGATAAACTGATTCTAGATGGTTCTTACTTGACAAAAAATAACTTCAGCTTCTCTGTCTTGTGGAAACCAAGCACTCATGCAGCTCTGTTGAAGGGTTCGGGACCAAGATCACTTCCTATCCTTATTGGTCCAGGCATTTCTTCTCTGTCTACATGGGGAAAACCAGGAATCCGGTGAAAGTGCTGAGCCGACTCTGGTCAGCTATGGTCAAGTTTGGCCAAATCTTGACGTAGACCTGGTCACCCTGCTCCAGTTCCAGAGCCATCCCATTTGAAGCGCCAGCCTGGATTCCTGCTTTTTGGTAGATTGCAAACATGTTCTGTCTATTCTTCATAATTCCTGCATTTAATTTTCCATTGCTCCCAGCAATCCCAGTGACCCGGAAGTAGTAGAGCCCTTTGACTGGAGCCGTGAAGATGCCTGCAGGTAAAGAAAGAGAGAAATGAAATGAGGAGTAAGTGACCGGTTCCACAGTCCAACTGAATGAGTTGGACTCCTTATTTCATCCACCTGACAAACACACTCAGTCACCCTGAAAATCAATGAGATGGTTTTGGAAAGAAGTCAGAAAGTGAAGCAGCAGTAGAGGTTGCCTCATTAGGTGAGATGACTAGTCAAATACACTTTGAGTCATACCTGTCTCTGGGTTGTATCCATTTCCGATGTTGGTCACGACCTTCTTGAACTCAAGGGTTGTTTCTGCGTCAAAAGGCCCCACCATGGTCCAATCCTGAGTCTCAAGAAGCCCAGCAGAGAAGGCCACCTGAGGTCTTGCTGCAGGAGGTCAGATGTTTTCATTAGAGACAGGAGGTGGACAATGTGCAGCTTTAGGGAAAGCCTGAGAAACACCTGCAGACATCTTGCAGAGTGAGCAGAGTTCAGAGAACTTACCTGATACCTCCCTCTGGAGCTCCTCCACTTTGGTTGTTAGCTGTTGGAATTTGGTGTTTAGCTCTTGCAGTGTAGGGTCCTGAGCCCCCACCAAACCACAGGCAAGAGCCACCAGTAGAAACCAGCTGGACATCATCTCTGCTGAAGGAGAACCGGGCTTGGAGCAGGCTGAGGACTTGAGACAGACTGGCCCATTTTATACACATTTGGGTCTGACCTCTGGACTGAGATAAGGTTATGTTTGAAAAGGTTATGTTAATGATTCCTCAAAGAACAGAATTTCACCAAAATGTCACTTTTTATTTTTTTGGAAAAATGACTTAATTCGTGACTTGAGAATATGACTTAATCTGAGGCTCATTCCACTGACATAAGGCCAGCCTCATCACTCACATTTAACTTCATCATTTCGGTTATGAAAGTTGTTATTTAATGAGGTTATCAAGGCCAACTTTGTACAAAAATTTGTACCTATTATCTCCTGTTGAGAAATGATATTTGATCAATAAAGCTGTTTTTTTTAAATCAGAAGTTAAACCAGGTTGTTGACCTGATAGAAAAGCAAGGTTACCTAAGATACTGGGCATAATGTTCATTTTAGTTTTGCTATGTACACATCAGGGGGAAATTGGCATTAATAGGATGACTTAGTGTTGAATGCAGATACAAAATTGAAAATACTTGGAGTCAGGTCAGGTCAACAAGAAAGTCAGATGCCTTAATTCCAGTATAAAATTCTAATATTTCTGCTTATTCATAAGCTTTATAGGTTCAGACATGGAGTAAAGAAGCAATGAGCAATAACACACATTGAAAGTTCAATCTTTATTTATTTATGTGAGGTTTGGGTGTCAAAAAAATGAACTGCATTAAATCCAAGACAGATAAAATGTCTTTGGGGCAAGTTACAGAAGTGTAGTTGGAACGATGCAGCCTTAGGCGGGTGGTGGTGTAATGATGTGGGAGATGTTTTCTTGGCACACTTTGGGCCCCTTAGTACCAATTGAGCACGGTTACAACTCCACAGCCTACCTGACTATTGTTGCTGGCCATGTCCATCCCTTTATAACTACAGTGTACCACCTTCTGATGGCTACTTTCAGCAGGATAAGGTACCATGTCATAACATTTGAATCATGTCAGACTGGTTTCTTCAACATGACAATGAGTTCACTGTAACCAAACGGCCTCCACAGTCACCAGATCTCAACCCGATAAAGTACCTTTGGGATGTGGTGGAACAGGAGATCGGCATCATGGATGTGCAGCCGAACAAATGTGCAGCAACTGTGTGATGCTGTCATGTCAATATGCACCAAACTCTTTGAGGAATGTTTCCGGTACTTTGTTAACTCTAGGACATCAAGGATGAAGGCAGTTCTGAAGGCAAAAGTGGATCCAACCCGGCACTTGCAAGGTGGACCAAATACAGTGGCCGGTGAGTGTATACCAAATTACATTGGGTTGAACAATTTTTAATGTGGGAAAAAAATAAAATAAAAATAAAAAAATATATAATAAAAAAGGTTTTTACTTCAGCAAATGGGTGACATCATTTTCTGTGCTTCAGAAAAAAACAGAGTGAGAATGTGTCTGAAATACTTTAAAATCCCGGGCACTGGATTACTTCTAGTTTGTGCCCCCAACTTCTTCCATTTCTAGATTTAAAGCTAACCAAAATGTACCAAGTATTGCTTTTCTTCAAAGAGCAACTCCAATAAAAATCATGTGTTTAATCAGTTTTTGTAGCACTTGTCTGATGAAGGATCTATATAAAGAAAGTTAAGATTAAAACAGCATTTTGAGTATTTTTCGTAATAAATAAATAGCAGATGAAAAAGCGCCATTTGAAAAAGCTTGTAGTTGTTGCGTACAAACCACAATTGCCGGGCAACAAAAACCCTGCAACACTCAAGTCTCATGCACACACTTGCAGTCAAATAGATCCATGTAACTACATCTTCGTTTACATCCGAGCTAGCATCTGGTACAAAACTGTACGGCTGGATAGCTTCAATATTGCTTGCTATTTAATCACAGCACAATTTTAAAAAATGTATTCAAGTTTCTTTCTTTACAAAAAGTATTGCAATTTTTAAAAATATATATATATTTTTGCAACTTCATGGAGATGAAATTTGCTTTCTCCCTTTTACAAAACAACCTCCCTGCCCTCCAGGGGAAGAAAATAGTTTGGAGTTTTTAACTCAAATATTGCAACAATTCTAGTAATGACTCTTAACTGGTTTCTTTTCCTTCCTGATGACATTCCTCAAACAGGAAGCTTTTATGGTATCGGGTACAGTTGTTTAGTCTGCAAATGCACAAAATTAACAAACACATTGCCGGCTAGACATGCAATCCAGTCTGTTTGGATGATTTAGTCGGAATTACAATTCACTTATTAAATCCCATAAACAAAGGATCTCTCATCAATGACATACAAAAATCAAAGGTGTAAATAAATGCCACATTTATTTTTTATCTGTCTTCTTTTTTTTAAAAAAATCTCTCAGTTTTGAGACAAACACTGAACATTTTAGTAACAGTTCACACGTTTGTGATCACTTATGTTTGTCGCAAAACAAAAATGTAAAACATTCAAAAAGATCGGATAATTTTAAGATGAATCTGTGGTTCAAAAGCTGAGCGAATTTAGATTTATTAGGCATAAAAAATGAAAATTTTCTGAGAAAGTTAAGCATCATAATAGTCGACTAAAACAACGATTCTGAGTTTTTCTATAGTTATTTTAGATTAACTCAAATTTGAAATAAATCAGAAACTCTTTGTGATTTTTTTTTAAAAGAAACAGTTTTCAAATAATTATTTTGCTTCCTCGGATGTTCAAGCTTTATGCTAAAAAACTGGGGTCACTGCTGTAAAACATTCTGAATGTCGTGTTTTCTTCATTTTGATGTGATCAAATACGATACAGTTTCCAAGCTGGTTTCAAAAGGGCTCCACTCGTTTCTTTAATTTTTATCAATAGATGCTTGGAGATTTAGCACCTTGTATTGGCAGGGAGCTAAACTGGCACAAAATAAATAATAAAGTTCATTTACAAAAGTGTTTATCAAGCACAAAAGGTATTAAAACACATTATTTAAAAGTAATTGTACCCTTTGCCTTCACATGCAGGCCATGTTTAGAGCTTTTTTAATCATACGATTTTGTTGAGGCGCTTTTAGCTGATGTTTGTCCTCTGCAAAGACAAAAGTGGCTGAAAAAACTACATTAAAGCATTAAGTTGTTCCAAAATGAACCATTGGCAGCAATACATTTAGATCCACAACACTGGTGCTTGGAATTGATTTCACATTTTCTTGGTGTTTAACTTTGAATAAAAGATTGGGAAGGTAAAAGACGATGGGCTAAAAGAGAGACCAATACAGGGATAATCAAAGTCAACATTTTAGAAGAAAAATGTGGATTGCATCCGTTTTTAATAAATAAGATAAAAAAATTATCTTTTCAACTTTTGACAGATGAAAAACCATTACAAAAATAAGTAAAACATTTTTTTAATTAGATATTTTCATGTTGGCTAAATCCATTTGGCTTTGAAACTGGTCCTGAAAAACAGAATTTATAATTATTAGGCTTTATTTTTTTCCAAAAAAGTGTTACAGATTGTCACATATGGTCTTTAAATTGATTTCTTTTGTGGATTAGAAGCATAAATGCTCTTGAAAGTCATTTTCAGATGAATAATTTGCAGTTTTATTTTTGGGTTAAGTATAAAGCCATAAGTTAATTTTTTTTTTTTTTTTTTTGTGGTCTTCAAGACACTTAAACTTAATTAAAACAGGCAACTTTGCTTCAATAAAATAATTTATCTTGATACAAAACAACTTGTTTATCTATGCCAGAACATTTTTGCAGCATTCTCTTACGTTTAAAGTAAGGTTATGGTGTTTTGGAAGTTGTTTTATTTTGAAATCGGTCTGTCTAAACTGTGACTCTCGGCGGACCCGAACCCAGAGTGGTCGGGCTCTGCCCAGCCGCCGTCGGTGGGCGTTCCTCGGCCTGATGCTCCGCGGTGGGTCGGCAGGTTGGACGGGTCCTCCGCGGTGACTGCGGGGGGTTCGGAGGTGCTCGCGCCCGGTGAGCTCGCGCCCTGCCCGGATGGAGAAGCCTCCGTTATCCTGAACGAGCGCGCCTGGATGTGAACGGAAGTCACTTCTAAAGTGTTCACACTCTGAGAGGTAAGTTCGGGTTCATCCTGGACCGACAGCGGAATGTCTCCATCATTGACAGGAACTTTGCTGTTTTCGTTTTGACAGCTACTCCCAAACTTGTTGACTCCGGTCTGTGTCGGAGTTTCTCTGGCAGCTTCAGATCCAGTTCGGTTCAGTTTTGTCCCGGTTCGCTCTGTGGGTTCCCAGATGAGGCTGTAATAAACAGCCAAGACGACGGCGGCCACGGACACCGCCAGCACGTAAACCAGCACGGTGACCACCCGAACCCACTTCTTGTTAGCCCTGGCCACCTGCCTCGCCTTCTTGTCCCCGGTGTAGGTGGCTGGTTTGCTGCTCCCCGGGCTCCACTTTCGCTGCTGCCGCATGATACGGCTCTTCTACGGGCTGAAAACGCAACAGGGGTCGGTGTGGGCGGTCAGATCTCTTTGACAGCCTGCTTTGTCCTCCACTCATCCTAGATTAGACCTCCTGTTACTTTTTTTTTCATGTTCATTATCATCCTGACAAGTTAAACAAAGTAAACCGGAAATGTTAACTCGGGCTTTCAAAACAAAAGCACTTGACCGGAAGCGTTGCATTGATGTGTGTGTAATTAAAGAAACACGTTTGGTTAAGAGGATAATGAAGAAATTAATCTAATTATTCAGTTTTATAATTACCACAAACATTGAATACTCAAAGTATGTGCAACTTTTACTACTTCATAATAGTGATGTTTCATTTACAGCTGGAACAAAGAAGAATTCGACAATTGTAAAAGTTTATTTTCTAAATAAATGTCCCCCCTTTAAAGTGTGTAAGTGATATAACATTTCTTAACTCTTCCAAGAAAGCACGTTCATCAACATTGCAATATTTTAAAATCTTCTGACTTCTTTTCTATCAAAAGAACATTTTACAAGAAATTTTCAATTTTTCTTTAAATAACGACCCTTACAAAGCTTTCTTAAACATTTGCTAATCAACTATCCCTCCCCACCAATAGCAATCACTCGTTTTAAATGATTTATTTTAACATAAATGTTTGTTTTTTATTTTTCAATTAGGCTCCTTTAAAGATGTGCTGCAAGTTTGAAATACAAATATAATATTAAAAAAATAATTCAGGCTTTTTTAAATTCAGTTTGTCATCAATCAGACAGCTAAACAAACACAGCTTGGGAATATTATCTTTTTGTTTTTTTAATGGGTGCAATATGCTTTTTTTTTTCAAGAGCTGTGCCCAAGTACATTCACATTTTAAAAAAATAGTTTTGGGATTTCGTTTTTTATTATTATTATTTTCTCTCATTGATTTGAACACAAAATATTCTTCCTTACACTGTTCAGATTGTGAGATTTATTCGTGAATTTTCACACCTTTTTCACAACCAATTCAAGCTTACAATTCTAAAAGCCATTATCAAATTCCTCAAAACAAACTTTACACCATTCCCTTTAACATTTATAATCTTTTATTTTCTTGGTTAAACATTCAAACAACATTCAAAGTTGCACTTTCTATTTCCAGAGTCCATTTACTGAATTTGGGTTAAATGTATCATTATTTGTTAAAATCATTTTACTAATGCAAGATATTTTTCATGTACTTCTAAAATTAATTTATAGCTTTTAAAATCTTAAACAATTCTTTGAGATTTCTCAAATTTGCATAATTTCCTAAAACAGGCTTTTATGGCATTTTCCTTTGGATGTTTATGCTTTTGGTTTAAAAAAAATCTATTTTAGACATGTGCTTTGTAAAAGAAAATACCAAAAGACCTAAATGTTTATTTCTTAATGCAATTCTAAAGTTTTAAATGTAGAACAATTTCATTATAGAATAGAAAAGGGTAAATTAAGTTTCCCTTTTAAGGGCCCATACCATGATTTTCTTAAGCCTTTAAGAGTAAACTACAGTATATCCATATATATGATCATATATTACCTTTAGAACACTAAAAAACTAATTATTTATGAAATATGAGTTATTTTTGTGGACTCTTTTCATTCCCAGAAGTAAAACGACTCGATCTCTCATGCCTCAGCATGCATGCGCGTGTCCGCATTGAAACAAACAACATCCGAACTTTTTGCAAAGATGGATGTGCGTATTGGGCATGTACATTGAAAGCATTTTACAGATCTCTGCTAGCTCCGCAGAGAAAGTGTGTGTGTTAGTCTGTGGGTGGTGCTGGCAACAGTCCTTAATCTATGACGTAAGCTTATGAGAACTTACACTCTCTTTTAGGGAAGGTGCTGCTGCACAGGTTTTTAGAGGATTACTCAGAAATGTGTGAATGTTTGGGGCTATAAGATAACTTTCAAAAAGAAACGTTTTCATGAAGACAAAGTTGTGCACAAATTAATTCTTTGTGCATAACTTTTTTATGTGGAATATTTGAAAATGGTTTATTTGGAAATGGTTTATTTGAAGCAGACAAGAATAACACAAGTGTAACACAATCAATCAATCAAAGATTTACATCCGTAAAAGTGTCAAACAAAGGATAATTAGGCATCAAAAGGTAGACTGCTTGAAAGGGAGTGGGAGAAACCGAACTTATCAATATACATTTGTGCACAAATTTGTCTGTATAAACACAAATTTGTCTTCATGAATACAACTTTTTTTATGTCTTAGTGACAGCTATCCCCATATGAACTGATAAAAATACTGCTTTGAGGTTGTTTATAGCGAGGAATGAACAGTATATACTTAGAAGCTCAAAAAGCTGTTTTTTTTCATGGTATGGCCCTTTTTTAAAAATGAAAAGAAGCTATGGGAGTCACTTGACTGCCTGCAAGTTTATTAGCTTAGTTTTGTCACATCGGTGAAATGCACAAATACATGGAGTCGTGTCTCAAAAACACAGCATTTAAACAAATGTTAAATGAAGAAGTAAAATGATAAATTTCAATTTTTTGCTTTTCTTGAAATATTCAAAATTTGCATCTAAAACTTGGGAATGTTGACTGAACTGAATTGTATTTTTTTTTCATTCAGTGCGTAATGTCATAGATTTAAGCATTGCACTGAAACTTCAGTTAGGAAACGAAAATCCAAAAGCCTCGGGGAGATTTTTTATTTTTATGCAATGATTTTAAATACAAAACAAAATAATTGTTATTGTAATTTTAACCCTTTGTATGGAACCCTAATGCCTTTTCATTAAGCATAATACCTGTTTCTTAATGTTCTAACTCATTAATCAATTTAAATCACAACTATTATTTTGATTAACTAACTTTTCAAATCAAAATTTTAATGTAGCTGACTGAAAATACCAAGGAAAAAGTCACAGTATGTCTTTTCATCTTGACAAAATACTGGTTATTTTTGTGTCTGGTTCTGCAGCAGCTTTGGCACCGGAACATCCAGGAAAGCCTGTGAATCCCGCCCCCCCCCCCAAAAAAAAAGTTTAGAAAACATTAGCAGGAAGAACACCAACAGCAACCATAAAAAATCCTCTTGGAAATTAGTAAATGAGGTCCAATTCCCATTGAGTGATTATATGTCATAGACATCAGTTAAAAACTTGATTGCATTGTCTTTAGATAATTATTGTACGAAAGAAAAAAAACAACTATGTCTGATCATTTTTTTTTTTTTCAAGATAACGACTTAATAACAATAATTTCTTAGGAAACCGCACATGTCTACATATTGTCTGTTTATTTAAAAAGTAGCTAATGATTGCAGTTCTTTTGTAAAACTCTCAATCATAGAACAGATTTGTCTACTATAGTAGTGTTAAAGAAACATGTATGCCAAAACAATATCTAACTGGATTTGGCCATTATATATTTTATAAGTTGTTTGTATGTTTGTTTGTTTTTTTACAAGATTTAACGTAAACCCACCTGTGACTCACATTATGTTTCCTCACTCGTCCAGGTTCTTCTTGGAGGATCCGTCTCTAGTCTTGGCCCTCAGCTTGTTAACTTGTGCTTCAGCAATATCTGCCCTCTCCTCCGCCTCCTCCAGCTCATGCTGCAGCTTACGGACCTTGGCCATGTTGGCATTGGCTGCCTCCTCTGCTTCATCAGCTGCATGCTTGTAGGACTTCACCTTCAGTTGCAGCTTGTCAACAAGGTCCTGCAGGCGTGCCAGGTTCTTGCGGTCCTCCTCGGTCTGGTAGGTGAGCTCTTTAATCCTACGTTCATATTTTCGCACTCCTTTAATGGACTCGGCTCCCCTCTTCTGCTCTGCATCCAGTTCATTCTCCAGCTCCCGGATACGAGCCTCCAGTTTTTGGACCTGCTTCTTACCACCTTTCATGGCGATCTGTTCTGCCTCGTCGAGACGGTGTTGTAGGTCTTTAATTGTCTGCTCCATGTTCTTTTTCATGCGCTCTAAATGTGCACTGGTGTCCTGCTCCTTCTTTAGCTCCTCGGCCATCATGGCTGCATCTGTAATTGCCTTCTTTGCCTTCTCTTCAGCATTGTGGTGCTCCTGTATGATCTCCTCTATCTCATTCTGCAGGTTGAGCAGATCCGCCTCATGCTTCTTCTTCTGGTTGATCAGGCTGGTGTTTTGGGAGTGCAGCAGCTGGATCCTCTCTGTCGCATCGGTCAGTTCCTGCTCGGCCAGTTTCCGACTTCTCTCTGTCTGCTCAAGGGCGGCCCTCAGCTCCTCTAACTCACTCTGGATCAAGTTGTTTCGGCGTTCCAGAAGAGTGATGTTTTCTCTTAAGTCATCATTGGAGTGCTGGGCATCATCAAGCTGTAGCTGTGTGTCCTTAAGAAACCCCTGGAGGGTCTTGACCTGTTTCTGGGCATCGGCTGCCTGCCTGTTAGCTTGATTTAACTGAATCTCCATCTCATTGAGGTCACCCTCCATCTTCTTCTTGACTCTCAGGGCCTCATTTCGACTCCTAGTCTCAGAATCCAAAGAGGATTGAAGCGACTCAAGCATCCGTTGGTAGTTTCTCTTGCCTTGCTCCATTTCCTCATCCTTCTCTGCTAGCTTACGCTCTATCTCAGCCTTTACTTGGTTGAATTCAAGCTGGGCTCTCAGGATCTTGCTTTCTTCATGCTCCAGAGATCCTTCTGCCTCTTCAAGAGCCGACTGGAGCTCGTTCTTTTCCTGTTCAAGCTGCTTTCGGATCTTTTCTAGCTCATGGGCACTGCGGCCACCTTCTCCGAGTTGGTCAGTGAGGTCAGAGATTTCCTCCTGGAGGTTCTTGTTCTCTCTCTTCATTGTTTCAAGTTGATCCAGTGACTCCTCAAAGGCATTCTTCAGCTTGAAGAGTTCTGTGCTTAGAGAACGACTCTCCTTCTGAGAAGCCTCTAATTCACACTGTGACTCTTCAAACTTCTGCTTCCACTCCGCCAGGACCTTGTCAAAGGTTCTTTGCTTTTTGTCCAGTGCTGCTGAGGCTGCATTTGACCTCTCCAGATCCAACATGAGATCTTCAATCTCATTTTGAAGGCGGTGTTTGGTCTTCTCTAGCGATGAACACTTTGCATTCACTGACTCAATGGCCTCCTCTGCATCTTGCAATCTCTGGACCAGCTTCTTTTTTGCTTCCTCCAGTTCCTCTGTTCTTTGGATTCCATCCGTCTCGTATTTAGTCCTCCACGCTGCAACTTCAGTGTTGGATTT
Source organism: Adrianichthys oophorus (assembly GCA_036245035.1). NCBI lineage: Eukaryota > Metazoa > Chordata > Actinopteri > Beloniformes > Adrianichthyidae > Adrianichthys > Adrianichthys oophorus. The sequence continues at coordinate 18,130,667 of BSAI01000101.1, read as the reverse complement.
GGACAGAGCTCTCTGTAGCTCAGCTTTGGCTTCCTGCTCCTCTTCGAACTGTTCTCGGAGTAGATCGCAGTCGTGACGAGCTGACTGAACTGCATGGGCAAGGGCGTTCTTTGCCTTTACTTCTTCCTCCAATTGTCTTCGCAGATCTTCCACCTGCTGGTTGTAGGAGTTTTTTCCTCTGGTCAGCTGGGATATGAGACTTTCTTTCTCCTCTAGCTGGCGTCCAAACTCACCATTCTCAGTAAGTAATCTAGCCCTTTGGGTGGTCAAGTCATTGATGGTCCTTTGAGCCTCCTCAAATTTACATTTATAATCATTCATGTTGTCTTCCATTGTACGACACATCTTTTCAATGTTGGCTTTGGACTTGACAACACTCTCCATGCTTGAAGACAAGTCATCCAGCTCCAGTTTGAGCTCATTCTTTTCTTTCTCCAGTTTCTGCTTGACACGCTGCAGATTATCAATCTGCTCTCCCAGTTCAGCAACACTGTCAGCATGTTTCTTTCTCAGGGCGGCAGCAGTGGCCTCGTGTTGGAGGGTTGACTCTTCAAGCTCCCTTCGCAGCTTCTGAAACTCAGCATCTCTCTTTTTATTGAGTTCCACCTGAGCTGCCGTGGCTCCACCAGCTTCCTCCAAACGTTCACTAATGTCCTCCAGCTCACGGGACAAATCTGAGCGCTGCTTCTCCACTTTTGCTCGTGCTGCACGTTCTGCATCCAACTCTTCCTCGAGCTCCTCAATTTTTGCCTGACTTTCTTTCAGCTTTTTTTGCAGCTGAACTGAATTGGTTTGCTCATCCTCTAGTTTTGAGTTTATCTGAGTAATCTCAAAGTCTTTCTTCTTTAGCTTTTCTTCTTGCTGCTGCTTATCATTCTCCAGGTCCATCATATTTTCCTGAGTAAGTTTTAGGTCCCCCTCCAGCTTTCTCTTAGAGCGTTCAAGGTCCATTCTGACTTTCTTCTCTTGCTCAAGTGAGCCCTCCAGATCATCCACCTGCTGCTCCAGTTTAACCTTTGCTTTGCTAAGGCTGTTGGCTTTGTCCTCTTCACTCTGGAGGTCATCAAGTGTCTGCTGGTGAGCCTCTTGCAGAGCCTTTTTCTCTTTGGTCAGCTTCAGGATGTTCTCATCTTGAGAAGCTATCTCTTCTACCAGGTTTTTTACTTTGTTCTCTGTGGCGTGTTTCTCCTTTTCTACCTTTGCTAAGGTTAACTCAAGGTCATCAATGTCTTTCTTTAGTTCAGAACATTCATCTTCAAGTTTGCGTTTCTTTGCTGTGAGATCTGCATTCAGCTCCTCCTCATCCTCCAACCTCTCGTTCATCTCTTTCAGTTTGGCCTCCAGTTGTATCTTGCTCTTTATCAGTTGTTCACAGCGTTCCTCGACATCTGTCAGAGTGTCCTGCTCAGACTGAATTTGCAGAGTGAGATCATTCTTCTCTTGGAGAAGAGTCACTATTTTCTCCTCTAGCTCTTTCCTCCTTGTTTCTGATTTCTCCATGGCTTCCTTCAACTTGTTGAATTCATCTTTCATGTTGGCCATCTCCTTTTCAGATTCAGCACTCCTAAGCAGGGGTTTGATCTTGAAAAAGAGCTTCATCCACGGCCAGTTTTTCACACCAAGAAAAGACCGAAGGTTCCACTGGATGACCATCAGGGCATCTCGACGTTCCACAAGTTTCACAAACTGCTCCCTCATGAGGAGTCTTCTTGCGTTTGCCTGGATCCTTGTTATGATGCGAGAGAGTTGCTCATCTCTCATCTCCTCCAGTGTTCCAAGCAGTCCGGCTTTAAAGAAAACTTTAGTGTGGCCAAACTTGTATTGAGTGTGGTCAATGCTCAATGATCCTAGTAACTTCTCAGCACTTTTCTTGCAGTCAATGAACTGACCTTCTGGGATTGCAGAGGCATTCAGTATCCTGTAGCGTTGCTTAAAGTCACCATAGAGTACCCTGTTTGGGAAACCTTTCCTGCAGATCCTGATGCCTTCCAGTACACCATTACAGCGGAGTTGGTGCATCACAAGGCAGTTATCCATGATCCCTGGAGTTTTCTTCTCATTAGGAATCAGACAGCGGACAAAGTGGGGATGTGTGGTTTTGAGGTTGGTCATGAGCTTGTTCAAGTTTTCCCTGTGAAGAGCAGATACTGTCTGAAATGATGACCCTTTCTTTTTTGCCCCTTTGCTGCCTCCTTTGTCTCCACCATCAGCTCCTGCATAATTAGAGAACAGAAGACTTAGCAGCTTCAGGGAGGATTTCTGGTAGAGCCCAACTACGGTTTCATTCAAGGGGTCTTTGTTTTTGACCAGCCAGCCACCAATGTTGTAGTCCACTGTGCCCGCATAGTGAACAAGAGCAAAATGAGCTTCTGCCTTCCCCTTTGCTGCCCTAGGCTTCTCAAACATCTTGTTCTTTCCCAGATGATTATCGTAGAGCTTTGCCTTTAAGGTCTGGTCGCTGGCCTTGGGAAACATACATTCTTCCTCAAGGATTGACAAAATCCCCATCGGCTTCTCAATCAGGTCAATGCAGGCCTGTAGGTCCATCCCAAAGTCAATGAATTCCCATTCAATTCCTTCTTTTTTGTACTCTTCTTGCTCCAAAACAAACATGTGATGGTTGAAAAACTGTTGCAGTTTCTCATTGGTGTAGTTGATGCACAGCTGCTCAAAGGTATTGAAATCAAAAATTTCAAATCCAGCGATATCAAGAACTCCTATGAAGTATTGACGATGTTGCTTGGTGTCAAGGGACTGGTTGATTCTTACCACCATCCAGTTAAACATCTTCTCATACACTGATTTTGCCAGAGCACCAGTGGAGTAGTAGACTTGATCTACACTTTGGCCCTTGGTGACATATTCATTTCCGACCTTAACTCTGGGATGACACAGTCCTTTGATGAGGTCTGCAGAGTTCAGCCCCATTAGGTAAGCTGATTTATCAGCAGCCTCAGTGCCGTCAGGTTCAGCCTGCTCCTCACGCTGCTTCTGTTTGAACTTCAAGTTGCCGTAGTGCATTATGGCACCAGTCAACTTGTAGATACCCATTTTCTCCTCTGGAGTGAAGCCAAGGACATCAAAGGCATTGTCGGTGGCCATAAGTTCTTCTGAGTCATTAATGGAGGCAACTGTTACCTCTCCTTGGGAGATGTAGGAATAGTCATATGGGTTGTTTGTTATGAGCAGCAGATCCAGCAGCTCTGGCTTTTGATTGGACAGAATCTGGTAGAAGATGTGATAATTTCTTTCAGCCTTGAGCTGAAAGGTGACACGGGACTTCTCTAGCAGGTACGTTTCTATGTCAGCAGAGGAGAGTTTTCCACTTGTACCAAAATGAATTCGGATAAATTTACCAAAACGAGAAGAGTTGTCATTTCTCACCGTTTTGGCATTCCCAAAGGCCTCAAGTGCAGGGTTTGCCTGAATGATTTGATCCTCCAGTGTACCCTTGCTGCTGTCTTTTTTGCTTGCACCTCCCACTGCAGCGATGCTGGCAAAATACTGGATGACTCGCTTGGTGTTCACTGTCTTCCCTGCTCCGGATTCTCCGGTGATGAGGATAGACTGGTTCTCCCTGTCTGTCAGCATGTACTGGTAAGCATTATCAGAGATGGAAAAGATGTGTGGAGGAGCCTCACTCCTTTTCTTTCCTCTGTAAGCGGCCACCACATCATAGTCGTAGACAGGCAGCCACTTGTATGGGTTGACTGTGACACAGAACAATCCGGAATAGGTGTAGATCATCCAGGCTGCGTAACGCTCTTTGAGGTTAAACAGCACGGCAGGCTCATGCAGGAAAGTAAACATTGCCATGTCTTCAATTTTATCAAACTTTGGCGGGTTCTGGGGATGAACGTCTGACTCTTTCACGGTAACAGTGGTTCCATCCTCCTTTTTCACAGTCACCATCCCTCCGTCTTTGCTCTGGATCTGCCCTTTCGTGTATTCGACTTTATCATCGACAACAAAGCATTCCGTCTTGATGTCAAACGGCCTGGTCTGAGCCTCCAAACGCTCTCTCTCTGACTTCCTCAGAAAAGGAGCAGCTTTTCCGAACTCAGCCATCAGTGCATCACCCATGGTGGAGAGCGGAGTTGATCAGGAGTGAGAAGAGAATCCTTTTCTGCAAATGTTGAAGAAGTGTAGCACCTTCAAAGCAGCTAGTTATTTATATAAGCCCACCATGGACCAAATTAGGAGTTATCTGTGTCAAAGAAATGATAGCTGAGCTAAATTTGTACCTTAACACACCAGAAGGGCAGATTCAGGACCTTTAGTTGCAAAAGTCCTTTTTAGGAGAGTAGACTTTCACTGCTTATCAGCCCACTGATAGAGACCTGTTGTACTTCTTCATTTAGACTCATCCTCACAGGAGTTTGTGGACTGTAGCTTAACACGTTCCACACAAACCTGCAGATTATTTTAAATCTAGACGTGTGTCCAACTTTTAACTACAGTTTGTAGGTGATCCATTGATGTCTATTTTTTTCTAAAGGGGATTAAACTAGAGATTTTTTTTCACAGTATGGCATCACTAAGCTTTAAAAAAACGTACTAATAAACTAATTTTACTTTTTGAGACAGGAATTTTTCTTCTTTTACATATTTTAAAAACATTTTTAAGAAAAATCCAATGTGCACAGTGAACATCTACAATTTAAGTATGTAATTTTTTACTTTATTGTGGGAAATTTTTCACCAATTAAGTTGAATAGCTTAACAGACAAGTCTCAATTAACTGTAATTTGAGTGTCTATGGTGGTAGAACTATTTTAACACATAGCAAACAACAGTACTTCAACTGAAGTCATTGATGGTGTCTATGAACTACAGTGTTTGAGTGCAAATATTATTCTAAAAGAACATGTGTTTAATCCTTGATTAAAAAAACAAAAAAATAGAACTGACTCAAACCTTGTAATTTAGTTGCAAAAGAACATTAAAAATGTTACCAGATCCTGATGGTAATGATAAAATCACATAACAGCCTTTTAGTTTTTAATTTTTCTGTCTTTACATTCCAAACTTGTGCAGTTTGTCATATTTGACACTTTCATGTTTTTATGGAGAAGTAGAATGTGATAAATGGCCCTTCAGCAAAATGTCAGAAATAGCAGGGATTACTGGAACTTCAGCAAGACTTGTTGAAGCATGCCTCACAGTAGCAGCATTAACTTAAGTAACTAACCATAATTAGGATCCTTAAACGCTGACGGGAAAATCAGAAACTCTTCAAAACATCTAAAGAAGGAGGACGCTCATAAAAATGTTAATGAATTTTCTTTTTCTTTTGAAAATTGTATGCCCATGTCACATGTGTCGTCTTTATCTGAGCTCTGAAGAACAGTGTGTTTAGAAGCTTCACTTTAATTTAAACTTTGATAAGCAGAGTGCTAAGAGATGAGCTGAGGGCCTTTTGTCTCTTTATCTCTAACACCCAGAATTCCACAGTCTGGAAATAGAAGCCAGAGAGATTTGTTTTCAGCAACAAGTTAAGGATCTTTTGATTTGCAGTTGCCATCTGTACTACAGGTTTTAGACAAAACTGCTGAAAGTCCCCTGCTAAATCTAGTTCACAGAGAACTTTCCTTTTTCAGATTAAATTGAAATCTCTTTTTTTTCTTTTTAATAAACAAACCCAATATAAACTTGCTCAGTAAATGTTCTTGAACTGACTCAAGCAATGTTGACTTCCAAGTGACATTCTATCCTATTTTCTTGAATGTGTGCAATAGTACAAGATATTACCAAAGTTACATTTTGAGTTTTGTAAAAGCACATATTTATGGTTCTAGAAAATGATTGCAGACCAACCAATCAGAAGATAATACTCTGTTTTTTTTTCTTGTTTTTGTAAAAACAGGTTATGGTCTTGTTGAAAAACTGTATGGCTACTAATTTAAATTTATGGATATGAAATATTATATATTATCTGAAATAACGGTTAAAAAAAGAGAGAAGAATGTGTTTATTCCCAGGATGCAACGTTTCTTTTGGAAACAACCTTTCTACTATATAGATACAAATATAAATGTGTTCCTGTCTGTGCTTCTGGAGCACAACCCAATTAAAGTTGCGTTGATGCAGGATTTATACCAAATCATTTTTGAAGAACTTTACACATGAAAAGAGTGTAATTGACAGCATACCTTTGTTGTGTTTTGTTTTCACTACAGTTCTGCTTTTTCTGGATAATTAACATGTTTCAAATATTAATTTTCACATGTTCCTTTATACCTAATCTCTCTAATGTTACAGTTAAGTAACATAAGTAGTTGTAAATAATTAATAATTTATTGTTTATTCATCTAAAAAACAATCTAAGATGGTACTTAAAAATTATTAAATATTTATTTGCATTGTTTTCACACACACATTTGAATTACATTGAGGTCCAAAATAAAAGACAATCATTTGTTGGACATTTAACATGTTTCATTTAGTAAAGAAAAACATTAGATGTAAAAAAAAAAAAAAAAAAAACATCTCAAAGTATACAAAAAGATCTTATTTAAACCAATTAAACAAGATCACCTCATAGTGGAAGCCAAAAAAATAAACTTTTGAAATAATTATTTGTTTTAAGAACAAATATTCTTTCTTGAATTATAAAAAAAACAAACTAGTAAGCACTGAAGTAAATGGGACGTCAGTCAATCAAACCACAAAATTAACATTAGGATTCAAAGTTGTTTTATACTGGTGCTTGTTTTTTTTCCTATTAAATAGAATATCATAAAATAATGTCTATGTCTTAAAATTGGTCTCTTGATGTTTTTTTTAATACTGATGCTCAGTTGATTAATTAGCTAAACTGTTATTGCAAAAAAATAATAAATCTTCGTAATTAAGGATCTATATGTGCTGATGAAAAAATATAAGCGGAATTGTGTTCATTTCCAAGCTATTTTAAAGTTCTTGTTGAATTTTTACCTTCATTTGGGATTTTACTTGAAGTCAGTAAAAATAATACTCTGAAATTATGTTGGGATAATATTATATTTTGCATTGTTCATGTTATTCATTTCAATTTTTAAAAAAGCTGTAACATTTAGATCCTTACTTTTACAGTTAAAACTATACAACAGGAGGTCAAAGTTCAGAGTTCAAGTGTGCAGTACAAGTAAACACGTTGACTTTAATCCTGTATTTCTTCCTTTTATCTCCCAAGTTGCAGGTGTGTTTATAGAGGACATCAGGTGCTTTATGTTCAATAACTTGTTATGCAGAAGGTCAAAGTTCACAGCACAACTAATGGCTTTCATTCTAAAGAAAGTTAAAAGTTGTTCAAGAATGAACTTACGTGAAGACATGAACGCGCGGCTCCTGACATGCAACATGCTTTCCAGAATGGGCTAAATGCTAAATGTAGAAATGGTTGTAGAAATTTGCGTAGCTAAGCGTCAACGTCAGAATTCTGAACACAAAAACTTGAAATGCTTATCTATTCCTGTTTACGTAGACTTTTCATTGCAAGTGTTCACTTGAACGGCCATTGCCGAGGGCGGTGTGAACGTAGCTTAAGTTGTGCCAGATGGCTGTCACAGTTGTTCCCACTTTAGTAGGATCCCTTTATCTGGGAGAATCCCATTTACGTTTTAAATAATTTTTAGAATGAATCATAACCATAAAACCAGGTAAGTCCCAGGAATGATCTTAGTTATAATCCAGATGTGAGTTCACTGTGCTCTTATGTGCTGCAGAGTGACATGCGCTTGCGGCACTGCTCCACCAGGGGCATCAGGACTCTTGGCGGACCGGACTGCAGCAGAAATGGGTGCTCCAGCAAGTCGTTAGCACTGCTCCGCTTCAGAGTGTCACGGGTTAACATGCAGACCAGGAAATCTTTCAGCACCGGCGACACCTGGACACAAATACAGCAGCATCTTCAGGAAACTCCTGAACAACAACGCACTCATGTGTTTGTGTCTTTTACTTTGTGAATGTTTTTGACGCTTGGCGCTGCCTCATCCCTCAGTTTCTTCATGGCAACGATGGGCGTGTCACTGAAGTATGGCGGCTCCCCATCCACCATCTCCACCACCATGATGCCTAGAGACCAGATATCCACCTGATAAAAAGGAGATTGTCAGGCGGGTGGGTCTATGTTATACGCTTTAATCTAGTCTCCAAATAGTGATACCGTCCGTGTACAACTATTTCAAAAACCTGATAAGTGTTTTTTCCAACTTCAGTCACTTGTAGTTACACTGCAAGAATTGATCTTGTTGCTGATCTCACCCGTCTTACCCTTCACTAAGAAACTGTACCAGGATTTTGCATGTACTCCAAAGCCTTCTAAAAAGTATATCTAGTTTAATTTTAATTTGCAATTTTACTAGTGTAGTCACTGTAATCTGACTGTTGCAGAGAGGGAACAGAAACAACTTCCTCCTGATGCAAGTTATTTTCTGACGACTGTCCCATCTTGAGGGAAATTGTTTTTGTCCAGTATGGACAGTCAAGGCCTTGTGCTTTACATAAAAAAATTAAAACATTTAAAATAAATATTTAAAAAAGTGATCATTAAAGTACGAACTTAAGACCACAGAATTGGACTGATGTGATCTACTTTTTTAGTCCTTGTGAGAATTCTTCAAATAAGCTGCAGTTGATTGTTAGTCCTGTAAAAAATTAACTTTTACATTAGTCAAGTCAACTAAGGATGAATGTATGAACTAGTTTTTCCAGGTCCTGCTTATACATCAGATCTTGACTTCTTGAACTATTTTGAAGATGATAGTAGGCTCATTTTTTTACTTTCTTAATGTGTTTATAAAAATGTAGGTCTGTGTCCATGACTACACCCAAGATTCTGGCCTGATTGGTGTTTTTTAGATGAATAGATTGAAGCTCTGTAGTGACCTCCAACTGTTTTTCTTGAGCCAGGACTTAGGATAAATTATTTTTTTCTGTGGCACGACCTAATTCTTTTTCCACAACCTATTGGCCACTTTTGTTATCACTTTCATACAAACACGGAACCCAAACATCCTCTGTCAGTGCAGAGTTTCTTTTGTTCTCACCTCTGTACCATACATCTCTTTAGATATCACTTCTGGAGCCATCCAGTATGGAGTCCCAACCAGAGACTTCCTCTTAGGTATGTCTTTGTTTATCTGAGCGCAAAAGCCAAAATCTGAGAGCTTTACCTGGAACGAGGTGGAGAAAGACAAAGAAGGAAAAAGGGATAATTTGTTATTTCTCTGTATTGTCGCCTTTGCATGTGAAAAAAACTTTCTGTATATCAGCATCTTTTTTTTTCTTGAAGTAAAACTGCAGACATTAAAGTCTTTACAGTTCTGCTTATCTTGTGTTGATGTGTTTTGGTGCTCACAAATTGAACTTCTTGGTTAACATTTTATAAAATTTAAACATTTCAGACAATAACAATGAAAGAAAATCTTTTCTCTCTGGTCTGTTTTTGTTCGAAAGCTGCATATTGTCACATAAAATGTAATTTGTAAAACATTGTGATTATTAGTGATAATCACTAATACTAGCAAAATAATTTAATTTCCAAACTTTCTTTTTAAAGGTACATATTCTTCCGCAGTACCTAAAAAGAAAACGTACAAAAATCAGCAACAAAAAACTTGAATTCTCTGTTTTGCTAGCCAGGAAGTTTTTTCTCACAAATATACCTGTAAGGCTATTTGTTTTGTCAGAGAAGAAACCAACCACCCTTAAAGTTTTTGGAATTCTCTTGCATTTTTTGACACTCCACAGAAATAAAGAAGAATCTGAGACTCTTGTTTAACTTTATTCTTTTCTTTGATAACAAGTCTTGCACAAACAGTCAGGGAAGCACATCTTGTTGGCATTTGTTACCATAAATGTCACATTTAAACAGCACTTAACACTGTCAACAAAACACAACGTGAGATGGAAGAAAGAACAATGAAGATCTTTGACCACCGTTGATGTGTCTGCATGGTGACAAGTTGTAACTAGTCATGATACAAGATGGAAAACAGAAGATTAAGCCTTTGTTTGGAATTGCGCCGTTTTTGTTCATGTTTATACAGGCTGTATGTTTCAGGATTTCACTGCAAGGCTTTATTATGGGTCACCAAGGCCTTCCCTGCAGGCCTACAACAATTAAAAAAAAATACATTTTAATTACATTTTGTCATATCTATTTAGAAGAATTTAACCATAAAACCATATATCTTGCAATAGTGGCTGGTCTCTAATAGACACCGGATCTAACAGGTGTTAGTTGTTTTAGACGCCGGTCTCTAATGGGGGCCGGGCTCCTTTAAGGCCACTTCTCTTTGCATCAGAACCAGCTGGTTCACGTTAATTGTAAATGGTCGGAGAGTTACGGTATGTCAAAGAACATGTTATTTTGGTGCATTCTGTGGTCTTAAAGGTGTGGGAAAAAAGTGCAACACTGCTTTGTATTTATTTTACTTTTACTATGATGATATCTATAAATGAGCTTATTTTTTATCACAAATTAAAACGTAAATATTTTGATATCGGCTTTAAACTTTGATTGAGGTTCTTATGAGTTCCTTTCAAAATAAGACACCCTGTGCCACACAGGATCATTCATTCATTTTTCAAACTTGCTTAAGTTTGGAAATTTAACATCCTCATTCCATTCAGGGTAAGGAGGTTGTTGGAGGCTATCCCAGTTACTGTTGGACAAATGCGGGATACACCCTGGGTAGGTCCCCAGTCTGCCATAAGGCCAGACAAACAGTCGAAATCCCCTAAAAAGAGACAGTTTAGAGTCACTAAATCAACCTATGAAGTGTGTTTTTAGACTGTGGGAATCCAGAGTGCCTGTAGAAAATTCACACATCCATAAGGAGAACATGCAAACTCCACACAGAAAGGACAAGCCAGGATTTACACTACACCACTATACAGCCCAAATGAAAAGAAATTGCATAAAAAGTAATTGTTTCGACTCTTAAGTTTAAGGCGTAACTTAATAAGTCATCCGTACTAAATTCTCTGTATATTTGTGCACCTGTTTATTTGTCTTTGATTTAATTGCCAGGGGGGCTGCACGGTGGCGCAGTGGTTAGCGCTCTTGCCTCACAGCAAGAAGGTTCCCAGTTCAAGTCCTGGCTGGGGGACTTGAGGAGGCCTTTCTGTGTGGAGTTTGCATGTTCTCCCCGTGCATGCGTGGGTTTTCTCCGCGGACTCCGGCTTCCTCCCACCGTCCAAAAACATGCTTCATAGGTTAATTGGTTACTCTAAATTGTCCGTAGGTATGGATGTGAGTGTGCATGAGTGTGTGATTGTGGCCCCTGCGACAGACTGGCGACCAGTCCAGGGGTGTCCCCTGCCTTCGCCCATGAGTAGCCGGGTTAGGCTCAGGCAACCCCGTGACCCCGAAAGGGATAAAGCGGTTTGGAAAATGAATGAATGACTGAAGGAATGAATGAATTGCCAGGTTTAAGAGCTGAACCAACACATGAAAATATGCTAACGGATTTTCATTACAAGTCAGTATCAAGCTGTGCCTGAACACAATGACAGGGCCAGGTTGAGTTTCAGGCCCCTTTTGAGGCTCGGGCTCCTTACCCTTCCATCCAACGTGAGCAGAATGCAGTCACTCTTGATGTCTCTGTGGATAACCCCCTCAGAGTGGAGGTAGGACAGAGCCTGCAGAACGCCCTCGCAAACTGTTGCTATCTGTTCTTCATTCAACCTGAGGATCATTAAAAAATAAATGTAGAGTGTGGAAAAATCAGTGGGACATAAGATGACGCTGATGTCTCTTTTACCTGGTCTCACTGATGATCTGAGTTAGAGCACCACCCTGCAAGTATTCCATGATGACCCAAAGCTCTTCCTCCACCAACGCGCTGCGGAACATGTCCACCACGTTCGGGTGTCTGTAGTCTCTCATGATTACAACCTACAACAAAAATGGTGGAAGCTAAACATGGAAGGTGTGGTTTTCCTAAAGAAGAGTTTTGATGGATCAACGCCCCGCCTGTACCTCATTAAAGAGCAGCTCTCTGCGCTGCTGCTTTCTCAGGTCCATCATCTTCACCGCCACCTGCCGTCCACTCTGCCTCTCCCGGGCAATGCACACAACCCCAGTTGACCCCTCGCCAATTTTCACAAAGCTCTCCAGACCTAACCGAGGGTCGCCAGGGTCCACCACCATCTTTAAAGCTGCCTTGAACTGCTCGTGCGTGACCCTTTGAGAACCTTCTTCGGGTCTTTTCTGTGTGGTAGTCGAGGCGGGACAAGGTGGCGGGCTGGAAGCAGAGAAGCGGGGCTGGGGGGTACTGCTCATGCTTTTTGACTCAGGCAGCGGAGGGTAAGACAATTGGAAGGGCAACTGGTAAAAAGAAAAAAGAAGATAAAGTTGTCAAATCTGTTCTTAGCCTTTTTTTAAATTAAACTAAACTGTTTATTTGCTTAAAATGTGCATAAAAATGAAGACCTGATAGGATTATGGATCCACCTCTTGAGTCTGCTCATCGATAAAATGCAGAACTGGTTTGATCATCTGAAATCTTACCTTGAAGTCATAGGAAGAGTGGGGTCTTCTTGGAGTCTCTCCAGAAGACGACAGGAGGTCTGGCAGCTGATTCTCGCCTGTTTTTGCTCTCAGGTGAAGATTGTTGGCCTCTAACGCCTGCGTACCGTAGAAACAGGAGTTTGGCCTTTGTCTACACCCTGCCACCTCCCTGTGAGCACACCGCTCAGCCATGCCATCAGTCTGCTGAGGTGAGAGGGGTGCGGCTTCAGAGATGGAGCCAACCGGATGGGTGGATTTAGATTTGAGCAGTGCTCCATTCAATCTGGGGCTACCACTCTCACTGCATACTTGGCGAATCCTGTCCTGCCAGTACGTGGAGTTCTCACTGCCCTTCACGCTGTTGCTGCGGCGACCAGTCTCTTTGTAAAGGTACAGCTCATCCTCTGGCATTTCAGACAGGCGGCCCATCGACTGCGCTCGTTTCCGTGCTGAGGGGCTTCTGCGCCGCAGAGAGTTGGAGTTGGTGACGGACAGGCAGCTCATCTCAGAGATCATGTGACTTATGTAGTCGCCATGGCCGATGAAGCTGCCACGGACAATCCTCTGCAAAGATGGCAAACCACAGACAGTCAAGACACATGACAAAAGTTCACAGTTGAATCTTATTTGGATTTCTTCTAACCTTCTTTTAGCATCTTACTTGAGCAAAGCAAGTCTTCTACAGCCAAAGAAATCTAGAGTCAGGTCACCCAACCCTGACCCTCCGAGCTGCCTCCCTTCCAGTTCTCCCTGCCCTGCTTGCTGCTCATTGCCTGGATCACATGTGATCAGTCAATCAGAAGGTGGAAACTTGTGAGACAACACCTAGTGGTGCAGGGAGAGCTTAAAAACAGGCAGCGAAGGAGATCTGGAGGATCAGGGTTGGGCAGCTCTGAGCTATATGGCTCCAAATGAGTCAAAAAGTTCCAGACTTGAATGGTGAACTCTGGTCTAGTGTGTTTGTTAGTTAACAATGTGATGACTGCGACATGATACCTGTGTGATTCTGTGTCTGCTGACAACAATTCCACAAAGGAGGCACACAGAGAACTAGAAGAGAGAACTTCAGCTCCTCTTTCAACATGAATCTACTCAAAAAAGGTTTTCAATTTTCTTTAGATTTGCATTTATTCCCAAATACAGGAATCCCACTCTAATATTACTGCTGGTACAAAAGCTAAGGGCCAAAAAAGAGGGACAGTCCAGACAGGTTTTTTGGAACCTATGTAAAATTCCACATCCATCAAATCAAATTTTAAACCCATTCAGTCCCTTTCCCTACTGAAGTCTTTCCGAGTCACTGTTGGGGCAGGTTGGTTAGTTTGCCAGTCCGTCACAGGGTCACATAGAGACATACACCCACTATGACTATGTAAGGATGCCAAACTGCCACAGAGAAAACCCACGAGGCATGCATGTGGAGTACATGCAAATCCTCCACAGAGAAATGACCCAATCAGGATTTAAACCAGGAACTTTCCCCCCACCCCTCCTATTATTATAGTACTATTATTATAGTAATAGTGGTAGCTTTTTGCTCTTTTGCTTTGTCTCCTTTTAACTGTGGTGGAGACTAAATGATCAGACCTGGACTGCATGTAGCGTAGATCTTGGTTTACTCATAATGCACCAGAATATTTTGATGAACTTGTTTTCTTGGGTAAAACATTTTACTCTTTTTCCTTGGTCTGGTAAGCAACACTGTGCTCCAAAAAAGCAGACGGGCACAAACCAAACACCTGGAAACATAAAACATTTACAGCAGCAGCTCATGAAGGGGTCATAATGGTGCACCAAAGCCTAACCCAGCTACTATTTGGCAAAGGCGGTCCATCACATGGCTTGATGCAAACCAGGTGTTGTTACAGTTTCTCAAGAGACCACTAAAGGCAGGTGACAAAGGGGTAGCAACGTCCCATTAACTCCAATGTTAATGAGTCACATTTTACATTAAAAAAACAGAAGAAATGTACAATTACATTTTGTTCAGTTAGTTCATATTAAAAAAATGAGTTTTTATGGCAAGGGTGGACCCACTAGAGGTTGAAACTTCACTTTGTATCACCTAACTGCTATTTTGGGCTTGTTGCTGGGTTGGGCAGAGTAAACTCCAGTCAATCAGGCTTTTATTTTGATGTCCAGTGTTGAAACATTTATTAACGTATAGTAGCTTTGTCAACTTTGGTTTCCTGATTTCTGCTTATTTGGACTCACATCCGAAGCTTTTTATTGGTTGTCCATCAATTACAAAACTTCTTGTCTGAACCAGGGACACAAAATGTAAATTCAAGGCAGGACCTGCAACTAAACACTCCCAGAAACCAGATGCTATAAACAGAGTAGTGAAGCTTGGAAACCATGGTGGTCCTTTACTGTGGTTTTTCATCAGTTACTTTTTTTTAAACCTGTATAAGCTTGTGATAAAAATGTTTCTCTTCAAAACAAAATGCCTGACCTGTTACAAATTACGAGCAGATCTTCTTTAAAAGGAGCATCAATCCAAACCGCTCATCAATAGGAATTGTAGCTTAACACACAGAGACAATCGTTTGAGATTCCACTTCTGACCTTTCTGGGACCAAGTTCAATGTCTGTGATCATGGAGGGGTCCACCAGAGGGCGAGGCCTCTTAAGGTTGTCGATGATGCTCTGCCACTGCAGCGGGAGACCCACGTAGCGTCCCGTGACGGCATCAAACGACGTGTGAAAGCAATGCTGGAAGTCCCTGGGGGAGGATATCTCCACCCGGCGCTTCTTCTTCCTGCGCCGGAACATTGCCTCGGTAATGCAGCCGGGGCAGCCGGACGATGAGACCTGAGTAAAACAACAGCAAAAGTCTAACTGGTCAGAGGGAAACATGACTGTTGGAGGAGAAAGGAGCACACGGACGCTCTGTGGGAGTCAGAACGCTGACAGCTCCTCTTCCTGCTCAAGCAACTTCCCTGAGACAGTCACACATGCTTCTCCTCCCCTTTTAGACAAAAACTGACCCAACAGTCCAGACGAGAGCTTACCTGTCTGCACTGGTATTAATCTGCAGAGTCTGGCTTTGCCACAAAAAAATTTTGTCAACAAACTTTGGGGGAAAAAAAATGTTGGTCTTCCTGGAACTCAGCAACACAGATATTCTGTGTTGGTTTCTGCACATCTGATAAGAAAATATATGAGTCAACTAAAGCTAAGGATACAACTTCAAAGTTAACCTTTTTAAGTTTGTACTCTCAATGGCGTTTTATTTGTTTTTTGTTTTTTTTTTTGTTTTTGATTGTCATATGAGTGTACCAAACAAAACTTAATGTATGTCTATGTAGTCCTTTATCTTCTGGATTTTATCTGTGTTGGCACACATGGGGGGTTGTATGGATATGTACCACAAACAGCATAAACACTCTTACATAACTCGTTACAGTCTCCAAGGTAAAAGCTGAAGTGTGAAGAGGGACAGGGAAGTTGAAGTTTGCTCCACCTAACATGTTGAAAACTTCAACTAACAGGATAAAATACAGTTCAAAGCTCCACCCACCTGCCAATCAAAAACCATCCTGATGAATGTGTAGAAAAATGACTTTAAAACACCCTAAACATGCAATTTATCCTCCCAAACATTCCACATTTGTCATAAAAATAAAGCAAAGAAAATGTTCAGAACCCTCTGAATACTTTTCAGGGTCATGGGGTTGCTGGAAGCCTCTGAGCCACCATCCAGACAAGCAAAAATAATGTTATATATAAAATATAAATTACTTAGATTTATTTTAGAGAGAAATTTTGACTTAAAAAATGATGGGGAAATATTGATTAATATTGAAACCAGCCTCTAGTGTTCATTCAAGGAACTGCACAATTGGAAATCCTGACAAGTATCAAATTAGGCTTTGATATTTCATAATGTAGTTTTTGAACACAACAACAGTTCACTGCAACCACAGTATTCTTGTAATGCTCTGACATGGGCAACTGTGGAATGCAAACAATGAGTGACTGTGATTTCCCGGTATTAAAGTTCATGCAAGTAAATTTGTTTACAAAATAAAAGCCTCACATTTCTCAGTGTTAATTTTTTTTTTGTACTTTAAATACATCCTTCTTTGTTATCCAGCTGATCACAAGTTCTAGGAATCACATGATGATGTTACACAACAACTTTTTAAGAATGTGATGAAAACTAGCAGAAGATCAAAACGATTCAACTCAAACTGAGGGACTGTTAAATCTTCTACCAATTAGCAGAATGCTTTCCAACACAACCAGTATCATCTCTGTTCATATCTTCAAAGGCAAAACTGAGGTTCCCTAATTGTTTTAATGAACAAAAGGTCCATCTAAAAACCCTGAAACGGGTTTCATCTTAGTAAGTTTCATCTTAAAGCCAAAACAGGACGTCACTCTCATGAGGTCTAAGCTGAAACGTTCCTCACATTATTTCACTCATTCAAACTCTCAATTGCTAAGTCTCACCTGTGTGCTGTTGGAGTCTTTCACCTGAAGTCTAGATGAGCTCAATCAATCGTGACCTGGAAAAAAAAAACAAAAAAAGATACAGTACAGCTCTATCTGCTTGTCCTCTTCATCACCCATGACCATAAAAAGCTCTCCTCCTCCTCCTCCTCCTTTAGCTGACCGGATCACATTAATCTGCATCCTCTTCCACTCCCACTGAGCAAACAGGAGTAGGAGGAAGTAGAGCCACATCTCAAATTCAGCCTAAAGTCAAATTTGACTGATGAAGAGTCTGTCTGTGGTTAAACCGGACAGGAGATAAGGCCAGATTTCTGGAAAACCAGCAGCAACCAGCCCTCAAAATCTGGATTTGGACACCCCTGATGTAAACAGAGCATCCAAAGACGGTTCATTAAGGACCTGTAAGAGGAAATATGGTGGTGTGCAGCTGCTGCAGCAGGCCTGGCCAGCAGCAGGACATCAGGGTGAAGATAAAGATCTGATGGAGTTTAAAATGACACAATCATTCCTAGCCAATCATCTGCCTCCATCTAACCTTAACCTCCTCATCCCTCTCACTCACACAATCACCGTCAGGTTCTCTGTCAATAAACGAATGAACCTCCTTTATTATACCCACTCAGTGGCCTTGTGGAGGAGTGTACAACCTGAGACTGGAAGGTCATGTGTTCAAATCCAGACCGAGTCATACCAAAGACTCTAAAAATGGTACCCAATGCCTCCCTGTTCAAAACTCAGCATTAAGGCTTGGATTGGGGTGTTGAACCACCAAATGGTCCCTGAGTGTGGCTGTGTCTGCAGCTCAACCCCTTCCCCAGGGGATGGTTAAAATGTGGAGAACAAATTTCACACACCTAGGTGCATGACAACTAATGGGACTCAGCATGACCACAATAGAACATGTCACACAAATGCTAAAAAGTAGAAAAAACTCAACAAAAAAAGCTTTTTAATTCCTATTTGAGTCTATGAATTGATGGCAAAAACTTTATGACTAACATTAGATCAAGAATATCTTTATAAATTGTCGTGTAAGTGACTGAAGGAGACTTGATCCTATGAAGAGTACTGCAGGTTTTAAGCTAACAAGGTGAGCCAAAGTGGTTAACTAGTGATCGCAGCCACTGAAGCAGTTGTGGTTCCTGGAACTTTTCCTTGAACTTATCTGTTAGGAGGGCTGATGACCATAAGATGACCTGGCTACAGACATCAACATCCAGAACTGGACGTCCTTGACTGTAAGTGCCCTAATACTGGCTTTTTGGCTGTCTACGACCGTGATATTTTGCACGTCAGCCCCATACAGGTTTGCCCATTTTTCACCCTTGACAACCAGCATCCACCCATAATGGTTGTGACTAAGGTATTATCTACTCATTGTTAAATGTTTGTCATCCATGTATGTTTGTCATCCTCTATTTTTTTTTACACATGTGCTCTACTCATCCCTCTAACTCATCTGGACTACTATCCTTTCTCATATTTCCTCCTCCATCCCAGCCATCCTTTTTCTTGATCTTTTACCCATTTATCTTCAACATCTACTTCCTCTTTACCAGTCATTCCTCTCACCCTTGCGTGAGTCAATTTTTCCCATCTTTAGTCTCCTTTCATCAGCCACTGTCTCTGTAGTCTGTGTCAAAATCCTCTAGATCTTAGGTGGAAAACCCACATGCAGTTTCTTTCTCTGTGAGATACTTTGACGGCTGACAATCGTCATGACAAGAGCCCGTACCCATGTGCCTTTGGGTCCAACATTTAACTGAGTGCTTTTGGACTACACTGCATATAACTCACATTGAAATCAGGTCACATGACTGACATAATGCTAAACCGTAAGTGCCACAATTAGAGCGGATTAAGGCCCAGTGGATTTGCTGTCTG
Source organism: Adrianichthys oophorus (assembly GCA_036245035.1). Taxonomy (NCBI): domain Eukaryota; kingdom Metazoa; phylum Chordata; class Actinopteri; order Beloniformes; family Adrianichthyidae; genus Adrianichthys; species Adrianichthys oophorus. The sequence continues at coordinate 18,111,823 of BSAI01000101.1, read as the reverse complement.
AGTGACTTTCAGTTCCTGAGTGGAAAGGCCAACAAAAGCCACAATGAAAACGTTAAAGAAGATTTGCTGGATTAGATTTGGATTGAGAAATTCTGAAGTAAAGAATTTGCTGGATGATCCTCAATAATGTTTCCAAAACTTTTGGATGCAAAGAGAAGCATCTTCTCTTAGCTAAGTGAACTAACCCAACTTCTCAATGCAAAGATCATAATCTACAGAGCAGAAAATGGAGCACACCAACTTACTCAAAAACATTGTCTCTGGTCTCTAATGTCTTTGACATTTACTTTTACTGTTTTTTTATTCCAGCTGAAGACTTCTGACACAGATTACTGTTTAAATCTGAAGCTGCACTCTGTATTAAATTACCAGCATGGAGCACACAACAATCCTTTCTGTTGTTAAAGATGACAGCTCTTTTGCTGGAACAATAGTTTATTGAGGTTTCTAGGCTTCCTCTGTTCAAGAAGCAAACTCGAATTCAGATCTACACTCTTTTAAGAGTTTGGAATTCAAATTACACAATTCATAAACAGATTCAGAATATTTTCCTTTGATTGAGTGATCATGTTGTCATTTAAACAGCTTGATCCACAATAGACACTGTATTTTATCATAAACAGTTCGGTATTTACTTTCAACTGGATGAAAGTTTTTCTAATTTGAGATTTTTGTATTTCAGCACCAGAGCACTCTTTTGTATATTTGGACGTCTAAACATGACTAGGTGATGTTTTTTTTCTTCTAAGTGGTCGAAGAACTAGTTCGACATGTTTACACTGTAAATACACTAGTATGGGTGTTTCAAAGTGTTCATGTTCATACCTTGATGCTGCTGAACTGTGAAGCCCTTCAAAGTTACCCAAGAAGAAATCAGATCTCATTCAAGATTGGTCAAATCCGCCAGCCCATTCTGTCACATAAGGGACTAATTCAGAAAAACTGACCAAGCCTCCGGTTTTCCTACTCTGGGGCCAATCCAAAAATTTTGACTTTGTTCAGGAGGATGTCTGTTTATCTGAGGAACTATTTATAGATGTTTGGACTACAAACATCAATCATAGAGGTCTGGACTTTAAAGTTTCTCTTTCTTCTCAGTGTGAGATCATTTTTTTCTACCCTGCAGCAGTACAGAATTAAGAGAACATTTAATTGTTTTTTTTTGTTTTTTATTCATAGGCTTTATTAGCCAAATTAGATTTTTGTATGTATGCATTCTTACAGTATTAGGTCATCATATGACATTTATGTTTGGTCAAATACGGATTTTGGTGTCAGAAATGAGGGCTTGGACTTGAGACTCTGACTTGAGTTGCATTTATGTGTCGCATGCAAACTTGAGATTTGACTGTATATGAGAACTGGACTGAGTGAGTGTGATGTCACCCATAGAAAATGGTTTACTTCTAGCACCAACGTGTCAATTTTCCAACAAGTCGCCATTGTTTCGCAATATGGACACCGCCATGTTGGAGCCAGACGCCATCAGTAAGCTGTGATTGGTCCGAGTCAGTCTAGGTCAACGTTTCTATGGCAAACAACCACTTGAAAGCAGACTTGGGAGAATTTTGAAATAAATGTTTTGAACGTTCAACGTGAGACCACATACTTTTATTAAGGCATGTGAATGGCCAATTTATAACTTGAATAACTTGCATTACAGAAAAAAATATGATTATGATTAGCAAGGACATGTTCCAAAAAAAGATATCAGAGCAAGAACGGTTAGTCCGACAAATAGAATGAATGAATAATAGCTGTTTATTTCTCAAAAGAAGTTGATGGGATTTTGACTTCTTGGAGTCAGCAGACACATCTTGTTTGGAATGCCGGGGGAGGGAGTCGCTCAGTCCAGTTCATATTTAAAGTCAAAGCTTGAGATTTGACATTCAGGACTTGAGATGATTATTTTTTGTCTGAAGAAGATTTTTATTAGGTCTAACAGTAACAGCTCTCTTTACAAAGCTTTTGGCATTGAAAACACAGAAATACTGTACCAACTGCTTTGTTATTGGGTCCTTCTTTAAAGCAGTTCAATGACAATATGTAACATTAAATCGGTCATTTTAACTGTAGGTTTTAAGACTTAATTTTAACTTAAATGCAAAGACTTGGATTTTGACTTGTATTTGCAAAAAAAGTGACTTGTGAGCTTCCCTGCTTGTTGCAGAATTTCTGCAGAATCTGTGGCGAAAATGATCAGAAAGGCAGTTTCTGCAGGTCAGTTGGGCATTGAGGCAGCTTAAAATATCTGAATAACTCAGCTAGAACATCTGCAATTCTTGATCAAAGAAACGTCTACCTCATTAAAACTTCCAGCAGCTGATGAAAATGCAATCAAGATACTTATTGATCAAATGTTTGCTGTTTTTTTGGGTAAAGTTTGTCAGTGAAATGTGAAAAAATGGACCATTTTTGAAAATGTGTTGGTTTTTTTGGCTATAAAATCTGAAAGAGATAATTTACTTTAAAAAACTCTGTTTTCTTTTATGTTTTGTTTTTTATTATTACTTTTTTCCATGTAAGGAGCACATGCTCGGTGTCTACCTTCTTCAGTTTGATGTAGAATTGGTTAAAACACAGTTCAATTTGGTTCAAATATATTTTAAATTCCGTATATCCATGTTTACCCAACTGTTTGTGATTATCCATTAAAAAATACATTTAAAAATGTTTTGAAAAAGCGGTGAGTTCAGTTTATCTGCTGGTTGCAGAGGATGAAATGTGCTGACTTGGAGATTGTTTGTCAGCTGCAGATCAGGTGTGTGTGTTCAGGGCGTGACGTTCCAACATACCTAAGGATTCAAACACTGCATGACCAGACAGCTCCAGCATGACTCCTCGTGTCTTACAGTAAACCACCCAGGAATCAGACTCACCGCTGTCTGCACCAGCTTCTTACTGGGACCCCAAATCAGCTGTTACTATGACAACAATCCAGTTTCTGAAGTGAGAAGCTGGTGGGATTTGTGGGACGTAACAGTTACAGATTTAAATGTTTTTTTTTTAATTAAGAAAAAACTTTAAACTTCACCAACTTTATTTAAACAATCCAAAAACCACAAATAGGCCTGAAAAACATTCATCGGTTACATCTTTTTACAACAATGTAAAAAAGTGATAAAAAAGAGGAAAACTGTCTAAATTTCTACATACTTTTCTACAATGACATATAACCTGCAACGACAAGCCACAAGCTCCCTGCTCCGCTCCATTCTGATGCATCCAGCTGTAGAGAAATAGATCCATGTACGTCTTTGTTTTCCTCACCTGAGCTGACATCTGGCTCAAAACTGTACGGCTGGATACCTCCAATATTGCTCGCTATTTTTGTTGTACCACTAAAGTTAGGCTGAAATTGTGAGGGGTTTTACCTCGCAGGAGAGAGTGTAAACAAATGAATGATGGGAAGTCCTGCGGTCCTGCCCACAACTAAGAGGCAAATTTTTAAGGAACGACTGCCGTTCTGCAGAAACTACGTCCTAGAAAACAACACAGGTTTTTAGATTTTAGATAAAAATGATTTAATCATAGTTCAAATCCGACTGAAACTATTTTAAAATAGACCAAAAGAGGACTGTACTGGTCATTTTATTTGCTTGCGGAATTATTAATTGCGTAAACGATTGAAGAATTACAGGAAGTCCAAAGAATGTCGACACTGGAGCTAAAACTCAGGTGTTAAAGGTATAATATACATATCACAAATGCCAAATTGAATCAAATGGGTAAAAAAAAAGAAGTTTGAATCTTTTTAACATTCTAGAAAGTTTAGGTTTTTATATAACAAGCCATCTGATGGTTTCCTGGTGAACTGACCAGGCTCCAGCTGATTTGGTTTTCAAACTGTAAAAGTATTCTATTCTTGGCCCTGGTTACACCTCTATGTTTACAGTAAAGGGCAGGGGTGTCCTTACATGAAGGTGTTTGTTTATCAAACCCGCACTGGTGAACTGTCCAGAGCAAACTGGCCCTTTACCAGCTGGATAGGCTCCAGCATCTTGGTTGCCCAAAACAGGAATGAAATGAGTTTGGAAAACGCATACATGAATGGATCCAAAGAGCCCTTCAAAGTAAAAGCTTTAAATGACCAATGCACTTATGGTCTCAGGCTAAAAGTTTTGATTTATCATTTAGTGCTTTATTATCAGTGTGACCTTTTTTGCTGACATTGCAACTACTTTTACAACCCTAAACAAAAACGTATGCACATAAAGGTTTTTTGAACGTACAGATTCTATAAATGTGATTTGTCATGATGACACCTTAAAAAACCTGCTGTCTTAGTCATATTTTTACTAACCCACTTCACTCATCTCATATTTTATGTATCAACCAGGCACTGCAGTGGTGACCTGAAGGCTGGCTTCAGGGTAAATATGAAGAGCAGCTCCTGGAGTCAGAACTGGTCCCATTCATGTGTTTATTTTCCCGTTTGGCTTAAAAAAGAAGGAATCGACTGACTGAAGATGATATTCCAAAACAAATAACGTTGCTCACCTCCCTCCCCTCAGTCATTTTTCGCTCTTGATATCTGGAAAGTCTGAGACGACGTCTTCACATCCACATTTATTCATCGGACCCAAAGTCTGCTTTCACCTGCAGCAACTCGGGAGGCATTTCAAGGAAACAAAAACTAACCCCCAACTCCAGAGCTTCTCCACTTTTGGTTCAAGCTCTGATCTCCTGTTGGACTGGAGAACATCTGTAGATCTGTTGACTAAATCATGTACTAAAATGTCCTATTTGAGAACATCAGGTTCAGTTCAGAATCTCAGAAAGCTTTATAAAGTTTTACTCACCTGGTCACAGAGACCACACTCTCCTCAGACTCCCGCTTTCCTCTACGCTTCCACTCATCCCTCCGTCTCCCTCCCCCCACATCGCTCCTCCCCGCCTCACCTGGTTCCAGCTGGAAGGAGGTGAAGCTTGCATTGACGGAGCATTGTTAAATTCACAGATCTTCATTGGCAGAGTCAGCGCTGCACTTGTGAAGGCCTTCTGCAAGCGACTCTTCCCTTGAGGTCAGATCTTCTGGAAGACACTTTTTTTTAAAGCTGATGAATGCTAAAAAGCTTTAAAACTGGAATTGCAGCTCAGAATCGCACACAAACGCCTCCCTTCAGGCAGTGGTGGAGGAACAAAGATGGGGAGGAGGTTCCTCCCTTTCTGCAGGCTGCAGCATGCCTGGCGCTCTCTTCAGGCTCAGCTCAACATGACTCAACAGCCAGACTGCACTCGCTTAACCTCCCACCTCCACACGCTGGATCCAACACGCCGCTCCAACCCCACCGGTTAAACGCAACATTAACTTCATCCTGTTTCTTTAAATTAAATTGACTTTTTTGGCCTTTAGTGATTTTTTAAAAGTCAATTTTTCATAAACTTTCACTATTTTTAGCCCAATTTCTGACTTTGACTTGTTCGTCGGATTTGACTTCAAACATTTCATCATCAAAAGGAACAAAAACTAGCCTCACATTTTATTGCCAAAACCATGATTCCTCCGCCACCATGCTTCACAGTTTCAGCTTAAGCAAGATGTATTTTGATTAACCCTTAATGGTCTCTGCACTGCCATTTATAATGACAAATGAGTGACACAGGCCCGCCATTAGTGTATTTTCATTCAAAATTCAAATAAAGATTTCAAAAAAGCTTGTTAGCGTTCAAATTTTTGGTTTAAAACAGACAAGAGTTCTAACACATAATTGTGATACAACTTAGAACAAATCTTTGCAAGTCTTTAAATAGTTTAGGGCAGGGGTCTGCAACATTTAACACTTTAAGGTCAGTTTCTTACTGACAACCCAGTAGGAGCCACAAAATCTTACTTCACCTTTTAGAAAATAAGACACTGATTTGCATTAATGTTTTTCTCATCACTTTACTTCACAATTACAATTTAAAAAAAAAAAAAAAAAGCTTTTTATTTTTCTTTAACCAGAGAGCCACAATGGAGGGGGTCAAAGAGCCACACGTGGCCCCCGATTACAAACCCCTGGTTTAGGGGGAGTTTTGCCTGCCTGCTTTTCACATTTCGTACCTTTTCTTTCCTTTGATATTTTTTTATATATCCATTTTGATTTTGAGCTTACACTTTTGGTCTTTGTTATAAAAAAAAATGAAATCAATTTGATTTTAGTTTTTGCTGTGAAAAAGAAGACAACATTTACTTTACTTTTCAGAAATTAGGTTCATCTTTGCACAGTTTCAGGTCTACATGTCAAATAATGTGTTAAAATAATGTGTTAAAAAGAAGCTGGGGTTGTACTTCAAAGATGGATATCGAATATTGTTACAAAAACAGTTTTAAAAATAATTATTAGAAATTAGAAAGTTGTCAAAACTGCTCAAAACATTGGGTTTCTTAAAAAATGTGTACAAATAAACTCCTTTGTGATCTCCAGACACATGAGTTGTTCTTGACTTACTATTAGCTTCATCCACTGTTCTGACCCCTGGTTCCAGAATAAAAATGTGAAAACAACATGATTGTTCATTGTTGCCAACTGATTTTTATTTAGAAGTAGTGAAATGCAGCTTTTGCAGAAACGCCTGAGAAGCTTCAGCGTGTATTTGAACGCAGCCCAAAGGCTGAACGTCTCAAAGGTAAAGTGATGCTAGTTGCTCCTTCAGTTTCGTCAGGATGGATGCCGGCGAGCGGCAGCCAGCATTCAGCAGCGTGTGGAAAAACCTCCTCCACATAGTGGTGTAGATGTCGCTGCAGGAGAAGTTAGCTTTTGTTTGAAACATGAGGGAGACAGACAAAGTTTTGATGATTTGAAAAAAAAAAAAAGTAGATGTAGTCACCAGGGTTCGTCTCCACTGAACCGCTCCACCTGCCAGCCGTCAGCATCCTTCACCGGAACCATGGGGCTGTTGGTCAGGAGGAGGTGAACAGTTTCAGCCACGCCCAACAGGTCAACCTGACATCAACAAACAGGTTAGCAAGACAAGACAGCAGAGACTGGAGATCAGATGCAGGCGAGTACCAGGTGAGGAGGGGCGCTGGGTTCCAGGAGGCCCAGGTGGATGTAGGGTTGAGCAGATGGGAGTTGCTGGACGGATGTGATGTTCTGCTGCAGGTCCAGATCCACTGAGGTTGACCAGTCTGTGGGGAAGATGCAGAAAGGCTCCTGGACCGCTCTGCAGGTGAAGCCAAACTATTAGAATCCCCCTGATAATCCCGCTGCTCCACCTTTCCTCCTGACCTACATGTGACAGCAGGTGAGAATGTCTGGCCGCAGCGCTGAGTGCAGCAGCCTGCAGGAGTGCAGCTGCAACAGCAGCTGCAGCAGGCCGATGGTTCTGTACCCCACCAGGAGTTCGTCTGGAACCGACTTAGTCAGCTTCTGAAACACGGACACGCACGTTTGTCTCTCCACTAACAAAGGAGAGCACCATACAGCTGACGGGGTTCAGCTCACCATGAACGTGTGGTCCTGCGGGGGGGTGTAGATGGTTATACAGCCATCATCAAACAGGAAACAGCTGATCAGAGGAAGCCCACCCCCAACGGAGGAACTCCTTAAACGACCAAACTGGTAAAAATCCCAGGGGGTGGAGCAGCCGTCCACCTGTGGAGCGCAAAAAAAGACACAGGAAGGTGAGTCTAAAAGGGGGGAGCAGGATCTGGGGTCACAGCTGACCCTCCACCCACAAAATGAACTCTGGATGAGGCAGAATCACCTTGATAAGGACAAAATCATCCTCTGTGCTTGCTTCAAAGACTGAGAAACCGTCTCCATCCACTAGTGTGGAGTAAATGTCAAACCCAGCACCCCCTAGTGGGCAAAGAAAGAACACCCTTCAACAAAAGGCATGATCTTTGTCCCCCTCCCATCTTTTGATCGATTTAAAAAGCATTCCCAGTGTTTTTTAATTATGACAGAGCTGTTTTTTTTCTTTATATTTTTTTAATTGTGCCATTTTTAGGACATAGTTTCTGCAGAGTGGCAGGAGCTCAGTCAAAATTCACCTCTAAGTTGTGGGCAGGACAGAAGACACAGAGTGAGCCGACCCCCACTTCCCATCCGTTTACATATTCTCCTGCTAGCTTACAACCCTTCACACCCCCAACATAACATTACCAGTGCAAAAAAAATTGTGAGCAAAATTTGAGTTTTCCGTACGTACAGTTTGGATCCGGATGCCAGCTCAGACAAAAACGTAGACGATCTATTTGTCTGTGAGTGGTTGCATCAGGATGGAGCAGAGCAGGGAGCTTGTGACACAAATACCTTCGTTTTTTGCATTTTTTTCATCTGATCTGGATTCACTATTTTAATAAGCATTACTCAAAAATTCAATTTTAAGCTTTATTTTCTTTAGATATGTCCTCCATTATCAGAATACCACATGAACATGTTAAAACACAGTTTTTTTAACTGGCATGGGTCTTTATAGTTGACTTGGGAAATGCTCTAATTTATACTAATTAGAAAAAGATCTTCAGTGTTTGAAGCTGACAATAATTAAAATATTGTCTATTTATCAAAAAGCTAAATAGGTGCTTCAGTTTATAAAGACATTTTTATTTTTTTCCACTTTAAAAATGCTGGTTTGCCAAGCAGTCTTTCAGTCTGACATTTACACATCAATTTACAGATGATTATTATTTCTTTGTTTCTATTATTTTTATTATTACTATTATTTATTAAGAATAAAAAAAACTTGTATTTACCATCAATTATTTATAGAAGGATAAAGAAGACGCATGATTTAAAAAGACAAATAGAAAATATATTAATGCTCATCTGAAGTCTAATAAAAATAAAACTAAAAGATTTTGAGAAAAATATTATAAAAAGTGAAATGAGGGCAGCTTTACTCTATACCAAGAGTCCCGCCCACAACTCGGAGGAGAATTTCAAAAGAACTACTGCTGCTCTGCAGAAACTATCTCCTAGAGAACAACACAGGGGTTTTAGGGGGCTAAAACTGTATAATCACAATTAAAAGACCACTGGAAATACTTTCACAATAGATCAAAAAATGATCAGAGTGGGACTTCAAATGAATAAAAAGAGAAGAATGTATTGAGCTTAAGTTTTCTGCTAAAACCACATTTTTGATCCAGTACTTTTCCATAGATTCAAATCACCAAATTCACTCATTACTTGGGTGAAACATCTAAATCCTGTACCCAGATGTAGAAAGCTGCGCTCAGTCACGGCAGGGAGAGATCCACCCTGTGAGTGCAAGTTCGGAGAGGAAAAGACGTCGGAGTTCTCCAAGATCCTTCGTCGAACATCCACATCCCAGGGATTCACGGCAGCTGGAACAGAAACCAGGAGTTAGCAGCTCAAATCTTCAAGTTAAATACGCAGTCGAAGCGAAGAAGCAAAAATCGGACCTGCAAACGGTGGGTTGGAGTTTGTATCAAGCTGTGTGCTGTGATTCCCCTCTAGAGGACTGCGGCCTTCAGAGGAGCAGCCATCCAAAGAGGGCAGAGAGACAGACTCCACACTGGTCTCCTCGATGGGGCTCAGGTTCTCCTGTGGCTTGGAGGTGGTCAGGGGCCCAGACTTCTTCAAATCCCCTTGAAAGAATAGTGTTTTGGGGAGAAATGATGGGTTACAGCAGCTTGGTTCAATAATTTTCCATTTTTCTGCAATATAATATAGATTTTGTCAAAATTTTAAAAGACTAGGGTCATCATGAGAAAGAACCTTAGAACTTAAAAACTGCCACGTTTAAAAAAAACGATCAACATTTTTACCAGAAATAAAATGCACATTTTATTGAAAGATGAAAGATAATTAAATATATATATATTTTTCTTATTTAAGAGACTTTGATTAGAATGACAGAATATTGTTCTTTCAGACGTACAGTTTCTCTTTTTTCACCGCATTCGGTTGGAGATGTGCCTTGTTATTTTTAATCAAAGGAAAAGTTTACAATGGCTCAAAAAAGTTTAAAAACTGCCTTAAAAGACTAGATCAAGGGTTTGTGACCTGAGGCTCCGGAGCCACAAGCAGCTCTTTCATTTCTCTATTGTGGCTCTTTGGCTTTGAGAAAAATGCAAATAATTAAAAATAAATAAAAATAAAAAAAACACATTGAAATAGTTGAGTAGTTATTCTAATATATGCTAAACAATAACTTCTAGTTGTTTTCTTAGTGATAGAAAATATCATGTTTGACTTGGTTTTTTGTGTATTTTTCTAAAAAGTTCAGTGGGATTTTGTGGCTCTCGGTGCGTTTTGGTCTGTAAAAAACTGGACCACTTGGCTCTTTTGGTGTTAAAGGTTGCAGACCCCTGGACTATATAGTTCCAGACTACCCAGTGCCCTAGATTTTAACTTAATTTAGACACATGATCACCACTCTTTTCTTTTTTAAATGTAATTATGACCACTCATTTTCACCCATTTTCCAAAGTATAAACCTAATAAATACGAACAATTTACAAAAACTATTTATGAATCCACTGTGTTTTGATGATGAAAACTTTGATGATTTATAAATAGTAAAATTGAATATTTTTTTCAAATGACAAATCATTCAAACACAATGAATTGTGGTCTATATTCCCCAATCTAATGATCTCCACGGCATACTAGTTTTTCACAGAGACTTCTGGGAAATTTCGAGGACACTGGATTTTGGAATATTAGATTTGGACACCCTGACAACTTGGCGAACACCCTATTTAGTGCACCAAGTAGTGAAGGAGTTCAGGCAGTGTGTGCGTGATTTTCACCACAATAATTTGTTGATGCCCAGTGATATATAGAAAGAAGAGTGTGGAACACAGCAAATACTTTTAGAAGGCAACAGAAAGTTGAACTCTGTGTACACTTTTAAAAGAAACTTTAAAGGAAAAATAGAAAAGAAATTCAGATTCAACCATTGATTCTCCTAGAAAGAACCAGGTTGTTGCTTAAGAGAACACCAATGAACTCTGGTCTAAAACCTCCCTGAACATCCAGTCTAACTGGGAAACTACCACCGACATGCCCCAGCTGTGGCCAGCAGACTCACATAGACATTTGGATTAAGGATTTGAAAAGCCAAGTTCAGCTCTGGCTTCAAGACTCAATTAAAAAGCCGCACTCAAAATTTGGATCAAAACAAAAAAAGAATCATTTTAGCCTTACCTGGAAGTCCTGAAAACTGGACCTTCAAGCAGTGTCCCTTCTCGTCCGCTTTCAGGATAAGGTCAGTGGGTCGCTTGCTTAAAGAAGCCTCTGACTTCCTGTTGGACCAGAACCCCTGTGTGAGTTGGTTTAGTCTGGGTTCATACAGAACTACATGAGGGAGTGATGTGTGGATTTGTTACCCAGCAGGGTTTTCTGCAGCAGACTCATGAATGTGAAAGGAGGCGGCAAGTTCTGAGGAGTTTCTATTCTGGGGGGGAGAAGCACATCATAGTTTCTGTCAGACAATCAGAAGATAAACACAATCCTCAAACTAAAAGATCTACCTGATTCACATTGAGCTTCTGCCGCAGCCTCTTCTTCTCCAGCTCCTGCCTGAGCTGCTCCTCTTCCTCCTTCAGACGCTGCAGCTTCTCTAAAGAAAAGGTAGGTGTCAGCTGGTTGGTACAAGCTGCTTCCATGTCCTACGCTCTGTGAACGCACCCTGCATCATCTTCTTCTTCAGCTCAAAGGATCTCTCAGCCCGCAGCTCCTCAATGCTCATCTCCTCCTGTCCCCTCATCATAAGGTCTTTGCAGTACTCGCTGACCTGGAGAACCTCGGCCTCCTGATCCAGGACCCTGCTGCTGTCGTGGGCCTCAGCTAGACAAGCTGATCTGCATCCAAACACAGCATTTACTGCAAAACGATTTGATCCTTTTTATATGTGATTATCAGCTAATATAGAAAACACATACGGTTTACAGACGGGTTGCTCCTCCATCCCTGCAGCTTCAACAGCCAGTGAACACAAAATCTACAGACGGGAAACAACTAAGTTTGTTTCAATTTTAAGATTTTTTCATTACATCGGTATTTCCTTCAATTGTTTCTAAACGGACGTTTAAAAAATCGTTACTGTCATTTTTTTTGCACTGCTAGTGCTATTAAGTCCGTTTTAATAGACCAAACAAGGGCGTCTGTTTAACAACAAAAACACATAAAACCGGGCACAAATGTATTAAAAGTCGGCCGTTTGCTTCAAATAATCTCCTCTGTTAGGCTAAAGTGATCATTCCTACCAGAAAAACACTCCCAGTTTCACAAATGACACAACTCTAGCATCGTCGAGGATTGCAAGTTCAAAACTTCCTCCATCGCTTGTGATTGGTCAGCGGACCGGAAGTCGGTCGTGTCTAATTTTAAAACGGCTCCACAGCGCTTCTGCTGGTCCTAACAAGAACTGCACCAATTTTATTTAGTTTTTTTATGCAATTTTTTAAATGTACAGTCAACAAATGTTTATTTTTTTAGTACAATTACACGCCTTTACTATACATTTTTTGGAGTTTTTTTTTTTTTTACCAAGAATTTATTTGATTTTTTTTTGAGGTCACACAATTATTATTAGTTATTTAAAATTGGTTTAAAAAATGGCTGGCAAAAAGCAAATGTCAAAAACATTTCTATAAAAAAAGGAAGGGTCAAAACTAAGTAAGTGCAAATTACTTGAGTTTATAAAACAAAATTCTGACAATTGCATACAAGAAAAATACAGTATAAAAACAAGAATTATTTAAAGAATATATTGAAATAAAATCAGACTGTGCAGTTAATTCATTTATTTTTAAGAATTAGCTGTTTTGGGAAATCTTAGTGGGACTATTAAGATATTTAAAAAAATTCAAAGCAAAATGTTTGAATTTTTATGAAATATAAAAAAAGCAGATTGATTAACACAATGAAACAAAAGATAAGAACAGTACAGATGCATACTTTTATCATTAATAGAATTGATTATTGCAATGCCCTGCTTGCTGGTCTCCAAAAACAATAACATTAAGAACCTTCAGCTTCTCCAGAATTCTGCTGTGTGAGTTCTCATCCAGACCAGGAGGCAGGCTCCCATTGGCTCCCCATATGCTTGAGGATTGATATTAAGGTACTATTAAGAGTTTTTAAATGTATTAACTGTACCAAGTATTCGTCTTTCCACCAACCAACTTTTTCCATGCTTGTCTGTTTCCTAGTGTTTATCTCCATCGGTTTAAGGGGTTTTACTTATTTTGGTATACAGCACTGTGTATGAAAAGTATGAAAAGTACTATATAAATAAAAATTGATTTGATTTGTTACAAGATAACATTTTATATTTTAATATTTTTTCTCTAGAGAACATGATGAAGACAAAGTCTGCTGACACGCAGAGAATTGTTGCTCTGAATTCCTATTTTAAGTAAATGAATCAATAAAGCAAATCTTAAAATCTTCTGGTAATTTTATGGTCAATTGTATCCTTTTTTTTTCTTATGTTCTCTACCTTTACCACATCCAAACAAATAAAATCTAATAATTTGAAACAAAGTTTGTATCTAACACACTAAAGTTCTAAAGAAAAACTTTAAGTAACAGTTTTAAATAGATTTTTTCCCCCCATTGTTTTGACAATTTACAGTTGGGCAAAGAAAGAATAGAATAGAATAGAATAGAATAGAATAGAATAGAATAGAATAGAATAGAATAGAATAGAATAGAATAGAATAGAAAAGCTTTACCAGCAACTCTCTTGTGCCAAAGCCTGCAAAATAAAGTAACAAGATGTCTAAAAGCAGCAAGAAACGTAAAACTGTATAAATTAAGCTGTGTTGTTTTCTGTCCACATTCAGGGCTAAGACGTCCCTGGTGTAAAAGCTGTCTCCGAGTCTGGTTATTCTTGTTTGTAATGACCTGTAGGGACCGGAGGGCAACAGGTCGAAGGGTTAATAAAGGGTGAAAACTGTCTGGTGGTGCTTTGAGATTTATTGAGGTAGTAAGAGTGGGTGAAAGAATTAATAAAATCACGTTCAGAGAATTAGACTGTGAGTCGGGTGGATAGATGGATGGATATGGTGATGGTTAAATTGAACAAATTTAGTTTCCTTTCCTTATTTGTTTCTGCTTGTTTGTTTGCCAATTTCCTTGGAAAAGTACAATAAATAAACGTTAAAATCCCTTTACTAATTTTATTGAATTAAATCCTGCCGTGAGCAGATGTCAGTGTGAAATTTCTTTTGTTGGAACCGAAAAACTGGATCTTCTTTATTTCCATGCCAACAACGTAACTTTGAGCAAATGCACACCGGAAATGAAGAAGACCGCACCTGAGTGACGTCATGGGCGTCTCCGAGTCTTCAGAGCTCAGCCGCTGGCTTTGTTCTATAGTTGTTGTCAGCTCAGGGCTAGATCGAAACTCTCCCAGTGACATGCTGACCATGTCTCGCTCTGGCTCTTTACCTCTGTTACTCCTGCTCCTCCTGCTTCCCCGCGGAGCCGCGGAGGAGTGCAGCGACCTCTTTCGCAGAGGGAAGGACAACTTCGTGCTGGACACGGAGGAAGCGGTGAAGAACGGCGCGGCCCCGCTGGCCTCGGAGCGCGCCGCCTCCATCGAGAACTGCGTGGAGCTGTGCTGCGGGGACGAGCGCTGCAATCTGGCGCTGCTGGTTCCTGCCGACCTCGCAGACGAGGACCCGAGTCCCGTCTGCACCCTGTTCGACTGCGTCTACAGAAGCAAGTTCGTGTGCGATTTCATGGCCCAGGACGGGTACCAGAGCTCCATACGCACTTCGGTGTACGAGAAATACCTGCCGGGGCCAGGTGAGCCCACTCACGCACAGCGTTTAGGGTTGATGTTTACCTGTCCGGAGCCGTGACGTCAGTTCGTAACAACACCTGATACACAAGACAAGCCTTTGTTGGGTTTATGATTCTTCATCTTCTGGGACACAGGTCCTCAGACGGCTTCAGTTCAGCCAGCTTTGACTCAGCTTTCTGTCATCACTCCTGATTGTGTTGTCCACTCTAGAACATGATGGAGAAACACTTACCCATACTGCAATAGTCAATGACATTGTCTCTGTGTGTTCTGAAAGATACAGTACTGCTATGCCAAAATATTTTATTGTTGTGCAACTTCAGTTGTATGGGACAGACAACACCTAAATAACTCAAGCTCTTCGACATACCGTAACTCTACGATCATTTACACGATCAATTTCAAACGCCTGATAATCAGTCGATCTTTTCTGATCTACTGAAATTTTGTTGATTGCGTAAAGGATGAAGAGTTACAGTCGTTGAAAGAATGTCAACACTAGAGCTAAAGCTTCTGTGTTAAATTATTCAACTTGGCTGCACTGATGTTTATGTAGATCAGGGGTGTCCAACTCCAGGCCTCCAGGACTGGCCTCTTGCTGGTTTTCCAGAAATGATGTCTGATCTGCTGCTGATTACCTGGATCAGACTTGTTTCGCCAAGAGGGAGCTTCAATGGCAAGTTGGTTGGAAAACCCATAGGACACTGGCCCTCGAGACCTGGAATTGGACACCCTTGATGTAGATTAATTAGAATAGTCGGACAAGAATTGGATGCACAATGAAATCAGAAGGTTAGAGTGTGAGTGATGCACTCTACTTTGTTTTTAGCATATGGTGTTCATACAGGTCTATCGCTACTCAATACTAGCGCATGTGCTCACAGTAGGAAGAGGCTTGGTGTGTGAAATGTTTGCGGTGCAAATGTCATGAATCTTGCTCCAGGCTTTTTCTTCCACAGCTCTATTCTGATATTTGAAATACTTGCTGACAGATAATTCTGGGCAGCCACAAACCGCTATCATTAATTTCTCCTTTGTGATCACTTTTCAAACAGTTGGCACTGCCGTGTTTTGAAAAGGACGCTTAGTTATATGCCACTACCAAATCCAAGTCCCTGATTGGTCAAAGTTCAACTAGTTTAACTGTCAAAGTTTTTGGTGTTGGTGTGCATAAAATGATGTTCCAAAAAAAACCCAGACTATTCTCACTTCTCCAGAACACAAGTTGTTTGCTTAATTCTGGTTTAAAACTGTTTTTCAATTAGTATATCTGTGATGTGCGACCAGGTCAAATGGATCCTCCCATCGTCGTTCCTGGCCGGGATATCATTACACAGCCCAGGAGGTCTGTGCTGCTCAGTGGCAAAGAGAGTCTGGTGCTGCTCGAGCATCACATCACCAAGTATGAGTGGAGTTTGGAGGAAGGCGACAGTGATGTTGTGATGGAGGTAACGCCTAGAGGCGAGCGAGGCTTCAACTAAAATGACATCAAACTTTTATGCTAAGCTTTGTTGTTGTTTTTTTTAATTTACTGGGACAGCTATTATAGCATGCACTTTTGCGGGTTATTAGTGAGCGGAGGTGTTATTAGGCAAGTCTCGCATCTGTGACGTTTTCCTGCAGCTTTCAAACTTTTTTTTTTTTGCAAGTCTGTTAAAAATCTTCTGTTTTGGGAAAACAGGAGACTGATCAATCTGACGAAGTGAAACTCGCAAATTTAAAGGAAGGATCTTACGTCTTTCGGCTGACCATCACTGACTCAAAGGGAAAAACTGGCAATGCAAGGGTCAAGGTTCTCGTCATCAAGCCGGAAATGTCAAAAAGTGAGTATTCAAAGAAAATGTAGTCTCCTTGCTTTTTGCTTGCAGCTTGATTTTTAAAAATTAGGAAATTAGACCATTGGGGTGTAGTTTGTGTGGGTGTACTATGGGAATTTACGTATCACCTCCAAACCCCGTGTGCGGCACAAGACCAGAGTGTGTCGTAAGGGGCGGCACCACTTGAACGTCACAAGTGCATGTAAATTACGTTATCGTTACAAATACTTTACGATGCACTTACCACACATGACAATCGTGTGTTCCATTTTCACGAAGTCCCTTAAGATTGCTGTACAAGTCACCAGGGAACTGCAGGACACACCTGCGCTTTCTGTATGGGTCAATCTCCCGTTTGGGTGCATGTGACGAAGGCATTAGAGTGAAAGGATATGCTAATGCTAATGTTAGCCACAGAGGTGTCTGTGTTTTCACACAGGCAGTCCATGCTTCTTTTCAGACCGGTCAGACAGGTTTACCTGAAGCGAGTCCTTGAGTGTTTCACAGAAACCCAAGCTGCTCTGACAAGTTTCCTTTTTATTCCGACATCAACTACTTTCTGCAGATTTCAACTCAGTCAATAGTCAAGAAAGGGATGGATAAACTGTCAATGGCAGCTCTGATCAGCTCTCTGACAGAGACTTGCAGTATTAAAACTGTGATTTGAATTCTCCAACTTGAAATTTAACGGTGTAATGGGAGCTGTGGTGTTTGCACCAGGGCATGCCTTTTTGCAGTTACACTGACACTCCTTGCAGTGGATGATGTTTGTCTTCAGCTGTAGAGAGCTGCCCGTGAAGTTGACTGTAACAGGAAGTGATGCAATCACTCTTTTCTCCCTCAGGTTACTGTATAGATCCAATAAAGGTGGGCCCTTGTCGTGCGTCTTTCCCTCGTTGGCAATATAACGCCACTCAGGGTCTTTGCACAGAGTTTCAGTTTGGGGGCTGTAATGGCAACGAGAACAATTACTTGTCTAATGAGGATTGTATGTCTGCCTGCCAAGGGGTCAAAGGTAAACCACTCAAAATATAAATAAAAGACAAAGAAAACAGACTTGGTCATTTCTGACAAGGATTGCTTCATTTCTTTTTTTTTTAACAGATACATTGCAGAGAGTCATTCTTCCACCAGAAGGTAAGCACCACAACACACGCCTGACAAAAATCCTGCAGCACAGTGACAATACAAGACATTAATGTGTGTCTCCACCTGTGTACTTAGGCGTGGATGAGTACAACGACACATCAGATGGAGATCTCTACGTCAAACGTAAAGAAAACAAAGTGCAATATTTAGAAATTAAGAATTTAGAAAGAAAAGTTAATATGAATGCATGTGTGTATGTATATACATATTGTTATTTTGTCAGGCCAAAAGAAAATATGCTTTTATGTTATGCTCCTTCAGATCCCCTAGACCCAAAAGGGGCGTAATGGGGAGGCTATGTTAATTTTACCTAAACATATATATTTTTATAAATTATTTTTAATGCACAAGCATGAGTTCTAATATATTTAAGACAGATTTAATAATAAAACTTGATTTGACAAAGGCTTCTTTTCAAACCAGTTTTCTATCTGGCCAGGAGTCTGCTGAAAAAATCTGACAATTCTGTATTGTTGAAAAGCGCCTTAAATACAATGCTGTATTGTAATGAAAGTGCAGTGAGACGAAATTTGTGATTTTTCTAAACACTGTTCTAAATAAAAAGTTTAAGCTAATCATACAATGTGGGCGGGGCATCACCCAAAGTATTTTTTCTGTGGAAAAGAGGCAGAAAAAATAGACATTTGAGTGTAGTGTGTCTGTCTTTATGAGTTGATAGTTTTTAAGCTACACAGTTTGGCCTTTTTAACCAACATTACTAAATGCTTAACTTTAACCAGAGTTGTGAAGCTGGGCTTATAAATACAAGTTATTTTAAGCTGTGATATTTTAGAACGTCAAAACCTCTACATTTTAGCTTTATTGTTGTGATCCTTGTAGTCAAAAGTTTAGAGATCCTTACAATAACGTCTCCTCTTCCTCAGTGAATCACACATTCAGCCGGCTTCTGAGGATCAGTTTGAGTGAGAGGACAAGTGAGTCTTATTTTAAACCTACAGGTTTCCATACTACACTCCAACAGGACCTCCTTCTCTGTCACTAAGATCTATATTTTTGTGTTTGCCCTTCTTCCCCCTTAGTCCAGTGCACAGATACACCCCGCACTGGTCCCTGTCGGGCGAGCATCCCCCGCTGGTTCTATGACCCTCTGAAGCAGAAGTGCGCCCGCTTCACCTTTGGTGGCTGCCACGGAAATGAAAATAACTTTGGGGACGAGACGACCTGTATGGAGACATGTAAAGACGTGTCAGGTGCCAATTACACACATGTAATTCACGTACTTTGTGGTGGAAGTACCTCTTATACCCCTAAAGAATGGAAAGCAGTAGCTGGTTGAAATTTATTTAGTCCTCCCATTATTGTTTTTGGAAAGTTATTGCAGGGAGCCAAGTAGACTCCAGTAAATATACCCATCCCACCTCAGCAATGTTTTTAAGTGGTTTTCGTGAGTGCGTATTACAGATAGTTCATCTATATTTGTACCACATAAGATGAAGCACAACAGAGGCAGAAAACAATGATTAGCTTTTTTTTTTTTTTACATGCACAGTTGCACAGTGCATCAGATTGTAGATGAGGCAACAGACGGGCAACTAAAGCAAAACAACAGACGAAAGAGGTTTATTTCCATTTATAGAGAAGATACAGAGTGACAGAAGCAAAATAGCCAAAAAAAAAAGACAACTAGTCTTCAAAAAGTCACATGGTTTTAGGTTGAGCTGACGATGTGTGAGGATGGTGGAAAGTTTAATATCTTTGGGGTTGAGGTGATGTTACCATTGTGGATATGCATTGAGAGCTCAGCAACAATCTCTTGCTGTTGTTTGGCTGAATTAGGTGTGTTTAGCCAGAACATAGAATCATCTAATGCGTGGTTGGAAAGCAAGCAGGGTTTAAGATCTTTAGGACCAAAGCTAGGGCGTCCTTTTTGATGACTGACGGAGAGGTGGGCTGGACATGTGTGTCTGTTTTAGGGTAGACAGAGAAACATGATCATTAAGATCAATAATCAGCATTTTTAATAAAAAGAAACTGAATCTGCTTTGTTTCTAAGGACCTTTGCTTCTAAGGTTTTTATTCTGAATTAAAATATTTATTCTGTGTTCTTGGAAAAATCTAGTATTTTTGAGAAAAAAAACACTTTTTAGGTGTTTTATTGTTTGAATTTTGGGCGTTTTGGTGACTTCACTTGGGCGGAAATCCTGCCGTTTGGATTTGCTGTGGGTCATTTTACTGTGGACCGTTTTACTAAGCAGAACAAACATCGGATTCTAGGACTTCTATGATTCACAAAAGTGTCTGAACTATGACGCTGTCGCACCCTTGAGCTAAAACTGACCTGCCTTTTCCCTTTATACAGCGCTCAGCATAAATGAATACAGCCCACTACATTTTTCAGGAAACCTTTAGTGTCCTTTCAGAATCAACATTTTCTATGAGATATTATACTACAAAATACTACCGCCCAATTAATGTGGGCCATTAAATGCAAACAACATTTGTTAATTTGCACAGACAAAAAAGTGATTTTCCCAAGTAGCATAGTTTGGTAGACTCGCAGCAGAAAGACAGATGTTTAGAGACAGAGAGACTGGTGCAACTCATTGTAATGGAATACATTAAGTCAGCCAGAATTAACATGAAGGGCCTTGAATAGATTGTTGTGTTTTCAAAAGACCGACTTAGTTTCAGATTTAATAGGCATGAATAAAGACGTAGCAGTATTTTACACATCTGACTTTGAGCAGTGGCACAGACCACATGTGTTGTAATTTAGTTTTGTCATTTTTCACACTGTTGTCTGAATTCAAATAAAGCCAGGTTATGTCTTGAACCATGTTCATACCTTGCATAGAATATTGCTTTAGAAATATAGTTTTATTTATTAATTTACTTTTACGTAACCACAGAAGTTCTATTGAAGTTAAACATCTCCTTTTCAAAGGAGCCCTGTTAAATGAAAGAGGATCCTGTTTGTGCGAAGCTGTTTTTTCCTTGAGTATTTGTAC
The DNA here is from genome assembly GCA_036245035.1 of Adrianichthys oophorus. Lineage (NCBI taxonomy): Eukaryota > Metazoa > Chordata > Actinopteri > Beloniformes > Adrianichthyidae > Adrianichthys > Adrianichthys oophorus. The sequence continues at coordinate 18,091,170 of BSAI01000101.1, read as the reverse complement.
ATGAGGGGAAAAAAAGTAAAGTATAGTAACGAGTAATTAATACATTTTTCAAATAAGTAATGAGTAAAGTAACTTAATTGCAATTTTGATCCAGTAACTAAGGAAAGTAAATCAATGATTTTTTTTTAGAAGTAACTTACCCAGCACTGTGCATGGGTATCGTCCACGAAGGAATCCTCTCGTAAAGCCCATGGATAAAAAAAATCATGTCTAGAATTTGCTAGAGCCCATGCTGAAACAGAGGAAGACTACTGGGACTCTATACTCTGAAGTGATGAGACAAAGATCACTGTTTTTGGAACTAATGCTTTTAAAACTGTATGGCATCATAAAGGTGAGGATTTCAAAGAAAAATGCATGGTGCCTACAGTGAAACATGGTGGTGGCAGTGTCCTTATGTGGAGCTGCATGAGTGCTGCTGGTGTTGGGGAGCTGCATTTCATTGATGGTATCATGAACTCAACAATGTACTTCTCTATACTGAAGGAGAAGATGCTGCCATCACTCCGTGCACTTGGTCGTCATGTACTTTTCCAACACGACAATGATCTAAAACACACATGGAAAGCTGCTGTTGCATTTCTGAAGAAGAACAGTGACAGTGATTGAATGACCAAGTATTTCTCCTGATCTGAATCCAATCCAACACCTGTGAGGAATTCTAAAGCAACAAGTTGATCATCACTCTCCATCCAGCATCCAGGCCCTAAAAGAGGTTCTTCTTGAAGAATGGAAAAAGATAGAAGTTGCAATATGTCGCCAACTTGTTCATTCCAGGCCTAGAAGACTTGGAGCTGTCCTTCAAAATCCCAGTGCTCGTACAAAATACTAGATGTAGTAGTTTTTGATGCAGGGTGTATTCATTTTTGCTTCAACTAATTTGAATAAAACTGAAGATTTTGTGATCTAAGTTACATTATTCAAATTCATTTCATGTTTAGGAGTCAAATAGGTGTTCAATAAAACTCATCCTTTTGGAAAGTTTGGAAACTGTCTTTTTGTTCATCGTGCTACTGATTAAATTAGTACTTTTTTAGGAGGGTATACTCATTTATACTGAGCACTGTAGTTTTGCTGGAACCTGTATTGTTTCCAAAGTGGCTTTACCTCGGTACTCTGAAAGCCGGAAATTGATCCCACTGACTCAGGAGGAAAAACCGAATGCTGTTTTACTTCCTGGTGTTTTACTTTATGTGACATTTATCTTTAATCACAAATATCTCTTGTTCTCCTTCTTTTTTTTTTTTTAACAGAAAAAGACTTGTATTTTGACACAATCTTTTCTGCACTTGAGGAAGAAGAAGAAAGCAATTCAGGTAAAGTGAGTTCTGTTAGACTAATACGTGAAGCGGGGTCAGCATGTTCACGTTCCCAGTGGCCACAGTAGAGTCAAAATAAAAAAAACCTTGTGTTGTTTTCTAGAACATAGTTTTCTTCAGAGCGGCAGTCGTTCTTTAGAATTTTGCCTCTGAGTTGTGGGTGGGACTCTTGGTTCATAAGTAAGCCTGCCCTCATTTCCCATCAGCTCTTTGCTCTCCTGCTAACTTACAGCCCCTCGCAACCCCAGCCTAACAGTAGCGGTGCAACAAAAATAGTGGAGCTTTCTAGCCACACAGTTTTGAGCCAGATGCCAGTTCGGACGAGGAAAAGGAATATGTCCTAGAAAATGACATAGGTTTTTTAAATTTTGGCTAATAATTGCAGAATCCTTGATAAAAGAGCACTGGGAACACTTATACAATAGATCAAAAGATGATCAGAGTGGGACTTTAAACGGTATGATAGCATTTCAGAGGTGGCGCTGTTGACAGTGAGGGAATGCAGCTGTGAGAAAATGACCTTGTCTCTCTTCTCCAGGCTCTGCCGTGGTCGCTGTGGTTCTGATTTTGTGCATCATTGCTCTGTTGGCTTGTCTCTCGTACTGTTATATGAAAAGGCGGGCAAGGCAATCTACGAGTTCGTCCTCTACAGACCCCGCCGAAGAGGCACTATCGAAATCAAGCTGAAACATCACCCAAGAGGAAAATCTTTATCTTAGGGCTGCTGTTATCATGACAGTCTGCCTGAACAGGTTTTGCTGTCGTTGATTTTGTATGTATGTTTGCAGGAGAGAAACTGGACTTTTTGAGCATTTTGGTTTGTTTGTCAGTGTTTATGTTTTTGTTTTTTTTTTTTTTTACAAACTTTAAACTGAACAAAGATTAAGTTTGAGACTAAAACCAGTCGATTTGCAGCATTATATTGTTTCATGGTTGATGCACAATACTCAAGTCTGCAATGTTTAAACAGCAGGTCTGTTCTGTTATAATTAACTTTGTTTTACATGTCACTTTGAATTGGATCTTAATTCAGTTTTAAGACAATAAGTCTTTTTTTAATAAATGTATTTCAATAAATTCTGTTTTAAGATTTAAAAAATTCTCAATAAAGTGCCATTTGTTTTCAACCTTAGCCAACCTTGTTTCAGTAGATGCTGATTAGCTGGATTGAATCAGCACAGTTTCTGATTGACTGAACACGCCTGATCCAGGTGAGCAGCAACTACTGAAGCAGGGTTAGCTGCAAAGCAAGCAGGGCGGTAGCCCTTGAGGAACAGGGTTGGAGACCCCTGGTCTAAACAATCCACTGGACCCGGTGGCGTCGGAAATGTTTGTCAAAAAATAGATGTTAGTAAGAGAATAATGAAAGAAAATAAAAACACCTGAGAAGGAGGCAGAGGGATCCCCGTCTCATCCTCCGCTGCCATTCTGCTGTCGGTCCAGGGGCTGGAGTGCACTCATTCCAGCCCCTGGACCTGTCCAGATGTACCCTTGCTTTAGCCCAACAGTAGCCAAAACAGGCTCCAGAGTCTTGCCATGACCCCAAAAAGGATTGCGGGTTAAGAAAATGAATAGAAAATAACCAAAACAGCTAAGCTAGCTTGGACCTAAATTAGGCTAACTGGCAGCCAACCGTAGTGATAGGTTAAAAGAAAAATAGAGAAAAATCAGAAAATGAAAGAAAGTTGGGTATTCTGATTCTACTGATATTTTGATTTGTTTTGTTTAGTTTTGCCTTTTTAATTTGTCAACTAAAGAAACCTAAGATAAAGGTTTGGTAAGTTCCCACTCACCTGGACTCAACATGGACAAATAGTTTCTACAGAGCTGCAGTAGTTCATTAGAAATTTGCCTTGAGTTGTGGTAAGAATTGTTGGCATGGAGTAAGCCCACCACCACTTCCCATCATCCATCTCTTTACACTTTCTCCTGTGAGCTTACAACTTTGATGTTAAGGCCTTAGCAACTAAAACTATCACATTATCTCAGCATATGAATTAAAACAAAATAAACTGAGTTGATGAAAATTGTGAAACTTTAATTTTGGTGTTTAAATTGTGGATTTATGACAAATGTTTCATATTTCCATTGTGATAAAAAAGGGATTTTTTTTCATCATGTTTTAACATTTTGTTTCTCTCAGACTAAGATTGCTAGATAGTTTCACACTTAGCTATTTATCATAAAAAGGGCTAAACTTTTTTTTTTTTTTTAGGTGATGCAACTTTTAGATTTAGTCATCTGGCATGCTGAGACTTGTCTAATGCTCTCCAGTAGTTAGGCTGTTTACTGACAGGGCGGCAGTCACACTTTGTAGTAATCAAAATGCTAGTTTCTTCCTAATGAAATTCTAAATTTCTGCAATTTTCAAGTCCTACTTTCCTGGGTTTTTGCCTTCATGATGTACCACCTCTCCATAAGTCAAGGCCTTCTTTGCTGTCTCTTGAATTGGAGGATTGCAGTCTGAACCCACCTGGACTAGATAATCTGCAGACATAATGCAGAGACTGCTGTTTTAGGACATAGGGCTGGGCATTTAATAATCATCTTTCAAAAACCATCACCTGTATTGGATATTTAGGATCCATAACTGAATCTAACAAACAGCTGCCTTCCAGATTTAATACATAAAGTGAACTACATCCAGATGCAATTCATTAAATAACCACTCAGAGCTTGGCACTAAAGCAAATAAAGGCTGAGTTTACTTTGTTATCTAGATTTGTAATTAAAAATAAAAATGTTTTATCTAGCGACAGGGATTATAAACTCTATAACTGCTTTACTGGGTGTGGTTCAGCAGCGATCTATCCTGTTACCCTTCCTGTTTTCAGATAAACCGGCTTTTTCCCTGAGAGGAAAGACAGTGATTATAGAAGGAACTTTTTTTGCTTCCTTGCCAATGGAAAATTTGAGCTCATATTGATGTTTCATATTCCGCTGAAAGCAGGAAATCTTGCTTGTTCACACATTTTTTTTTTTTTTTTTTTTTACCAGCCAAAGAAGATATGTTTATTGAAATGGTGACATAGTCAAATGACTTAAATGTACGTCTTAAAAAATATGAAAAATAAAAGGAGTTAAACTTTTAAAGTTTTTGTAATCAATTTATGGAGTACAAGGAAAAATAATCTAGGAAAAAGCCATGAAAGTGTCAGGAGGCTGCCCTCTGTCTCCCCCTCTGGCCACCTGCACGCACAGTCTCCAGAGCACTGACACTTCCTGGTTCACCTCCAACACAATTCCCATCGACCCCTGCAGCTTCTCATAGCAGCTCCACTGCTGCTTCTCATCAGCACTCACCCTCAGCATTATATAGCCTAAGCACCTACATTTTATTTCTATGTCAGTTTTTCTAAGACAGATTTTTCCTGCATCATTTTTGCCTAGTTATTTCGTTCATCATTTTTGCTAACAGCTTTTTCCTACATCGTTTTTGCCTAGTTTTTTCCTACATCGTTTTTCTAAGACATTAATGTCCTACGTCGCTTTTCTAAGACATTAATTTCCTACGTCATTTTTCTAAGACATTAATTTCCTACGCCGCTTTTCTAAGACATTAATGTCCTACGTTGCTTTTCTAAGACATTA